>JAPTYO010000024.1:5708094-6347852 GCA_036873135.1 Clarkia xantiana subsp. parviflora | reverse complement strand
AGGCTAACGATGTCATTAAGCCACCTTAATGACACCGTTGCCTATAAATACCCCACCTTCACAACTCATTTGATCATCTTGGCCATTTGGACATTTTAGCTCTGACATCTCTCTAGCTTTATCTCTCTAGAAAAATACTGACTTAGGCATCGGAGAGGGTTCACCAGGCACCACCCCCCCCCCCTCCGTGTCTGGTATTGCCCCTTCTGCAGGGTAGAAGGAGAGAAGAAGCAAAGGAAGGAAGGAAGGAAAGAAGAAGATAAGCTAAGGCAGAGCAGCTCAGGAACACCGGATCGCACACATCCCCCGTAAGGAGTGAGATCAAAGCCGACCCCCCGTTGACCTAGATCTCATAACTTAACACTTGGCGCCGTCTGTAGGCTTCGAACAGAAAGCCTGGCTATTACACGAGCTATGACGAACAGTAGGGTGTCCAGGCCCCAACACCCACCCGGGGCAATGGGCGGAGAAGAGAACCCATACCCCCAGGGAGGCGGCCTAACCCTGGGAAGCAGCCAATGCATCCAGAGCCCCAAGAAATACCACAACCTCCTCAGCAACAGAACAACCAGGAGGGAGGACCTTCACGCCCAGCTGGGGCTGAGTCCTCCACAGCCTCCACCCCCCGGGCAAGAAGGCCACAGAGATCAAGAGGACAACAGGGAGTGCCTTCCCACAACACGGCACCCCCTGAGGGATACTATTATGAGGAGCAACCCCAAAGGTACCCATATGGGATGCCGGCACAAAGAGATGATAACCGCGCCCACACAGCATATGCAAGGCCGGCATACACTCAAGGGACTTATACTGAAGCTCATGAGGAGGAGCAGATCCCGACAGAAGAGCACTACTCGCACCCTCGAGCAGGGCAGCGAGAGGAGCAAAGAAGATATTACCAGGAGCCACCCCCAGAGGGAAGGCAACAATTCGTGCCTCCCAGGCAACAGCAGAACAACAGGGCTTACACCCCGCTTGGGGAGGAAAGACAAGCAAGACCTCCAAGGAGGCAGGACTTCTATGAAGCACCCCAGCAGGCGTATCAAGAGTACACCTACAGTCCATACCAGCAGGGACAAGGGAACCCAGTAAGCCCAGTCTACAACTACAATGGATATCAGAGGGATTATACTCCGGCACAGGTGATGATCACCCCGGAGGAGATAGAAGCCATGATAACCCGGAAATTGAATGAGTCAAAGAAACCCAGCCTGCATTGTCTAAGTGACAAGACGAACCACCCTTTCACAAGGGAGCTAGAGATGAACAGGGTGCCAGACTCCCTACACACTGTGCAAATTGCAAAGTACAATGGGAAGGGAGACCCCCTAGAGCATATCCAACAGCATGAGGCCTCTCTATTCGGGAGGACAACTGATGAAAGATACAAGGCACTCCTTTTCCCAAACACCCTATCAGGGGTGGCCTCACATTGGTTCTTCAGCCTGCCCTCTGAGAGCATCCACTCATGGGAGCAGCTAAAAGCTAAGTTTCTGCAGAGATACCTAGGGGAGAGGAAACTCCTCAAGGGAACAGGCTCCATTGATGACGTAAAACAAGAATACGATGAATCCCTGGCCAGCTACTATACTAGGTTCAACCAGAATATTGCAGACATCCAGGGAGACATCACGGAAGGGGAGATAATCCGAGCCTTTATCAGAAACTTAGGTCGCTTTGGGTCAGCATTGGCTGAAAAGATGGCCAAAAAGCCAGCAAGCACCTTGGAGGAGCTTGCAGGGAGAGTTAAAACGCATATTGACCTTGAGAGGCACAGGGCAAGCAAGAAGGCCAAAATTCAGGCAGCCAAGGAGGATACTCAAAGGCCAAACAAAGGAAAGCCACCCCAGGCACCACAGCATGCAAGGCAGCAGGAATGGCGTCCGCCACAGCAAAGAAACCAAATGGGTGAACCCTTAAAGGCTAGAGAAATAAACGTCATTAAGTTCATCCCACTAAACGCCACTCCAGCCACCGTACTTAGAGAGATGCGGAACCAAAAGCTTTGGTCACCCCCTGCAAGGTGGAGAGCCCCAATGGTAGGAAATCACAAGGATAGATGGTGTGACAACCATGAGGCTTATGGTCACGACACAAATGAATGCTTTAGCCTAAAGCTAAGCATAAACAACATCGTCCAGAGGGGAGAACTGAAACAATTCGTAGACCATGGGGGCAACAGTATGCAACTAGGGCCATCACAGAAGGACAATGACAAGGGCAAAGGAAAGATAGACTACAACCCTCCACCCAACAAAAGAGGAGTCATAAATATGATACATGGGGGAGTAGCATCGGGTGGCCCAACTGCTAACGCAAGAGAGGTCTATGCATCCAAGCTAAGCTCAGTGCCAAGGTGGAGAAAAAGGCCAAGAGAAGGAGAAGAAGTGAAGATCGAGTTCTCGGAGAAGGACAAGAGCCACATCGTCTTTCCACATGACGATGCTCTAGTTATTACTTTATATATTGACAATTTTGATGTAAAGAGAATTTTGGTGGATGGGGGCAGCTCAGCTGACCTCCTAAGCCTGAGAGTGTTGGAAGAGATAGGGAAAACCAAAGCAGACATCAAACCGGTCAACTTCCCTCTAGTTGGCTTCTCAGGGGCAACAAGTTACCCCCTGGGAATGATAACCCTACCAGTGACCATGGGCCAAGGATGGACCCAGCTGAAGGTAAATGTCAATTTCTTGGTGGTTGAAACCCTGGGAGCCTACAATGGGATCCTAGGAAGGACAACCATAAACCCATATGAAATAGTGCCATCCACTGTTCACCCGAAGTTGAAGTATATCACGGAGAACGGGGTTGGAGAGGTCCTGGGTGATCAACGCACCGCAAGGCAATGCTACGTCAACTCAATGAGACGTGGATCACACGGGACAGATACAGTGGCTGTAGTCATGATAGGGGCCAACCAGGACAGAAGAAGGAGGGGAAGGAGACAAAGGCAAAGAAGGAGGAGGAGTGGAGTGACACTCCGTTTGAGCAGGCAGTTTTTTCAAACAGTGCCTACAAAGAGACACAGGAGCAAGGCTGTGAAGGTGACATCCATACCTTGGCAGCCAGACACCATAATAGGGAACATGACAAGGAACTCCATCCTAAAAGGCTTCCGCTACATAGATGATATCAAGCAAATGCCGCAGGAGTCTATATCAAGCTATTTCCAGAGATTCTTTGATTATGGTTCCAACATGAACATCACAAGGGGAGAAGCAGTCAGAGCATTCATCAGAAACATGCATCCAAGTTCATTCGAGGCCTATGGAGGGCTCTATGAGATGGTCATGACGAGCACAATGAGAGAGCTCAAGGTGAAGCTGGACAGGGCATTTGAACAAGAGGCGGAACAGTTGGATGAAGTTCCAGAAAGAGGAAGAGAAACAGACACATTGGGAGGAGGTGTCAATTTCACATTCACACCCCTCACACTCAGCATAGAAGAAATTTTCCACAAGCACCTCAAGCAAGAGCTACCAACATGCAGGGAGGAAGGCAAGGCCTTCCTAGGAAGAGATGCACAGGGTTGGTGTGAATACCATGGGACCTGGGGACATCAAACCAATGACTGCATGGTGTTGAAGGTGGAAGTGGAAGAAATAATTTACAATGGAGGTTTCAAGGAGTACGTGGCAACAGACACAATGGCCACCCCATATCCTTAGTTTCATATCTAGCATTTTGCATGTTTCACCTTTACAAGCTTTTCAAAAACAACTTTGGAGAAGGAGAACTCACGAAGTTACTCCAACTCTATAACTATCTTTCATTCCTACAAAGGATGTCTTGGTGCACCAAGGCATCCCAAGTGTACAAAAACATGAATGCTCCTAAGGGAGTAGTAGTTACTCAAAAGTATTTTCCAGTGAATGCAGTGGTAGAACCACGAAGTTATCCTTACCAGATATGACTTCAAGTCAATGACAGGTTCGACGCCCCCAAGAGCGTATCTTGAGAGTAGTTTTCATACTACGACATTCGACGCCCCCAAGAGCGTATCTTGAGAGTAGTTTTCATACTACGACATTCGACGCCCCCAAGAGCGTATCTTGAGAGTAGTGTTCATACTACGACCTTCGACGCCCCCAAGAGCGTATCTTGAGAGTAGTTATTACACTACGACCTTCGACGCACCAAGAGCGTATCTTGAGAGTGGTTTCCAAAAACTACGAACTTCGACGCCCCCAGGAGCGTATCTTGAGAGTAGTGTTCATACTACGACCTTCGACGCCCCCAAGAGCGTATCTTGAGAGTAGTTATTACACTACGAATTCGACGCACCAAGAGCGTATCTTGAGAGTGGTTTCCAAAAACTACGATTTCGACGCCCCCAGGAGCGTATCTTGAGGTAGATTTGCAACCTACCAGATTCGACGCCCCCAAGAGCGTATCTTGAGGTAGAAAAAACACTACCAGTTCGACGCCCCCAAGAGCGTATCTTGAGGTAGATTTCAAACTACCAGTTCGACGCCTACCAGGAGCGTATCTTTGGTCTAACCTGAGCCCTCCGGGAGCCTATCCTGTGAAACGTTAAGTGCCGTCCGAGAGCCTGTCTCGTGAACAGATTTTGACACCCGTCAAGAACGTATCGGTGGACTAACCTGTGCCCTCCGGGAGCCTATCCTGTGAAACGTTAAGTGCCGTCCGAGAGCCTGTCTCGTGAAAAGATTTCGACGCCCACCAAGAGCGTATCTTTGGTCTAACAGTACAACGTATACCGTGTAAGGGGTATCAGAAGAGATCATCACACCATGCTTAGAAGGATACCATTCTTAGAAGGATACCATGCTCAGAAGGATACCATGAGAAATAAATTTCTAAGTAAAGTAATGTGAAGAACAAGTAATGTTTTTTCTTTATGAAATGGCAGGTAAGACATGAAGGAAAGCACGAAAGAAGGATAAGTAAAGGAAACACACCAAGGAAAGGGTCCATACCCAAAGAGCCATACACAAGGCATAGGGAGACATCATGAGAAGAGATATATACAAAAAGATGAGAAGTACAAATGTAAAGGCAAACGAACCACGTAGTCAACAACACAATGCGGAAAAGGAAAGTAACAACAAACACCATCACAATCTCAAAAGACACTCATCCCATACAAGGGGAGAAGGAGTGTAGTTATATACACAAGGATAGCATGAGATAAACACGTCAGTCAGAACCTTCGGGGGAGTCACCCTCACGCCCTGAAGCTGAACCGCCAGCGGAAATGGATGAAGAGGAGGAGTCTGAGGTACCAATCTCCACAGGTGTAGCATCCACCTGGGCAGGGGCAGGCTCGTCTGCAACGGCAGCCTGACCCATCAGAACAGTCGCGTAGCCAGTGGCATATGGCCCAAAGTCACCAAGGTCACCAAACGGGAACTGAGGATCAATTCGGTAAATGTGATCAACCAGATACTCACCGAACTGGTTCATCTCCTGAGTGAGACGCGTGCTATAATCGGCGGTGAAAGCAGATGAGGCCTTGTACCCAGAAATCGCAACAGTCCTCTCTTCAGCACGACACTTAGCCTCCAACTTCCGTAACTCCTCAGAATGGAGCGACGCTGCAACCTCAGCTTCCCGACGCAAACTGCCCACAGTGGTCTCAAGCAAGGACACCTGGTCCTGGAGCTCCTGCATCCTCAAATCAGATAATCCCGCCTTCTCAGCAGCAGTAGCGACCTCCGCCTTGAGAGAGACCTGGCTGTCCTCAAGGGTCTTCCTCTCGTCAGATAACTCGAGCACGAGCGAGGACATGTTCACCATGTCAGATATACCCTAACAATTCAAACAAGGGATGAGTAACCGAAGGATAGACATTATGAAAGAAATAAGAGGAAAGCAAAGAACAACTTACAGGTGCATAACGAGAAAGTACCCCTTGAACAAAGCGCCGAGTCTCCCCAGGAGACTTGGGCGGAGCAACACGATCCCCAGGGGGAACGGCACCGCGGAGTACGCGGACACCAACCTCAGGAGTCCGCAAAGAGGAGGTGCTATCGAAGTGGAACTCCTTCAGACCAGCGAAAGGAGTCCACTCAGACCCAATAACATCTTCATCAGTGAGACGGGCGAAATCCTTCCGACTTAAAGTCGGAGGCCCACCTACACAAGCAAAGCAAGTCAAAGGAGAATATAAACATAGAAAGATCAGCAACAAGGTAGAGATCATACCTGAGGACCGTGCCCTCTGCTGGGGGGCAGGGGAACCACCACCAGCAGGTCGCTTCCCTTTGTCAGCCAGGGAAGGCACCTCTTCGACCACCATCTCCTTATCACGAGATAGGGTCGGAGGACGAGCAGTAGGCGAAGCAGGATTCACAGCTTTCTTTCTCTTAGCAGCCGAGGCCCCGGCCTCAGAATCAGATCTCCGCGGTTTGGACTTGGAAGGTCCAGAATCTCTGCCAACGGAGACGACCCTCTCAGTCACCAAGGGGGAGCACCCTAGCAAGGTAAGGAAAACAAGATAAGGAAAACATAGGTTATACCATA
This sequence comes from Clarkia xantiana subsp. parviflora, assembly GCA_036873135.1. Classification (NCBI taxonomy): domain Eukaryota; kingdom Viridiplantae; phylum Streptophyta; class Magnoliopsida; order Myrtales; family Onagraceae; genus Clarkia; species Clarkia xantiana. Next base: position 6,341,366 of record JAPTYO010000024.1, on the reverse strand, counting down.
AAGAAGCAAATAGGAGAAAGCATACCAGAGGCCCCAGCCTTCTTCCCAGGCAGGGGGGATTTCTTCAAAGCAGAACTAGAAGGAGCCTTCCTCTTGCTCAGATCAACAGGGGCTCCCTGCACGTTATAGGTTTTTCCATGAAACCAACCTACAAAGGAAGAGCAGAAGGTAAATAAAGATGGAAAGACCAAGTGACATACCGAACCCCCGGAGTCAGGAGTCAGACTGATCCCGGCCTCGTAAAGATCCGTCTCAGTCACTAAGGACACGGGACAGTACGACCGAGTCCTGTTGCTCTCGTGAATGATCTTCATAGTCTTCAAATCAACCGAAGAGAACTCTCCAAAAGCAGGCCAACCATCGGACCGATCCTCATTCAAGACCGACCAAGTGACGTATCGGTCCGTAATGAAGAAGTAATGCTTAGCCCAGTGACTGGCCGAATTGTCAATCTGGGTCACGAAACGGAGGGAGGTATCCCACTCGACCCCACTCAACCCGAAATCAGAGAATCGGGGATCTTTGAAGGTCGGATGGCGAGTTACGAAACTCGCAAACCCCACCCTCGTCCGGTACTGGAACCGATAGAAGCATCGGAATAGAACGAGAGAGTACTCCCAGGAGTACCAATGGCACAATACCCGGAAGCCCACCCAGACACGGAGGGCACTGGGGGCAAGGTTCACAGGAGAAATCCTGAAAAACCTGCTCAACTCTATAAGCTCGTCACAGTAAGGCAGCCTCAGCCCGAATCGGATCTGGGAGGGGTACACGGCGACCTTCCCTATAGGAGGCTCCGTCACCGTCTCGCGAGTATTCCCCAAGGAGGGGAGAAAAGGATACAGAGGCTCATCTAGGGGACAGATATCTCCTAGGGTAACATGTTCGTTGTAATCGGATCTAGTGAGATGGTTCTCTGACAGGATAGCAAGACCTAAGGCAAAGGTAGCAGGAAACCCCAAAGCACGAATCAAATTTCGACTAACACCCCAATGAAGGTCACGATACTAAGCTAGCAATAGGAAAGGAAGTAACGCGACCGAAAAGGAAGAGAAAAAGGAACTCACTGAAGAGTCTGCGTACGCGAACACCACCAGGAATATAGTACCTGCCACGACACGACAAATATCAAAACAAGGAAAATTTCCGAAAAACCGGAAATACCCCGACACCCGACCAACGACAACAATCAAAGATCCAAAGACATCCAGCAAAGATAGTCAACATGAACCAAGAACACCACGACAACCAAGTTGAGTAATTTATCCGAGCCTAAGGTCGGGTTTTGGAAAAAATTACCATTATACCCTCCAACAAAGATTAACACACCAACGGTGATACGATATCAAATTCAAGACCGAGATAGCCCAATCGGACAAAAAACCATATCCGGACGACCGGCAAACATTTTTCCCCAAAATCCACAACTACCAACGGCTATCTACGACAATCCCACATTTAATCAAGCATCGGCAATCAAGCATCGGCAATCAAGCATCGGCAATCAAATATCAACGATTCAAAAATCGACATTTTGTACGGTAACGGAAAGGAAAAAGAATGGACCTTCGGAAAACCCGACCCGATGTGATAAGCGGGTCCGGAATTCGAATTACGAAGTTGACCGGAGCCACCCCCCTCGCCGGAGCTGTGATTTTCTCGCCGCCGGAGCCTTGATCCTTCCGCCGTCGGAGTCAAGCCACGTCCGTCCCCGCCCGTCCTGCTGCCGTGGTCGCCCGTCGAAGTGGTGGACCTCCTTGCCGTCGTAAACAACGGCCTCCGTCGCCTCCGCCGTGCCCAGCACCGCCAGCAGCCGCTGTCCGCCTGGAATCGAGCCCTCGTCTCCGGCCGGGCTGTTTCCTCGTCGCCGTCCCGATCAAGCTGCTGGCCGGAATTTCAGGTTCCCACCGGAATTTTGGCCGGCCCTAACCTTGGGGGTGCTCTCAAAACTTTTCTTGCTCTCCAAGGGTGAGTGAAGAGGGAAGATGGTGGCTATGGTGATTCTTTGAGGTATTTTTCTAACTCCTTTCTATATTAAAAGATGATAGGGTTTTTTAGAGGGTTTTAATCACCACCATCCATCTATCTTTAAGTAAAATCTAAAGGTCAAGGAAAAACCATCATTTTTATCCCTTTCACCTATAGCTAAGTATATATCTCCATACTTAGAAAAATTATCAAGTTAGTTTTATTTTTGGAGCATTCCATACTTAGGAAAATTTTTGGCCAAAGTTAATTTTTCCTCACTTAGATAAAATCCCGGCACGAATTTGAAGCATAAATCATTTAGTTGCATTCGTATCACACCCCTGTGCAAGTTTGTATTTTTTGAATATACACCTGTAGCAGAGATAAGTTTATTACTCCCACCTCAGACGGACGCGTGCCTAGGCCCACGTCCGTGCTACTCTGACGTTTACAATTCCTCTATCTCATTAGACAGGGGGGCAGAGTCAGAGGCATGCATCCATGGGTAAGCAAACACTCAGACAAAGAAGGTAAAACCCCGGTTTCAAATTGCGCGTGTCATACCATCCTAAAATAGAGTCAATCAAGGGTTAGGCCATTGGTTGACTCGGGGGCATGTGATGGATATACGCCCAATTTGAACCCGTTGGCTTCCGAACCGTTGTATTTTTATCGTCCCATTTATGATTGCAAATCGAAACTTCAACCCGGACACTTCGCGAGAACATCGACGGCTCGGACGGGGCCGAAGCGCCCGTCCGGCAGAGACGAACTCACCTAGGTGAGGTTGGGTGGCCACACCCGACCTCCCCTAGGGGAGATCGGGTGGACCAACCCGATCTCTCCTAGGAGAGATCGGGTCGGCCAACCCGATCCCTCCTAGGAGGGATGGGGTTGGCCAACCCCACCCTCCCTAGGAGGGGTTGGGTGCCCTCACCCAACCCCTACCCTTGGAGGTCGGATTTCTCCCCCCCAAGGGCCCCGACACCACCTTCGGACTCCCATGCTCGGTCCACTCCGCCTACCTCCTCCGAATCCTAAGGTCTTAATTATGTGCTTAAAGGTTAATTAATTGTGTTTAAAGGCTAACGATGTCATTAAGCCACCTTAATGACACCGTTGCCTATAAATACCCCACCTTCACAACTCATTTGATCATCTTGGCCATTTGGACATTTTAGCTCTGACATCTCTCTAGCTTTATCTCTCTAGAAAAATACTGACTTAGGCATCGGAGAGGGTTCACCAGGCACCACCCCCCCCTCCGTGTCTGGTATTGCCCCTTCTGCAGGGTAGAAGGAGAGAAGAAGCAAAGGAAGGAAGGAAGGAAAGAAGAAGATAAGCTAAGGCAGAGCAGCTCAGGAACACCGGATCGCACACATCCCCCGTAAGGAGTGAGATCAAAGCCGACCCCCCGTTGACCTAGATCTCATAACTTAACAGCGGTCCCGTTCAAAGTCCCGTGATCGATCCTCGAAGAAGAAGAAGGTCGAGTCGGAGCCCTCTGGTTCCGGCACCCGTAAGGAGAGACGGGGGACCATTAACGTCATTCACGGAGGAATGGCAGCCGCTTCTCGGGAGAATTATGCTTCCCGTATCTTCGTTGCTGTGGTGCTAGGTAAGAGGTCCCGGTCGTGGACTCTAAAGGAGGAAATGGTGATTTCTTTCTCGGCGGAAGATATGATAGGCGTTGAGAGCCCCCACGATGACGCCTTGGTCATGACCCTGGACGTGGACGGATTTGAGATGAAGCGGATCCTGATAGACGGAGGGAGTTCCTCCGATATTCTTTTCATGGATGCCCTGGAGGCCATGGGAAAGACGAAGAAGGACCTGACGCAGGTGAACTTCCCGATGGTGGGATTCTCCGGATCGACTTCCTATCCGTCGGGGATGATTACCTTACCGGTGGAGTTTGGTAGCGGCTGGAAAATGGAACGGCGGAACGTGGATTTCGTCGTGGTAGAATCCGCGGGAACGTAAAATGCTATTATCGGGAGGACCACCATCAACCCTCTCATGGCGGTCGCCTCGACAGTCCACCAGAAGATGAAGTTCCCGACCGATCATGGTGTCGGAGAGGTTAAGGGCGACCAGGTGGCGTCACAAAAGTGTTACGTCAATGACACCCGAAGCAGAAGGAGGGAAGCCATGGCGGTCCTGCAGACCGATGCTGATCCTCGAGAAGAGTTTGGGCGTCCCGCCCCAATGGAGGATCTGAAGGAAGTTGAGATCGATGGACCTCGGAGGAAGGTGAAGATAGGATCCGCTCTGTCGGAGGAGAGAGCCCGAGAGTTGATCGAGCTTCTGAAAGAGTTCAAGGAACTGTTTGCCTGGTCCCCGAGTGATATGCCAGGAATCAGTCCCGACGTGATTGTGCACGAACTGAAGATCGACCCCGCAATCAAGCCTATCGCGCAGAGGAGGCGTCTGATGGGCGCGGACAAGAGGATCGCGATCCAGCAAGAGGTGGGCAGACTGATCGATGCTGGATTCATTAAGGAGCTCCGATTCCAGACATGGGTCGCTAACCCAGTCCTGGTGCGAAAAAGCAATGGGAAGTGGCGGATGTGCGTCGATTTCCGCGACTTGAACAAAGCCTGCCCGAAGGATTGCTACCCGCTCCCGAGGATTGACTAGCTAGTGGATGCCACATCGGGACATGAGCTGCTGAGCTTCATGGATGCCCCCCACACAGCTTTTTACGCTGACAGCGACGTCTACCACTACGACGTGATGCCCTTCGGATTGATCAATGCCGGAGCAACTTACCAGCGGATGGTAAACAAGTTGTTCGGAGACATGTTGGGGAAGACCATGGAGGCATATGTGGATGACATGCTCGTGAAGTCCCGACAGACAGGAGACCACGTCCAAAACTTGGCGGCGGCGTTCGAGCGGATGAGGTTTCATCAGGTTCGGTTGAACCCAGACAAATGTTCTTTCGGGGTGAACTCGGGGAAGTTCCTAGGGTTCATGGTGAGCCAGAGTGAAATCGAGGTGAACCCCGAGAAGCTGCGAGCAATCGAAGAGATGCAGTCCCCGAAGAATCATCGGGAGGTTCAAGTGTTGAATGGCCGGTTGGCCGCGATGAACCGATTGTTATCCAAGGCGAGTGACAGAGCCATGCTATTTTTTGATGTGCTAAGGGCTCAAAAGAAGTTTGAATGGTCCGACAAGTGCGAGGAGGCATTTCAAGCGCTCAAGCAGCATCTCCGTACCCTCCCGCCGTTGGCGAAACCGGCTCCAGGCGAGCCGCTCTATTTGGCTGTTTCTGATGTTGCTGTTAGTTCTGTTTTGATTAAGATTGTCAAGGGCAACCAAGTGCCTGTCTATTATGTAAGCAAGGCATTTGCCAAATCAGAAATGAACTACCCCGCTATTGAGAAGTATCTCTTTGCGTTAATTGTTGCCGCTCGAAAGCTCCGACCTTACTTCCATGCACACCAGGTTACAGTGTTGACCAATCAGCCTTTGAAGCACTTTTTGAACCGACCGGAGGCGTCAGGGAGATTGGTGAAATGGGCCATCGAGCTTACGGAGTTCCGTATCCATTTCGCTCTGAGAACTGCTATTAAGGGCCAGGCATTGGCGGATTTTATAGCTGAGTCTACGGCACCCGATCTGGAAGTAACGGGTCCCGCAGAGGGGGCAACCATGGAGGTCCCGATAGCAGAACAGGCCCCGATAACAGAACAGCCAGAACAGCAAAATGAGGAGAACACTTGGGAGATGTACACTGATGGTTCATCAAGTGTAGAAGGATCGGGGGCAGGATTCGTATTGATAGCGCCCGGTGGTGGCGAACCCTTGCAATATGCTTTGGCCTTAACGTTCAAGGCCACCAACAATGAAGCGGAGTACGAGGCTCTCATCACGGGCCTTAAGATTGCCAAGGGTACGGGGGTCGACCATTTAAAAGTAAAGTGCGATGCCAGCTTGATCGTGAATCAAGTCCAGGGGAACTATGAAGCCAAGAGCCCGACAATGAGGAAGTACTTGCACGAGGTGCAAACTTTGAAGGGAAGCTTCAAAAGCTTCGATATCGAGGCAATCCCGAGGGAAGAAAACGCGGAGGCAGACGCCCTAAGCAAGTTTGCTCTAGGAGTGGCCCCCGAGGAGAATCGGAAGGTGCATTTCCTGGAGAGAGTGATCATCTCCACCATCGATCCATCGGAAGTATGCGCTGTGGAAGCAGGATCGGAGGAAGAAGAGAAGCCCACCTGGATGACCCCGATGGTCACATACCTGACTACGGGGGCGCTCCCCGATGATGATGTGGCAGCTGTCAGGCTGCGTCGAATTGCGAACGACTACGCGATGGTGGACAACCAGTTATACAAGAAGGGGCATGTAAAGCCTTTCTTGAAATGCGTGGCGGAGCCTGATACAAATCGGATCCTGAGAGAGCTACACGAGGGAGTCGCGGCCTGTCATGAAGGGGCCCGATCTATCGTGAGGAAAGCGTTGAACCTAGGCTACTATGTGCCTTCGATGAACAAGGAAGCGACAGCAATGGTCCAATCCTGTGATGCCTGCCAAAGGTACGCTCCGAATATCGTGGCCCCCGCCGCGGACTTAATGCCCATCAGGAGTGCTTGGCCCTTCGCGCAATGGGGGATTGATTTGGTGGGACCTCTTCCCCAAGCGAAAGGTCAGTGCAAGTATTTGCTCGTGGCCATCAATTACTTCTCGAAATGGATAGAGGCTAAGGCATTGGCCAAGACGACAGGACAGCAGATCCTCAAGTTCCTCCAAACTCAGATCATATCCCGGTATGGGGTTCCTCGAGTGTTGGTCAGCGACAATGGCCCTCCGTTCAATGGGGCTCAGTTTAAGGAGTACCTGGAGGAATTGAACATCGAGCATCGGACCGCTTCAGTCCGCCATGCTCAGACCAATGGCCAAGTAGAATCAGCCAACAAGATCGTGATGGATGGCTTGAAGAAGAGAGTCTACGCCTTGCAGGGCCATTGGCTGCTCGAGAACGTGCTGTGGGCTGTTAGAACAACACCCAAGCAATGAACGGGGGAAACTCTGTTTGGCCTGGTCTATGGCACGGAGGCAGTTGCTCCCGTGGAGATAGCGGTGGCGTCCCATCGCGCGAAATATTACGAGCCTCTGACAAACGAGGAAATGAGACGTCTAGACTTAGATTTGCTCGAGGAGAAAAGATGGAAGGCTGATGAAGTCCAGGCTCGGATGCGTCTGGCAACAGCCCGATATTACAATCGGCGTTGTTGGATCACGGGCGAAGTTCCGTTACGTCCTTGACGGAAAGCTTGGACTCCTGGGCTCCGCGTAATCCTGCAAAAGGGGATGACCTGGGTGGTGACCCAGAATCCCTCTCCGATGCTTAAATGAGTACGGTGATCAATGGGTGGTAAGCAAAAGGTAAGTTCGTATTAGCGTAGCCGGTTTTCTGAGGTAACCTCCTCCTTTATATAGAAGGAGGAGTTACTCAGTTACCTGTTACTGCGCTTGGCAGTTATACCCACGATTCCGTGTATCTCGCCATGATTCCGTATATCTCGGCTGGGATTCCATATTTCTCGCCCCACGCTCCGCGTATCTTACCCGTACCTCCGCGTATCTCGGGCACGCCCTGCGTATCTCGGGGGAGATTATCTATATTAACCGTCTTCCCACTACTCTCATCTAGTAGGTGGGTTTCTCGGTCTTATCCTCTGATTACAAGTCTCGACTCCTTTCGGGGACTCCAGAGTTGTCTCATTCTAGATCACCACCCAGGACCTTCAGTCTCTACGGGACAGGTCCAGCCTCTGCGGGGCTTTATTATCGGGGCCTTTACTAAGGCATATCGGGGCCTACTCAGAGGCTTCTTATCGGGAGCGTTCAGCTCATTCATCGGGAAAGCTAAAGTCGGGACCCTTCGTGCTGGGCCTCTGGACCTTCAAGGCTTTTCACGAGGCCCACTGGACCTACTCGCCGTCCAGTGGCTGTTAACGGGGCTAACGATTACATCGGAACCCATCATTTGCCCCCAAGACATGGGGGACTTTTAGTTCGTCATGTCTTCCAGTCCAAATCTTTTGACCTCTCTTGTCGAAGGTTTTCGCTTTCATGCCTTCCGATACCGCCGTCGGAGGCTTGGATCTTTGCAATTTTTGATACCTCAGTTAGAGGCTTTTGTCTTCGTGCCCTCCGATACCACCGTCGGAGGCTTTGATCTTTGCGTGTGATCGTTACATATCAGAGTTTCTTTCTTATGATTGCCTTGGGCCCACCAGGCCCCATGGGCAGTTGCCAAATCCAAGGAGACTCCTCGGCTACTGTAGCATTAAATGCCTAGGGATAGAGAAACGACGTTCACATCAGCGTGACTGTCGTTTTCTGAAAAAGCAACTGTGACGTCATACACGTCCCTTCCGTGCCTATAATCTCGTCGATTAAGATCGTGTCGTTTCCTCTTCAACGGTGCAGATCAAGCCCATCCAGCTGTCTCCTCCGTACCGTCTCCCTTAGTTCAACGGTTGTGATCAAATCGTTTCGTCTTCAACGGTCACGATTACGTCCCTTCAATTGTCCTTTTGCCTATAAAAGGTAAAACCCTGGTCTCATTCACTTCTTCTGCACTCTCTCGCTTTCAACCATCCTTGCATTCGAAGCTCTCCTCCAGCTCCTCTCGGTGTTTCAAGTGATCAAGGCCTTCAACCTTTCCGATCTTCCTTATTCTTACTTCTTTGACCACCGATCATGTCTGGTAAGGACTTCTTTCCACGTTTTCGTAATTTGCTTACTGTTTACTCTTCTTTTCTCAATTCCTCTTGTCTGCAATCGTGTTAGACGAAGCTAGTTCTGAGGTTAGGGCTCCCTTCGCCTTTGAGTTTGCTGTCAACGAAATCTCTGAGGGTTCGTATGAGGCTGCCCTTAGAGAGGGGTGTATCACCTCGGATTGGGAGCCTCGCTTCCCTTACGAGTCCCAAGCTGCTGGTAGAAGGAAGCACATTATCACGCGGGGATTCGGTTCCCCTTCTGTGGAAATATGGTGGAGATGTGCAACTTCTACAAAACGCACCCCTGTACTTTTTCTCCACACGCCATCCGCGTGTGGAATGCCTTCCAACTCCTATGCCATCGCCAGCAGTGGACGTACAGTCTTCTGTTGTTCCGCACTTTCTACGGCATGAAGTGCAACAAAGCCGGTGTCTGCTCCTTCTCCCCCCGACTCCCCAAGTGGACAAAGGAGCAACTCTCACGTTTCGGCTGGGACAGCAAAACTTGGAAGTTCCACAAAGATCGGGTGTTGATTCGTGACTCTGGGTCCGATAATAGTGGCCGGAAGAAGTACTACTTCTTCGTCCAGCATAGCTCTGTCCCCTGGCCTTGATGGGAGGTCGTGGCGGACCCTGCCCCCAAGCTCCAGGATTATACTGAGGATGATCTCAACACCCTCCAGATGGTTCAACTCTACCGCTGGGGGGACAATTTCATACCCATCGATGCCAACAAGCTCCAGGAGCGGAACCTGATTGCTATCGGAGTTCGGCTCCTTGACTCTGTTTCTGCAGATTTAGTCGTCTGGGTAATATTTCTAACTATTTTATTTTTACCTTTGCAGCCAAGAAGGCTTCTCTGTTGACTCATCTCATTCTGAAGCAGGGCGAGACTGATGCCGTCCAGAGCGGCTCCAAGCGGAAGCGCAAGCTGGTGAAGAAAGGTGCTTCCTCCTCCACTCCCTTATCTGCTGCTCCTCCGACTGGAGAGCAGGTCGGGGCCAAGAAGGCCAGACGGGAGGAGATAGATCGGGCCTTCGGGGCCACCACCGTCGAGGAAGGTAAGCGCGTTCGTCGTGCCATTAAACAATATAAAAAATTAATCCCCAAGGAGTTTATCCCCGCTGATCGGAAAACACGGGTTCAAGAGATTAAGTTCATCCTTCAAGGCGAAATTCCCCATATTATTGAGGCGGGATATTACAACGTCCTTGGAAAGAACAGACATTTCGATCGCCAAATCATCTGGTGCCCTGAAGGTACTCTTCCTGACTTCATTCGTCCCGCTACCGCAGGTCCCTTGGAGACTCCTGCCCCGACTGAGGCTATTATTCCAGCGGAGACTGAAACTCCGCAAGAATTGCTGTTGGAGGACATCCCGGCGGAAGCTCAGTTTCGCCAGGTGACCAATTTGGAAGCTTCTCCTTCTTTCGAGGAGCCTGAAGAGGGGGGCCTGCTTCCCCGTGGCAGGTCGAGGTCCAGGAGCGCACGGCCCGCTGCTAGGGACGTGTCCAAGAGTCCTCCTCCTGTTCTTCGTACTCCAACTCCCGAGCCGCCAGTTGAGGTGGCTCCTTTGGCTGAAGGTTCCGGGGTCATCCCCCCGCTCCCCGTGGATGAAAACCTTTACAAGGTTTTCACCCCCGATGAGGGGATGATGCCTTGGAACCCGATCGAGTCCCTTCGAGGGGTTCCACTTCGACGGGGAGAGCTTGATCCTGGGCTGGCCCTGCATCTGCTGGCGGGGTGCGTCCCTCCAGCCTTGAGGCGGCCCCTGTCCTTCGCGCTGGAGGACCTTGAGGAGGAGATTCGCGACATGGCCACCCGTCGGATGGAGGTGAAACTTCTATTCTTGTTTCATTTTCTTCATTACTTTTATCTTCGATTGCTTATTTCTTGCTCTTTTCCTTTTCTTCTTTTAGGACACCGCAAACCAACAGCGCTGCTTCGGCCTTATCTTGGCCCTGAAGGGTGCTTTGGAAGCGGCGGAGACCCAGTCGAACCCTGATGCTTTAGCCAAGCTCCAGGTGGAACTCGACGAGGCTGTAGCGGCCAAGAACAAGATGGCCAAGGAGAAGGCCCTCCTCGATGATTTGTCCTCCAACCTACTCAAGAAGGTTCACGATCATGAGGGTGTCATGCGTCGGGAGCGGAAGATGGTCCAAGCGGACCAGCAGCGGAACGAGGCGGAGAAGAAGCAGCTCGTTCATGAGAAAAACGTTTTCGCAGATCTCCTCGCGGAGGCCAAGGCGAAGTTCGAGGCGGAGAGGGCCGAGTTCTCTGCCAAGCTAGCTGAGGCAAAGGCTCAGGGCCTCGAGGAAGGCCGCCTGCAGGGCCGCGAGGAATATCGGGACTCTGAAGAATTCAAGGTGGCTGCTGTAGAGTTCTGTAAGTCCGAGGTGGAGAACGTTCTGTTCAATGCTGTCGAAGAGCTCTACACAGCATACGAGGATTCCATCGACTTCAAGAAGTCCGAGACCCTCGCCCCCTTCGCGGAGATATACTTCAACCTCCCCGCGGAGAGTGAAGAGGCCGCTGCCGTGGACCCGACTCCGCCAGCCGCGGAGCCTTCCGCCCAGGCCCCTCCAAACCTTGCTCCCTCCGATGCTGCTGAGGATCCATCTTCCAACAAAGACCAAGTTTAATGTTCACATCTTTTAGTCCTTGTTGTCTTTCTCTTTTATCTCTTGTATCGAACCTTTTTGGCCTTCTGGCCTTTATATAAGTGGTTTCTTCCCATCTGTTTTGGCACCGATACTCGTTTGCACTTTATATAAAGCGGCTTTAAATTCGTTACTCAGAACGTTCCGATGCGCCATTAAAATGACTTTATACGTCCTTCCGACGTTTTACTCGAGACTTTTACCATTTAAGGCTTCTCATCCAAAATCGGGACTTCACCACTTAAGGTTTCTCGTCCAATCGGGACTTTACCACTTAAGGCTTCTCGTCCAAAACCAGGACTTCACCACTTAAGGCTTCTTGTCCAAAATCGGGACTTCACCACTTAAGGTTTCTCGTCCAAAATCGGGACTTCACCACTTAAGGCTTCTTGTCCGTGCCTTTTAAGGCTGTTTTCATACCCTTTTAAGGCTTTCATTGCGTCTCTACTGGACGGCTTAATCGTACCCGTTAAGGCTTTTTGTCGCATCATATAGACGTCTTACACGGACCTGTTAAGGCGTTTTCATACCCGTTAAGGCTTTTTGGCCGCATCATATATACGACTTACGCGGACCCATCAGGGTCTTTTCATCGTACCTCGGAAGGCTTTTGTCGCGTCGCTCAGGACGTCTTATTAACAGTTAGAATAAATTTGAAAGCAATTTGATCGGAAGGCAACTTCTTTTATTCACTAATAATTCAAAGTAGGCTTACATCGGATTTTATTGATAGACAATTTGCGTCATTCGTGGCGGCTTCATATCAAACATGATACTTCTTCAAGTGTTCACCACTGAAGGAATGCTTCAACTTCTTTCCTTCGAGATCCTCTAACTTGTATGCATTGGGCACTGGCATCCCCACGATCTTGTAGGGTCCTTCCCATTTTGGTGACAGCTTGTTGATCTGGTCTTGATGAACAAACTCATTCCTCCGCCAGACAAGTTCTCCCACGAAGAATTGTCGGGACCTGACACGCCGATTATAATATCGGGCTGTTGCCAAACGCATTCGGGCCTGGACTTCATCAGCCTTCCACCTCTTCTCCTCGAGTAGGTCTAAGTCCAGACGTCTCATTTCCTCATTTGTCAGAGGCTCGTAATATTTCGCGCGGTGGGACGCCACCGCTATCTCCACGGGAGCGACCGCCTCCGTGCCATAAACCAGGCCAAACGGAGTTTCTCCTCTTGATTGCTTGGGTGTTGTTCTCACAGCCCATAGCACATTCTCGAGCTCATCCAGCCAATGGCCCTGCAAGGCATAGACTCTCTTCTTCAAGCCATCCATCACGATCTTGTTGGCTGACTCTACCTGGCCATTGGTCTGGGCGTGGCGGACTGAAGCGGTCCGATGCTCAATGTTTAATTCTTCCAGGTACTCCTTCAACTGAGCCCCATTGAACGGAGGGCCGTTGTCGCTGATCAATACTCGCGGGACCCCGTACCGGGATATGATTTGAGTCTGAAGGAACTTGAGGATCTGCTGCCCCGTCGTTCTAGCCAATGCTTTGGCCTCTATCCATTTTGAGAAGTAGTTAATAGCCACGAGTAAGTACTTGCACTGACCTCTCGCTAGGGGAAGTGGTCCTACCAAGTCAATTCCCCATTGCGCGAAGGGCCATGCACTCCTGATGGGCATCAGATCCGCGGCGGGAGCCACGATATTTGGGGCGTACCTCTGGCATGCATCACAGGATCGGACCATCGCGGTCGCTTCTTTGTTCATCGAGGGCCAGTAGTAGCCTAAGTTCAATGCTTTCCTCACCAGAGATCGGGCTCCCTCATGACAGGCCGCGACTCCTTCCTGTAGTTCCCTTAAGATCCGATTCGTGTCAGGCTCCGCTACGCATTTTAAGAAAGGTTTTACATACCCTTTTTTGTATAACTGGTTGTCCACCATCGCGTAGTTGTCTGCAATCCGACGCAATCTGACGGCTGCCACTTTATCATCGGGGAGTACTCCCGTAGTCAGGTACGTGACCATCGGGGTCATCCAAGTAGGCTTCTCCTCTTCTTCTGATCCTGTCCCAATAGCACAGACCTCCACCGGGTCAATGTTTGAGATAATCACCTTCTCTAGGAAATGCACCTTCCGATTCTCCTCGGGGGCCACTCCCAGGGCAAACTTACTCAAGGCATCTGCTTCCGCGTTCTCTTCCCTCGGGATTGCCTCGATATCAAAGCTTTTGAAGCTTCCCTTCAAAGTCTGCACCTCTTGCAAATATTTCTTCATCGTCGGACTTTTAGCCTCATAGTTCCCCTGGACTTGATTTACAACCAAGCTAGCATCGCATTTCACTTTTAGATGGTTGACTCCCGTACCCTTGGCAATCTTAAGGCCTGTGATGAGAGCCTCATACTCCGCTTCGTTGTTGGTGGCTTTGAATGTCAACGCCAAGGCATATCGCAGGGGCTCGCCTCCACCGGGCGGTATCAATACGAATCCTGCCCCCGAGCCTTCTACACTCGATGAACCATCAGTGTACATCTCCCAAGTATTCTCCTCATTTGGCTGTTCTGGCTGCTGTTCTGTTGTCGGGACTCCTTCCATGGTTGCCCCCTCTGCGGGACCCGTTACTTCCAGATCGGGTGCCGTAGACTCAGCTATAAAATCTGCCAACGCCTGGCCCTTAATAGCGGTTCTCGGAGCGAAATGAATGCGGAACTCCGTCAACTCGATGGCCCATTTTACCAATCTCCCCGACGCCTCCGGTCGGTTCAAAAAGTGTTTCAAGGGCTGATTAGTCAATACCGTGACTTCATGGGCATGGAAGTAAGGTCGCAGTTTTCGAGCGGCAATAATCAACGCGAAGAGATACTTCTCAATAGCGGGATAGTTTATTTCAGACTTGGCAAACGCCTTGCTTACATAATAGATAAGCACTTGGTTGCCCTTGACAATCTTAATCAAAACATAACTAACAGCCACATCAGAAACAGCCAAATAGAGATAGAGCGGCTCGCCTGGAACTGGTTTCGCCAACGGCGGAAGGGTACGGAGGTGCTGCTTGAGTGCCTGGAACGCCTCCTCGCACTTGTCGGTCCATTCAAACTTCTTGTTAGCCCTCAACACATCGAAAAATGGCATAGCTCGGTCACTCGCCTTGGATAGGAAGCGATTCATCGCGGCCAACCGGCCATTCAGCACCTGGACCTCCCGATGAGTCCTCGGGGACTGCATCTCCTCGATTGCTCGCAGCTTCTCAGGGTTCACCTCGATTCCTCTCTGGCTCACCATGAACCCTAGGAACTTCCCCGAGTTCACCCCGAAAGCACATTTGTCGGGGTTCAGCCGAACCTGATGGAACTTCATCCGCTCAAATGCCGCTGCCAAATTCTGGACATGGTCTCCTGCCTGTCGGGACTTCACCAGCATGTCGTCCACATATGCCTCCATGGTTTTCCCCAGCATGTCCCCGAACAACTTGTTCACCATCCGCTGGTAAGTTGCTCCGGCATTGATCAATCCGAAGGGCATCACGTCGTAATGGTAGACGTCACTGTCAGCGTAAAAAGCTGTGTGGGGGGCATCCTCCTTCGCCATCTTGATCTGATTGTACCCGGAATAAGCGTCCAGGAAGCTCAACAGCTCATGTCCCGATGTGGCATCCACCAGCTGGTCAATTCTCGGAAGCGGGTAGCAGTCCTTCGGGCAGGCCTTGTTCAAGTCGCGGAAGTCGACGCACATCCGCCACTTTCCATTACTCTTTCGCACCAGGACCGGGTTAGCCACCCAAGTCTGGAATCGGAGCTCCTTGATGAATCCAGCGTCGAGCAGTCTGCCCACCTCCTGCTGGATCGCGATCCTCTTGTCCGCGCCCATCGGACGCCTTCTCTGCGCGATAGGCTTGATCGCAGGGTCTATCTTCAGCTCGTGCACTATCACGTCGGGGCTTATTCCTGGCATATCACTCGGGGACCAGGCGAACAACTCCTTAAACTCCTTCAAGAGCTCGATCAACTCTCGGGCTCTTTCCTCCGACAAAGCAGAGCCGATCTTCACCCTCCTCTGAGGCCCATCGATCTCCACTTCAAATCCTCCATGGGGGCGGGACGCCCATACTCCTCTCGAGGATCAGTATCAGTCTGAAGGACAGTCATCGTCTCCCTCCTTCTTCGTCGGGTGGCGTTAACCTAGCATTTTCGCGATGCCACCTTGTCACCTTTGACCTCTCCGACTCCGTTATCAGTTGGGAACTTCATCTTCTGGTGGACCGTCGAGGCGACTGCCATAAGAGGGTTGATAGTGGTCCTCCCGATGATCGCGTTGTATGCCCCCGCAGACTCCACTACGACGAAATCCACGTTTCGTTTCTCCATCTTCCAGCCACTACCAAACTCTACTGGTAAGGTAATCATTCCCAACGGGTAGGAAGTGGAGCCAGAGAATCCCACCATCGGGAAGTCCACCTGTGTCAGGTCTTTCTTCGTCTTTCCCATGGCCTCCAAAGCGTCCATGAAGAGAATATCGGAGGAACTCCCTCCGTCTATCAGGATCCGCTTCATCTCGAATCCATCCACATCCAGGGTCACGACCAAGGCGTCGTCATGAGGGCTCTCCACGCCAACTAGATCCTCCGCTGAAAAAGAGATCACCATTTCCTCCTTCAGGGTCCACGACCGGGACCTTTTTCCTAACACCACCGCGGCGGATATGCGCGAAGCATAGTTCTCTCTGGAAGCGGAGGTATCACCTCCCGCTGCCATTCCTCCGTGGATGACGTTGATAGTCCCCCGCCTCTCCTTGCGGGCACCTGATCCCGAAGCCTCATGCTCGACCTTCTTCTTCTTCGGGGATCGGTCGCGGGACTTGGAACGGGAACGGGATCGACTTCTGGAACGGGATCGGCACCGTCCCTTCCCGACGAACTCTTTCAGCTTTCCCTTCTAGATCAGCTTTTCAATCTCCTTCTTCAGCTCCCGACAATTCTCAGTGTCGTGACCATTGGCTCGATGGTAGCGACAGTAACGGTCAGGGCGGCCTCCTAGGAATTCGCCTTCTTTCCTCGGGGGGTATCGAGCTAGTCCTTGCCGATCCATCACAGCTAGCACGGAGGTCATCGAGCTGTTGATGGGGACACTTCGACCTTCGCGGTTATCCTTCTTCGGAGGACGCCTGTCCTCCCTTTTCTCGGGACGACCACGGTTCCTACTTCCCTCCGTCTTGTCGCTCCCCTTGCGATCATCCGACAGCTTGGACGATGGCTTTCCTCTTCCCGACCTCGGGGGATCGAGCTCTCCAGCAGCAATCTTCGACTCCTGGACGTCGATTTGCTGTTTCACCCTCGCCTGCAGGGCCTCCATGCTCCACACATGATAAGACGGCGCCAATGTTGGATCACAGGCGAAGTTTCGTTACGTCCTTGACGGAAAGCTTGGACTCCTGGGCTCCGCGTAATCCTGCAAAAGGGGATGACCTGGGTGGTGACCCAGAATCCCTCTCTGATGCTTAAATGAGTACGGTGATCAATGGGTGGTAAGCAAAAAGTAAGTTCGTATTAGCGTAGCCGGTTTTCTGAGGTAACCTCCTCCTTTATATAGAAGGAGGAGTTACTCAGTTACCTGTTACTGCGCTTGGCAGTTATACCCACGATTCCGTGTATCTCGCCATGATTCCGTATATCTCGGCTGGGATTCCATATTTCTCGCCCCACGCTCCGCGTATCTTACCCGTACCTCCGCGTATCTCGGGCACGCCCTGCGTATCTCGGGGGAGATTATCTATATTAACCGTCTTCCCACTACTCTCATCTAGTAGGTGGGTTTCTCGGTCTTATCCTCTGATTACAAGTCTCGACTCCTGTCGGGGACTCCAGAGTTGTCTCATTCTAGATCACCACCCAGGACCTTCAGTCTCTACGGGACAGGTCCAGCCTCTGCGGGGCTTTATTATCGGGGCCTTTACTAAGGCATATCGGGGCCTACTCAGAGGCTTCTTATCGGGAGCGTTCAGCTCATTCATCGGGACCGCTAAAGTCGGGACCCTTCGTGCTGGGCCTCTGGACCTTCAAGGCTTTTCACGAGGCCCACTGGACCTACTCGCCGTCCAGTGGCTGTTAACGGGGCTAACGATTACATCGGAACCCATCAGGCGTGTCAAGTCCCGACAGTTCTTTGTTGGAGAACTTTTCTGGCGGAGGAACGAATTCATTCATCAAGATCGGATCAACAAGCTATCACCGAAATGGGAGGGACCTTACAAGATCGTAGGGATGCCAGCACACAATGCATACAAGCTAGAGGACCTTGATGGCAAGACGTTGAAGCATTCCTTCAGTTGCGAACACTTGAAGAAGTATCATGTTTGATATTAAGTCACCGCGAGTGGCGCAAGTTATCTATCAATCCAATGTAAGCAAAGCTTTGAGTTATTAATAAAAGAAGTTGCTTCCGATCAAATTTCTTTTAGATTTATTCTAACTGTTAGTAAGACGTCCTGAAGGACACGACAAAAGCCTTCCGAGGTATGATAAAAAGCCCTACGGGGTATGAGTAAGTCGCCTTTATTGCGCGACAAAAAGCCTTACGGGGTACGGACAAAAGCCCTACGGGGTACAAGTAAGTCGTCTTTATGATGCAACCAAAAGCCTAGGTATGAAAAGGCCCTAATGGGTTCGCGTAAGTCGTCTAGATGATGCGGCCAAAAGCCTTAACGGGTACGAAAAAGCCTTAACCGGTCCGCGTAAGTCGTCTATATGATGCGGCCAAAAGCCTTAGCGGGTAGGAAAAAGCCTTAACAGGTCCGCGTAAAGCCGTCCGATAAAGACGGGATAAAAGCCCTTAAGGGGTACGATTAAAGTCATCTGATTTGGAACGGTAAAAGCCCTAAGGGGTATGAAAAACCTTAAGTGGTGAAGTCCCGATTGGACGAGAAACCTTAAGGGGTGAAGTCCCGATTAGACGAGAAACCTTAAGTGGTGAAGTCCCGATTAGACGAGAAACCTTAAGTGGTGAAGTCCTGATTGGATGAGAAACCTTAAGCGGTAAAGTCCCGAGTAAAGCGTCGGAAGGACGTATTAAGTCATCTTAAATGGTGCATCAAAATTTTCTGAGTAACGAGTTTAAAGTCATTTTAAATAAGTGCAAACGATTATCGGGACCAAAACAGATAAAAGGAAACTGCTTATATAAAGGCTCGAAGGCCTGAAGGTTCCGAGATAAAAGATATAGAGGATACAAGGAGAAACTACAAGGACTAAAAATATAAAGCGCTAAGCTTGGTCCTTGTTGGAGGCCGGATCCTCAGCAGCATCGGAGGGAGCAGGATTCGGAGGGACCTGGGCAGAAGGCTCCGCAGTCTGCGGAGTCGGGTCCGCAGCATCGGCCTCATCGCTCTCCGCGGGGAGGTTGAAGTATTTCTCGGCGAAGGGGGCAAGGGTCTCGGACTTCTTAAAGTCGATGGAGCCCTCGTGTGCCGTGTAAAGTTCCTAGATGGCGTTGAATAGAACGTTCTCCATCTCGGCCTTGCAGAACCCCACGGCATCCGCCTTGAAATCTTCAGAGTCCCGATACTCCTCGCGACCCCGCAGACGACCCTCCTCGTGGGCCTGAGCCTTTGCCTCAACCAGCTTGGCAGAGAACTCAGCCTTCTCGGCTTCGAATCTCGCCTTGGCCTCTGCGAGAGCATCCACGAAAACGCCCTTCTCGTGCAGGAGCTGCTTCTTCTCCGCCTCATGCCGCCGATGTTCCTCCTGGGTCATCCTCTGCTCCCGACGCAGGATGACCTCGTGATCTTGAACCTGCTTAAGCAGGCCTTTGGCCATCTCATCAAGGAGGGCTTTCTCCTTGGCCATCTTGTTCTTGGCCGCCACAGCCTCGTCGAGGTCTGCCTGGAGCTTGGCCAGCACTTCGGGATCCGATTTAGCTTGAGCCTCCTCCAAGGCACCCTTCAGAGCCAGGGCAATGCCAAAACAGCGCTGCTGGTCCGCGGTTTCCTAAGGCGAAAGGAAAAAAGATTAGAATCCGAAGATCGAGGGAAGAGACAATAAAGAAAACAAGGCAAAGGTAAAGTATTTCCTCCATCCGACGGACGGCCATAGCGCGGAACTCCTCTTCAATGTCCTCCCGCGCCAAGGAGATCGGCTGCTTCAAAGCGGGTGGAATTGACCCTGCCAGCAGATGCAGGGCCAAGTCAGGCTGAAGGTTCCCCCGAAGAAGAGGAACCCCTTGGAGAGATTCGATCGGATGCCAAGGAATCGTCGCCTGGTCGGGGGTGTAGATCTTATAAAGATTTTCATCCAACAGAAGAGGAGGGATAACTCCGGGATCATACGCTGGAGGAGCTACCTCAGCCGGTGGAAGCTCAGGAGTAGGAGTACGGAGCTCGGGAGGAGGGCTCTGGGACACGTCCCTCGCAACGGGCCTCAGGCCGCTTTGTCCCGACCTACGGCGAGGAAGTAGGCCATCCTCATTGGGCTCTTTGGAGGAGGGAGAGGCCTCCAAATCAGTCACCCGACGGAACTGGGCTTCCGTCGGGACATCCTCCAGCATCAGCTCTTGCGGAGCCGCGGTCTCTGCTGGAGTGGTAGCCTTCGTCGGAGCAAGAACCTCCGATGGACCTGTGGTGGCAGGACGAATGAAGTCAGGAAGGGTCCCACGAGGACACCAGAGGAGTCGAGACTCGAGGTACTGGTCCTTTCCGAAGAAGTTGTAGTACCCCGCCTTGAGAACGCGGGGGGTTTCTCCTTGAAGGATGTACTTTATTTCTCGAACCTGCGTTTTTCGATCAGCGGGGATAAACTCCTTAGAAACCAGTTTCATATATTTTTTAATAGCACGGCGGACACGCTTACCTTCCTCGGCGGTAGTAACCCCGAAGGCTTGATTAATTTCCTCCCTCCTGGCTCGCTTGGCCACGATCTGTTCTTCGGTCGGAGGGGCAGCAGATGGAGTGGCAGAAGAGGAGGTGCCCTTCTTCAGCGACTTTCGCTTCCTCTTGGATCCACCAGGGACGGCGTCAGTCTCGCCCTGCTTCAACATGAGACTAGTCAGCAGAGATGCCTTCTTGGCTGCAAAAGTAAAAGACAAGATGGTTAGAAGTATTACCCAGATGACTAAATCCTTGGAAACAGAATCGAAGAGTCGGACTCCGATGAGAATCAAGTCCTTCTCCATGAGCTTGTTGGCGTCAAGAGGTATGAAGGAGTCTCCCGAACGATAGAGCTGAACCATTTGAAGAGTATTGAGGTCATCCTCAGTGTAGACCTCGAGCTTGGGGGCAGGTTCCGCTACAACCTCCCATTGGGGCCATGGGACAGAGCTGTGTTGGACGAAGAAGTGATACTTCTTCCATCCGCTGTTGTCAGACCCCGAGTCGCGAATCAGCACCCGATCCTTATGGAACTTCCAGGTCTCGCTATCCCAACCGAAACGTGAAAGTTGCTCCTTTGTCCACTTGGGGAGTCGGGGGGAGAAGGAGCAGACACCAGCTTTGTTGCACTTCATTCTGTAAAAGGTACGGAAGAGTAGTAGACTGTACGTCCACTGCTGGCGGTGGCATAGAAGTTGGAAGGCATTCCACACGCGGATGGCGTGTGGAGAGAAGGTACAAGGGTGCGTCTTGTAGAAATTGCACATCTCCACCAGGTTCCCGCAGAAGGGGAATCGAATCCCCGCGCTTATCTGGCCGACGGAAACGAACACTTCTCCTGCTCGAGGACGCGCGACGATATGCTTCCTCCTGATCGCAGACTGAGACTCATAGGGGAAACGAGGTTCCCAATCCGAGGTAATGCACCCCTCTCTAAGGGCAACCTCATACGAGGTCTCAGAAATCTCATTGACAGCGAATTTAAAGGTGAAAGGGGTCCTAGCTTCAGAACTAGCTTCGTCTAAAAACGGTTACAAACAAGAAGATTTGAGAAAAGAAGAGCAAACATCAACAAATCATGAAAACAGAGAAGAAAATCCTTACAAGAATGATGGATGATTGCTGAAAGAAGACGAAGAAAGGATCGGAAGATCGGAAGCCTCGGATCACTTGAAACAGCAGAAAGAACTTGAGGAAAAGCTTCGAGCACAAGAATGGCAGAAATTAGGAACGTGGAGAAGAAGAAGTGAATAATGCCAGGGTTCCGGCTTTTATAAGCAAGAGGACAAACCGAACGGACTTGATCTGGATCGTTGAAGACGAAACGATTCAATCTTGACCGTCGAAGACTGAGGGACGGTACAGAAGAGACGTGGTGACGTAATGAGTGCTTCTTCAGAAAGCAACAGTCACGCTGATTCAAGCGTCATTTCATAATCCCCAGCATTTAATGCTGCAGTAACCGAGGAGTCTCCTCGGATTTGGCAACTGCCCACAGAGTCCAGTGGGTCCAAGGTAATCATGAGTGAGAAACTCTGTCATACAACCAATATGTGCAAGGCAAAAGCCTCCAACAGCAGTATCGGGAGATGTAAAGATAAAAGCCTCCAACAGCAGTATCGGGAGGTATAGAGACAAAAGCCTCCGACAACGAGGTCAGAAGATCCGGAACTGGAAGACACGACGAACTAAAAGTCCCCCATGTCTTGGGGGCAAATGATGGGTTCCGATGTAATCGTTAGCCCCGTTAACAACCAATGGACGGCGAGTAGGTCCAGTGGGCCTCGTGAAAAGCCTGGAAGGCCTAGAGGCCCAGTACGAAGGGTCCCGACTTTAGTGGTCCCGATGTATGAGCTGAATGCTCCCGACAAGAAGCCTCTGAAGTAGGCCCCGATATGCCTTAGTAAAGGCCCCGATGATAAAAGCCCCGCAGAGGCTGGACCCGTCTCGTGAGACAAAGGGTCCTGGGTGGTGATCTAGAATGAGACAACTCTGGAGTCTTCGACAGGAGTCGAGACTTGTGATCAGAGGATAAAGACCGAGAAACCCGCCTACTAGATAGAGTAGTGGGAGACGGTTAAAGATATGGATAAGTTCCCCGAGATACGCAGGGCGTGCCCGAGATACGCGAAAGTATGGGTAAGATGCGCGGAGCGTGGGGCGAGATATACGGAATCCCGACCGAGATATGC
Source organism: Clarkia xantiana subsp. parviflora (assembly GCA_036873135.1). Taxonomy (NCBI): domain Eukaryota; kingdom Viridiplantae; phylum Streptophyta; class Magnoliopsida; order Myrtales; family Onagraceae; genus Clarkia; species Clarkia xantiana. Next base: position 6,319,000 of record JAPTYO010000024.1, on the reverse strand, counting down.
GGAATCGTGGCGAGATACACGGAATCATGGGTAAAACGGCCAATCACGGTCACAGGTAACTGAGTTACTTCCCCTCCTATATAAAGGAGAAAGTTACCTCAGAAAACCATCGTCTAATACGTACTTAGATTACTGCTGCCACCCCATTGATCATATACTCCTTTAAGCATCGGAGAGGGATTCTGGGTCACCACCCAGGTCATCCCCTTTTTGCAGGATTACGCGGAGCCCAGGAGTCCAAGCTTTCCGTCAAGGACGTAACGGAGCTTCGCCCGTGATCCAACATCCCCCTTCGGTTGCTGCTGTTTCAATCTCGGCGTTCACCGAGCCTCTGACGCAGTCACCACACCTTTTACCACAACTGCTGCGCTTTCATGGTCTAGTCGGGTGCACCACCTCTAATCGACCACTCCCTCGCCTGGTTGCTACTTCCATTCTTTGCCATCATCCATTCAGAGCCTGACCCATCCCCGCAACTTTGTCCCTACACAGAGACAGAAGAGTTTTTTGATTGATAATGCTTACATCATCAAGGTAATTCATTATCTATTATTATTATATATATGTTGGATCACGGTTGGAACACCGGTACGGTCTTGACGGCAATCCGAAATCCTTCGCTCCACGTAATCCTGCAAGAGGGGAATAGACCGGGCGGTGACCCAAAATCCCTCTCCGATGCTTAAATGAGTATCTCAATTATCTTAATAAAACTGGCAAGCAAGAGTATGAGTATCCAAAAAAAACATCTATCGATCTGAGGTAACTTCTGCCCTTTTATAGGAGGAGAGCTACCTCAGTTACCTGGTGAACCGCATATCTCGGCCACGATCCCGCCTATCTCGGCCATGATCTCGCTTATCTCGGCCATGATCCCGCATATCTCGGCCACGATCCCGCATATCTCGGCCACGATCCCGCCTATCTCGGCCATGATCTCGCTTATCTCGGCCACGTCCGCGTATCTCGGCCTCAACCTCTGATAGCAAGTCCCGACCAATATCGGGGACTCCAGTGTTATCTCATTGTGTCACCGCTCGGGGCCCCTCGTCATCGTGACAGGGCCAACATCCTCAGGGATTCATCATCGGGGCCTACTTAAAGGCATCTCATCGGGTGCGCCCAGCTCGCCTATCGGGACCGACCCTGTCGGGTCCTTTCACCATCGGGACTCCTTTTGTCGGGACCCTTCGCATTGGTCTTCTTGACCCCTTTTAGGGCCCAGTGGGCCTATTCACCGTTTACTCACCGTTAAAGGGCCTAACGGCTATAACGAAACCCATCATTTGCCCCCAAGACATGAGGGACTTACAGTTCGTCGTGTCTTTCAACTCCGACCTCCCGATATCGGTATCGGAGGATTTTTCCTTGACAAAATTCCTCGACACGGATCTTTTCGTCCACGGTTCCTCGATACCTCGAGGATAATCACCAAATCCGAGAAGACTCCTCGGTTACTCGGCCACTAAATGCAGCAGGGTGACGAAGCGACGGTTCTGGCACCCGTGCCTGATTTTTCTGAAAAAGTACTTTTCAGGCTGTTTCATCATTACGCCTCTTTTCATTATGTTCCTTTTATTTCAACGGCTCGGATTAAAACGTTTCAACTTCGATGACCGAGATTAGAACTTCCTTTCACTTACCCCTTCTCCTATAAAACCCTAACCCTGGGCACTGTTCTTCTTTTACCATTTCCGTGATTTCAAAAGCTCTGCAACTTTGAGAACTCAAGCTCTTTCTTGGCTTTCCAATTTCCGATCAACTTTCCGGCGATCGTCAAGATCATCCTCTCCACTTCCATTCACTATGTCTGGTAAGACTCCCTTCTTTGATGTTAGCATAGCTTTTCCTTTATCTTTGATTAGTTTGCTTGCATTTTTTCCGACAACCCACTACGCCTTTTATTGCCATGGCTGATTTTCAGACAGCGGATCCAGTTCTGAGGGGCGAAAACCCTTCAACTTTGATTACGCTCCCAACGAACTCTCGGTGACTGCCTATGACGCAGCTCTCCGAGAAGGATGCATTACCCAAACCTGGGAGCCTCGTCTTCCTTATTCTCGCCACCGTGCCTCGGGTGACCCTGGGGTCACTCGTCCCGAGGAGGGGGAGATATTTGTCTCTACGATACAGATATAGGCAGGGATCCGATTCCCCTTCTGCGGGAACTTGGTTGAGATGTGCACCCACTACAAGACGCATCCAACTACCTTCTCCCCACATGCCATCCGCGTGTGGAAAGCTTTCCAGGTCCTTTGCTTCCGCCAGAAATGGGTCTACAGCCTCCAACTCTTCAGAACTTTCTACGGGATGAAGTGTAACGAGGCTGGGGTTTGTGCCTTCTATCCTCGGATGCCCAAGTGGAATAAAGCGCAACTTGCGCTGTGCAGCTGGACCAGCGACACCTGGAAGGTTGTCAAGGGTCGGGGACTCCTAATCGACACGGGGTCTGATAATAGCGGGTGGAAGAGGAGCTAATTCTTCATTAAGAATAGTTCCATCCCCTGGCCCCGATGGGAGATGGAAGCGGACTCTCCTCCCGCTTATCACACTTACTTTGATGAAGATTTTCAGATCCTCCATCTTATCCAGCTTTACCGTTGAGGGGAGTTTTATACTCCCCTCGATGCTAACTCTCTAACGGAGCGGGAACTGGTGAATGCCGGGATCCGTCTCCTCGACATAATCTCTGGGGGTCAACTCTTCGACGGCCCCTCCAATGTGGTTCCCTGGGTAATGTTTCTGATCACGTCTCTGTTTTCCATTGTTTGCAGCTAAGAAGGTATCTGTGCTGACCAATCTCATCCTTAAGCAGGGGGAGACCGACGCTGTCCAACGCCCCGCGCGGAAGAGGAAGTCGGCGAAGAAGGTTGCTGCTTCGTCGGGATCTCCCTCCGCGAAGAGGACTAAGCGGGGCCGCGTGGAGGTGGACAGACTCTTCGATGTCCAAAATGCTGAAAAAGGTAAACAGCTCCGCCTAGCTATTAAATCATACAGGAAGCAAGTTCCTAAGGAGTTGATCCCTTCAACCAAGGTGGCCTGCATCAAAGAGTTAAATGCAACCTCCGAGGGGAAACTCCCCGCATCCTCAAAGCGGGTTACTACAACTTCCACGGGAAAGATCAATACGTTTCTCGGCGCGTCATTTGGTGTAAGGACCCTGACCAACTTCCTGACTATCTTTCTGAAGCATCTCGTCCTCTAGGTGCAGGTCACTCGGGAGCTCAGTCGGGTGCTGGAGCTTCAACAGGGGCACCACTTTCAGCAGGGGCACCACTTTCCGGTGCTCGAGGTGGAGAAGACCTCCCTCAACTTCCTGCCCCGATGGGATCGGGGGCTGGAGAAACCCTGACGGGCAGTAAGTTTCGTCGGGTGGAAGATCTGGACTCCTCCGAGGATACAGACGAGGGTCTCGCCTTAATCCGTCGTCGGGGGACGAGTCAGTCCCCCCAGAAACCAACCTCTAAGGGGCTGCCCCCCTCACCTTCTTCGCAACAGCGGCAGCCGTCGCCCATCCACAGTTTTACTCCCTCCGGGTCCCAGGGCGACTCGGAGATGCGCTCCTCCACGACTCCAGTGGGTCCTCCTCCTCTCCCCTTGGACGGGAGCTTTTACAAGGCCTACGACCCCGACCAGAAGGCTGCTCCCTGGACCCCGATCCAGACGCTGCAAGGGGTCCAGCTCCGACAGGGCGACACATACCCGGAGCTGGGTCTGCATTTGCTGCAGGCTCGGTTTTGCCATCTCTAAGGGTTCCGATCTCCTTGGATCGGGAGGACATCCGCGCGGATGTTCACGGAATGGCTATCCGTCGGATAGAGGTGAGGTTCCTATTTTCTCCCCTTCATCAATAAGGCAGAATATTCATATGCTAACACTTTTCTTCTTTCCTTCGCAGGAGCTGGCGGACATAAACCGCTGCTTCGGGTACATCTTTTCCCTCGAGGAGGCTCTGGAGCAGGAGCGGGCCAAGGGGGCTCCCGCAGTTATAACCAAGCTTGAGGATGATCTCGCGGCCTCCGAGTCTTCAAGGGGAAAACTGGCCAAGGAACAGGCCCTCCTCGACCGAAAGACTCGGGACCTCCAAAAGCAGGTTCATGACTTCGAGGGGCTGCGGAAGCGGGAGCAGCAGGAGCGACAAAAGGATGCAGAGGCTCGGGACAAACTTGTCCTTGAGAAGAAGGCTCTGGAGGAGCAAATTGCTGAGGTTCCTGCCAAGCTGGTCGCGGCTGAGACCAAGGGCCGGGAGGATTATCGGGGTTCTGAGGACTTCCAAGCTGACGTGGTGAAATTCTGCACCGCGGAGGTGGAGAACACCCTCTTCAACGCGGTCGAGGAACTCCATCTGGAGTATGGCGACGCCATCAACTTCGACAAGTCTGTGACTCTCGCTCCCTTTGCGAAGAGGTACTTCGCCCTCTCGGAGGAGAGTGATGAGGGGAACACTCCCGCGGGTGTTGAAGACATGGCGGAGCTTCCAAGTGCCGATCCTCCGACAGTTGACCCCCCGATAATCGACCCTCCAGCAGCTGAACCTGTGGAGTCTTCTGCTACAGATCTCGTGGATCCTGCTCCCGCTGATGCCGACAAGGACCAAGCTTAAATGCTCTATCTTTATAGTCCTTGTAATTTTCCTTTCCTTTCTTTATCGGGAACCTCGCAGATTTTATAATATCATAACTTTTTTGGTTCTGATTATCACTACACCACTTAAGGCAATTTAATCGTGCCAACTAAGGCAATTCAATCCGCATCACCTAAGATGACTTAACCACTTGCACCACTTAAGTTGAAGAAGACGAAGGTCACTGTTGTTTTTTTTTTATTATTATTTTCTGATATTATTATTGTTATTATCATTATATAATGTTAGTTAAATAGTAAAAATGAAAATTGAGTTAGATAGCATGTTTTATAAATATGTGTATATTATGTAATCACTAAATTGTATCATGATTTCAAGCATGTTTAGTTTAGTTTTGATTAGATTTTCCAATTAGGAGTTTTAGATGCTTAATAGGTTTTTAGATGCGAATGAAAATTAGTTTAATTTTGATATCATTAGGTTAACTCAACGTAACGCATGTTTAAATTTTGAAATTGGCAAATTAAGTGAATTGAGTACCGAAAGGGCGTATTTAAAAATTATATTTTTGATTCGTAATAGAACCCCCGAACTCGAATTTCTGATCATAGACCGATATTATACCTAGGTGTTTAATCCGTTATTCGCTTAGATAATTTAGGATTCTAGTTAGCCTTCTTAATTAACTAGTGGCGACTCATTCAAAATCCACGTTTACAAAACAAATTCGCCTTAGATCAGATTTAGGTCTGACAATTTGGCGACTCTACTGGGGACTTAGAGGGTTCAGGCTCATTGCCATGATTGCAATTTCTGAATTTTCTATCATGCCCCTCATTTCCTAATTTTTCCTAGATTGCCCTTTCAGGTTTTCAACCTAACGGAAGCGCTCTTTTCTGGTAGCCTATTAAACGGTGGCTGTGACCCGTACTTTATTTCCCGTCTCGATGCAGGAGTATTTTTAGCCATTTGGAGGGTGGCTGTGACCCTTTCCTCACCGTCTTCAATGTTGCGAGAGCTCTTTTGATTTGTAGCCATTTGGAGGGTGGCTGTGGCCCTTTTATTTATTTCCATCGTCGATGTTCCGGGAGCGCTCTTTCGATTTGTAGCCGTTTTAAGGGTGGTTGTGGCCCTTTCAAATGATTTCCCGGCCTCACAAGATTCACGAGAATACTCTTTATATATAGCTCATTTTGAGGGTGGCTATGGACCTTTCAACAATCTCCCATCCACCCAGGATTCGAGGAACATTCTTTGTAGGTAGCCATTTTAGGGGTGGTTGTGGCCCTTTCACTCATTTCCCGCATTCATTTTTGCGAGAGTATTCTATATCTGTAGCCGTTTGAAGGGTGGTTGTGTCCCTTTATTTTGTAGTTGTTTTAGGGACGTCTGTGGCCCTTTTTTATTTTCCCGCCCTTACAAGATTCGCGGGGTCACTCTTTTATCTGTAGCCATTTGGAGGGTGGCTGTGGCCCTTTATTTTGTAGTCGTTTTAGGGACGACTGTGGCCCTTTTTTATTTTTCCGCCCTTACAAGATTCGTGGGGTCACTCTTTTATCTGTAGCCGTTTAAAGGGCGGCTGTGACCCTAAAGAAAACTGAGTTCTTTTTTTTTTTGCTCTTTTTTTCTTTTTTGCTTTTTTCATATCACCTTTTGCCATGACTGCCCCTGCGGGTTTTCAATCATGCCACTCTCCCTGACTTTTGCCTAGGTTTTCAACCTAGCGGGAATTTATTTTTTTCTCTCTTTTTTCTTTTTTCCAATGGAAAGAAAATCTACAGAAACTAATCAACAATAACTATGTTACATGCCCCTAATAACAGTTTAAACCTTTTAATTTCTAAGAACTTCTCTGGAGGAAAACTTGTCAAATAAGTTGATTATGTCGATGTCTTGAATGGAGGATCCTTTCAATGGGTGGTCGACAACGACAATAATTTCTTCTTCTTCTTCCTCTCAAATGCTCTTTCAGTAGCACGGTCATTCTTCATGGAATCTTGATCTTTTTTAATAGGAAGATCTTTGGATGTCTTCTACCTTCAACCATGCTTGATCTTAACAGGAATGCCCCACGGCTACATCTGACTGGTTCATAATTCGTCGCGTGCTGGACGAATGGCCTGATTAATGAACACACATGGATGGTGTTGAGTTTGGCACAGTAGTTCGCAAATGGTAAACTTAGGCATAGATATCGTTCGAGGTATCTGGGGTAAATTCGATAGCTGGCATAAGAATGGTCGGCGAGCGAAGGGCCGTACACGAGATGTGCTCTTCAGGAGTTTTGATTTGGATGATTATCCATGCTGCACAATGAATAAGGAAAAACTCAAATTTCGGGGATAAAAATGATCACAACTTCTCTTACCTAGGAGTTGGATTTTTCAGTGGGCAATGTGCTCGCTATGCGACTGGACCTGCTGCATCCCATGATTCTCCTGCTCCACAACTTGTATATGTACACCTGCTGAAAAGTACATGCCCCTAGTGGCAGACTGAAAATTTCAGAACTTTTTTCGGAAAAGGATTTGATCGAGTCAAGCTACATTGATCGGCACATTGAATCTTCATGGGATTCTTGATGATCTCTTGAAATTTTCTCATCTCTTGACATGTCCGATCTCAATGGGAGATGCCCCATGGTTACCGCTGAATGGTTTAAACCCGGCCACATAACGGTCGTATACCTCGTCTTGGAAAGCGTATGAATTTCACACATGGTAGGTGAAATTTTTCATACAAACTCTTCGAAGCGCTCACGTTTCACACGGTTGCGGCATTGGTTGAAGTGGTCATCCGACCTGCAAAAGAGTAGGGACACTCAAATCTCAAGGAAAAAATTAAGTACAATTTAACGCACCTCAGCGTTAGATATCTCGAGTGTGCAATTTGTTCGTTGTGCAACTGGATGACTGCATGTTCTTTTTTTGTTGCCCCATTTAGCCGGCATAACTTATGTGTACATGATACCTTAACCAAGGGTACCTGAAAAGAGTGAATGACAAATCAGTGTGGAGAATATGAGAAATCATGCATGATTTTTTTGAAAACTCTAATGTCATTCATTTCATAATTTTGATTACTTTTTTGAAAAAGAATCAAAATTTATGATCAAATGTGATGGGTTCCGATGAAATCGTTAGCCCCGTTAACAGCCAATGGACGGCGAGTAGGTCCAGTGGGCCTCGTGAAAAGCCTGGAAGGCCCAGAGGCCCAGTACGAAGGGTCCCGACTTTAGCGGTCCCGACAAGAAGCCTCCGAGTAGGCCCCGATATGCCTTAGTAAAGGCCCCGATAATAAAGCCCCGCAGAGGCTGGACTTGTCCCGTAGAGACTAAAGTCCTGGGTGGTGATATAGAATGAGACAACTCTGGAGTCTCCGACAGGAGTCGGGACTTGTGATCAGAGGATAAAGACCGAGAAACCCGCCTACTAGATAGAGTAGTGGGAGACGGTTAGAGATAAAGGTAAATCCCCCTAGATAGGCAGGGCGTGCCCGAGATACGCGGGGTACGGGTAAGATACGCGGAGCGTGGGGCGAGATATATGGAATCCTAACCGAGATGTACGGAATCGTGGCGAGATACACGGAATCATGGGTACAACGGCCAAGTATGGTCAGAGGTAGCTGGGCAACTCCTCTTCCTATATAAAGGAGGAGGTTACCCCAAAAACACATATACTCTCTCTAATACGCACTTAGATTACTGCTGCCACCCCGTTGATTGTATACTCATTTAAGCATCGGAGAGGGATTCTGGGTCACCACCCAGGTCATCCCCTTTTGCAGGATTACGCGGAGCTCAGGAGTCCAAGCTTTCCGTCAAGGACGTAACGGAGCTTCGCCCGTGATCCAACAAAATGTGTTTTGCACCATCATGGAGTTTACTGAGTTTTCTGAGTGCATTATCTGGCTCGAACGCAGGACAAATGCTCAAAACAAATTTTTTTCAAAAAGGTTTTATCGTCCTTTGTTTAAACTCGAATAGTAGCACTCAACTGCACAGTTAAACTATTTTCTCAAAAAAGAATCAAAACTTTCATATTTTAAATGCTCGCTCATGCGAATGTTGAAATGACGATCTTGCCAAAAAGGTGCAATACACCTTGGATTAGAACGAATGACACTTTGAGTTTTTTTTTTTTTTTTAAATGCTCATGCATGCTCGAAAGTTAAAATTCTATTGTTAAGAAAGTTACAACTTACAACATATTACCTGAATGATGCATATGAAATGCATTTTTGAAAGTTAAAATTCTATTCTAAGAAATTCACAATTTACAACAGTTCACCTGAATAATGCATATAAAATGCATATTTTGAAATGAAAATTCCAGGTGGATTTTTTTTTAATAATGCAATTGAGATGCATGCGTGAATTTGAAAGCTCTATAGCTAAAAAAAAAATCACAATTTACCTGAACAATTTTTTTTTAATAAAAAAATAATGCATATTGAATGCATGTTTTAAAAAAAATCAGGTAAAAAGGTTTTTTTGAAAATGATGCATATGCAATTCATGTTTGAATTAAAAAAAAAAAAAACTCTAAGAGCCAAAAAGGAATTACAAATTTTCCTAATTTTTAAAAAAATGATGCACATTAAATGCACTAACAGAATTTTACAACTTACATGAAAAGTTTTTTTCCAAAAAATAATGCAAATAAAACATTCTGGTAAGTAGATTTGAAAACAACACATGGAATACATGTTTGAAACTAAAGGTTCTACGACTAAGAATGTGTACAATCTATCAACATATTAATTTTCCTAAAACAATGCACATGCGATGCACCTGAGATGCATACTTGAGATGAAAGTTCTACAGTCAAGATAATTTACAAGTTATCTGAAAAGATTTTTTTGTTTTTTTAATGAGGGAAAAAAACAATGCATCTTGGTTGCTAAAAATTAAGAATCATGCGATTTTTTTTTTAAAGGATGCATATGAGATGCACAAAAATAAATAAAAGATGCAAACTTAAAAATTAAAGTTCTACAATTGAGAAAATTACAATTTACCTGAAATGTTTTTTCCGAAAATAATGCATATGACATGCACGTTTTTTTTATTAAAAATTCAGATAAAATGTTTTTTTTTTTAAACAAAGAGCCCTAAAACTATGAGAGCTTACGGTTTATCTAAATTTTTTAAAATTAATGCATATTGGATGCATTATTTAAAATAAAAAAATTCAGTTAATTTTTTTTTTTAAATGATGCATATGGAATGCACGTTCGAAATTTGAAGCTCTAACAGTTAAAGCGGAATTACAAAGTTTCCTAAAATTTTTGTTTTTTTGTTTTTTTTTTATGCAATGCATATACAATACACTAACCAAAATTACATATTACCTAAAAAGTTTTTTTTTCAAAAATAATGCGTACAAAACACATGTTAAAAATAAAAATTCAGTTAAGAGGTTTTTTTTAGAAAAAAAAAATGCATATGAAATGCATGTTCGAAAGGAAGCTCTAATAGCTAAAGAAATTAATTTTCTGGAACGTTTTTTTTTAAGTAATGCATACGTAACGTACTAACAAAAATTACAACTTACCTGAGACTTTTTTTTTTTAAATAATGCGCATGAGACACATATTTAGAATAAAAAATTAGGTAAGGTTTGTTTTTTTTTTTTTAAACAACGCGTCTGAAACACATGTTTAGAAATAAAAATCTACAACTAAGGGATTAACTGCTTAGCTAAAAATGTTTTTTTGGTTTTTTTCTGAAAATAACGTATACAAAATGCATTTTAAAATTAGAAGCTCTAATAGCTAAAAGGGAGTTAAATTTCTCATGAAAATATTTTTTTGAGAATAATGCGCGAATGATGCGTTAATAATGAATTACCACTTACCTGGTTTATATTTTAAATAATGCGTATGAAACACGAGTTTGAAATAAAAAAATTCAGGTAAGAGGTTTTTTATTTTTTAAAAAAACAACGCATACGAAATGCATGTTAAAAGAAAATTTCTACAACTAAATAACTAACTACTTACCTGAATTTTTTTTTTTTTTTGTATTCTTTTTTAAAAGCAATGAGATGAAGGCATGAGAAATAAAGTTACACGGTTAGAAAAAACTTACAATTTACATGATAACCTCTTTACAAAAAAAAACTGATAAAACACGACATTTTAGGAGGGTAAAAAAAGTGCGGCTTAGCTCTACAAGGTAGGTTCCACTGATAGGCTCCTGACAAGGTGGTTTCCCCACTCATGGCTACTTATCCACAGTTAGAATAAATCTAAGAACCATGCATCACCTAAGACGACTTAGCCACTTGCACCACTCAAGGCGACTTGACATCGGGCACCACTTAAGGCGACTTTTCATCGGGCACCACTTAAGGCGACTTTACATCGGGCACCACTTAAGGCGACTTTACATCGGGCACCACTTAAGGCGACTTTACATCGGGCACCACTTAAGGCGACTTTTCATCAAGCATGACATTTCTTCAAGTGTTCGCCACTAAAAGAATGCTTCAATACTCTGCCATCGAGGTCTTCCAACTTATACGCATTCGGAGCTGGCATCCCCACGACCGTATAAGGTCCTTCCAATTTTGGCGACATCTCGTTGATCCGATCCAAAAGGGTGAACTCGTTCCGACGCCAAACCAGCTCCCCGACGAAGAACTGTCAGGACTTAACTCGCCGATTGTAATATCTGGCCGTCGCCAAACGCATTCGAGCCTGGACTTCATCAGCATCCCGCCTCTTTTCCTCGAGCAAGTCCAATTCCAGACATCTTATTTCATCATTCGTCAAAGGCTCGTAGTATCTCATCCGATGGGACGCCACAGCTATTTCCACGGGAGCAACGGCCTCCGTGCCATAAACATGGCCAAACGGAGTCTCCCCAGTTGATCGTTTGGGTGTTGTTCTAACAGCCCAAAGCACATTTTCTAGTTCGTTCAGTCATTTGCCCTTCAAGGCATAGACCCTCTTCTTCAGGCCATCCATCACGATTTTGTTGGCTGACTCCACCTGTCCATTAGTTTGAGCATGATGGACAGAGGCTGTCCGATGCTCGATATTCAACTCCTCCAGATACTCCTTCACTTGAGCCCCGTTAAACGGGGGACCATTATCGCTGATCACCACCTTAGGAATCCCGTATCTGGATATAATATGGGTTTGGAGAAACTTGACGATTTGGTTCCCCATCGTCTTGGCCAATGCCTTAGCTTCTATCCATTTCGAAAAATAATCAATGGCCACAAGCAAATATTTACATTGACCTTGTGCCTGTGGGAGGGGTCCCACCAAGTCGATACCCCACTGCGCGAAGGGCCAAGCACTCTTGATGGACATCAGATTAGCAGTCGGAGCCACGATATTTGGGGCATACCTCTGGCATGCATCACAAGATCGGACTAATACCGTCGCCTCCTTGCTCATCGAAGGCCAGTAATAGCCCAAATTCAACACTTTCCTCGTAATGGATCGGGCCCCTTCGTGACAAGCCACGACCCCTTCATGCACCTCCCTAAGGATCCGACTTGTGTCGGACTCAGCCACACATTTCAAGTAAGGAGTCGAGAACCACCCCTTTTTGTATAGATGATTGTCCATCACCACGTAATTAACCGCGATCCGACGTATCCTGTCAGCTACCACTTCATCATCGGGGACTGCCCCCGTAGTCAGGTACGCAAGTATCGGGGTCATCCAAGTGGGTTCCTCCTCCGATCCTGCTTCAATAGCATAGACCTCTGATGGGTCGGTGGTCGATAAGATCACCTTCTCCAAGAAGTGTACCTTCCGATTTTCCTCGAGGGGTGCCCCCAAGGCAAATTTGCTCAAGGCATCCGCTTCCGCATTTTCCTCCCTTGGGATTGCCTCAATATTGAAAATTTTGAAGCTCTCCTTCAAGACTTGCACCTCGCAAAGGTACTTTCTCATCATCGGGCTCTTCGCCTCATATCGTCCCTGGACTTGATTCACAATCAGGCCCGCATCACATTTCACCCTTAAGTGACAAACTCCCGTACCTTTGGCAATTTTGAGGCATCCGCCTGGTGGTATCAATACAAACCCTGCTCCTGATCTGTCTGAACTCGAAGAGCCGTCAGTGTACATTTCCCAAGTATTTTCCTCATTTGGCTGTTCTGATTGCTCCGCCATTTCTGGTTGCTCTGCTATCGGGACCTCCATGGTTGCCCCCTCTACAGGGCCCGCTTCTTCCAGATTGGGTGCTGTAGACTCTGCTATGAAATCCGCCAATGCCTGGCCTTTAATAGCCGTTCTCGGAGCAAAGTGAATGCGGAACTCACTAAGCTTGACTGCCCATTTCACTAATCTCCCCGACGCATCAGGTCGGTTCAAAAAATGCTTCAGAGGTTGATTCGTCAACACAGTAATCTCATGCGCATGGAAGTAAGGCCTCAGCTTCCGAGCAGTAATGATCAACGCAAAAAGATACTTCTCAACGGCGGGATAATTCATTTCAGATTTGGCAAACGCCTTGCTTACATAATAAACGGGGACTTGATTACCCTCGACAATCTTCACTAACACAGAGCTAATAGAAAACTCAGAAACAGCCAAATATAGATAGAGCGGCTCGCCTGGGATCGGTTTCGCCAATGGCGGGAGGGTGCGAAGGTGCTGCTTGAGTGCCTGGAATGCCTCTTTACACTTGGCAGTCCAATCAAACTTCTTGTTGGCCCTTAGAACTTTAAAAAATGGCATGGATCGGTCACTTGCCTTGGACAGGAAGCGATTCATTGCAGCTAGTCGGCCATTCAACACTTGCACCTCCCGATGATTTATCGGAGACTGCATCTCCTCGATTGCCCTCAGCTTCTTGGGGTTCACCTCGATTCCTCTTTGTCTTACAATAAAGCCCAAAAACTTCCCCGAGTGGACTCCAAAGGCACACTTGGTCGGGTTCAAGCGAACCTGATGAAGCCTCATCCGCTCAAACGCCGTGGCTAAGTTGTGAACATGATCCTCGGCCTGTCGGGACTTCACCAGCATATCTTCCACGTAAACCTCCATGGTTTTCCCCAGCATGTCCCCGAACAGCTTGTTCACCATCCTTGGATAAGTTGCCCCGGCATTGATCAATCCAAAGGGCATGACATCGTAGTGATAGATGTCACTATCAGCATAAAAGGCAGTGTGGGGGGCATCCTCCTTAGCCATCTTGATCTGATTATAGCCCGAATAAGCATCCATGAAGCTCAGCAATTCATGCCCCGACGTAGCATCCACCAACTGGTCGATCCTCGGAAGCGGGTAACAATCCTACGGGCAAGCCTTATTCAAGTCGCGGAAATCAACACACATTCGCCATTTCCCATTGCTCTTCTTCACCAGAACCGGGTTGGCGACCCAAGTGTGGAATCGGAGCTCCTTGATAAATCCAGCATCGAGCAACCTGCCCACCTCCTGCTGGATCGCGATCCTCTTGTCTGCTCCCATAGGACGCCTTTTCTGGGCGATAGGCTTGATCGCAGGATCAATCTTTAATTCATGTTCAATCACATCGGGGCTGATTCCTGGCATGTCACTCGGGGTCCAGGCAAACAGCTCCTTGAACTCCTTCAGCAGTTCAATCAATTCTCGGGCCCTCTCATCAGACGGGGCGGACCCGATTTTCACCTTCTTCTAAGGTCCGTCAATCTCTTCCTCCTTCAAATCCTCCATAGGGGCGGGACGCCCAAACTCCTCTCTGGGATCAGCATCGGTCTGGAGGATAGTCATAGCCTCCTGTCTTCTCCTTCGAGTGGCATTAACATAGCACTTCCTGGAAGCCACCTGATCGCCCTTAACCTCCCCGACTCCATGGTCAGTCGGGAACTTCATCTTCTGGTGTACACTCGAGGCAACTGCCATCAGTGGGTTGATGGTAGTTCTCCCGATAATCGCATTGTAAGTTCCTGCGGACTCAACCACCACGAAGTCCACATTCCTCCTCTCCGCTTTCCACCCGCTACCGAACTCCACTGGTAAGGTGATCATTCCCAACGGATAGGAGGTAAAACCAAAGAAACCAACCATCGGGAAGTTCACCTACTTGAGATCCTTCTTCGTTTTCCCCATGGCCTCTAGAGCATCCATAAACAGGATATCGGAGGAACTTCCTCCGTCGATCAAAATTCGCTTCATCTCGTACCCATCCACGTCCAGGGTCACGACTAAAGCATCAACGTGTGGACTCTCCACACCTATTAGGTCCTCCGCTGAAAAGGAAATCACCATCTCTTCCTTCGCGGTCCAGGATCTGGACCTCTTGCCCAGCACCACAGCAGTGGAAATTCTAGAGGCATAGACCTCCCGAGAGGCTGTGGTGTCACCTCCAGCGGAAAATCCTCCGTGAATCACATTGATGGTGCCCCGCTTCTCCTTACGGGCACCAGAAGACTCTGGCTCCGACTTCTTCTTCTTCGGGGACCGATCGCGAGATCGGGAACGAGACCGCGATCGAGATCGGGAACGGGAACGAAACCGCCTTTCAGCCACAAACTCCTTAAGCTTCCCCTTCTGGATCAGCTTTTCAATTTCCTTCTTCAACTCCCGACAATGATTAGTGTCGTGGCCGCTGGCACGGTGGAACCGACAGTAACGATCGGTGCGGGATCCCAAAAATTCTCCTTCCTTCTTCGGGGGGTACCTAGAGATACCCTGTCGATCCATCACCATTAACACCTCCGCCATGGAGCTATTTAGTGGGATGTGGTAGTCCTCCCGCTTGTCCTTCCTCGGGGGACGTCTGTCCTCCCTTCAATCAGAACGACCTCGACTCCGACTGCCCTCGGATTTATCCTTCCGCTTATGGTCATCCAATGGTTTGAACGACTGCTTCCCCCTATTTGACTTCGGAGGATCAAGCTCTCCAGCAGCTATTTTCGACTCCTGTACATCGATTTGCCGCTTCACTCTCTTCTGTAGTGCCTCCATGTTCCACACAGCCTTCTCAGCCACGCTATGCATCAAGTCGGAACCATAGGGTGCTGTAAGGTTCCGAAGGAAGGTGCGGATAGCCTCTCCCTCCGATATCTCTTCATCAATTTTGGCTACACTGGCAGTGTACCGCTGGTAATAATGCGCCAGCGATTCGTCGGGCCTCTGCACCACCTGGGCGAGGGACCTCACGCTCTTCAAGAGGCGCCGACGACCCTGGTACTGCTGAATAAAACGGTCGTGCATATCGGCCCAGCTGGAGATGCATCCTGGGGGCAGGCTGAAGAACCACGTCAGGGCCCTCTCACCAAGTGTACATGGGAACAGCACACACACAATATCGTCATTCAGGGCCCTGCCTAGACAGGCCATGAGGTGCTTCTGGACATGACGAACTGGATCCCCCTCGCCATCATACTCCTTAATCGTGTGGATACCCAGCCCTGGCGGGGCGAGGGTGTCTATCAATCGGGGAACAAAGGGATGACTGGATCGATCCCTCAGTTATGACATCATCGGCTTCTGGTCCCCCATGCAGATGTTCACGATCTTCACCACCTGATCGGGGGTGATGGGACCATTAAGGGGAATAGTCCTATGCTGCACCGGTCTTGGCCCATCAATCACAAATCGCTCGGACTGAGCAGGCTCCTTGCCCTTGTCCTGGTCTCTGGGTTGGGCCTCCTGTACATTCTGAACCTCCCTTGGCGGAGGCACCTCCTCCTGCCTCTTGGCAGCCTCTCTTCGCTCTAGGAGAGCCTCCATGGCCTCTAAGAACATTGGCATGGCATCCGCCACGGCCTTCGCTAGGTCCGCATTTGGAGGAGCACCGGGAGCATCCTCCTCCCTATTCTCTTGATGTCGAGCAGTATCCACAGGGACTTCGTTGTGCCCCCTTGTTCGGGAAACCTTAGCAGGGAGATTTTGGTCCTCAGCACGCTCCGGTGGCGAATTCAGAGTTCCAGCAGGATGACGGGAACCACCAAATTGTCCTTGCTTTCTCTGCTTGCCAGCCGCCATTGAACGGGTAGAGGTCATTGTTTCTTTTCGTTGCGTTTCCCACAGACGGCGCCAATGTTGGATCACAGTTGGAACTCCGGTACGGTCTTGACGGCAATCCGAAATCCTTCGCTCCACGTAATCCTGCAAGAGGGGAATAGACCGGGCGGTGACCCAGAATCCCTCTCCGATGCTTAAATGAGTATCTCAATTATCTCAATAAAACTGGCAAGCAAGAGTATGAGTATCCAAAAAAAACGTCTATCGATCTGAGGTAACTTCTGCCCTTTTATAGGAGGAGAGCTACCTCAGTTACCTGGTGAACCGCTGGGGCAGTTAGCCCACGATCCCGCCTATCTCGGCCATGATCTCGCTTATCTCGGCCATGCTCCGCGTATCTCGGCCTCAACATCTGATAGCAAGTCCCGACCAATATCGGGGACTCCAGAGTTTTCTCTTTGTGTCACCGCTCGGGGCCCCTCGTCATCGTGACAGGGCCAACATCCTCAGGGATTCATCATCGGGGCCTACTTAAAGGCATCTTATCGGGAGCGCCCAACTCGCCTATCGGGACCGACCCTGTCTGGTCCTTTCACCATCGGGACTCCTTTTGTCGGGACCCTTCGCATTGGTCTTCTTGACCCCTTTTAGGGCCCAGTGGGCCTATTCACCGTTTACTCACCGTTAAAGGGCCTAACGGCTATAACGAAACCCATCAATATATAGTATATTTAATATGTATAGATATATAGTACGTAAAGTATGTATGCATAGGAGTTGGTTGAGTACAGCATCTATTATTATTATTATTATTATTATTATGTATAGTTTGTTATATATATACATATAGTATGTAAAGTATAATTTAGTATGTTTGATAATTTTAATATTTTCTAAGTTTTTTTTAATGTTATGAAATTGTATATATATTAGAATAGTGGCAAATTAAGTGAATTGAGTACTGAAAGGGTGTAGTTAAAAATTTATATTTTTAATTCGTAATTGAACCCCCGAACTCGAATTTCTGATCGTAGACTAATTTTATACCAGGGTGTTTAATTAATCATTCACTTATGTCATTTAGGATTCTAGTTAGCCTTATAATTAACTAGTGGCGACTCTTTCAAAATCCCGCGTTTTTAAAACCTAATCGTCTTAGGTCAGATTTTAGGTCCGACTAATATCATAATATCAAATCTCGCAGTTCGCTCTCTTGTTGACCCATTGGGGAGGAATGATAGGACATCGCAAGTTAATCCATCTAAAGTTCGTGGACTTTGTTATTCTGCCAGCTTTTTTATCTTATGGGTAAAAATAGAAATATTAAAATTATAAGGACTAAAAAATATAATTAACATAGAATACCAATTTTTCAACTTGGTTGCAAATGTTGCGGATTACCGGGAATTGCCAAAGATTTGGTCATATAAAAAGTGGCGAGATTGATTAAAGAGATAGATTGTTGGTTACAATATCTACTTTTCAAAATGCAGTGCATTTTTTATTGTATACTTTTTTTTCTTATAATTAAAATATTTCAATTTGCATCCCTTATATAAAAATCTCAGATACAAGATAAAAATGTCTAAACTATAATTACAAAAGTATGGATTGTCTTTGCTAACAAAAGACACTATGCGTCTACGCCTACCACATTTTTGGCTAAATAAATTAAGTGTCCTCATTATACCCCACTATGCCACTTAGATTATTTATTCTTTGTTGTGAAATAAGCGATGTAATATGTAAAAGTAATTAAGGATGTTTTATTCCTATGTACAAGTACACTTTATATAGGACTTACATAGACTTAAGGAACAAGAAACCTATCAAAATAATATCTACAGATAGTAATGGTTACGTATAATGCCAATCTTATAGATAAAGAACATCAACTACAGATTCATACAACTCCCACTTGGATTTTCGTAACTGAATTGCCTCGTTAAAACTTTATAACTACATTAAACTGCCCCCTTACATATAATTGCATCAGTTTATATATCATGAACAACCTCTCTAGGAATAAAATACCAATTACCAAGTTAATTAAGTCAAGAGTAAAATAAGATGGATCAAACTCGCCGCTTAAGACTTTTATATCCCTACCATAAGAGTTTGATCGTGGCCATCTGTTGCTCTACATAATCCAAAAAGAGTGTGCACTCAGGGTTAAGAGATTGGACCACCGACGAAATGCCTTATACCAAAATTGTTATTGGTCTTCCATGCTTTGCCTACAAATGTCAACTCAAAGATAAACCAAAGGGTAACAGCCATTGTTAGATTCCAACAGCTCATATGAGTGGCATGGAAGACATTGAGTTTGTTGTATCGAGTTATTCACATCTAGAAATAATATTTATCTTGTTCTCGATGGTTTTTAAAATATTAGATGGGACATGAATAAATCAGAACTACGTAACCCATAGCACAATTCTAATGTATATTATGCGGACAAAGACGTCTAAAACATCCAACCTCAGTTCGAAACTCCTTTACTACCAATAAGATTTCCTTGTCGATATTTAATGGAATCCACCTCAAATCAACCTTACTATTCTAGCACCGCTTCATTAATACATAAATTCTACCGCTTACTCTCAGGGACATATCCATTTATATATATATACTACGAGGTCTTATGATATGACCTCGCTTAACTCCCCTGGATTTCTTACGGTGTGACACGAAAACATTAGTCATTATTCATGAGGTTCCTATACAATTATCTCAATGGACATCCGTAGGATGTTGTGCCTAGTAACCAAACTTGTTTGGCTTGAACCTATTAACTTAAGATTCAAGGTTCAATATACAACAACAATATATATTAAAGCATCAAATTAAATAATTTTTTATTTTATTTTTGACTTTACTATTTTACAATTCTAGTAACGTCTATCTATATCTATCTATATCTATCTATAATTGAGATACCTATAGACTTTACTAACCTATATTTTTGCCATGTCACCAACAAGCATTTTAATTGGTTGGTAACTGGTTTTCTAACTTCTTCATATGTTACACATAACTATTTATCATTCAACTCTTTAATCTTACATTTTTCCAAAATGTATATTACTTAATCTTGGTTTACTAATTCACAATCTTCATATTCATATTCTAATATTTTTTGTGAGTTTTTGGAGTTGAAATAGTGTTAACAATTATGGTATCTATTGTAAACAATGTAGAATTTTAACATAACAAAAGATTTTTTATACCAATTCTTAAGAATTAAATATCGCATTGCCTCCTTAAATATAAATAATTTAGAAGAAAATTTTCATACATGTTTACTTTCATTAAAACCTTTTTTTTCCACATATTTTATGACATTTTTTCATTATTTTCTAAAACTAACTCTAATATAACCAGTGTTAATAAGTAAGTTTATGCTTTTAAATTGGTGTGGTTTTATTCTACAATTGTTGTTGTAATAATTAGCCGTGCGTTCATTGCACCTGGTTTCTCTATGTGTGGTTTTGTTTTAAATAAGAGTTAAGAACACAATAGGGGCCGGAA
This sequence comes from Clarkia xantiana subsp. parviflora, assembly GCA_036873135.1. NCBI lineage: Eukaryota > Viridiplantae > Streptophyta > Magnoliopsida > Myrtales > Onagraceae > Clarkia > Clarkia xantiana. Next base: position 6,298,962 of record JAPTYO010000024.1, on the reverse strand, counting down.
TGTTTGCCCATGTTGCCAAAAGGGGTCTGAATTGAAAAATGGTATTATTAAGGGCCTGAATTTTCAAGTTTGTGTTTTTTCGGGTTTCAGTGCAAATTTTCTGTTAAATGTAACGGAACCACGTGAAATGACAGAATTACCCTTTTGCAATTATTATACAATTTATCAGTTTAATTAGTGAAATGTCTAAAATACCCCTGCACACTAATTATGCCCTTAAGGCCAACACGGCTCCGGCCACCGCCCCGGCAACCACAACCACCACTCGGCTCCGGCGACCACCACTCGGACTCTGGCAACTGCCAAAAAAGCTCCGATCGGAGCTCTGGAGCTCTGGTCGGAGCCACAAAGCTCCGATCGGGGTCACAGAGAGCTCCGATCTGGAGCTCTGTGGCTCCGGTTGGGGCCACAGGGCTCCAGGTTGGAACTCTCTATGGCCCCGATCGGAGCAACAGAGAGCTCCGATCGGAGCTTTTTTGGAGGTCGGCGGAGTCGGGGTGGTGGTCGCCGGAGCCGGGTGGTGGTTGCCGGAGTCGGGGTGGTGGTCGTGGTCGCCAGAGCCGTGGTGGCTTATAGGGAATTTTCATATTTTTAGGTCAAGCATCTGAGGGGCACACTTTGGTTGGAGGGCATTTTCGGGTTTTCAGTTTATTTTCGGTCACATGCCAAGCATGTGACCACTTTCCGTCACTTTTAACAGAAAAAATAGACGAAGACCTCTCATATAAACATAACTCAAAATTCAGGCCCATACTAATATCATTTTTCAATTCAGACCCTTTTGGCAACATGGGCAAACATTCCGGCCCCTATTGTGTTCTTAACCCTTTAAATAAATGTATTTGTTGTTATATTATTCCACCCAAATCGTAACACTGTCTTTTCAAAGTCTCATCTCATCTTCATTTCTGTTGGATCACGGGCGAAGCTCCGTTACGTCCTTGACGGAATGCTCTGGACTCCTGGGCTCCGTGTAATCCTGCAAAAGGGGATGACCTGGGTGGTGACCCAGAATCCCTCTCCGATGCTTAAATGAGTATGTGATCAATGGGGTGGCAGCAGTAATCTAAGTACGTATTAGATGATGTTTTCTGAGGTAACTTCCTCCTTTATATAGGAGGGGAAGTTACTCAGTTACCTGTGACCGTGATTGGCCGTTTTGCCCATGATTCCGTATATCTCGCTATGATTCTGTATATCTCGTTCGGGATTCCGTAGATTTCGCCCCACGCTCCGCGTATCTTACCCATACTCCGCGTATCTCGGGCACGCCCTGCGTATCTCGGGGGGTTTATCTATATCTATAACCGTTGCCCCACTACTCTATCTAGTAGGCGGGTTTCGCGGTCTTATCCTCTGATCACAAGTCTCGACTACTGTCGGGGACTCCAGAGTTATCTCATTCTAGGTCACCACCCAGGACCCTTTGTCTCACGAGACAGGTCCAGCCTCCGCGGGGCTTTCATCATCGGGGCCTTTACTAAGGCATATCGGGGCCTACTCAGAGGCTTCTTGTCTGGAGCATTCAGCTCATACATCGGGACCGCTAAAGTCGGGACCCTTCGTACTGGGCCTCTGGGCCTTCCAGGCTTTTCACGAGGCCCACTGGACCTACTCGCCGTCCATTGGCTATTAACGGGGCTAACGATTACATCGGAACCCATCATTTGCCCCCAAGACATGGGGGACTTTTAGTTCGTCGTGTCTTCCAGTTCCAGATCTTCTGACCTCGCTGTCGGAGGCTTTTATCTTCATACCTCTTGATACTATCATTGGAGGTTTCTCGTCCAATCGGGATTTCACCACCTAAGGTTTCTCATCCAAGCGGGACTTCACCACTTAAGGTTTCTCGTCCAATCGGGACTTCACCACTCAAGGCTTCTCGTCCAATCGGGACTTCACCACTCAAGGTTTCTCGTCCAATCGGGACTTCACCACTTAAGGCTTCTCGTCCAATCGGGACTTCACCACTTAAGGCTTCTCGTCCAATCAGGACTTCACCACTTAAGGCTTCTCGTCCAATCGGGACTTAACCACTTAAGGCTTCTCCTCCAATCGGGACTTCACCACTTAAGGCTTCTCGTCCAATCGGGACTTCACCACTTAAGGCTTCTCGTCCAATCGGGACTTCACCACTTAAGGCTTCTTGTCCAATCGGGACGTCACCACTTAAGGCTTCTCGTCCCTGCCTTTCAAGGCCATTTTTCACACCCCTTAGGGCTTTTACCTCGCCAAATCGGACGACTTTAATCGCACCCCTTAAGGGCTTTTATCGCGTCCTTTCTAGACGACTCAATCGCACCCTTTAAGGCTTTTTCGTACCTGTTAAGGCTTTTGGCCGCATCATATAGATGACTTACGCGGACCCGTTAGGGCTTTTTCGTACCTGTTAAGGCTTTTGGCCGCATCATATAGACGACTTACGCGGACCTATTAGGGCCTTTTCGTACCCGTTAAGGCTTTTTGTCGCATCATATAGACGACTTACACGGACCCGTTAGGGCTTTTTCGTACCTAGGCTTTTGGTTGCATCATAAAGACGACTTACTTGTACCCAGTAGGGCTTTTGTCCGTACCTGTTAAGGCTTTTGGCCGCATCATATAGATGACTTACGCGTACCCCGCAGGGCTTTTATCCATACCTCGTAAGGCTTTTGTCGCGTCCTTTGGGACGGCTTTCTAACAGTTAGGATAGATCTAAAAGCAATTTTAACGAAAGCAACTTCTTTTATTCACTAATAACTCAAAGTAGGCTTACATCGGATCTTATTGATAGACAATTTGCGCCCTTCGCGGCGGCTTAATATCAAACATGATACTTCTTCAAGTGTGCGCCACTGAAGGAATGCCTCAACGTCCTGCCATCGAGGTCTTCTAGCTTGTATGCATTCGGAGCTGGCATCCCTACGATCTTGTAAGGTCCTTCCCATTTCGGCGATAGCTTATTGATCCGATCTTGATGAACGAACTCGTTCCTCCGCCAAACAAGTTCTCCCACGAAGATTGTGGGGACTTGACACGCCGATTGTAATATCGGGCTGTTGCCAGACGCATCCGGGCCTGGACTTCATCAGCTTTCCACCTCTTTTCCTCGAGCAAGTCTAAGTCTAGACGTCTCATTTCTTCGTTCGTCAAGGGCTCGTAATATTTCGCGCGATGAGACGCCACCGCTATCTCTACGGGAGCAACTGCCTCCGTGCCATAGACCAGGCCAAACAGAGTTTCCCCCGTCGATTGCTTGGGTGTTGTTCTAACAGCCCACAGCACGTTCTCGAGCTCATCCAGCCAATGGCCCTGCAAGGCGTAGACTCTCTTCTTCAAGCCATCCATCACGATCTTGTTGGCTGATTCTACTTGGCCATTGGTCTGAGCATGGCGGACCGAAGCGGTCCGATGTTCGATGTTCAACTCCTCCAGGTACTCCTTCAACTGAGCCCCATTGAACGGAGGGCCGTTGTCGCTGATCAGCACTCGAGGAACCCCATACCGGGATATGATCTGAGTTTGAAGGAACTTGAGGATCTTCTGTCCCGTCGTCTTGGCCAATGCTTTAGCCTCTATCCACTTCGAGAAGTAGTCAATAGCCACTAGTAAGTACTTGCACTGACCTTTCGCTTGGGGAAGAGGTCCTACCAGGTCAATGCCCCATTGCGCGAAGGGCCAGGCACTCCTGATGGACATCAGGTCCGCGGCGGGGGCCACGATATTCGGTGCAAACCTCTGACACGCATCACAGGATTGGACCATCGCTGTTGCTTCTTTGTTCATCGAGGGCCAATAGTAGCCCAAGTTCAACGCCTTCCTCACAAGAGATCGGGCCCCTTCATGACAGGTCGCGACTCCCTCGTGTAGCTCCCTCAGGATCCGATTCGTGTCAGTTTCCGCCACGCATTATAGAAAAGGCTTTACGTACCCTTTTTTGTATAACTGGTTGTCCACCATCGCGTAGTTGTCCGCAATCCGACGCAACCTGACAGCTGCCACCTCGTAATCGGGGAGTGCCCCCGTAGTCAGGTATGTGACCATCGGGGTCATCCAAGTGGGCTTTTCTTCTTCCTCCGATCCTGTCTCAATAGCGCAGATCTCCGCCGGATCAATGTTTGAGATAATCACTTTCTCTAGGAAATGCACCTTCCGATTCTCCTCGGGGGCCACTCCCAGAGCGAACTTGCTTAAGGCATCTGCTTCCGCGTTTTCTTCCCCCGGGATCGCCTCGATATTGAAGCTTTTGAAGCTTCCCTTCAAAGTCTGCACCTCTTGCAAATACTTCTTCATTGTCGGGCTCCTGGCTTCATAGTTCCCCTGGACTTGATTTATGACCAAGCTGGCATCGCACTTCAGTTTTAGATGATCGACTCCCGTACCCTTGGCAATTTTGAGGCCCGTGATGAGAGCCTCGTACTCCGCTTCATTGTTGGTGGCTTTGAACGTCAATGCCAAGGCATATCGTAGGGGCTCACCTCCACCGGGCGGTATCAATACGAATCCTTCCCCTGATCCTTCTACACTCGATGAACCATCAGTGTACATCTCCCAAGTGTTCTCCTCATTTGGCTGTACTGACTGCTCTGTTATCGGGGCTTGTTCTGCTATCGGGACCTCCATGGTTGCCCCCGCTGCGGGACCCGTTACTTCCAGGTGGGCTTTTCTTCTTCCTCTGATCCTGTCTCAATAGCGCAGATCTCCGCCGGATCAATGTTTGAGATAATCACTTTCTCTAGGAAATGCACCTTCCGATTCTCCTCGGGGGCCACTCCCAGAGCAAACTTGCTTAAGGCATCTGCTTCCGCGTTTTCTTCCCTCGGGATCGCCTCGATATCGAAGCTTTTGAAGCTTCCCTTCAAAGTCTGCACCTCGTGCAAATACTTCTTCATTGTCGGGCTCCTGGCTTCATAGTTCCCTTGGACTTGATTTACGACCAAGCTGGCATCGCACTTCACTTTTAGATGATCGACTCCCGTACCCTTGGCAATTTTGAGGCCTATGATGAGAGCCTCGTACTCCGCTTCATTGTTGGTGGCTTTGAACGTCAACGCCAAGGCATATCGTAGGGGCTCACCTCCACCGGGCGGTATCAATACGAATCCTGCCCCGATCCTTCTACACTCGATGAACCATCAGTGTACATCTCCCAAGTGTTCTCCTCATTTGGCTGTTCTGACTGCTCTGTTATCGGGGCTTGTTCTGCTATCGGGACCTCCATGGTTGCCCCCGTTGCGGGACCCGTTACTTCCAGATCGGGTGCCGTAGACTCAGCTATAAAATCTGCCAATGCCTGGCCCTTAATAGCAGTTCTCGGAGCGAAATGTATACGGAACTCCGTAAGCTCGATGGCCCATTTCACCAATCTCCCCGACGCCTCCGGTCGGTTCAAAAAGTGCTTCAGGGGATGATTAGTCAATACCGTGACTTCATGGGCATGGAAGTAAGGTCGTAGCTTTCGAGCGGCAATAATCAACGCAAAGAGATACTTCTCAATAGCGGGATAATTTATTTCAGACTTGGCAAACGCCTTGCTTACATAATAGACAGGCACTTGGTTGCCCTTGACAATCTTAATCAAAACAGAACTAACAGCCACATCAGAAACAGCCAAATAGAGATAAAGCGGCTCGCCTGGAACCGGTTTCGCCAACGGCGGAAGGGTACGGAGGTGCTGCTTGAGTGCCTAGAACGCCTCCTCGCACTTGTCAGACCATTCAAACTTCTTGTGGGCCCTCAGCACGTCAAAAAATGGCATGGCTCGGTCACTCGCCTTGGATAGGAATCGATTCATCGCGGCCAACCGGCCATTCAACACCTGAACCTCCCGATGAGTCTTCGGGGACTGCATCTCCTCGATTGCTCGCAGCTTCTCCGGATTCACCTCGATTCCTCTCTGGCTCACCATGAACCCTAGGAACTTGCCCGAGTTTACTCCGAAAGCGCACTTGTCCGGGTTCAACCGAACCTGATGGAACTTCATCCGCTCAAACGCCGCTGCCAAGTTCTGGACATGGTCTCTTGCCTGTCGGGACTTCACCAGCATGTCATCCACATACGCCTCCATGGTGTTCCCCAGCATGTCTCCGAACAACTTATTCACCATCCGCTGGTAAGTTGCTCCGGCATTGATCAGTCCGAAGGGCATCACATCGTAGTGGTAGACGTCACTGTCGGCATAGAAAGCCATATGGGGGGCATCTTCCTTCGCTATTTTGATCTAGTTGTATCCGAAATAGGCATCCATGAAGCTCAGCAGTTCATGTCCCGCTGTGGCATCCACCAACTGGTCAATCCTCGGGAGCGGGTAGCAGTCCTTCGGGCAGGCCTTGTTCAAGTCGCGGAAATCGACACTTATCCGCCACTTCCCGTTACTCTTTCGCACCAAGACTGGGTTAGCAACCCAAGTCTGGAATCGAAGCTCCTTGATGAATCCAGCGTCGAGCAGTCTGCCCACCTCTTGCTGGATCGCGATCCTCTTGTCCGCGCCCATCGGACGCTTTCTCTGCGCGATAGGCTTGATCGCGGGATCTATCTTCAGCTCGTGCACTATCACGTCGGGGCTTATTCCCTGCATATCACTCGGGGACCAGGCAAACAGCTCCTTAAACTCCTTCAGGAGCTCGATCAACTCTCGGGCTCTTTCCTCCGACAAAGCAGACCCGATCTTCACCTTCCTCTGAGGCCCATCAATCTCAACCTCCTTCAGATCCTCCATGGGGGCGGGACGCCCATATTCCTCTCGAGGATCGACATCAGTCTGAAGGACAGTCATGGCTTCCCTCCTTCTCCTTCGGGTAGCGTTAACATAACATTTTCGCGATGCCACTTGGTCACCCTTGACCTCTCCGACTCCGTTGTCAGTCGGGAATTTCATCTTCTGGTGGACCGTCGAGGCGACTGCCATGAGAGGGTTGATGGTGGTCCTTCCGATAATAGCGTTGTATGCCCCTGCAGACTCCACTACGACGAAATCTACATTTCACTTCTCCATCTTCCAGCCACTACCAAACTCCACCGGTAGGTAATCATTCCCAATGGGTAAGAAGTGGAACCAGAGAATCCCACCATCGGGAAGTCCACCTGTGTCAGGTCCTTTTTCGTCTTTCCCATGGCTTCCAGAGTGTCCATGAAGAGAATGTCAGAGGAACTCCCTCCGTCTATCAGGATCCGCTTCATCTCGAATCCGTCCACGTCCAGGGTCACGACCAAGGCGTCGTCGTGAGGGCTCTCCACGTCTACTAGATCTTCCGCCGAGAAAGAAATCACCATTTCTTCCTTCAGGGTCCACGACCGGGACCTTTTGCCTAGCACCACCGCCGCAGAGATGCGGGAAGCATAATTCTCCCGAGAAGCGGAGGTATCACCTCCCGCCGCCATTCCTCCGTGGATGACGTTGATAGTTCCCCGCCTCTCCTTACGGGCACCTGAACCTGAGGCTTCTGGCTCAACCTTCTTCTTCTTTGGGGATCGATCACGGGACTTAGAACGGGATCGTGACCGACTTTTAGAACGGGATCGGCACCGTCCCCTTCCGACGAACTCCTTTAGCTTCCCCTACTGGATCAGTTTCTCAATTTCCTTCTTCAGCTCCCGACAGTTTTCAGTGTCGTGACCATTGGCTCGATGGTAGCGACAGTAATGGTTAGGGCGGACTCCTAGGAATTCGCCTTCTTTTCTCGGAGGGTATCGGGCGAGACCGTGCCGGTCCATCACAGCTAACACAGAAGTCATCGAGCCATTGATGGGAACGGCCCGACCCTCTCGATTGTCCTTCCTCGGGGGACGCTTGTCCTCTCTTTTCTCGGGGCGACCACGGTTTCTACTTCCCTCCGATTTGTCGCTCCTCATGCGATCATCTGACAGCTTAGACAATGGCTTTCCTCTTCCCGACTTCGGAGGAACAAGCTCACCAGCAGCAATCTTCGACTCCTGGACATCGATCTGCTGTTTTACCCTCGCTTGCAGGGCCTCCATACTCCACACAGCCTTCGCAGCTACGCTATGCATCAGGTCGGAACCGTACGGAGCGCTTAGGTTCCGAAGGAAGGTTCGGATGGTCTCACCCTCCGAGGTTTCTTCATCAATCTCCGCGGCACTAGCAGTGAACCGTTGGTAGTAGTATGCCTACGATTCATCGGGTCTCTGCACCACCTGGGTCAGGGACCTTACACTCTTCAGGAGACGCCTGCGGCCCTGATATTGCTTGATGAAGCGATCATGCATGTCGGCCCAGCATGTAATGCTTCCCAGCGGTAAGCTGAAGAACCACGTCATGGCCCTTTCTCCCAAGGTAATCAGGAACAGCGAACATATAAGATCGTCGTTCGAAGTCCTACCCATACAGGCCTGGACGTGTCTCTGAACATGGCGAACTGGATCCCCTTCACCATCATACTCCTTGATGGTCGGAATACCTAGCCAGGGCGGGGCGACGGTATCTATCAGCCGCGGAACGAAAGGATGGCTGGACCGATCCCTTAGCTCCGATGTCATCTGCTTCTGATCGCCCATGCAGATATTGACGATTTTCACCACCTGGTCGGGGGTGATGGGGCCATTCAGGGGAATGGTCCTATTTTTCACTGGTCCTGGGCCGTCGACCACGAACATCTCCAGGTGCACTGATTCTTTACCCTTGCTCCTGGGCGGAACCTCCTGAACCTCCTGTTCTTCAAGAACCACCCTTGGGGGAAGTGGAGGCAACTCTTCTGCCCTCTTGGCAGCCTCTCTCTTGTCCAGCAAGGCCTCCATGGCAGCCAAGAACATGGGCATAGCATCTGCTACTGCCTTGGCCAACTCCGAGTTCGAAGACGACCCTTCTTCCCTTCGCGGGACTCTTTCTCCTCCATGGCCCACCGGGTTCGGGGGAGCCTCGTCCTCCTCCCTACGCGGGATATCCTGTCTGTTCATCTTCGTGTCTCGGACTGAGACCTCATTACCATCACCCTGCCCCCCTGTCTGGGAAAGAGCGGGGTTCTCACCTTGTTCAGCAACACGTTCTGGCAACTGGGAATTCACAGTTCCTGCAGGACGGGAACTGCCAGCCTGAATCTGCTTCTTCTTGCCACCACCGGCCATTGATCTGGTAGAAACTATCTTGACTTTTTGTAAGGTTCCCACAGACGGCGCCAATGTTGGATCACGGGCGAAGCTCCGTTACGTCCTTGACGGAATGCTCTGGACTCCTGGGCTCCGTGTAATCCTGCAAAAGGGGATGACCTGGGTGGTGACCCAGAATCCCTCTCCGATGCTTAAATGAGTATGTGATCAATGGGGTGGCAGCAGTAATCTAAGTACGTATTAGATGATGTTTTCTGAGGTAACTTCCTCCTTTATATAGGAGGGGAAGTTACTCAGTTACCTGTGACCGTGATTGGCCGTTTTGCCCATGATTCCGTATATCTCGCTATGATTCTGTATATCTCGTTCGGGATTCCGTAGATTTCGCCCCACGCTCCGCGTATCTTACCCATACTCCGCGTATCTCGGGCACGCCCTGCATATCTCGGGGGGTTTATCTATATCTATAACCGTTGCCCCACTACTCTATCTAGTAGGCGGGTTTCGCGGTCTTATCCTCTGATCACAAGTCTCGACTACTGTCGGGGACTCCAGAGTTATCTCATTCTAGGTCACCACCCAGGACCCTTTGTCTCACGAGACAGGTCCAGCCTCCGCGGGGCTTTCATCATCGGGGCCTTTACTAAGGCATATCGGGGCCTACTCAGAGGCTTCTTGTCTGGAGCATTCAGCTCATACATCGGGACCGCTAAAGTCGGGACCCTTCGTACTGGGCCTCTGGGCCTTCCAGGCTTTTCACGAGGCCCACTGGACCTACTCGCCGTCCATTGGCTATTAACGGGGCTAACGATTACATCGGAACCCATCAATTTCCTATCCATTCCTTCTCTCTTTTATAAAAAAAAACATTGAATTTTTTTACTATATAGTTATTTCTAAAAATAGATGAATGCAAAACCATAGTTTAATTACAAAAAATCATTTGAGTGGCATGGAAGACACGGAGTTTGTTGTATCAAGTTATTCACATGTGGAACTAAGATTTATCATGTTCTCGAAGGTTTTCAAAATATTAGAAGGGCCAGGAATAAATCATGACTACATAACCCATAGCAATCGTGTACGCATGCACACAGACCAAGCCTGTCGGGGTGTGCTTCGGATCCGGTGATTCGCTCCCCCTACGCAAGCACGTGTAGAAATTAGTTTTCACTTTAAGTTGCTATCCACCTTATATACTAAGAAAAATGCCATAGTATCTTCGGTGTGGGACTACAAGTGAGTTTGTTAACTTACGGCACTCCCGTGATGCCATTCACAAATAACTTGGGCTTTGGATTTGGCCCACTGCATCCGAGACAAAGCCCCAAGTCTAACTCATATAATATCTTTTGGTCTATCAATTTTTTTTACCATGCTCTATATCCGGTTAAACATTACTTTTTTGCATATATACTAAAGTGTGCCCCTCACGTGCTTGACCTGAAAAGATTAAAATGCCCATTAAAGTAAAAAAAAAAAAAAAAACATTTTCTTAATTTGACTTCAGCGGTAATTTTGTCATTTCACATTTTATCAAATAAGTTATTAAATAAAAAAATAATATTAAAAGGGGTAAAAGTGTCATTTCACACAATTCTGTTAAATTTAACCCTAAAAATGGACGGAAAACCAAAGTTCAACAAAGTTGAAAATTCAGACCTTCCAAATTAACTTTTGAAAATTCAGACCTCGCCGGTTAACATGGGTCAAAATTCAGACATTTCATAGGTTATTAACCCTATATACTGAGAAATTACAATCAACATTTTGGTGTGCTATTCTCATATTTGCCAAAGTACACCACTATATATACAGCCAAGCACCCCGGCATTCGAAGGTGTAAAAGGTTTTCTGCAATTTTCTCAACTTAAAAAGAGTTTTTTTCTTCATTCTCGGGGTGGCTTATTCAAAATGTATAACTATTTAAAATAGCTTCTCCCTACATGTTATGGGCTAATCCTGAGCTAGCCAAAGTAGAGTTCCTTATCATATTCAATGTTAAATGTTTCATTTATGTGATCCTACTCAACTAGGGTGTCTGTCAGGTGTGTGACTTTGTGGATTTATTCGTTTCAAGCAAGAAAAAAGCTCACCAGACAATGAATCATATTTATTGCTCTACGACCGTGCAAAAGTTGAATTTTATTGTTGAGTTGATTTCCAACTCATTTTTCGTAAAGCATGGATTTAGTATCTCTTAATATTTAGTTTTATTCAAATATTAATTGAAGTATTTTTATTATCATACATTTGAGTGATGAACTACGTACTTCTTAAGGCCTCGTGTTTGGACAAATTTCAAGTCGCAATAGTTGATATGTATATTGAATAAAGGTGTTTGATTATCCTTTATACTGGATGAAAGTAATTTGTGAGAGCTCATTGCAAAATAAATATTTCACAAGTGTGTATGGATATGATCCCATGTTAATTATCATAATTAACATGTCTTAAAGTTTTTGTAAATTAGGACGAAATATTTTTATTCACCTTCTTTTTTGGCACAGCGACCATAAGAATTAACCTGATTATTCCGCCCGCATTCGTCTCATTGCCCAGAAATATTGTTTTTGGTTAGTAAAAGCTTCTCAAATACATATACAAGGTGAAAGTCCTAATTGTACACAATTTTGTTTGATGTAATATATATGTTCACAATTTCCATGGACCATATCAAATCAAAAGATAAATAGCGTCCATTAATGCAATTAATATATATTAACATACAACTGCTAGCTACTTGTGCTTAGGATATTCATTTTGTTATCTATCACTAATATTTTGGTGAGAAAGAGAGGATTTATCCATTAGACATAATAATAATAATAATAAAAATAAAAATTGTTCCATTAATATTCTTTTTTGGGTAATAATTATGAATTCCTCCATATTGTTGATATACATGCATGTGTAGTTGTGCTTAGGTCATTGATTTTATATAATGGAAATAATTGATTTCTAACTAACAAAATGTAGTATTCTATTCTCTATGAAATGCAGTTAGATAAGATTACATTAAAAAAAGGAGAAGAAGAAAATGCATCCATGTATCTATCCAAGCTAGCTAGAGGTGGCGAGGCTATAAATAGAGCATGTTCTTCTCTTTCAATTCCCCACAGCATAACCATTAGCATTATCTACCTAGCTACATACACTACTTGTGTCTCTAGCCAGCCATTAGAAAAGCAACCATGATGTCTGTGAAATCTACATACTGGTTTCCAGGCTGTGGTGTTGAAGTTAAGGATATAAACCTATAGTGGTTCACCCATCTATATTACGGATTCACAGAAATTGATCCAAATAGTTACATTACTTTCATTCCTGCCAAAGACATGGTGCCTTTTTCAACCTTCAGTAAAGATGCTAAATTTTCAAAAAATCAAACATCCGCACCTTCTTGTCTATTGGTGGGAGCAGTTCCCAGGAGTACTTTGCTACCATGGCATCCGACCCTTCTCATCGCTCTGCATTTATTTCAACTGCTAATGATTTGGCTAGGTATCTATATTATTATTATTGTTTCGTCCGAACCCGCTTCAAACTGAAATATTATTTCACTACATATCTCATCATTTCTAATATATATATATATATATATATATATATATATATATATACTATTATTCTTTCAGATCACATGGATTTAGCGGATTAGACTTGCACTGGATGTATCCGGCATCTGAACAAGAGATGGACAACTTCACCATCCTTTTGAAAGAATGGAAGAAAGCCAATGAAGATGACGCTGATAAGAACCAAACTTCCCCCTACATATAACTGCATCAGTTTATATGTCATCAACAATCTCTCCAGCAATCAAATACCAAGTTAATGAACTCAAGAGTACACTAAGATGGATCAACCTTGTCGCATATGAATTTTAAACCCCTTCCACAAGCTCTCATATTATTATAGAGTGCATAGTATATTGCTGCTCCATATATTATTTTCCCCAATAATACAGTTTAAGTAATTTTTTAACATCGTTAGAATTATAATTAAAAAAAAAAATTTGAAGATCAGTCCTTTTTTTTCGTTTCTTCAAAATAAAAATATAAAAAAACTCTTCCGATCATAATGATGCATATATTTTTTATTTTTTCATTAAAATAGCATTATTTGAACAACTAAATACAAAAATTGCAAAATTTTCATAATTAGTTACAAAAGTCGCCTCTTAAGGGGATGCAATTAAGAAGAATGATTTTTCTTCTTATTTTTTTTTAGGATTTGAGTAATTTTAAGATTTATATAATTTTAGTTTATTTGTTGTTCTAAATCCTATAAGAAATAATGAATATTTTGGTTGTGTGAACCATAAAGGGTTAAAATTGGATGAACTTTTTATCCAACTTTAGTCCAATAAGATTCATCCGGCCAAACTATTCTTTAGATTTTAACCCTCTAGGGTTCAACCTGCCAAAATGTTTACCCATTTTAATAGGTTTTTAGAAGAAAAAAAGTTTACAACTACATAAAGTCTAAATAAAAAATAAATAAATCAAACCTTAATGCATTCTCGAAAATACTATATTTTGTAATTAACTGTGAGCAATTTGCTAAGTTTTTATTTTAATTATTCAAATGTACTATTTTGTATTTGCTAATCATTTTGTCCACCCAACTTAATAGTGTTTTTTAATATTCCTAAAACTATCTAAAATCATTTATTCTATATAGCTCCACGATCAATAGATTTTTTTAACAAGTTCTAAAAGTAAATTGTGCCGCGGTATTTGCTGTTTTTATAATTAATTTTCAAAATATTCTTTGTTGGTTTATATAATATTATTAGGTTTAAAATTAGTTGTTTTTAGACAAAATTCTAGGCTGACTCTTCCGCATTGCTTATTACCTGTAGTTGAAGCGTTTTACTTGTGTAGAATTGACCTACGTGGCAAGGAACTGTTTGTCTCTGCTTTTTGGCATATAACGGGCCCCCGTACGCTAAACACTCCCTTAAAAAACTCATTTGAGTGGCATAGAAGACATGGAGTTTGTTGTATCATGTTATTCATATATGGAACTAATATTTATCATGTCCTCAAAGGTTTACAAAATATTAGAAGAGACATGAATAAATCATAACTATATAACCCATAGCATGATTCTTTTGATGATTCTCTTGACAAAGTGGTTTAGAATCTCCAACTTCAGCTTAAATCTTTTTACTACTATTAGGATTTCCTAATTGATATTTGAAAGAATCCACCTCAAACGAGAAATTATTAGATGGACTCAGTCCGCCACCTCAGCGTATGGACCAACCAATAAGAAAGAGACACGTTATAAATGTATTAAAAATGAATAACTTTGGTTAACACAGGATTACAATCCAATCTTTTTTGCTTAATAAACTAATCTGTCCAACAAACTAAATATATTTTATTTTATATATAATTATAATTATAATACAAGTTTTGTGATATTTTTCTAAAAACCTATTAGACACGTTATAAATGTATTAAAAATGAATAACTTTGGTTAACATAGGATTACAACCCTATAGGGCAAGTGTCCATTTTTTTTTTAGGTTTTTAGAAAAATATAAAAAAAAATAGTTTTATAATGCAATGGACACTTACCCTATAGGGCTTACCATGATCAATATGTTTAAAATAAATCACAATTAGTGACAATTTTATTATATTTTTATTTTACATTAGTTAAAAAAAATCATTTTTATTTATTATTAATAAATATACATAGTATGTATATCTAATAATTAATTAATATTGTGTATTATAATTAGTAATAACATATAATATTTTTTTTGGTATTTAGTTTTTTCTTTAACCGATGCTAATTAATGCTAGTGAAAATTATTCTCTACACTAAATAATTTGTTTATAGCTTATATTTGATGAGATGTTAATGTTAGCATATGGTGATGTTGCGCCGTAATTGGTAGCCTGTTAATATATGTGGTTACCTAAGATAATTAGGTAAATGTCACATTAGGGCTAATTGGGCCAGACCTAATTCCCATGTGACATGGGAGGCCCAAAATTGTGTCTCCCCCACCACATAAGTCGGTCGAAACCCTAGAAGGGAAGGTGGATGATTTTTTCCTCCCCGACTATATAAGGAGGTCTACGGTCACCTCCAAAACACACCTTGATCACAACTCCTCCTAAGTTGTGATTTGAGAAAAATCCCTTTCTCTCTATAGTGAGTTTGGCCGGCCCCATAAACACCATTATTGGTGTACCAAATTGCTTCCGAGCATTCAGTCCGAGGTTCTGTCCCCGTTGAAGAATCGATCAGAGGATTTGCTGTGGAGCTTATACCGCGTAGGACTTCTTCTCACGAAGAACTTGTACGGGTTCCGACCAGAGGATCAGAACTCCCTCCACAACGTTCTTGGGCAGGAAAGCTATTGAGGTATGTGTACATTATTCCGCTGCGTAATTAGATTACTTACAAGTATACATTTAGCATTCCGTAGTATTACGTACCCGTAATCCAACAGTGGTATCAGAGCTTGTGTTAGGAGTTCTTAAAATTTTGATAAACGGATGTTCTTGAAAATTTTATAAAAACCGAAATATTTATGATGAACACTGTTGGATCACGGTGGAACTCCGGTACGGATCTTGACGGCAATCCTAGCTCCTTTGCTCCACGCAATCCTGCAAGAGGGGATAGACCGGGCGGTGACCCAGAATCCCTCTCCGATGCTTAAATGAGTACTTCGTCTGACTGGCAAGTAACAGATATCAAAGTGTATTCAACTCAACGTAAGTGATCTGAGGTGACCTCCTGCCCTTTTATAGGCAAAGAGATGCCTCAGGTACCTGGCGAACCGTTAGGGGTGGTTAGCCCGTATCCCGCATATCTCGTACGTGATCTCGTGTATCTTAGCCATGCCCCGCGTATCCCGGCCACGATCCGTGTATCTTAACCACGTTCCGCATATCTCGGCCACGCCCCGCATATCTTGGCTTTATCCTCTGATAATGAGTCCCGACTCCCGTCGGGGACTCCAGAGTTATCTCGTTGTGTCACCGCTCGGGGCCCCTCGTCATCGTGACAGGGCCAATCATTCTCAGGGATTCCTCATCGGGGCCTACTTAAAGGATTCTCATCGGGAGCTTCCAGCTCCACTGTCGGGACCGACTCTGTCGGGACCTTGCTTCGTCGGGACTCCCTTCATCGGGACCCTTCTCCTAGGTCATCTTGACCTTTACTCTGGGCCTGGTGGGCCTGTTTGCCGTTTCCTCGCCGTTAAAGGGCCTGACGCCTGTTAGTCGGACCCATCATTTGCCCCCAGGACATGAGGGACTTTTAGTTCGTCGTGTCTTCCAACTCCCGATTTTTCAATGCTAGAGTCGGGGATCTGTTCCTTGGTTCAGTTACTTAATTTATCAGTCTTCTCCTCCACGTTTCCTTAGGGTTTTGTAGATAACTGCTATATCCCAAAGGTCTCTTCGGTTTTCTAGTGCATTAAATGCTGCAGATAATAGAGTGACGTCTTCGACCCACGTGCCTGATTTTTCGCGCCTGTCCTTTTCTGAAAAGTACTTTTCAGGCCGTTTCATCATTGCGTCCGTTGTCCTTCTACACGTTTCATCTCAACGGTCCAGATCAAGACTCTTCGACTTCGACGACTCGGATCGAAGTGTCCTTTCAACCGTCTTCTTCGACTATAAAACCCTAGCCACAGTCATCATTTAACTTTTACAGTCTTCGAATTCTCAAAAGCTCTCTGCGATTCCTCTGCAATTCCAAGCTCTGTGATTTCGAAGGTCTTTGGAGTCTCTCCGATCATCTTTCCGACGACATCTCGTTCATCTCCTTCAACCTCTATTTCATCATGTCTGGTAAGGAAACACTCTTCGTTGCTTGTTCGTCTTTTTCTTTCTAATTTTTCCCAGAGTCCCACTGTATTTTCTTGCCCTGGTTGCTTTTCAGACAGCGGTTCCAGCTCCGAGGGGAGAAAACCCTTTAAATTTGACTATGCTCCAAATGAGATTTCCACTACTGCTTATGATGCAGCTCTCCGAGAGGGTTGCATCACCATCACCTGGGAACCTCGTTTCCCGTATCCTCGACATCGTCCCTCGAGTGACCCTGAGGTTACTCGTCCCCAGAAAGGGGAGGTATTTGTCTCTACGAGACAAATATCAGCGGGGATCAGGTTCCCCTTTTGCGGTAGCCTGGTCGAGCTGTGCCATCACTACCAAACACACCCCACTACCTTCTCTCCTCATGCCATCCGCATCTGGAACGCCTTTCAAGTCCTCTGTCTCCGACAGAAGTGGGTCTACAGCCTCCAACTCTTCCGGACCTTCTATGGGCTGAAATGCAACGAGGCGGGGGTTTGCGCCTTCTACCCTCGGATGCCCAAGTGGAGTAAGCAGCAGCTTGCCCGGCACGGTTGGACTAGTGACACCTGGAAGGTGGTCAGTGGTCGGGGACTCTTGATCGATACAGGGTCCGACAACAGTAGCTGGAAGAAGAGCTACTTCTTCATCCAACATTCTTCTATCCCTTGGCCTCGGTGGGAGGTGGCAGCAGATCCTCCGCCTGCTTTCCATACTTATGCCGATGAGGACTTCGAGACTCTCCAACTAATCCAGCTTTATCGTTGGGAGGAGTCTTACACTCCTCTCAATGCTAATTCCCTTGTGGAGCGGGACCTGGTGCAGGCCGGGGTCCGACTCCTCAGTATTGTTTCCGGGGGGCAGCTCTTCGACGGCCCTTCCAATGTGGTCCCTTGGGTAATCTTCTAACTTTTCTTCGTTTATTGTTTGCAGCCAAGAAGGTGTCTGTGCTGACCGATTTATTCCTTAAGCAGGGGGAGACCGATGCTGTCCGCCCCTCGCGGAAGAGGAAGTCTGCTAAGAAGGCTGCTGTCAGGTCGGGGTCTCCTTCAACGGATCAGCCCAAGCGGCCACGGGTGGATCTGGACCAACTCTTCGATGTCCAGACTGCTGAAGAAGGTAAACAACTCCGACTTGCTATTAAATCGTATAAAAGGATGGTCCCGTCGGACTTGATTTCCTCGACCAAGAAAGGCCGCATTGCTGATGTTAAAAGAATCCTTCGTGGCGAAACTCCCCGAGTCTTGAAGGCAGGCTACTATCATTACCGTGGGAAGGATCAATACGTCTCCCGACGTATCATTTGGTGTAAGAATCCCGATGAACTTCCTGAGTACCTTTCTGAAGCTCTTCATCCTCCAGGTGCAGGTCGTTCGGGAGCTTCCTCGGGTGCTGCAGCTTCCACGGATGCACCACCTCCAGTGGGGGTGCCTTCCTCTGCTGGAGAGAAGGCACCATCTGGCGAACAGTTTCGTCAGGTGGAGACTCTGGACTCCTCCGAGGAGACCGGCGGGGCTGACCCCCCTCAACAGCGTCGGAAGGCGGGGCAATCCCCCTTGAAACCAACCCCTCAGGGGCCGCCTTCCTCGTCTTCTCCGCAGCAGCGGGAGCTCTCACCCATCCACGACTTCTCTCCCTCCCCTGTTCGGGCCGAGACGGAGATGTGCCCTTCTCTTCCTCGTCCTATCTCTCCCCTTGCTCTTGACGGGGACTTCTACAGGCCCTTCAATTCTTCACAGGCGAATGCCCCCTGGGCTCCTATCCAGACGATTTGATAACTTGCACCACTTAAGGCGACTTAACATCGAGTGCATCACTTAAGACGACTTTCGGATACTTGGAATAAATCTAAGTATTGCGCACCACTTAAGGCGTCTTTTCTCGGGCATCACTTAAGACGACTTTATATTACTTAGAGAAAATCTAAGAATCGTGCACCACTGAAGGCGACTTTCATCGTGCACCACTGAAGGCGACTTTCATCGTGTACCACCGAAGGCGACTTCCATCGTGCACCACTGAAGTCGACTTTCTTCGTGCACCACTGAAGGCGACTTTCATCGTGCACCACTGAAGGCGACTTTCATCATGCACCACTGAAGGCGACTTTCATCGTGCACCACTGAAGGCGACTTTCATCGTGCACCACCGAAGGCGACTTTCGTCGTGCACCACTGAAGGCGACTTTTACACTTAACATAAATCTAAGGACAACTCTTGTTTGGAAGCAACCTCTTTATTTATTGATGGCATAAGATTGGCTTACATCGAATTAAACGATAAATAGCATACACCACTTAAGGCGATTTTACATCGGGCACCACCTAAGGCGACTTTATCGGGCACCACTTAAGGCGACTTCATCGGGCACCACTTAAGGCGACTTCATCGGGCACCACTTAAGGTGACTTTCTCGGGCACCACTTAAGGCGACTTTCTTCAAGCATGGTGTTTCTTCAAGTGTTCGCCACTGAAAGAATGCTTTAACGTTCTGCCATCGAGGTCTTCCAACTTGTATGCGTTCGGAGCTGGCATCCCCACGACCTTATAAGGTCCTTCCTATTCTGGTGACATCTTGTTGATTCGATCCAAAAGGGTGAACTCGTTGCGACGCCAAACCAGCTCCCCGACGAAGAACTGTCGGGACTTCACTCGCCGATTATAGTACCTGGCCGTCGCTAAGCGCATTCGTGCTTGGACTTCATCGGCTTCCCGCCTTTTCTCTTCAAGCAGGTCCAAGTCCAGACGTCTCACTTCATCGTTCGTCAGGGGCTCATAATATCTCGTCCGATGGGATGCCACAGCTACCTCCACAGGAGCGACAGCTTCCGTGCCATAAACAAGGCCAAACGGAGTCTCCCCTGTTGATCGTTTGGGTGTCGTTCTAACAGCCCAAAGTACGTTTTCCAGTTCGTTCAGCCATTTGCCCTTCAAGGCATAGACCCTCTTCTTCAGGCCATCCATCACGATTTTGTTAGCTGACTCCACCTGGCCATTAGTCTTAGCATGGCGTACGGAGGCGGTCTGATGCTCAACGTTCAGTTCTTCCAGATACTCCCTCACCTGAGAGCCGTTAAACGGTGGGCCATTGTCGCTGATCACCACCTTAGGAATCCCGTACCTGGACACGATGTGGGTTTGGAGGAACTTGACGATCTGGTTCCCCGTTGTTCTGGCCAATGCCTTCGCCTCTATCCATTTCGAAAAATAATCGATAGCTACAAGTAAATACTTACATTGTCCTTGTGCTTGTGGAAGAGGTCCCACCAAGTCGATGCCCCACTGCGCGAAGGGCCAAGCGCTCTTGATGGATGTCAGATTGGCGGCCGGAGCCACGATACTCGGGGCGTACCTCTGGCACGCGTCGCATGATCGAACCAACGCCGTTGCTTCTTTGTTCATCGTGGGCCAATAGTAGCCTAAGTTCAACACCTTCCTTAAAATGGATCGGGCCCCTTCGTGACAAGCCGCGATTCCCTCATGCATTTCTTTCAGGATTCGGTTGGTGTCGGGTTCTGCTACACATTTCAGGTACGGAGTCGAGAACCAGCCCTTCTTGTACAGCTGATTATCCAGCATCACATAATTATACGCTATCCGACATATCCTGTCTGCTGCTACCTTATCCTCGGGGACTGCCCCCGTAGTCAGATACGCGACTATCGGGGTCATCCAAGTGGGCTCCTCCTCTGTTTTTGCTTCAACGGTGCACACCTGTGTGGGGTCGATGTTTGACAAGATCACCTTCTCCAGGAAATGCACCTTCCGATTTTCTT
This sequence comes from Clarkia xantiana subsp. parviflora, assembly GCA_036873135.1. Lineage (NCBI taxonomy): Eukaryota > Viridiplantae > Streptophyta > Magnoliopsida > Myrtales > Onagraceae > Clarkia > Clarkia xantiana. The sequence continues at coordinate 6,278,309 of JAPTYO010000024.1, read as the reverse complement.
CTGAGGGTGCCCCTAGGACAAATTTGCTCAAGGCGTCTGCCTCTACGTTCTCCTCCCTCGGAATAGCCTCGATATCAAAGCTTTTGAAGCTCTCTCTCAGGGTTTGTACCTCTCGCAGATACTTCTTCATTATCGGGCTCCTTGCTTCGTATCGTCCTTGAACTTGGTTCACGATTAACGCTGCGTCGCACTTCACTCTCAAGTGATCGATTCCAGTGCCTTTAGCAATTTTTAGGCCCGTGATAAGAGCTTCTTACTCCGCTTCATTGTTTGTGGCATTGAAGGTTAAAGCCAAGGCGTATCGGAGAGGTTCACCTTCACCTGGTGGTATCAACAAAAAGCCCGCTCCTGACCCGTCCGAACTCGCGGAGCCGTCCGTGTACATCTCCCAGGTATTTTCTTTGTGTGGCTGTTCTGATTGCTCTGCCCTCTCTGGTTGTTCTTCTGTCGGGACCTCCATGGTTGCCCCCTCTACAGGGCTCGTTTCTTCTAGATCGGGGGCTGTAGATTCTGCGATAAAGTCCGCCAATGCCTGGCCCTTGATGGCCGTTCTTGGAGCAAAGTGTATTCGAAACTCACTGAGCTCTACTGCCCATTTCACCAATCTCCCCGACGCATCCGGTCGGTTCAAAAAATGCTTCAAAGGATGGTTCGTTAGCACAGTGATCTCGTGTGCGTGGAAATATGGCCTTAGCTTCCGAGCAGTAATTATCAACGCAAAGAGGTACTTCTCAACGGCGGGATGGTTCAATTCAGATTTGGCAAATGCCTTGCTTACATAATAGACGGGGACTTGATTACCCTCGACAACCTTTACTAACACAGAGCTAATGGCAAATTCAGAAACAGCCAAATAAAGGAAGAGCGGCTCGCCTGGAACCGGTTTTGCTAGCGGCGGGAGTGTGCGAAGGTGCTGCTTGAGTGCTTGGAACGCCTCTTCACATTCGAATTTTTTGTTGGCCCTCAAGACTTCAAAAAACGGCATTGATCGGTCGCTGGCTTTGGACAAGAAGCGGTTCATTGCGGCTAGTCGGCCATTCACTACTTGTACCTCCCGATGGTTTATCGGAGACTGCATCTCCTCGATTGCCCTCAGCTTCTCAGGGTTCACTTCAATTCCTCTTTGGCTCACCATGAAGCCCAAAAACTTCCCTGAGTGGACTCCGAAGGCGCATTTCGTCGGGTTCAAGCGGACTTGATGGAGCCTCATCCGCTCAAACGCCATGTTGAGGTTGTGCACGTGATCCTCAGCTTGTCGGGACTTCACCAGCATATCATCCACGTAGGCTTCCATGGTTTCTCCCAACATATCTCCAAACAGCTTATTCACCATCTGCTGGTAGGTTGCCCCGGCATTGATCAACCCGAAAGGCATGACATCGTAGTGATAGATGTCGCTGTCTGCATAGAACGCAGTGTGGGGGGCGTCTTCCTTGGCCATCTTGATCTGGTTGTAGCCTGAATACGCATCCATGAAACTCAGTAGCTCATGTCCCGATGTGGCATCCACCAGCTGGTCAATCCTCGAGAGTGGATAGCAATCCTTTGGACAAGCCTTGTTCAAGTCGCGGAAGTCCACGCACATCCGCCACTTTCCGTTAGTCTTCTTAACCAGCACTGGGTTGGCGACCCAAGTCTGGAATCGGAGCTCCTTAATGAAACCAGCATCGAGCAACCTGCCCACCTCTTGCTGGATCGCGATCTTCTTATCCGTGCCCATCGGGCTCCTTTTCTCTGTGATAGGCTTGATCGCGGGGTCTATCTTCAGCTCGTGCACGATCACGTCGGGGCTGATTCCTGGCATATCGCTGGGGGACCAGGCAAACAGCTCTTTGAACTCTTTCAGCAACTCCACCAATTTTTGGGCTGTCTCCTCAGTTAAAGCAGACCCGATTTTTACCTTCCTCTGGGGTCCGTCGATCTCAACTTCTTTCAGATCTTCTACGGGGGCGGGACGCCCAAACTCTTCTCTGGGATCTGTGTTTGTCTGGAGGACAGTCATAGCCTCTCGCCTCCTCCTCCGGGTGGCATTGACATAGCATTTTCGGGAAGCCACCTGGTCGCCTTTGACCTCCCCGACTCCGTGGTCGGTCGGGAACTTCATCTTCTGGTGCACAGTCGAGGCAACTGCCATCAGGGGATTGATGGTGGTTCTCCCGATAATTGCGTTGTAGGTCCCCGCAGAATCAACCACGACAAATTCCACGTTCCTCTTTTCTGACTTCCACCCGCTACCAAACTCCACTGGTAAGGTGATTACTCCCAGCGGGTAGGAAGTTGAGCCAGAGAACCCGACCATCGGGAAGTTTGCCTCCTTCAGATCTTTCTTCGTCTTCCCCATGGCTTCCAGCGCGTCCATGAATAGAATGTCGGAGGAGCTTCCTCCGTCGATTAGGATTCTCTTCATCTCAAACCCATCTACATCTAGGGTTACCACCAGGGCATCGTTGTGTGGAGTCTCCACTCCTATGAGGTCTTCAGACGAGAAGGAGATTACCATCTCTTCTTTCAAGGTCCAAGATCGGGACCTTTTACCCAGCACCACCGCTGTAGGGATTCTAGAGGCGTAAACCTCTCGGGCGGATGAGGTATCACCTCCAGCAGCAAATCCTCCATGAATCACGTTGATGACTCGTCTCTCTTTGCGAGCACCGGATGACTCTGGATCGGTTCTCTTCTTCTTCGGGGACCGATCGCGGGATCGGGAACGGGACCGCGATCGGGACCGAGAGCGGGACCTGCATCGTTTGTCTCCAACGAACTCCTTGAGCTTTCCCTTCTGGATTAGCTTTTCAATCTCCTTCTTCAGCTCCCGACAGTGATTGGTGTCGTGGCCATTTGCGCGGTGAAACCGACAATAGCGATCTGTGCGGGACCCCAGGAATTCTCCATCTTTCTTCGGGGGGTACCTGGAGATACCTTGTCGTTCCATGACCGTCAGCACTTCCGCCATGGAGCAGTTGAGAGGAATGTCAAAATCCTCCCGCTTGTCTTTTCTTGAAGGACGTCTGTCGTCCTTCCGACCAGAACGACCTCGGTCCCGACTGCCCTCAGGTTTGCCCTTTAACTTACGATCGTCGAAGGGCTTGCTCGCCTGCTTCCCTTTATTCGACTTTGGGGGCTCCAGTTCTCCCGCGGCTATCTTGGACTCCTGGACATCGATCTGCCGCTTCACCCTCTTCTGCAAAGCCTCCATATTCCACACAGCCTTCTCAGCCACGCTGTGCATCAAGTCGGAGCCATAGGGGGCTGTCAGGTTCCGAATAAAGGTACGGATGGTTTCGCCCTCCGAGATTTCCTCGTCTATCTCTGCTACGCTGGCAGTGTACCGCTGGTAATAGTGTGCCAGCGACTCGTCGGGCCTCTGCACCACCTGGGTTAGGGACCTCACGCTCTTCAACAAACGTCTGCGGCCCTGGTATTGTCGAATGAAGCGGTCGTGCATATCCGCCCAACAGGTAATGCAGCCTGGGGGTAGGCTAAAGAACCAGGTCAAGGCTCTTTCTCCAAGGGTGTTTGGGAACAGTGTGCACACTATATCTTCATTTGGGGCTCTTCCCAGACACGCCATAAGATGCTTCTGGACATGACGGACTGGATCTCCTTCGCCATCATATTCCTTAATCTCGGGGATACCCAGGCCATGCGGGGCGAGGGTGTCTATTAGTCGGGGAACGAAGGGATGAGTGGATCGATCCCTCAGCTCCGACACCAGTGACTTCTGTTCTCCCATACAGATGTTCACGATCTTTACCACCTGGTTGGGAGTAATGGGACCATTCAGGGGAATGGTCCTGCGTTGTACTGGTCCTGGCCCGTCAACCACGAACCTCTCCGGCTGACTAGTTGCCCTGCTTCTGTCTTGGCCTTGGGGCGGGGCTTCCTGCGCGTTCCGACCCTCTGTTGGTAGGGTTGCTTCCTCCAGCGGGGGCATCTCCTCCTGCCTCCTCGCAGCCTCTCTCCGGTCTAAGAGAGCCTCTACAGCCGCCAGAAACATGGGCATGGCCTCTGCCACGGCCCTCGTCAAATCTGCAGCTGGGGGAGCCTCCTGCCCCCTGTTATCCTAGTGTTGAGGGGCAACATCTTCGGGATGCGATCCATTGTGTCCTCCTATCTGGGAGAGCTCAGCCGGGGGATGGTTCTGGTTTTCTCCTTGTTCTGGTACTGAATTCAGGTTCGTTGCAGCGGGGTGACGGGAACCACCGGATTGTCCCCTTCTGTTCTTGCCAGCCGCCATCGATCGAGTAGAAGGCATATCAGCTTTTTGTTTGTTTCCCACAGACGGCGCCAATGTTGGATCACGGTGGAACTCCGGTACGGATCTTGACGGCAATCCTAGCTCCTTTGCTCCACGCAATCCTGCAAGAGGGGATAGACCGGGCGGTGACCCAGAATCCCTCTCCGATGCTTAAATGAGTACTTCGTCTGACTGGCATGTAACAGATATCAAAGTGTATTCAACTCAACGTAAGTGATCTGAGGTGACCTCCTGCCCTTTTATAGGCAAAGAGATGCCTCAGGTACCTGGCGTACCGTTAGGGGTGGTTAGCCCGTATCCCGCATATCTCGTACGTGATCTCGTGTATCTTAGCCACGCCCCGCGTATCCCGGCCATGATCCGTGTATCTTAACCACGTTCCGCATATCTCGGCCACGCCCCGCATATCTTGGCTTTATCCTCTGATAATGAGTCCCGACTCCCGTCGGGGACTCCAGAGTTATCTCGTTGTGTCACCGCTCGGGGCCCCTCGTCATCGTGACAGGGCCAATCATTCTCAGGGATTCCTCATCGGGGCCTACTTAAAGGCTTCTCATCGGGAGCTTCCAGCTCCACTGTCGGGACCGACTCTGTCGGGACCTTGCTTCGTCGGGACTCCCTTCATCGGGACCCTTCTCCTAGGTCATCTTGACCTTTACTCTGGGCCTGGTGGGCCTGTTTGTCGTTTCCTCGCTGTTAAAGGGCCTGACGGCTGTTAGTCGGACCCATCAAACACCATGAGTAATCCGAAATTTTTAAACAAATTTCATATGTTTGATCTTTAAAAACTTAAAATTTTCAGAATTTACATGTTTTTATAGATCAAATCCGAAAATTCATGTTTAAATTGGAGTTTGATGTTCATGATCTTCAAGAACACGATAAGTTTTATCATGAACAATATTTGGATTCATGATCATAGTAGTGTTTGATCTTAAAATTTGACAATTTTTCCAATTATTGGTGTTATTGCTGAAACCCTATATGAATTATTAGGTAAAATTTTTAATTTCTTGGGGTGAAAGTAAGTAAAATTCGGCCGGCCCTAGCATATGGATATATTTGTTACCATATTTTAATTTTATTAAAAGTAGACAATGTATCTATAAATTGGAAAGAAAAGGAAAGTTTCACATTACATATTAAAATATATAAACTATCAATATATTTAGCTAAAATATAGGGATAAAGATATACTGATAGGATTTAGTTACTTAAAAGGATTAAGAAAAATATTGTCAACTTATATTTTAATCCCTAAAGATATATTTGACAATAATATATATATATATATATATATATATATATATATATATATATGTGTGTGTGGCCTAAATTATGGATATATATGTTTATATTGTTAATTGATTTACATATTTTAGATAAAATCTTGACAATATTTATATATATGTTATTTAATTATTGTGCCGAAATATATATATATATATATATATATATATATATATATATATATATATATATATATATATATATATATATATATGTATGCAATATTGGAAACTATTTTAAATAATTAATATTTCTTGGTGGCTAAGTTAAGTTTTAAGTGGATTTTAAAACCCTATTTAGCACACAAGATATATTTAGGCCGAATCCTATGGGTTTATTGGGCCGGTTCAATTTGCAAAACCGGAACGGGTTAAACCAATCCGAGTTTTTCTTAATCAGGTCGACCTAATCGGGTCGGGTCGGACCAAAGTAACTAAGTGAATCTAAACCGAACCGATTTCAAGTGATGAACCGAACCAATCTTATTTTATTGAACCGTTTCGGACCAACACGAATTTTCAAAATCGGACCGACTCAGACCGGATTTTAAATTGGACCGAACAAAATTTTAAAATTTTTCGGAAATTTTAAATATTCTATAAAATAGGATGTCAAATTTTAAATCCAAAATGTTTTCGAACTTTAAAAGTTAACCTAAACAGTGTTCTTAGGGTTTACGTTTTAACACCTTTTCGGATAAAACCCTAATACCTTGTTACGATTATGGGGATGGATCTCGGATATGCATGTTTTTGGGACTGGATTAAATTTGTGGGTTGAATTGCAATTGTTTACTATCTTCAACATATATTAGAACTGGCGTCTTGACTTAGTCAAGCTAGCTGGATAATAAAGACGACAATAGTGTGAACTCTTTCACAACACCCCATTCCCTCGGTTTACTGGCGGTCGGTTTGGTTTAGTGACTGAAGGATCACTATTCGTCGTATTCCATCCTAGTAGATAATCCGATGTTTGCAATTCTGTCAAAATGTTATTGTCTCCTAACTTTGCATGATTATAATTGTAATAGTTCTAATGGCTTGGTCGGTACACTTTTATAAACCATGCAATCTAGATGGTATGGATTACGAAGCGTGGAGTGAGATGGTAAGAGAACGTTTTATAACATGCGATACACACGGCTGTATCATGACTATAAGAGAGATAATGTTGGTACCGCCGGACCACAACCTAGTTCACATAATAGGGAACATAGGCTTAGGAGATAAGAAAGCTTGCAAGGTGATATTGGCATCCTTGGATAAAGAGGTTGCAGAGGACTTCACGCTCAATTATTCTGCTGTTCAGCTTTGGGCTGCCCTTAAACTCTGTTTTGGTAGTGGAAAGGCAGCCGAAGCAAGAAAAGTAATAATGAAGTATGATGACCTACTTTCAAACAACACCAGAGTAAAACCTGTGTGTAACCGAAGGATCGAAAGATCCAATTGGAGAAAGATAATCAATATTGCACAGGGATATTCGATATCATGGTTTGCTGACTATTATGGACTAGGATACTTAATTGATTCAGTTAAGTACTCCATGTTCCTATTCAAGGAAAGCAACCAAAGGAGACTGAAAAGTTCCCCCGTCCTCCACCGCAAGAGGAAAAAGGAAATAGCAGTGGAAACAAGATCGAATTGGTCCTCAAACGAGACCCGTAGTATGACAAATACTACTGATGTGGTACTGTAAAAGGTACGCCTCGTTTGCCATATATATGAAACCGTTAAACGTTTTATACCACTAAGTCTACTGATATGATTCACTTGTGAATTTCTTTAAGGGACGTTGGTGAAGATGGCTGGAGTTTTCCTTTTCAGTGCAGTATCAATGTCTACAAGTTCTATTATTATCAATAAATGTTTATGTTTAGCGAATGATGATTCAGAATTATTGAATAAAGTAGTAACCATTCAGTTCATGATTTGGTCTACTTATCAAAATTAATCGACCCGATTAAACAGGACCGATCCTAAACAAATAACTAATCTGTGAATCCTCCAGTAAAACGGCTAGATCAAATAACATAACATTAACTCACCAAATCAAACATCCATCGATTTCGTAATTCCAAAAGCAAACCGACCGTAAATTCCATCCATATTTATTAGTACTCCATTTAAATCGATTATTTACGTAATAATTAAGAATGTTCAAAACCGATCAAATTAAGTTTGAAAATAAAACGATTTAAACTACGAGATAAAACATGTTTTATGCGTCGTACGCGCGTGTACCTCGAAACATGGAACACATCGTTTTAAAGTACAATTTTAATAATGAAGTGTATTAATAAATGAATGCTGATTTTTTCGTTTATGATTCCTTGTCATTGATTACTACTATAGTCAAGATATATGCTTTAATGCTACTACGATTTAGTAGAACATCAATTATAACATTAAAGTGAAAGCTTAAATGCATAACCCATGAGATGGATAAATCTCTGGATGAGTTAATAAACTAAAAGAAGTAGTCAATAAAATGACTCTCCTATTATAAGCATTGAACGAAAAATTTGGCTAAGCAATAATATTATTAAAATACTTCAAGAAACATAATCTAACATTAATTGTTTCCACGGTACAAAATTAAGTTGATTCTTATTAATGTAAAAATATGTTCCAATAAAATTGGTTGGAGCGTTACCTTAAAAGCTAAGAAATGATACGGGTGAAACCTTATCATAAGCAGCATTAATTTGCACATTAAACATGTATTTATCAAGAGTACGGTGTACTCTTAAAGAATACAAGTTTAAGATTAGCTTGGATTAATGGTAACGTGGTCGAACATGACACATTATAGAAATTTGAGGATGGATTTCCAATACTTTGCGAAACGGAACGAAATAAAGTACTGATCGAATTAAAATGGGTAACAGAGATTCTCAGGTCCCACTTACTTCGAGTGGGAGAATGATATAGAATTAGTGAATGCATTAGTGAATGACATGGCAAATGATGATGGAAACGTCCTCAAAATAAATCCAGTGGGAGGGCTCACTCCCCCTCACATAATCATCACTAAATGTTAATGCGATTCAAGTCGGACCTGATAATCATAATGCTGAACCATTGGATGAAAATCCAATAGTCATTGCAACTGCCCATTATTCCTAGTGGGAGGAAACAACTAACTTGATTCCAGATCCTAGTGATCAAGGAATAAATCTCGGAGGTAAAATCCTAAGACCAAGAGGTCATTCTAAGAAAGTTCTAGACCAAAGTTCTAGCACCGCCATTGTTCCCAGTGGGAGTAATGCTTCGAGAAGAAGCATTATTCCGAGTGGGAGTAACGATCAGACTTAATATGAGATTATCGAGCCTAGACTTAGTGTAAGGCAACAAACTTCTTTTAAGAAGTATCCCATCAAGTGAGACATTCGTTCACGAACCAGTGACGAACAAAATGGAGGATGAAAAGGCCTAAATTAGAACGTTTTCGGTTTTGGTCTTCAATTGATTCACCTGCTAACCACAGAGCCAGAAAGTAAAATTTTATAATTCACTACCGATGGAAAATTTGAGTGGTGCAAAACTCGAACGATTGCGATAGGATATACCCAAATTCACGGAGTGGACTTTGATGAAACATACTCACCAACTGTGCGTTACACCATAGTTAGGGCCATCTTTGCCCTTATTGCAAGCCTCGATTACGAGCCTGCATCAAATGGATGGTAAAGACCGCATTTCTCCATGAAAACCTGGAGAAAGAGATCTATATGGAGCAGCCAGAGGGTTTTATTACTCCTGGCAAAGGACGTAAAGTTTGCAAACTCCAAAGATCTATTTAGGGTCTTAAACAATCGTCTCGGCAATGGTATCGCAAATTCCACGAGGAAATCGTCGGAAACGGATTTGTGAACCTTCACGAGGTCCCTGCGTTTACACCAAGACCTCCGAGTCTAAGTATGTCATCATAACCTTATACGTGGATGACATACTCATTGCTGCAAACGATGTGAGTTTCATGAACGAATCAAAGTCCTGGTTAGCATCAGCATTTGAGATGAAAGACATGGGAGAGGCCACGTACATCTTAGGCATTAAAATTGCCCGATATCGTGCCGCCCGAAGATTGTGTCTGTCTCAAGAATCAGATATCAACAAATTGTTGAAAAGATTCAGAATGCTCGATGCCAAACCCGTAGATACGCCGGTTGTGTTCGGGTGCGCGCTGTTAAAGCGTGATGGCTTGAAGAACCAGCAGGAGCGTGAACAGATGAAGAATGCAGAGTATCTAAGCATGGTAGGAAGTCTAATGTATGCGATGTTATGTACTCGACCGGACATCTGTTACGCTATGGACCTAGTAGCAAGATTCCAATCAGATCCTGATTATCAACATTTAAAGGCCGTAAAATGAATTATACGATAACTGAAAGGTACCGCCGACTATGTTCTGTGCTATAAAGGCAGGTAAATCGAATGGTTATAGTGACGCCGACCATGGTGGCGATCCGGACGATCGTAAGTCCACCATGGGGGGTGTTTTCCTCCTTGCTAATGCTACCATATCATGGGTAAGCAAGAAGCAATCATGTGTCGCACTTTCCACTATGGAATCAGAATTCGTTGCCCTTTCTAAAAATGCACAAGAAGTAGTTTGGCTGAAAAGGCTTCATACTGCATTAATTGGCACTGACAAGAAGAGCAAACCTGTGAAGGTATACTCCGTCAGTTAGGCAGCCATTGGAGCAGTTAAGAATCCAAAGTACCATTGTAGGACCTAACACATTGATGTGAAATACAATTATGCCAAATATGTTGTGGAAGACATTATAATCGCTTTAGAATACTTGTCCACAGACAATATGGTCGCATACCCATTAACAAAGCCATTACGTAGAGAAATTTTCGAAAACCACGTAAAACTGCTTGGATTACGTAGGGTGTTGCGTCCTTGTTGAACTAGGTCGGATGGACGCGTCTGTCTGATTGGGTTATTCGGGTTTTTGGGCTGACACCCTTCGCCTGGAAGAGGTATTTGCCTAATGTCGATGACGAGTGTTTGGTTTAACGCTGTGTCTCGGGAAAAGTCTGTGTCTCAGGAAAAGTCTGTGTCTCAGGAAACGGCTGTCTGGGCACAAGTCTTAGCGCCTGGGCACATCTTACTCCTATTTCTCTTCCACACGTTAGCTGCGGGGCCCGTTCCAGCACAGAGGGCCGATACTAGCACGGAGAGGGGGGGGGTGGTGCTAGTGGAGCCCTCTCCGATGCTTAAGTCACGATTGGGCTAAAAAGGATAAAAGATAACTCTAGAGAGAGAAAATATTTCTAGAGAGAAGTCAGAGCTCAAAATGCCAAAGTTGGGCAAATGAGAGGATGTGTGAAAATGGGTGGCCAAGGTCTCCTATTTATAGACTACCTTGGGACCGGACCCTGTTTTAAAGCGGTTTGATGACGGTTCAAAGGCAAGCGGTAACCGTCATCAATATTGGCAATGCGCGAACTCGACTTCCCTATGCGTAACGGTAATCGCGTAATACCCATAGAGCAATCCGGACCTCGTCGAATTTGGGCAATTCGGCGAGGTCCGGATTGCCATGCAACCCGGACCTCCGGATTGCAAGCACCCCGGACGCGCGTACCGCGCTTCCGGACCGTTTTGACCCTTAGGAGGCATTTTCTGAACCGTGATATTATTTTTGACGTGTTTACATGGTCCGAAATATAAATACGAACCCGAATTGGATACATATCCATCACTCGCCCCCGAGTCAAGTAACGGTTTTAAACCTTTCTTGACTCTATTTTAAATTAGGGTACATGTCCAATTTGAGCTTGATGCTAACCTTCCGGTTTTGATTGTCGGTTGGACATAGAAGTCTTGATTTCGCCCGTCCTTTGATTTTTTGACCGAGTGACTTTATTTCCTGTCATCGCGGTTAGTGCAATAGAGAATGCGCATATATAACGTGCAAACATGATTACTGCTAGGGATATAAGCAATTAGTAATTTGTCATGCAGACATGCTATTTATCAACATGCATGTACAAGTAACGGTTATGGCAAGAACGTAATTACGTGATGCTAGAAATATAATCCGTACACCCTAAAATGACTTAGCGATTAATAAATCATGAATCATGCGATATGAAAACATGCAAGTAAAATGATGGACTTGATACGCGTAGCACTAAAATAATCATGCGCGTAGAGATAAATACTTAGAAGAGGGTGGAGTATACTGTAAGCACTTAGGCGTGGGTGTAGATGAATTACTCCTTCGATCCTTATCATCAAGGAATCTTTTAGGATATGTGATTTCACTAATCCCCAATCATTCTTCCAGCTTTTTAGGAATTCATTTGCTTTTTAGGAATTACTCCATCGATCCTTATTTGCAGGTAATTGCTCCACCATTTTTAGAAACCATTTGCTTGTTCATAGTTTCTCCACCGCCGTAAACTTTAGGTGCATTCCAAAAGTTACGTGTTTGATTCTTGACTTGTTTTCAGAAATTGACACCACCAATCGACTCAGAACATCACGAGGATTCCGGCGCCGCCTTCAGAATCGCCAGCCGACGCCGGACGCGCCCTCACGCGTCGTCGCGTGTTCATCGCTTTGCCGGCGCGTGTAACCCACGCGCCGCCTTCCCGTGCTCCGTTCACCGCGGTTTTTACCTTTCTGAAATCGTCTCGACGAGTGGAGTCCATAGTGATACTTTTTGTCACATTTTGAGGTAGTCTGAAAACTCGATTTTACAGAACAGCTTCGTCTTGATTTTTGGATGTTGCCATGTTGTTGTTCCTTTGAACTATTTGTCGTTGTTGTCGCATAGAGCTGCTCATTGGTGTTCGTATGTTGAATATTTCTGGTTGGTTGTTGTTGCTATTGTCGTTAGCTCATTCCTTAGAAAAAATTTTACCTCCGTGCATAGTCGTGGTAAAATTCCCCCATTTGATATATTGCCCCAGTGCCTTCGCATAACGGACTTTTGATCGATACGTGTCGTTTTTCCCTTAACGGGTTTGTTGGTTGCCGGAAGTTGCTAACGTCTTTGGGGGTAGTCGTTTGTTGTCTTGATGCCTTTGAAAAAATATTTTCCCTAAGTGTTGTCGTGTTTGCTCTTCGCGGTTCGTCACGTTAGTCATACCACTTGCATGATAGTTTCTTGGCACGTTGGCCACTTTGTTGCACGCATCAACTTTGCTATGCGCGTTGAATTTGCTACACGTGGCGCTTTATGATTGCATGAACTTGATGTGTAGACTTCTTGTTTGGTTCTTGCAGATTGTGAAGTCGCAGTAACCTCTTGTGGAACTCCTTTCTTTTTGATCGAATTCCCGCTATGAGTAAGTCCACCACTCCTCTATCGCGGACTCCTTTTAATTCTGGCGTTGAGGATGACTTGGAGGTAGACTTGGTTACACAAGTAGATAGTGTTTTGGGCACTGATGAGGGCGTAGTTGCTAAGCCTTCTGCTGAGGCACCTCCCGTCGAAGAGACGGAAGTGTTGGTTAGGTGTTACACTAACCGTTTGGATAGGCCCTTGTTTGTACTGTATGCGAGTGCTTCTGGACTTGACCCTCGCGTAGAGGCTGTTTACCCCTTTGATGTACTTCGTAAGAGTAGTTTAGGGAGTGGTTTACACCTATAGACTTGTCCGTCGTTTATACATCTCATGTTAGGGAGGATTTGCGCTTTCCTTATTGCCCTGACCTGATTGAGCTTTGTAGCGGCTATGGGATTTCCCCCTTAGATCTTGCGCCGAATGGAATTCGGGTGTGGACTTGCTTTAGGGTGTTGTTTCACAGGCAGTCATGGCATTATTCTCCCACCATCTTTCGCTGCTTCTATCAGCTTAAGAGTCCGGACTCTGCGGGGTTGTGTAGCGTGAAAGTACGCTGGCCGAACTTGCAAGGTGATGGGTTTGAGGAACTTGGTCTTGGTAAAGCCAAGTGGGATTCCAGTCATCGATTGGTTGCCTCCGCGGATCGCTCACCCGATCACTGGAGGCATCATTAATTTTTTACGGATGATGCGGGCACGACTTGGGACGTCGAGTGTATTCGGAAACCTGATCCCGCGCCTGCTTTTTGGGAGCTCTCCTTGCTGGATAAGGAGGTGATAAAGCAGATATATCATTGTCAGCGATCGCTGGTTTTATTTGTTCGCTGCGCGCATCTGATCAGGAGTTGGTCGATGCTGGGATTCATGTGCTCCCTTCTGCGGCTTCGGTATGTTAAGAAATTTTATAACTTTTACCGTGTTGCAATTTAGGTTGGTTTGACGGAAAAAGCTCATCTTTGCAGACGGCAGCCGCTCGCAGGATTGCTTCTAACGGAAGGATTGTTCCATCTCTTGCTCCTGGAGCATCGGCAGCTTCCGGGCATGGAAAAGGTAAACGGTTTGAATAAACAGTCTTCCTTGTACACTGTCTTAGTTTAGTTGTATTTTGATTGTAGCTTTGTGTGCTCTTTGTAGGTCGCAAGGCGCTTGTTACTGATCGCGTCGTTGCCGCTCCTGATTCTGCCAAACGGTCCGCCGCTGGGACGCGTCCTTTGAGCAGTTCGAAGCGCCCGAAGACTACTGTGACCGTTCCTACTCCTTCCTACCATAAAGGGAAGGAAGTTGACGGTTGCAAGGATGCGGTGTCTGCCCCACGCTCGAAGGAGCGGCCTGAGGTGGAACGTGCTCTTCCTTCTGGTATGAGCTAAACACTTGTCTGTGTGCTTTTGTGCGCTTTGTTTTTTGTTTTTGCATAACTCTAGTCGGTTTGCATATAGTGCTCCCGCCACTTGGACGTGCGGATCTGCTTCATCCTTTGAAAGGCGATATTTCGAATGACAAGTGGATGCCATATATGACAGGTGATCTCACTTTCCCCAATAGTTCCCGGCTTAGTATGCTAGAAGTTGGTGTGCGTGTTCTTCATCGATCCGTTCCTCATGGTGATCGACTTGTTCGGCCATCGAGCGACGAAGAGGCGCGAACCTTTGTTGAGAGATCACTGTCTGGATTCACACCAGTAAGTGTCTTTCTTTGCTTTGCTATGCTCGTTGTTTCGGAACATGTATGCTTATTGTCTTGTTGTTTTCAGGTTGTTTCTAACATGGTGCACATGGCCTCCTTCATGTTGGAACTTGTCCAGGAGAAGCGTGCTATCGCCGATAAAGCTGCCGTTGTGTCTGGCGAGCTTAAGGAAGCTAAGGATGAAGTGCGCCGTCTTACTTTGAAGATGACGGATTTTGATGCCCGTTATGATTCTGATCATGCCCGCCTTGTTTAGCTTGAAGCTCAGAATGTTGCTATCGAGAATGCGATTTCTGACAATGCGGGCAACCACAAGGTCCTGTCAGAAGGTGCGCGAAGAGGCAATGAAGGCCGGCATTGAGGAGGGACTTGGAAAGTTCCCTACTACTCTTGGGTTTGACAGCGCGATTACTGCTGCTGCTACGACGAAGGCCGCTCCTATGCTTAGCGAGTTTGCTGAAGACTTTGTTCGTAGGGTGAGCATTCTTGCTCCCGGCTTTCCCTTTAACAGGTTAGGGCCGTATGCGGAGTTTGCGGTGGGACACGTTGCCGAGCTCCGTCGTTTGGATGCTGCAGCAGCTCAGTTTGCATTTTTATTTGGAGAAGATGGTGGTGACACTAATGTGCAACTTCTGCCTTTTCCACCCAGTCCTGTCAGAGATGATGTCGTTCTTTGATTTGTGCCATGCTTATTACTTTTGGATATGTTGAACTCGTTTCTGAGTCTGTTTGCCCCCCGGCTTCTGTGTTTGGAACCTTGTTGGAGTTGTTCCTTGGTTGTTGCTTGTGACTTGTTCACTTTGAACTATGTCGTTTGAACCTCCTTTATGCATAGCAGTTTGCATGATAACTTGTTAGTAATATTTCATACCGTTATCACTTACTGTTTTTGTTGAATGTGGATGACTAGCAATCATAGATGTAGTCTCCATAGCCGTGACCGTTAGCCACTTCTTGATTGATGACTTGAGATGTTCTCAAGATTGTTTGCATGATGCATTACGCATGTTGCCCTTCTTTCCTGAATAGCTTGCCGCTATATATGTTGTAACCTGTCAAGTATTTCGTGTATAGCGACTTTTCTCAACAAGTAGTATATTTGAAAGGATTTATCTTGGCTAAGCAAGATACTAGTTTATACCGTATCTTAGTTCCACTCTAAGGCGACGTTGTACAAGACTCGACTTGTAAATTTTATGAGTTTTGTAAACAGGGTGCGCACCTGCTAGCGTGTTTCAACCCGCGTTGGGGAAGCATACGTAAAAACATTTTGGTTTTTGATGGGTCCGACTAACAGCCGTCAGGCCCTTTAACGGCGAGGAAATGGCAAACAGGCCCACCAGGCCCAGAGTAAAGGTCAAGATGACCTAGGAGAAGGGTCCCGATGAAGGGAGTCCCGACGAAGCAAGGTCCCGACAGAGTCGGTCCCGACAGTGGAGCTGGAAGCTCCCGATGAGAAGCCTTTAAGTAGGCCCCGATGAGGAATCCCTGAGAATGATTGGCCCTGTCACGATGACGAGGGGCCCCGAGCGGTGACACAACGAGATAACTCTGGAGTCCCCGACGGGAGTCGGGACTCATTATCAGAGGATAAAGCCAAGATATGCGGGGCGTGGCCGAGATATGCGGAACGTGGTTAAGATACACGGATCGTGGCCAGGATACGCGGGGCATGGCTAAGATACACGAGATCACGTACGAGATATGCGGGATACGGGCTAACCACCCCTAACGGTTCGCAGGTACCTGAGGCATCTCTTTGCCTATAAAAGGGCAGGAGGTCACCTCAGATCACTTACGTTGAGTTGAATACACTTTGATATCTGTTACATGCCAGTCAGACGAAGTACTCATTTAAGCATTGGAGAGGGATTCTGGGTCACCGCCCGGTCTATCCCCTCTTGCAGGATTGCGTGGAGCAAAGGAGCTAGGATTGCCGTCAAGATCCGTACCGGAGTTCCACCGTGATCCAACATTGGCGCCGTCTGTGGGAAAAAAACAAAAAGCTGATATGCCTTCTACTCGATCGATGGCGGCTGGCAAGAACAGAAGGGGACAATCCGGTGGTTCCCGTCACCCCGCTGCAACGAACCTGAATTCAGTACCAGAACAAGGAGAAAACCAGAACCATCCCCCGGCTGAGCTCTCCCAGACAGGAGGACACAATGGATCGCATCCCGAAGATGTTGCCCCTCAACACCAGGATAACAGGGGGCAGGAGGCTCCCCCAGGTGCAGATTTGACGAGGGCCGTGGCAGAGGCCATGCCCATGTTTCTGGCGGCTGTAGAGGCTCTCTTAGACCGGAGAGAGGCTGCGAGGAGGCAGTAGGAGATGCCCCCGCTGGAGGAAGCAACCCTACCAACAGAGGGTCGGAACGCGCAGGAAGCCCCGCCCCAAGGCCAAGACAGAAGCAGGGCAACTAGTCAGCCGGAGAGGTTCGTGGTTGACGGGCCAGGACCAGTACAACACAGGACCATTCCCCTGAATGGTCCCATTACTCCCGACCAGGTGGTAAAGATCGTGAACATCTGTATGGGAGAATAGAAGCCGCTGGTGTCGGAGCTGAGGGATCGATCCACTCATCCCTTCGTTCCCCGACTAATAGACACCCTCGCCCCGCCTGGGCTGGGTATCCCCGAGATTAAGGAATATGATGGCGAAGGAGATCCAGTCCGTCATGTTCAGAAGCATCTTATGGCGTGTCTGGGTAGAGCCCCGAATGAAGATATAGTGTGCACACTGTTCCCAAACACCCTTGGAGAAAGAGCCTTGACCTGGTTCTTTAGCCTACCCCCAGGCTGCATTACCTGTTGGGCGGATATGCACGACCGCTTCATTCGACAATACCAGGGCCGCAGACGTTTGTTGAAGAGCGTGAGGTCCCTAACCCAGGTGGTGCAGAGGCCCGACGAGTCGCTGGCACACTATTACCAGCGGTACACCGCCAGCGTAGCAGAGATAGACGAGGAAATCTCGGAGGGCGAGACCATCCGCACCTTTATTCGGAACCTGACAGCCCCCTATGGCTCCGACTTGATGCACAGCGTGGCTGAGAAGGCTGTGTGGAATATGGAGGCTTTGCAGAAGAGGGTGAAGCGGCAGATCGATGTCCAGGAGTCCAAGATAGCCGCGGGAGAACTGGAGCCCCCAAAGTCGAATAAAGGGAAGCAGGTGAGCAAGCCCTTCGACGATCGTAAGTCAAAGGGCAAACCTGAGGGCAGTCAGGACCGAGGTCGTTCTGGTCGGAAGGACGACAGACGTCCTTCAAGAAAAGACAAGCGGGAGGATTTTGACATTCCTCTCAACTGCTCCATGGCGGAAGTGCTGACAGTCATGGAACGACAAGGTATCTCCAGGTACCCCCCGAAGAAAGATGGAGAATTCCTGGGGTCCCGCACAGATCGCTATTGTCGGTTTCACCGCGCAAATGGCCACGACACCAATCACTGTCGGGAGCTGAAGAAGGAGATTGAAAAGCTAATCCAGAAGGGAAAGTTCAAGGAGTTCGTTGGAGACAAACGATGCAGGTCCCGCTCTCGGTCCCGATCGCGGTCCCGTTCCCGATCCCGCGATCGGTCCCCGAAGAAGAAGAGAACCGATCCAGAGTCATCCGGTGCTCGCAAAGAGAGACGAGTCATCAACGTGATTCATGGAGGATTTGCTGCTGGAGGTGATACCTCATCCGCCCGAGAGGTTTACGCCTCTAGAATCCCTACGGCGGTGGTGCTGGGTAAAAGGTCCCGATCTTGGACCTTGAAAGAAGAGATGGTAATCTCCTTCTCGTCTGAAGACCTCATAGGAGTGGAGACTCCACACGACGATGCCCTGGTGGTAACCCTAGATGTAGATGGGTTTGAGATGAAGAGAATCCTAATCGACGGAAGAGGCTCCTCCGACATTCTATTCAAGGACGCGCTGGAAGCCATGGGGAAGACGAAGAAAGATCTGAAGGAGGCAAACTTCCCGATGGTCGGGTTCTCTGGCTCAACTTCCTACCCGCTGGGAGTAATCACCTTACCAGTGGAGTTTGGTAGCGGGTGGAAGTCAGAAAGGAGGAACGTGGAATTTGTCGTGGTTGATTCTGCGGGGACCTCAACGCAATTATCGGGAGAACCACCATCAATCCCCTGATGGCAGTTGCCTCGACTGTGCACCAGAAGATGAAGTTCCCGACCGACCACGGAGTCGGGGAGGTCAAAGGCGACCAGGTGGCTTCCCGAAAATGCTATGTCAATGCCACCCGGAGGAGGAGGCGAGAGTCTATGACTGTCCTCCAGACAGACACAGATCCCAGAGAAGAGTTTGGGCGTCCCGCCCCCATAGAAGATCTGAAAGAAGTTGAGATCGACGGACCCCAGAGGAAGGTAAAAATCGGGTCTGCTCTAACTGAGGAGACAGCCCAAAAATTGGTGGAGTTGCTGAAAGAGTTCAAAGAGCTGTTTGCCTGGTCCCCCAGCGATATGCCAGGAATCAGCCCCGACGTGATCGTGCACGAGCTGAAGATAGACCCCGCGATCAAGCCTATCACACAGAAAAGGCGCCCGATGGGCACGGATAAGAAGATCGCGATCCAGCAAGAGGTGGGCAGGTTGCTCGATGCTGGTTTCATTAAGGAGCTCCGATTCTAGACTTGGGTCGCCAACCCAGTGCTGGTTAAGAAGACTAACGGAAAGTGGCGGATGTGCGTGGACTTCCGCGACTTGAACAAGGCTTGTCCAAAGGATTGCTATCCACTCCCGAGGATTGACCAGCTGGTGGATGCCACATCGGGACATGAGCTACTGAGTTTCATGGATGCGTATTCAGGCTACAACCAGATCAAGATGGCCAAGGAAGACGCCCCCCACACTGCGTTCTATGCAGACAGCGAAATCTATCACTACGATGTCATGCCTTTCGGGTTGATCAATGCCGGGGCAACCTACCAGCGGATGGTGAATAAGCTGTTTGGAGATATGTTGGGAGAAACCATGGAAGCCTACGTGGATGATATGCTGGTGAAGTCCCGACAAGCTGAGGATCACGTGCATAACCTCACCATGGCGTTTGAGCGGATGAGGCTCCATCAAGTCCGCTTGAACCCGACGAAATGCGCCTTCGGAGTCCACTCAGGGAAGTTTTTGGGCTTCATGGTGAGCCAAAGAGGAATTGAAGTGAACCCTGAGAAGCTGAGGGCAATCGAGGAGATGCAGTCTCCGATAAACCATCGGGAGGTACAAGTACTGAATGGCCGACTAGCCGCAATGAACCGCTTCTTGTCCAAAGCCAGCGACCGATCAATGCCGTTTTTTGAAGTCTTGAGGGCCAACAAAAAATTCGAATGGACCGCTAAATGTGAAGAGGCGTTCCAAGCACTCAAGCAGCACCTTCGCACACTCCCGCCGCTAGCAAAACCGGTTCCAGGCGAGCCGCTCTTCCTTTATTTGGCTGTTTCTGAATTTGCCATTAGCTCTGTGTTAGTAAAGGTTGTCGAGGGTAATCAAGTCCCCGTCTATTATGTAAGCAAGGCATTTGCCAAATCTGAATTGAACTATCCTGCCGTTGAGAAGTACCTCTTTGCGTTGATAATTACTGCTCGGAAGCTAAGGCCATATTTCCACGCACACGAGATCACTGTGCTAACGAACCAGCCTTTGAAGCATTTTTTGAACCGACCGGATGCGTCGGGGAGATTGGTGAAATGGGCAGTAGAGCTCAGTGAGTTTCGAATACACTTTGCTCCAAGAACGGCCATCAAGGGCCAGGCATTGGCGGACTTTATCGCAGAATCTACAGCCCCCGATCTAGAAGAAACGGGCCCTGTAGAGGGGGCAACCATGGAGGTCCCGACAGAAGAACAACCAGAGAGGGCAGAGCAATCAGAACAGCCAAACAAAGAAAATACCTGGGAGATGTACACGGACGGCTCCGCGAGTTCAGACGGGTCAGGAGCAGGCTTTTTGTTGATACCACCAGGTGAAGGTGAACCTCTCCGATACGCCTTGGCTTTAACCTTCAAGGCCACAAACAATGAAGCGGAGTATGAAGCTCTTATCACGGGCCTAAAAATTGCTAAAGGCACTGGAATCGATCACTTGAGAGTGAAGTGCGACGCAGCGTTAATCGTGAACCAAGTTCAAGGACGATACGAAGCAAGGAGCCCGATAATGAAGAAGTATCTGCGAGAGGTACAAACCCTGAGAGAGAGCTTTAAAAGCTTTGATATCGAGGCTATTCCGAGGGAGGAGAACGTAAAGGCAGACGCCTTGAGCAAATTTGCCCTGGGGGCACCCTCAGAAGAAAATCGGAAGGTGCATTTCCTGGAGAAGGTGATCTTGTCAAACATCGACCCCACACAGGTGTGCACCGTTGAAGCAAAAACAGAGGAGGAGCCCACTTGGATGACCCCGATAGTCGCGTATCTGACTACGGGGGCAGTCCCCGAGGATAAGGTAGCAGCAGACAGGATATGTCGGATAGCGTCTAATTATGTGATGCTGGATAATCAGCTGTACAAGAAGGGCTGGTTCTCGACTCCGTACCTGAAATGTGTAGCAGAACCCGACACCAACCGAATCCTGAAGGAAATGCATGAGGGAATCACGGCTTGTCACGAAGGGGCCCGATCCATTTTAAGGAAGGTGTTGAACTTAGGCTACTATTGGCCCACGATGAACAAAGAAGCAACGGCGTTGGTCCGATCATGCGACGCATGCCAGAGGTACGCCCCGAGTATCGTGGCTCCGGCCGCCAATCTGACATCCATCAAGAGCGCTTGGCCCTTCGTGCAGTGGGGCATCGACTTGGTGGGACCTCTTCCACAAGCACAAGGACAATGTAAGTATTTACTTGTAGCTATCGATTATTTTTCGAAATGGATAGAGGCGAAGGCATTGGCCAGAACAACGGGGAACCAGATCGTCAAGTTCCTCCAAACCCACATCGTGTCCAGGTACGGGATTCCTAAGGTGGTGATCAGCGACAATGGCCCACCGTTTAACGGCTCTCAGGTGAGGGAGTATCTGGAAGAACTGAACGTTGAGCATCGGACCGCCTCCGTACGCCATGCTCAGACTAATGGCCAGGTGGAGTCAGCTAACAAAATCGTGATGGATGGCCTGAAGTAGAGGGTCGATGCCTTGAAGGGCAAATGGCTGAACGAACTGGAAAACGTACTTTGGGCTGTTAGAACGACACCCAAACGATCAACAGGGGAGACTCCATTTGGCCTTGTTTATGGCACGGAAGCTGTCGCTCCTGTGGAGGTAGCTGTGGCATCCCATCGGACGAGATATTATGAGCCCCTGACGAACGATGAAGTGAGACGTCTGGACTTGGACCTGCTTGAAGAGAAAAGGCGGGAAGCCGATGAAGTCCAAGCACGAATGCGCTTAGCGACGGCCAGGTACTATAATCGGCGAGTGAAGTCCCGACAGTTCTTCGTCGGGGAGCTGGTTTGGCGTCGCAACGAGTTCACCCTTTTGGATCGAATCAACAAGATGTCACCAAAATGGGAAGGACCTTATAAGGTCGTGGGGATGCCAGCTCCGAACGCATACAAGTTGGAAGACCTCGATGGCAGAACGTTAAAGCATTCTTTCAGTGGCGAACACTTGAAGAAACACCATGCTTGAAGAAAGTCGCCTTAAGTGGTGCCCGAGAAAGTCGCCTTAAGTGGTGCCCGATGAAGTCGCCTTAAGTGGTGCCCGATGAAGTCGCCTTAAGTGGTGCCCGATAAAGTCGCCTTAGGTGGTGCCCGATGTAAAATCGCCTTAAGTGGTGTATGCTATTTATCGTTTAATTCGATGTAAGCCAATCTTATGCCATCAATAAATAAAGAGGTTGCTTCCAAACAAGAGTTGTCCTTAGATTTATGTTAAGTGTAAAAGTCGCCTTCAGTGGTGCACGACGAAAGTCGCCTTCGGTGGTGCACGATGAAAGTCGCCTTCAGTGGTGCACGATGAAAGTCGCCTTCAGTGGTGCATGATGAAAGTCGCCTTCAGTGGTGCACGATGAAAGTCGCCTTCAGTGGTGCACGATGAAAGTCGCCTTCAGTGGTGCACGATGGAAGTCGCCTTCGGTGGTACACGATGAAAGTCGCCTTCAGTGGTGCACGATGAAAGTCGCCTTCAGTGGTGCACGATTCTTAGATTTTCTCTAAGTAATATAAAGTCGTCTTTAGTGATGCCCGAGAAAAGACGCCTTAAGTGGTGCGCAATACTTAGATTTATTCCAAGTATCCGAAAGTCGTCTTTAAGTGATGCACTCGATGTTAAGTCGCCTTAAGTGGTGCAAGTTATCAAATCGTCAGGAAGGACGTGCGAAAATTTCTTAAGTATCGAGGTTTCGACAGCTAGGAACTAAGTCGTCTTAAGTGATGCACTCGATGTTAAGTCGCCTTAAGTGGTGCAAGTTATTAAATCGTCGGGAAGGACGTATGAGAATTAAAGAAGTCACTCGGAGAAGTGCAACAAAAAGATTGGAATAAAAGAAGTCTGATATTGATAAAGGGCTCAAAGGCCCGACAACGACGCAAGAGAAGAGGATACAAGGACTCTAAAAAGATAAAAGCATTCAAGATTGGTCCTTGTCAGCAGCATCGGCAGCGGCTGGGTCCGCGGAGTTGGCAGCAGAGGGGTCCACGGGATTGACTTCGGGAGGATTGGCTATCGGGGCGTCCGCACTTGGAAGCTCAGAAGCGTCTTCGACAATTACGGGGGTACTCCCCCCATCACTCTCCTCGGAAAGAGCAAAATAATTCTTCGCAAAGGGAGCGAGGGAAGGAGACTTGTCGAAGTTGATGGCGTCCCCGTACTCCAGGTGGAGCTCCTCAACGGCGTTGAAGAGAGTGTTCTCCACCTCCGCGCCAAAGAACTTCATGGCATCAGCTTGGAAGCCCTCCGACCTCCGATAGTCCTCCCGACCCTTGGCCTCCGCTTCGGCCAGCCGTGCAGGGAATCCCGCGATCAGCTCCTCCAAAGCCTTCTTCTCAAGGACCAGCTGGTCCTCGACAGCCTTCTTCTCCTAGGTCAGCCGGTCCACGACTGCCCCACGCTCTTGCCTCAAGAGCCCCTCGAAGTCCGCGATCTGGTGCTGAAGGCCCCGAATCTTCTCATTGAGGACAGCCAGATCTTTGGCAAGCTTCCCTCGTGAAGACTGGGAGGCCTTGAGATCCGCCTGAAGCTGCTCGTGGACTCCTCGGTCCCGCTCCCGGGCCTCATCATAGGCAATGACATACCCGATGAGGCGGTTGTAGTCACCAAGCTCCTGCAATCAAAAGGAAAAATGTTAAAAGGACAAAAGACCCGATTTATCGATCAACAAGAAAGAAGCGAAGCCTCACCTCGATGCGGCGCACAGCCATACCCCTGACGTCCCGCTGCATATGCGTCCGATTGAGGTGAATCGGATGTCGCATAGAAGGCAGGATGGAACCCGCCAACAGATGCAGAGCCAGTTCTTGGTCCTGCTCCCCTTGAGTGAGCGGGACTCCCTGGAGCGTCTGGATAGGAGCCCAGGGGGCATTCGCCTGTGAAGAATTGAAGGGCCTGTAGAAGTCCCCATCAAGAGAAAGGGGAGAGATAGGACGAGGAAGAGAAGGGCACATCTCCGTCTCGGCCCGAACAGGGGAGGGAGAGAAGTCGTGGATGGGTGAGAGCTCCCGCTGCTGCGGAGAAGACGAGGGAGGCGGCCCCTGAGGGGTTGGTTTCAAGGGGGATTGCCCCGCCTTCCGACGCTGTTGAGGGGGGTCAGCCCCGCCGGTCTCCTCGGAGGAGTCCAGAGTCTCCACCTGACGAAACTGTTCGCCAGATGGTGCCTTCTCTCCAGCAGAGGAAGGCACCCCCGCTGGAGGTGGTGCATCCGTGGAAGCTGCAGCACCCGAGGAAGCTCCCGAACGACCTGCACCTGGAGGATGAAGAGCTTCAGAAAGGTACTCAGGAAGTTCATCGCGATTCTTACACTAAATGATACGTCGGGAGACGTATTGATCCTTCCCACGGTAATGATAGTAGCCTGCCTTCAAGACTCGGGGAGTTTCGCCACGAAGGATTCTTTTAACATCAGCAATGCGGCCTTTCTTGGTCGAGGAAATCAAGTCCGACGGGACCATCCTTTTATACGATTTAATAGCAAGTCGGAGTTGTTTACCTTCTTCAGCAGTCTGGACATCGAAGAGTTGGTCCAGATCCACCCGTGGCCGCTTGGGCTGATCCGTTGAAGGAGACCCCGACCTGACAGCAGCCTTCTTAGCAGACTTCCTCTTCCGCGAGGGGCGGACAGCATCGGTCTCCCCCTGCTTAAGGAATAAATCGGTCAGCACAGACACCTTCTTGGCTGCAAACAATAAACGAAGAAAAGTTAGAAGGTTACCCAAGGGACCACATTGGAAGGGCCGTCGAAGAGCTGCCCCCCGGAAACAATACTGAGGAGTCGGACCCCGGCCTGCACCAGGTCCCGCTCCACAAGGGAATTAGCATTGAGAGGAGTGTAAGACTCCTCCCAACGATAAAGCTGGATTAGTTGGAGAGTCTCGAAGTCCTCATCGGCATAAGTATGGAAAGCAGGCGGAGGATCTGCTGCCACCTCCCACCGAGGCCAAGGGATAGAGGAATGTTGGATGAAGAAGTAGCTCTTCTTCCAGCTACTGTTGTCGGACCCTGTATCGATCAAGAGTCCCCAACCCTTGACCACCTTCCAGGTGTCACTAGTCCAACCGTGCCGGGCAAGCTGCTGCTTACTCCACTTGGGCATCCGAGGGTAGAAGGCGCAAACCCCCGCCTCGTTGCATTTCAGCCCATAGAAGGTCCGGAAGAGTTGGAGGCTGTAGACCCACTTCTGTCGGAGACAGAGGACTTGAAAGGCGTTCCAGATGCGGATGGCATGAGGAGAGAAGGTAGTGGGGTGTGTTTGGTAGTGATGGCACAGCTCGACCAGGCTACCGCAAAAGGGGAACCTGATCCCCGCTGATATTTGTCCCGTAGAGACAAATACCTCCCCTTTCTGGGGACGAGTAACCTCAGGGTCACTCGAGGGACGATGTCGAGGATACGGGAAACGAGGTTCCCAGGTTATGGTGATGCAACCCTCTCGGAGAGCTGCATCATAAGCAGTAGTGGAAATCTCATTTGGAGCATAGTCAAATTTAAAGGGTTTTCTCCCCTCGGAGCTGGAACCGCTGTCTGAAAAGCAACCAGGGCAAGAAAATACAGTGGGACTCTGGGAAAAATTAGAAAGAAAAAGACGAACAAGCAACGAAGAGTGTTTCCTTACCAGACATGATGAAATAGAGGTTGAAGGAGATGAACGAGATGTCGTCGGAAAGATGATCGGAGAGACTCCAAAGACCTTCGAAATCACAGAGCTTGGAATTGCAGAGGAATCGCAGAGAGCTTTTGAGAATTCGAAGACGGTAAAAGTTAAATGATGACTGTGGCTAGGGTTTTATAGTCGAAGAAGACGGTTGAAAGGACACTTCGATCCGAGTCGTCGAAGTCGAAGAGTCTTGATCTGGACCGTTGAGATGAAACGTGCAGAAGGACAACGGACACAATGATGAAACGGCCTGAAAAGTACTTTTCAGAAAAGGACAGGCGCGAAAAATCAGGCACGTGGGTCGAAGACGTCACTCTATTATCTGCTGCATTTAATGCACTAGAAAACCGAAGAGACCTTTGGGATATAGCAGTTATCTACAAAACCCTAAGGAAACGTGGAGGAGAAGACTGATAAATTAAGTAACTGAACCAAGGAACAGATCCCCGACTCTAGCATTGAAAAATCGGGAGTTGGAAGACACGACGAACTAAAAGTCCCTCATGTCTTGGGGGCAAATGATGGGTCCGACTAACAGCCGTCAGGCCCTTTAACGGCGAGGAAACGGCAAACAGGCCCACCAGGCCCAGAGTAAAGGTCAAGATGACCTAGGAGAAGGGTCCCGATGAAGGTAGTCCCGACGAAGCAAGGTCCCGACAGAGTCGGTCCCGACAGTGGAGCTGGAAGCTCCCGATGAGAAGCCTTTAAGTAGGCCCCGATGAGGAATCCCTGAGAATGATTGGCCCTGTCACGATGACGAGGGGCCCCGAGCGGTGACACAACGAGATAACTCTGGAGTCCCCGACGGGAGTCGGGACTCATTATCAGAGGATAAAGCCAAGATATGCGGGGCGTGGCCGAGATATGCGGAACGTGGTTAAGATACACGGATCGTGGCCGGGATACGCGGGGCATGGCTAAGATACACGAGATCACGTACGAGATATGCGGGATACGGGCTAACCACCCCTAACGGTTCGCCAGGTACCTGAGGCATCTCTTTGCCTATAAAAGGGCAGGAGGTAACCTCTGATCACTTACGTTGAGTTGAATACACTTTGATATCTGTTACTTTCCAGTCAGACGAAGTACTCATTTAAGCATCGGAGAGGGATTCTGGGTCACCGCCCGGTCTATCCCCTCTTGCAGGATTGCGTGGAGCAAAGGAGCTAGGATTGCCGTCAAGATCCGTACCGGAGTTCCACCGTGATCCAACAGTTTTGGAAAAATATTTGTGATACATGATTCCTGCGTCCAGGGACCACGTAACACGTTTTGAAAATATGTATTGTGATGCATGCTTTCTGCGTCCAGGAACCATGCAACACACTTTGAAAATCCGTAGTACGGAATTGTCATCTAACAAGAAGACGTTTGCCGTAAAGTGTGAACCCTTAAGCAGGAATTCATAGTACGGGATTGTCTTCTAATAAAAGGACGTTCGCCGTAAAGAGTGAACCCTTAAGAAGGAATTCATAGTATGGGATTCTCTTCTAACAAGAGGACGTTCGCCGTAAAGAGTGAACCCTTAAGCAGGAATTCATAGTACGGGATTGTCTTCCAACAAGAGGACGTTAGCCGTAAAGTGTGAACTCTTAAGCAGGAATTCATAGTACGGGATTGTCTTCTAACAAGAGGACGTTCGCCGTAAGGAGTGAACCCTTAAACAGGAATTCATAGTACGGGATTGCCATCTAACAAGAGGACGTTCGCCGTAAAGAGTGAACCCTTAATAGGATATACACACTTGTTGTATCGTGGGGTCGTTGTCTAAAAAGAGAACTTCCGCCACTTATGGGGTGATCAGTCCCGTATTGTATTTGCTCGTCCTGTTCTGAATCCAGGGAATGACGATGAACATGGGGATTTGCCTCTAACAAGAGATGTCACAGCATGTCATTTGTATGTCATCAATATGACATTGTAGATAGAACGTCGTTAATATGACGTTTGAAGCAGGACGTCATTGGTATGACGCTTTGAAGTAGAACGTCGTTAACATGACGTTTTGAAGCAGGACATCGTTGGTATGACGCTTTGAAGTAAAAAGGTTGCAATTATGTCCTTGCAAATATGTTGTTGCAGCATGCTGACTTTGAATATATCTTGGGTTTAATTCCAAGTTGTTGATTCCTTGATGACACCTTTTTATATAGTCGTCAATATGAGTAAGTTGTTGTTGATGATAAGCGTTGTCATAACGCGTAGTAGATTTTTTGCTTGCACATAGCATAATATCTTGGATTGTTGATGTAGATAATAAGTGCGTAGTTTTGTTACTTCACGTTCAATCCAAAATAGCGTGCAAGACATAGATATGTACCTATAAATGTAGATTGACTTCATTAGATACTTGCGCATATTTACATTGTTTTTTCGAAAAGGCGTCAACCGATCATTCCTTCTTAAAACATGTAAAGAAACTAGATGCGATGATTCTAAAAACACTTAGAATAGAAATGCGCAAAGTAAACGGAAAGGTAGTTATTTCTCCCGTCTCTTTCATGGTTGGTTTGACGATGACGTCGCAGAGTCAGTTGCAACAAATCGCCTTAACGCGCCCAGCACTATGCATTCTTCTATCTCCCATCTCAGTGGTAGACACATGTTTGTGTTGTGTCCCCAGGTTTTGTGGTATTTGCACCATTCCTTAACGTTGTTGCCCAAGAAAGCAGTCTTTGGAACAAGTGGACTCGGGAGCTTGTTTTCGAGTAGGTTGACGTAAATGTCTTCAACAAACGTGTTTAGCGGTGTGAAAATGTTGTCCATATTGATGCTCGCGCCTTCCTGTTTTTTTCGTTTTAGCTTGAACTTCTTTGTCCCAAATGAGGGGTGTACCCCACCTCAGTTCTTGTTCACACAAGTCTGCCGTCTCGAGCTTGTCTTTTAGATCTGCCATGGTCCTGGTTTTTTGCCATCCATGAGTTCTTCCGAAGAGAAGGAAGGATATGGCGTTCATGTTTGCAAAGAAAACGCTTATCACTTCCTCTCTTGTTGCTTTTGCCAATGAGGCGTTGGCAGCGAATCTGTTGAAGTAGTTCATGATTGGCTAGCCTTCACCCTGCTTGACAATCCATATCTGGTTCCATGATGAATACTGAACGTACTCTTG
This sequence comes from Clarkia xantiana subsp. parviflora, assembly GCA_036873135.1. Classification (NCBI taxonomy): domain Eukaryota; kingdom Viridiplantae; phylum Streptophyta; class Magnoliopsida; order Myrtales; family Onagraceae; genus Clarkia; species Clarkia xantiana. The sequence continues at coordinate 6,249,362 of JAPTYO010000024.1, read as the reverse complement.
TGGATTCCAAACTATAACAGCTTGCTCATGCCTTCCATCATCAAAATTTTTTTGCTTCTTGAAAGAATTCACCATCGCCACATGGAAATGCTGCTTTGCTCTTAGGGCGTTGACATAACATCGTCTTGCGGATATCTGGTAGCCTAGTACATCCCCGATCCCGTGGTTAGTGGGGAATTTCATCTTCTGATGGACAGTAGAGGGCACGATCACGTAAGGGGTGATCGTTGTTCGCCCTAAAATTCCATTATAGTCCTCAAGAGATTCCACCACGACAAAAGTGACGTTGACGTGCAAAGCTTTCCACCCTTGGCCTAGGATGACAGGAAGTGTGATCGTTCCCAGGGGGTATGTGGCTGCCCCGGCAAAGCTGTCTAGCGAGAAAGTTCCCGGAGTCAAGTCTTTAACTGATTTTCCCAGTTGCTCCAGGACTTTGACATGTAAAATTTCAGCAGAGCTTCCACCATCAACGAGAATTCTCTTCACATCATATCCGACGATATCCATGGTTATGACTAAAGCATCGTCGTGAGGGTAAACGATATGCTTTAAGTCTTCCCTGGAAAATTGGATAACCACGTCGTCTTGCTCCGGTTGCTTGCGTTTTCCATATCTTGGCAATGTTGCTGCTTGGGATGCATAAACGTCCCGAGCATTTGTCACTTTACCTCCGTCGGCAGGTCCCCCATGGATAACATTTATAACACCTCGCTTGGCCGGTGGAGGGTTGTCGTTGACTTTCTCTTTGCCTTTGCTCCCTTTCTTTGATGACTCTGCTTGAGTCTTCTTTGGAGGGCTGTCGCCTTGATCGACGAATTGCTTCAATTTGCCCTTGAGGACGAAGTTGTTAATGCGGATACGTAGGCTGACACATCTGTCCGTTTCGTGGCCGAAGACCTCATGGTTTTCACACCACTTGTCTTTGTCTTTCCCCAGCGGACCTTTTCTGAAATTGTTCGGCTCTTTCCACATGTTTGCATCCTTCGTTTCCTTCAATATCACGGACAGCGGCGCATTCAATGGAATGCAGTCAGCGAGGTTTACTTCTCTTGGTTTCTGGAAATCTCCTTGAAAAGGCCTTTTCGGCTGAGGCTGCCAATTTCTTCCTTGCTGACTGCTTGAGGGCGATTTTGCTTGATACTGCTTTGGGTTTTCTTTCTCCTTTGCAGCAGAGAATTTCACCTTTTTCTGGCTCCTGAACATTTCTAGGTCCACGTACTCTTTAACTCTTGCGGCTAACTCTTCTAGAGTTTTAGCAGGGCGCTTTGCCATCTTTTCTACTAAGGCACAGCCTCTTCGTCCGAGGTTTCGGATGAATGCTCGTACTATCTCTCCTTCCGTCAGGTTCCCCTGAATATCAGAGATATTCTGGTTGAACCAAACGTAATACTCAGCGAGAGATTCTTCATTTTGCTGTTGGACGTCGTCCAGAACATTTGTTCCTTTTAGCATTGTGCGTTCGCCCATATATCGCTGAATGAACTTAGCCTTCAGGTTTGCCCATGAGGTGATGCTTCCGCATGGCAGCGAGAAGAACCAGTGTACTGCTGTTCCAGCAAGAGTTTGTGAAAACTTCATTGCAAAGTGGTGTGGGTTCTTCGTTCCTCCTAGCAGAGAGGCCTCGTGCTTCTACAAGATCTCCATTTCCGCGATAGAGATCTCCTCGAATCCGGTATAGTGCGTCTGGGACGCGACTGTTTACAAGGTGGTCCGCGAACGGATGCGATGCCCTCTCCTCAAGCGCGTGCATACCCTTCATCTTTGCTTCCATTATCTTTTTCTCAACAATTTCTTCTAACATCTCGGCAGTAAACCCTTTTACAGGCGCAGCATATTACGTTGCAGGATTTCGCCAACCAGTGTTATGGTAGATGTCAGATTGATCTCTGCTTGTGGCCTGGAAGGGATCATCCTTCGTTGGCTGCTGTGAGCGGTGGTGTGGGGGTTGCCTTTCTTCATTCCTCCAATGACGGGCTCCTTGGGAAGGAGTGTATGAACGTGCGGCTTCATATCTTGCATGTTGGTTTCTGCCCTAGAATGGACCGCCTTGGCGGGTAGTGTCTTGCGACATTTCTCTTGTCGGCGCAGCGTGTTCCTGGGCGGTTGGAGGTGGTTGGGCCGCATATCCTTGATTTTTCAGTGACTCGCGGAATGCGAGTAATTCCTCCAGCGCTGCCATCATTGCTGGAGTAACCGTAGGCATCTGGTTTGCTCCCGTTCTTTGTTGTTCGCCTTGTGGCATTTCTGTTTGAAATTCATCATCATTATGCATCTGTGGCTCAAAACACGGTGGGGGTGAACGATGCTCGTCACTTGGTTCTTGGTGGTTGTGCTGTGCGTCGGCCACATCTTCGGTTGGCATGGATGAGGCTACGAAAGTAGCTCTAGGTATGTGGGAAGGTCCCGGTTGGTTTCCAGCTGGCTTCTGACCTCCTGCTCTTTTGCTTGCCGGAGACTTCTTAGCACGTCCAGGCCTTTTCCTTGCATTTCTCGCCTTAACCTCTTCGGGAGGGTTGCGATCACTCGTCATGTCTTTGCGGTATGGTAGCTTTTGTTCGAATCACGGAGACGGCGCCAAATGTTGCGTCCTGGTTGAACTGGGTCGGATGGATGCGTCTGTCTGATTGGGTTATTCGGGTTTTTGGGCTGACACCCTTCGCCTGGAAGAGGTATTCGCCTAATGCCGATGACGAGTGTTTGGTTTAACGCTGTGTCTCGGGAAAAGTCTGTGTCTCAGGAAAAGTCCGTGACTCAGGAAACTGCTGTCTGGGCACAAGTCTTAGCGTCTCGGCACAAGTCTTAGCGTCTGGGCACATCTTACTCCTATTTCTCTTACACACCTTAGCTGCGGGCCCGTTCCTGCAGAAAGGGCCGATACTAGCACGGAGAGGGGGGGGGGTGCTAGTGGAGCCCTCTCCGATGCTTAAGTCACGATTGGGCTAAAAAGAGAAAGATAACTCTAGAGAGAGAAAATATTTCTAGAGAGAAGTCAGAGCACAAAATGCCAAAGTTGGGCAAATAAGAGGATGTGTGAAAATGGGTGGCCAAGGTCTCCTATTTATAGGCTACCTTGGGACCGGACCCGATTTTAAAGCGGTTTGATAACGGTTCAAAGGCAAGCGGTAACCGTCATCAATATTGGCAATGCGCGAACTCGACTTCCCTATGCGTAACAGTAATCGCGTAATACCCATAGAGCAATCCAGACATCCGGATTGTAAGCAAACCGGACATCCGGACCGTTTTGACCCATAGGAGGCGTTTTCTGAACCGTGATGTGATTTTTGACGTGTTTACGAGGTCCGAAATATAAATACGAACCCGAATTGGACACATATCCATCATTTGACATTTGAAATGATATTTCGATTGAATAAAAGAATTGCAAATTGAGTATATGATCTATCTACGTCATAATGATAAATAACATCAGATTTTACGGTCTATAAACTATGTCGTAGGAAGAGGTAAAACTCTTCCACCAAAATTATGTCGAATGTGAACCATTGCCTCGTCACACAGGCACGATCATCTTGTAGGAGAGGGGGACCTCTACCACAAAAAAATTCCTCTACCACAACAAGATTGGCTAAGAACCATGGGGATAAACCTGGTTAAACGAAACGATAACTTGGTCACGCTTATAGCACGACTTAATCTTCATTTTGTAAATCCCCGTGTTGGACACATTCCATCATTAAAATCACATTCAGGGCAATATGAAAGACTATGCGATAGAATGATTGAAATATCCCACCATTGGCTTGTCCAGGTGTGCTATCGACGCGTGCTTCATACTACGCGTGCCATGTTCAACCACGGGGTCATGCTCGGTTGTGCTAGCCAGAATCCTTGTGATTCAAAAGGCGCATACTTCTTCACCTTGAGCGTGTGATTGATCTCGGGTGTCTTATGAAGAGGCACCCAAAGTATCCTCTCAGACCCAGAACTTATACCTAAGGTCTGGCTCAATGTTCTCTTCCCGGCGTACGAGCGTAGAGCCAAAGAAAACGGCCAAGTGATCACGTCATGGAAACCAGTTTAGTTAGACTAAGGGTATAAGCTATGGGGATGGTCATGTTCATCTATAATTCACTGACTCTTGTATTCACAAGGTGACCACCAACAGGATATTAATTGAAGGTTGTGAACACTTGTACGGATGCCCTGGAGAAGTATTCCTATGTGGAAAACTGGGCAATTAGAGAATTATCAGTTGACCAAGGATATGTGCGGTACATATTTTATTTTTAACAGGATTGATTTACGACAGGGAATCAACATTCTGCGGGCCCTACAATACTCCTAACAGTTGAGTAGCGCGATGTTGGATATCTGTCCAATTCGGGTTCGTATTTACGTTACGGACCTCGCAAACACGTCAGAACCACAAAACGGATTTTACCGCAGTCACCCCAAGTCAGAACGGGCCGGATGCGCAGCACCCGGGCCGGGACTTTCGGATTGCCTAATGGCAATCCGGACTGGTCTGTTTTGCCCGGCAATCCAGACCATGTCGGATGTCGACATGGTCCGGATTGCCAACTAGTACTGCGCGCTTACCCCTATTCTTACTAAGTATGAGAAGTCAGTGCGCACATAGCCAACCTTGATGTCGGTAAGAATTTTCCTGTAAACCGACATTGAACCGAATAACACTGGGTACGGTCTCGGGTTTCCTATAAATAGGGACCTTTGACAAGTTAACTCAAAACTCTCCCAAATTGGCTATTTGTTCTGACTTCTCTCTACACACTTTCTCACTCTAGATCGTGACTTAAGCATCAGAGAGGACTCAACCAGCGCTGTTAGGTTATAAAGTCTAGGTCAACGGGTCGTCAATCTAGAATTTATCTCCCACTAATGAAATGTCGGGTTCAGTGTTCCTAGGACTAGTCATTCTGATACATGCCCTTCTGCTCTCTTGGGGTAGTCGTTCTGATATATGTCCTTCTCTTCTCTCCTTCTGACCTCCTTTCCTTCTCTCCTTATGACCTCCATTCCTTCTCTCCTTCTGACCTCCTGAGGTTGTACTTCTTACCCCTGGGGCTTGTCCTACTGCTCTATGCTCTTCTGCTTCCTTGGCTCTCTTCTCCTTGCCACCCTGCAAGAGGGGCAATACCAGGCACAGAGGGGGGGTGGTGCCTGATGAACCCTCTCCGATGCCTAAGTCAGTACGGTTTTAGAGAGATAAAGCTAGAGAGATGTCAGAGCAAAATTGTGCAACTTGCCAAGATGATCAAATGAATAGTGGAAGTGGGGTATTTATAGGCAACGGTGTCATTAAGGTGGCTTAATGACATCGTTAACCTTTAACACAGTTAATTAACCTTTAAACGCATAATTAGGACCTTAGGATACGGAGAAGGTAGGCGGAATAAATCGAGTGTGGGAGTCCAAGGGTGGTGCCGGGGCCCTTGGGGGGAGGGAAATCCGACCCCCAAGGGTAGGGGTTGGGTGAGGGCACCCAACCCCTCCTAGGGAGGATGGGGTTGGCCAACCCCATCCCCCCTAGGGGAGATCGGGTTGGCTGACCCGATCTCTCCTAGGAGAGATCGGGTTGGCTGACCCGATCTCCCCTAGGGGAGGTCGGGTGTGGCCACCCAACCTCACCTAGGTGAGTTTGACTCGGCCGGACGAGCGCTTCGGCCTCGTCCGAGCCGTTGGTGTTCTTGCGAAGTGTTCGGGTTGAAGTTTCGATTTACAATCATTAACGGGGTGATAAAAATACAACGATTCGGAAGTCAACGGGTTCAAATTGGGCGTATATCCATCACATGCCCCCGAGTCAACCAATGGCCTAACCCTTGATTGACTCTATTTCCGGATGGTATGACACGCGCAATTTGAAACCGGGGTTTTACCTTTCATCTGAATGCTTACTTACCCATGGATGCGTGCCTCTGACTCTGCCTCCTGCCTTATGAGATAGAGGAATTGTAAACGTCAGAATAGCACGGACACGTGCCTAGGCATGCGTCCGTCTGAGATGGGAGTAATAAATCTATCCCTGTTTCAGGCGTATATTCGAAAAATACACGCTCGCATAAGGATGCAATACGAATACAAATAAGTGACTTATGCTTCAATTTCATACCGTGATTTGCCTAAGTGGAAAAAAATTTCAATTTTGGTCCGAAATTTTTCTAAGTATGGGATACTAGAAAATATGCCTATAGGATGTTAACTAGGAGTGAACATGGACATATCATGAACATGAGGATGTGTACTAGCATACATGCAAGTAGGAACATAAGGATGGGAGTGAGTGGAGACATGCTGCGATTGTAGTCATGAATGTATGCATGAATATATGGCGGCCATGTGCATGAACGTCTAAATGTTTGAACACATGGGAGTGTGTATGTGGGCATGCATATGAGTGCAAGCATGAACATGAATGTATGTATGGATGGGTTGTGAGTATAAGCATGAGTGATGACATTGATGTACCTGTAGATGTTAATCATGAATATGAGCATAAGTGCAAAGGTGAGAGCATAAACCTCTCCTTTACTTGAGGGTGGGAACTCTGCCACTCAATGGGACACAACGTTTCGCCTCCCTCGTGAGCATTGTCCATTAATCTCGACCTTCGGCATGTGTAACATTTTTCCTTCATTCGTTGGAGCGTGTGTATAGCTCTTGACCTTTACCCTGCAATTTGTTCCCCATAAAAGTGAGGGTGAAAAAGCTTACAAGCTTTCTTCTTACCGCCGCGAGCGAAGGGGTCTATTGACATGTGTTAAGGGTTGACCCTTCCTTCGGATGTGCTGGAGCGTTGCTCCATTTGGGGAAACTAAAAGTTCGCCCTCTTCGCTTGGTGTTAAGGTTGCCCCCGTAGTAGGCGTATCTCGCCCCTCCATGAGTAAGGGTCGATCTTTGCGTTGGTTGCTCGTATAGATGACTCACTTTTGGGAAGCTTTCTTCTTCAGACAGGGAGACCTTGAAGATCGTTTTCCAAGGTAGTCAGACCAAATCTGACCGTCCTGTGTCTTGGGTGTCCGAGGCGGACTTGTATGAGGCAGGGACTCGTATGACCCCTTGTAGGTTGATTTCAGGGAGAAACATACAAGGTGTAGGCAGAGCGTTCCGAACGTGCCGTTGAATCAGATGAGAGGGAAGAACCCTCTAGTTCTGCTTATCAGGCCAAGAAATTTTCTAAGTCAGGGGTGGCTGCTAAAGCTTCCAGTATGTTCTTTTTCCCTTCTTTTTTCTTTGTGATATACTTATGATTGTTCTCATGCTGCTTCCTTCTTGTTGTTAGAGCGTTCTTCCCTGGTTACCGAATGATTCTTGTGGTGGGTGAGAGTTCAAGTCAATCTAAATCCAAGGCGCGGAAACCTGACTCTGAGGTCGGGCCCTCGGCTGCCAAAGAGAAGGAAACCGCGAGAGGCTCTCCTTCAAGTGCCCCCTTGCTGACTCCCTCCCATGATAAGGAGGTAGTGGTTGAAGAGGCACCCTCTTTGCTTGACAAAAGGAAACAACCTGTGGCTGGCGATGGGGTGATCATAGGTCTTGATGTCTCTTCTCTATCCCCTGCCCCCCAGCCGAGGGGCCGAGTCTCAAGTTTATTTCATCTTCATGTAGATTTGACGACTTTTGAAGGTGTTTTTGTCTTTCCTATGGGTTATGTTATTAACCCCTGCGTTGAAGATTTTTCTTTTGGTGATGGGTGTGATCATCACCTTTCATTGAGGTTCCTTTCTCTTGCCATGACTCTGATTAAGGTAGCGAATTCTTGCTTTGGAGTTTGGTGGAGACTGCTCTTGAGTTAGCCTCTACTAGTATCGTAGTTGTGATCGTTGTGGGGATCGTTTTGTTATATGCCCTCAATAGTGCTTGTCGTGATTCTTTGCTTCATGGTTGATTTCGTGAGATATGGAGGTTGTCTTCATAATGAGGACGTCTCCTTCCTAGTATCACCCAGTGGGTTGAAATATAAGTGCCTACCTTTGATGAGCGTACGAAGGGTGTTGTTTTTCCCTTTTTCTTGAACCTCCTCCCAGGGCTAGGCGTAGCCTTTTGATGTTCGTGGTCGGGATGGTGTCTTTACAATTCATGTCTTTGACAGATGTTTTATGATGTGCTGCCATGATAATCACTTCGGGGTATGTGGACGTGATAGCCACTTCGTGATGTGTCGGAGTGATAGCCCTTCTGTAGTGTGTGGACATGATAGCCAGTTCAGGGTATGTGGACATGATAGCCACTTCAGGGTATGTGGACATGATAGCCACTTCAAGGTATGTGGACATGATAGCCACCTCAAGGTATGTGGACATGATAGCCACTTCAGTGTATGTGGACATGATAGCCACATCACGATGTATGGAGTTGTGCTTTAGTATTCCTTTCTCATTGGAGAGCCTTCATTGCTATAGTTGCCTTTTGTGTAGGCTATGTTTGTTGGGTTAGGTCCCGATGTCTCGTCTTGTCGGATGTTGTATCCTTTATGCTCTTTAGATGTCTCCTTCATGAGTTGTGCTTGACGATGTTCAAGTCTGATACGAGCATAGGTCACGCGAGGGTGACATGCTTGACAATAACATTTGTCGGAGGTTGATTTGTGTGACTCGTAAGGCAATTCTCTTCTTGATGGGTCGAGCTTATTTTGAGAGCCTTGAACTTTGGATTTCATGTCTTTGCTATCCTTCTTGGTGGTGTTGGGTTCCTTTGAGATACTTCTCTTGACTTGTGATATGGGTGGTAGGATAACTTGTTACTTTTCATGATAACCTCTTGTGCTTCTGTATATGATCCTTTGGTTATGGACTTCTCCTTTGTATATGCTTTCCTTTCTTTATCTTTCTTTTGTGCTTTCCTTCACATCATACCTGCTATCTCATCAAGAAAAAAACATTATGTGTTCTTTATACAACTTTACTTTGCAATTATTTTCTCATGGAATCCTTCTCAGTATGGTGCGGTGATCTCTTCTGATACCCTTTAAATGGTATATGTGGTACTGTTAGACCAAAGATACGCTCTTGGTGGGCGTCGAATCTGTTCACGAGACAGGCTCTCGGATGGCACTTAACGTTTTACAGGATGGGCTCCCGGAGGGCGTAAGTTAGACCAAAGATACGCTCCTGGTTGGCGTCGAAAACTGTTCACGAGACAGGCTCTCGGAGGGCACTTAACGTTTCACAGGATAGGCTCCCGGAGGGCACAAGTTAGACCAAAGATACGCTCCTGGTTGGCGTCGAAAACTGTTCACGAGACAGGCTCTCGGAGGGCACTTAACGTTTCACAGGATAGGCTCCCGGAGGGCACAAGTTAGACCAAAGATACGCTCCTGGTGGGCGTCGAAACTGGTAGTTTGAAATCTACCTCAAGATACGCTCTTGGGGGCGTCGAATCTGGTAGTGTTTTTTCTACCTCAAGATACGCTCTTGGGGGCGTCGAATCTGGTAGGTTGCAAATCTACCTCAAGATACGCTCCTGGGGGCGTCGAAATTCGTAGTTTTTGGAAACCACTCTCAAGATACGCTCTTGGTGCGTCGAAGGTCGTAGTATAGAAACTACTCTCAAGATACGCTCTTGGGGGCGTCGAAGGTCGTAGTATGAACACTACTCTCAAGATACGCTCCTGGGGCGTCGAAATTCGTAGTTTTTGGAAACCACTCTCAAGATACGCTCTTGGGGGCGTCGAAATTCGTAGTTTTTGGAAACCACTCTCAAGATACGCTCTTGGTGCGTCGAAGGTCGTAGTATTGACACTACTCTCAAGATACGCTCTTGGGGGCGTCGAAGGTCGTAGTATAAAAACTACTCTCAAGATACGCTCTTGGGGGCGTCGAATCTGTTCGCGGGATAGGCTCCCGGAGGGCACAGGGTTCGTAGTTTTAGAACTACTCTCAAGATACGCTCTTGGGGTCGTCGAATGTGTTCGCAGGATTGGCTCCCGGAGGGCTCATAATATTACCTTATCTTGTGTCCTTTCTCATGTAGGGTGCGTCTTTGGTATGCTTTTCGAGTCTTTACTTGACTTTTCCTTTTATGATATTGCATGCTACCACGCTTTTCCTTCAATGTGGGAGATCACCTCTCGAGGGCGATGTTTGTGTGTTGCCAACTTAGGACGAGTTCGTGTAGGGAGTTGATGATGTTTTCCTCTTATGTGACCTCTTCTAGGAGAAGTGGTATTGCATGTTATTGTGATCTTCTGCCTCTAATCTCTTCTTTTATACTTAGGTGGACTACCAAGCACTTATTCGTTTGGTGCCCCCCAAGTTGCTTGGTGGTCATACCGCCTTTCATATTTGGCCGTTGAAGACCCCTCGTTCATTTTCCTGGTTGGGTACCTCTTATGCTCGGGGCTCCCTTGTCTGCTTGTTTGAATGCGATGAGTATCCCTTGTAGGATTTACTCTTTCTCATGCTTGCTTGTTTCAGTCATAGGCATGGTTTGGATAATGCCTTTGTCGGATGTATCTTTAGGGATTGGGTGGGGAGCTTTTGCTTTGGGTGGGTGGGGGTGATTTTCATTCTCTTGATAACCAGGATGCGGCAGTGTCTGTATCCTAGGGGTGCTTGTAAATTCTTTCCCCCCCTTGCTTGTGCTTTAGGTTGAAAAGCTCTCTCATAGAATGGCGTCTTGAGTTGTTAATCTCATAGGTGTGTTTCAGACTAGTCGATCTGATCCATGCTCTTTGCTCGTGCATGGGGGGGGGGGGGGGGGGGGGTCTGACCGGGCTGTGATAATCTTGGAGTGTTGTGGCACTTAGTGTGCTTTGCCTTTTCCTTTACATTGGAGTATTCTTCAATGCCTTTAGGGAGTGTCACATTGGTCATGCTCCTCCCACCTTGAATCTTGATTATAGACTTCCTTTGAATTAGGACTTGAACCTAAAAAGGATGTTTTCCTTTAGGTTTGCAAGTGATGCTCCATGATTTTCCATGGGTTTGCCCCCGTATTGGCTATTCCTTGTTGGATAGCTTCATTAGAGACTGCATTTTTATTGCGTACGTATACGTGTTTGAGGTGTGTTGAGTTGACAAGTCCCTCCTTTTTCATTTTGTCATATCCTTCATTCACCATGTATTCGGCGTATGGCCTTAAAGGCGGGATATTGTTCTAGTGTCCCTTTTATCGGGGTTCTCCTCTTGATGGGATGCCAGAGTCAAATGTCTTATCATTTGCAGACAAGGTGGTTGATCGGGATGTGCGTCTAGTGTGATGGTCGATCTTGAAACCTTACTCCCCAAGCTTTTGAGCTCTTCTTTGGTTGATCTTGTAGAACTATTATCCTGCCCTAAGGCTCTTGATAGGAGATGTATCTCCTTTTCCATACACTAATTGTTGCACTATCTCTTTTGCTAATCTTGTATCTTTAGAGTTTCTCTCTTGGTGCATGACTTCAATGACAGGATTTTTTGCCGATGTTTATTCTATTAGGACTTGTATCCTTGGTTGCCTTCCTTTCTTGTGAGATGGCGAAGGAGTGTTTATGAACACTCCAATGTGTCGTACTTGGTAGAGGTATGCGCCTAATCTTTATGGCGCTGTCTTGAATCTTCGTGTACCTATCTTTGATGAACATGTTATTCATTGCATATATAGTACGGAGTCCAAGGATCTCCGGGTTAGGATCATATATAATCGATCACATAGTCATCTATTATATAACCTCTTTATCTACTGAGTTTATTTTTGCAAGGATACTTGTAAGGATACTTGCAAGGATATGTGTTCCATCCTTATTCCTGGTTCATTTGCAGTGCCGTGTCCCTAATGGGTGTGTTGATGTTCTGACCACCTTTACTAGTAGGGGGTCCTTTGGTATTAGGTATGCCTGACTCTTCTCTAGTATCATCAATGGTTGGTCATGGGAGATGTCTGACGGACTCCCTTCATGCACTATGGTTCTCTTCATGTCAAAGTTGGTGATTCTCTCTCTTATGACTAATATATCATTGTGTGGAAATACTATGTTTTCCATGTCCCTTTTTAAAAGCTTGATGATGGTGTCGCCATTCTTCCTTTGCTAGGTTTGGTGTCCTTAAGAGTTTTTGATGGAAGTGTATTCCATTACCTGGGATGGGCTTACTAGGTGAAATCATAAAGATCCGCTGGAGGTGTTTGTCTCTAATGGTGGGTGTTGCCCATGTGATATGGTTTCCTCCATTTTTGGAGGGATGTGTTCGCGGCTACTCCCTCTCATGCTAATGGGCGTTTGTGGGGAGGGCATGTTGTGACTGGTGCCCCCCTTGCATACCAATGCCCAATGGGATCCTTTGACGGACTTGGCCCTAGGATGCTTAGTGGAAGGTTATAGTAGGGGTAATCCTTTGTGACCTTCATGGTAGTTCCTCTATAGGATGTTGGGAGTGCTCAACTTATTTTTGTAAGTGAGCCTTCCATCTTGTGACCTTTCTCAGAAACTTGACCTTATAGGTGTTCTTTGGGATTGAGGAATCTGTTGCTTGTGCATCTCTTGATTGGCGACGGCCTTTTACGGATTCTTCTAGTGGTCCACCTGTGTATATATATATCACGGAGCCCGAAGGCGTCCGGTATGGTCATTCTTGGAAAACATGTTGATATCAAGTATCAAAATCTACTCCTTTTAGGGAGTTGACTTGTTATGCAGTTAAATTAAATAAGAGGATATTGGAAGGATATGGGTGTGGGGGTGTTGATATCCCCTGCTTCCTTGGTAATGTAACTGTTTTCCTCCATTAGTCTGTGTGTATTCCTTCCACTTGAGGAATTTAAAGTCGCATCCTTGCAGGACAGACTAGGTGGAGGTGTATCCTTCATGTATGCTATGTGCGATCTCACTCTACTACGTCTCTCCATGAGACTTCCCATTGTAGTAGCTATGTGCTAACATGGTGTGGTACTCTATGAGTCCCCTGTTCAAATCCTTGTCTTTTCAACTCCTCCCCTGTCCTAGGGGGATGTGTGCCAAGGGTTGTCATGCACAAGGGGTTTGGATCTGTCGTGCTGTATCATGGGTAGGTGGTTGCCTTATTGTGTTGTTGGGACTATGTCCCTCCCTTTGAGCTTTCCTTGGTGTGTCCCTTAGGCATGTCTATGGTGATACGGACTGTATGTGTACATTGCCATGGTGGATGTTGGAACTCCTATATCCTTGTTGGTCTTGCATGTATGTCTTCCCTTAGTGCGGTGTATGTCCTTGTTGGGGTACTTGGTTGAATTCCTGCCTCCTTGGAGGTCTTGCCTGTCTATCTGCCCCCAGGGGGGTGTATGCCTTGGCATCCTGCTGTGTCTGTTGCTGCCTTGGAGGCACAAATTGCTGCCTTCCCTATGGGAGTGGCCCTTGGTTATCTCTCATTTGTTCTTCTCGCTGCCTTGTTCGAGGGTGCGAGTGGTGTTCTTCTTCTGGGTCTTGTTCTTCCTCATGAACTTCTTCTTCTTCATGCTGGTGTTGCCTTCTCTGCCTGTTCCTCAGAGTCTCTATATGGGCTAGCAGCTCATCCAATGCGTTCATCAACCTCGGAGTCACTGTCTGTGCTCCTTGCGAGTATGCGGGCCTTATGTTGGTTGTGTGGGCGCGATTGTCGTTCCTTTGAGTTAGTATTCCATATGGATACCCTTGAGGTTGTGCCTCATAGTAGTACCCCTGTGGAGGTGCCGTGTATTGGGATGGCACTCCTTGTTGCCCCCCTGTCCCTGTGGCTCCCTAGTCAATGTAGTTGGAGCTGTGGAAGCCTCCTCCCTGCTTGTTAGGCTGGGGTGCCTGTGGGGCTACCTGAGGCTCTGGTGTGCAGGCTGTTTCTCTAGGTTAGGCTGCCTTGCTGGAGGTATAGGCTGTCTCCCTCGCCTATTGCCCCCAGGTGGGCGGTGATGCCTAGATACTAAGCTGTTCGTCATCGCTCTTGTTATTGCCAGGCTTTCTGTTCGAAGCCCACGGACGGCGCCAAGTGTTAGGTTATAAAGTCTAGGTCAACGGGTCGTCAATCTAGAATTTATCTCCCACTAATGAAATGTCGGGTTCGGTGTTCCTAGGACTAGTCATTCTGATACATGCCCTTCTGCTCTCTTGGGGTAGTCGTTCTGATATATGTCCTTCTCTTCTCTCCTTCTGACCTCCTTTCCTTCTCTCCTTCTGACCTCCATTCCTTCTCTCCTTCTGACCTCCTGAGGTTGTACTTCTTACCCCTGGGGCTTGTCCTACTGCTCTATGCTCTTCTGCTTCCTTGGCTCTCTTCTCCTTGCCACCCTGCAAGAGGGGCAATACCAGGCACAGAGGGGGGGTGGTGCCTGATGAACCCTCTCCGATGCCTAAGTCAGTACGGTTTTAGAGAGATAAAGCTAGAGAGATGTCAGAGCAAAATTGTGCAACTTGCCAAGATGATCAAATGAATAGTGGAAGTGGGGTATTTATAGGCAACGGTGTCATTAAGGTGGCTTAATGACATCGTTAACCTTTAACACAGTTAATTAACCTTTAAACGCATAATTAGGACCTTAGGATACGGAGAAGGTAGGCGGAATAAATCGAGTGTGGGAGTCCAAGGGTGGTGCCGGGGCCCTTGGGGGGAGGGAAATCCGACCCCCAAGGGTAGGGGTTGGGTGAGGGCACCCAACCCCTCCTAGGGAGGATGGGGTTGGCCAACCCCATCCCCCCTAGGGGAGATCGGGTTGGCTGACCCGATCTCTCCTAGGAGAGATCGGGTTGGCTGACCCGATCTCCCCTAGGGGAGGTCGGGTTGGCTGACCCGATCTCCCCTAGGGGAGGTCGGGTGTGGCCACCCAACCTCACCTAGGTGAGTTTGACTCGGCCGGACGAGCGCTTCGGCCTCGTCCGAGCCGTTGGTGTTCTTGCGAAGTGTTCGGGTTGAAGTTTCGATTTACAATCATTAACGGGGTGATAAAAATACAACGATTCGGAAGTCAACGGGTTCAAATTGGGCGTATATCCATCAAGCGCCACCCCCCGTCTCCATGCTGGTTATTGGCCGTTTTGCAAGACCTGGTGTGTAGAAGACCGAAGTAGGAGCCAAAGTCTGTTCGGGGTTCAAGGGTCGAGGTTCGTGAAAAGCAACCCGAGGTGTACCGGGTGGAATCGACCTCAATACTTGGCGCCGTCAGCGTGATTCAAGCAAGAAGCCGTTCCATACCGCAAGCTATGACATGCAGACGTACGAAGAAGGCGGGTGCGAGCAAGCCGAAGCCGACGAGAAGCCAACAAGGACCTTCTCACATTCCAGATGCAGAGTCTACCGCCTCCTCCATGCCAAACGCAAATGCGCCTTCCGCGCAGCATGGTCCCTACGTCCAGAACGAGGTACCAGTGCACGAGTTCGATCAAAAGACGGAAAGGAACGAAGAGTTCCCACAGGGGATGCCAGCTGACGGAGTGCAGCAGCAAGCAAGAGGCGCAGGCAACCTGCCACCAGTCATACCTGCCATGATGGCCGCACTGGAAGAGCTCCTCGCATTCAGGGATACTCTAAAGAACCATGGATACATGGCACCCCCGCCACTGCCTCCGCCAGCTAGCGAGCATGCTGCACCTATGAGGGAGATGTCGCATGATGTCAAACATTAAGAGCCACAGCATCCAAAAGGCGAAGGATATTCTGAAGGTACCTACTAGTACCGGCAGGCAAGGCAGGAAACAACACATTCATACACTCCAAGTGTTGGTGTGAAGCAGCAGCAGCAAGGAGTAAGATGGAAGCAACCCCCTGTGAACAACTCACAGCGGCCACATAAAGGAAGGCAACATCAAGTCAGCAAGCCATGCCGACATGCACAAGGAAGGCAATTTCAAGGAAGCAAGCCGTGCTCATACATAAAATGTGATGGGTTTCGATATAGACGTTAGGCCCATTAACGACGAGTAAACGGTGAAGTAGGCCCACTGGGCTCCAGAAGAGGCCTAGAGGGCCAATATTAGGGGTCTCGACAAGGTCGGTCCCGACATATGAATTGTACGGTCCCGATGATATTCCTTTAAGTAGGCCCCGATGATATGCCTTTAGGTAGGCCTCGATGATATGCCTTTAAGTAGGCCCCGAAGTTGAATCCCTGAGGATGTTGGCCCTGTCCCGATGACGAGGGGCCCCGAGCGGTGACCAATGGAGATAACTCTGGAGACACCGACATCCGTCGGGACTTGCCACCAGAGGATGAGGCCGAGAAACACGCCCACTATCAGCATAGTGGGGAAGTGGCCTGAAAAGACGGAACGTGGGCTAACTGCCCCCGGCAGTTATCGCAACAGGTAACTGGGGTAACTCCTCCCCTATATAAAGGAAGGAATTACCTCGGGATTGGGACATTCACATACTCATACTTTCATACTTGCTTTCCTACATCGAGATACTCATTTAAGCATCGGAGAAGGATTCTGGGTCACCGCCTGGTCTATCCCCTTCTTGCAGGATTACTTGGAGCAAAGGAGTTCGGACTTCCGTCAAGAACGTGCCGGAGTTCCAACCGTGAGCCAACATTGGCGCCGTCTGTGGGAAACGTAACAAAAAGCAAAGATAGCTTCTACCCGATCGATGGCTGGCAAGCAGAAGAAGAAACAAGGACAATCCGGCGGTTCCCACCATCCTGCTGGTTCCCAAACAGGGGGGCATCATGACAATCACGAGGATTCCATTCGAAACTCGTTGGAGGACAGAGAAGAGATCTCGAGGAGGGACCATGATGCTCCAACAAAGGTGGACTTGGTGAAGGCTGTGATGGATGCCATGCCGATATTCCTGGAAACTATGGAGGCTCTCCTGGACCGAAGGGAGGCTGCCAAGAAAAAGGAGGAAGAGTTGCCTCCGACTCCGCCGAGGGAGAATCGGGACGGGCAGGAGGCCCAACCCGAGCACCAGGACAAGGGCAAGGAGCCCTCTCAGTCGGAGCAGTTCGTGATTGATGGGCCTGGACCGGTGTAGCATAGGACCATCCCTCTTAATGGTCCTATCAACCCCGACCAGGTGGTGAAGATCGTGAACATCTGTATGGGGGACAACAAGAAGATGATGTCGGAACTGAGGGATCGATCCACTCATCCCTTTGTCCCCCGATTGGTGAACACCACTGCCCCGGCAGGACTTGGTATCCCGACAATCAAGGAGTATGATGGCGAGGGAGATCCAGTTCGCCATGTCCAGAAGCATGTTATGCCTTTTCTAGGCAGAGCCCCGAATGACGATACAGTGTGCGTTCTGTTCCCGGCCACACTTGGTGAGAGGGCCCTGACGTGGTTCTTCAGCCTTCCTCCAGGATGCATCTCTACCTGGACCCAGATGCATGATCGTTTCATCCAGCAGTACCAGGGCCTTCCGCGTCTCCTGAAAAGCGCGAGGTCCCTGGCTGAGGTGGTACAGAGGCTCGATGAGTCGCTGGCGCATTATTACCAAAGGTACACTGCCAGCGTGGCCGAGATTGATGAGGAGATATCGGAGGGAGAGACCATCCGCACCTTCATTCGGAACCTGACAGCACCATATGGTTCCGACCTGATGCACAGCGTGGCTGAGAAGGCTGTGTGGAACATGGAGGCGCTGCAGAAGAGGGTGAAGCAGCAAATCGACGTACAGGAGTCGAAGATAGCAGCCGGAGAGCTCGACCCTCCGAAATCGAACAAGGGGAAGCAGTCGTTCAAGCCCTAGGACGATCGCAGGAGGAAAGATAAACCCGAGAGCAGTCGGGGTCGAGGCCGTCCCGATCGGAGGGAAGACAATTGTCCCTCGAAGTCGGAAAAACAGGAGGACGGTTACACTCCTCTCATTTGCTCAATGGGTGCTGTGTTGGCGGTGATGGATTGACAGGGTATCACTACGTACCCCCCGAAGAAGGATGGAGAGTTCATGGGAGCCCGCACCGATCGTTATTGTCGTTTCAATCGCGCCAGCGGTCACGACACTAACCACTGTCGGGAGTTGAAGAAGGAGATTGAGAAGCTGATCCAGAAGGGGAAGCTCAAGGAATTTTTGGCTGGACGACGGAGCCGATACCGTTCCCGGTCCCGATCGCGGTCCTGTTCCCGATCCCGCGATCGGTCCCCTAAGAAAGAGAAACCCGAGTCTTCCAATACCCGCAAGGAGAAGCGGGGGACCATTAATGTGATCCATGGGGGATTTGCTACAGGAGGTGATACCACGGCGTCTCGAGAGGTCTATGCTTCTCAAATTCCTGTTGCTGTGGTGCTGGGCAAGAGGGCCCGATCTTGGACCCCGAAAGAAGAGATGGTGATTTCCTTCTCAGCGGAGGACTTGATATGTGTGGAGACCCCGCACGATGACGCTTTGGTCGTGACCCTGAACGTGGATGGGTACGAGATGAAGCGAATCTTGATTGATGGAGGGAGCTCCTCCGACATTTTGTTCATGGATGCGCTGGAGGCCATGGGAAAAACCAAGAAGGACTTGAAGCGTGCGGACTTCCCGATGGTCGGATTTTCTGGGTCTACCTCTTACCCGATGGGGATGATTACCTTACCGGTTGAGTTCGGTAGTGGTTGGAAGTCGGAGAAAAAGGACGTGGAGTTCGTGGTGGTCGAGTCTGCGGGGACTTACAATGCAATTATCGGGAGGAACACCATCAACCCAATGGGGGCAATTGCCTCAACTGTCCATCAGAAGATGAAGTTTCCGACCGACCACGGAGTCGGGGAAGTCAGGGGCGATCAGGTGGCCTTCAGGAAGTGCTATGTCAATGCCACTCGAAGGAGGAATCGGGAGGCTATGACTGTTTTCCAAACTGATGCTGATCCTCAAGAGGAGTTTGGGCGTCCCGCCCCGATGGAGGATTTGAAGGAGGTCGAGATTGATGGACCTCAGAAGAAGGTGAAGATCGGGTCCGCTCTGACTGAGGAGAAGGCCCAAGAACTGATTGATTTGTTGAAGGAGTTCAAGGAGCTGTTTGCCTGGTCCCCGAGTGACATGGCAGGAATCAGCCCCGATGTGATTACTCATGAGCTGAAGATTGACCCCGCGATCAAGCTGATTGCACAGAGAAGGCGCCCGACGGGTGCCGACAAGAAGATCGCGATCCAGCAAGAGGTGGGCAGGTTGCTCGATGCTGGATTTATTAAGGAGCTCCGATTTCAAACCTGGGTCTCCAACCCAGTTCTGGTGAAGAAGAGCAATGGCAAGTGGCGGATGTGTGTTGATTTCCTCGACCTGAATAAAGCATGCCCGAAGGATTGCTATCCGCTTCTGAGGATCGACCAACTGGTGGATGCCACATCGGGACATGAGTTGCTGAGCTTTATGGATGCCTACTACGGCTACAATCAAATCAAGATGTCCAAGGAAGATGCCCCCACACCGCTTTTTATGCTGATAGTGACATCTATCACTATGATGTCATGCCCTTTGGACTAATCAATGCCGGTGCAACTTATCAGAGGATGGTGAACAAGCTATTCGGGGATATGTTGGGGAAGACGATGGAGGCCTATGTGGACGATATGCTGGTGAAGTCCCGATAGGCCGAGGATCATGTTCACAACTTAGCCACGGCGTTTGAGCGGATGAGGCTTCATCAAGTTCGCTTGAACCCGACCAAGTGTGCCTTCGGAGTACACTCAGGGAAGTTTATGGGCTTCATGGTGAGCCAGAGGGGAATCGAGGTGAACCCTGAGAAGCTGAAGGCGATCGAGGAGATGAAGTCCCCGATGAACCATCGGGAGGTGCAGGTGCTGAATGGCCGATTGGCCGCGATGAATCGCTTCCTGTCCAAGGCAAGCGACCGATCCATGCCGTTCTTTGAAGTGGTGAGGGCCAACAAGAAGTTTGAGTGGACTGCCAAGTGCGAAGAGGGGTTCCAGGCACTCAAGCAGCACCTCCGCACCCTCCCGCCGTTGGCGAAGCCCATTCTAGGCGAGCCACTCTATCTGTATTTGGCTGTTTTTGAATTTGCTGTTAGCTCTGTCTTAGTGAAAGTCGTAGAGGGTAACCAAGTCCCCGTCTATTATGTAAGCAAGGCACTCGCCAAGTCTGAAATGAATTATCCCGTCTTTGAGAAGTATCTTTATGCGTTGATTGTTACTGCTCGGAAGTTGAGACCTTACTTCCATGCGCATGAGATAACTGTTTTGACGAACCGCCCTTGAAACATTTTTCGAACCGACCTAATGCGTCGGGGAGATTAGTGAAGTGGGCAGTCGAGCTTAGTGAGTTCTGCATTCACTTTGCTTCGAGAACGGCTATTAAGGGCCAGACGTTGGCGGATTTCATAGCAGAATCTACAGCCCCCGATCTAGAAGAAGCGGGCCCTGTAGAAGGGGCAACCATGAAAGTCCCGATGGCATAGCAGTCAGAACAGCCCGATGACGAAGACACTTGGGAGATGTATACCGATGGCTCCTCAAATTCAGAAGGATCGGGAGCAGGGTTCGTACTGATACCGCCAGGAGGAGGCGAGCCCCTTCGATATGCCTTGGCCTTGACGTTTAGGGCCACCAACAATGAAGCTGAATATGAGGCTCTCATCACCGGCCTCAAGATTGCCAAAGGAACGGGAGTTGATCACTTAAAGGTGAAGTGTGATGCTAGCCTGATTGTGAACCAAGTCCAGGGGCGATACGAAGCAAAGAGCCCGATGATGAAAAAGTACCTTCGTGAGGTGCAAACTGTGAAGGAGAGTTTCAAGAGCTTCGATATTGAGGCGATCCCGAGGGAGGATAATGTGGAAGCAGATGCCTTGAGCAAGTTCGCCTTGGGGGCACCCCTCGATGAGAGTCGGAAGGTGCACTTCTTGGAGAAGGTGATCCTGTCCGCCACCGATCAATCGGAGGTATGTGCCATCGAGATCGGATCGCAGGAGCCCACTTTGATGACCCCGATAGCCGCGTACCTGATTACGGGGGCAGTCCCCGATGATGAAGTAGCAGCCGGCAAATTACGCCGAATCGCGGTCAATTATATGATGGTGGACAATCAGCTGTATAAGAAGGGGTATTTAACTCCTTACTTGAAATGTGTGGCTGAGCCCAATACAGATCGGATCCTTAGGGAGGTGCACGAAGGACACTCGGCTTGTCATAAAGGTGCCCGATCCGTCGTGAGGAAAGTGCTGAACCTGGGCTATTACTGGCCCTCGATGAACAAGGAGGCAACGATGCTAGTCCGATCCTATGACGCTTGCCAGAGGTACGCCCCGAATATCGTGGCTCCAGCTGCCGATCTGACGTCCATCAAGAGTGCTTGGCCCTTCGCGCAATGGGGAATCGATTTGGTGGGACCCCTTCCAGTTGCAAAAGGTCAGTGCCGATATTTGATTGTGGCTATTGATTATTTCTCGAAGTGGATAGAAGCTAAGGCATTGGCCAAGACAATGGGGAGTCATATCCTCAAATTCCTCCAGACCAATATTATATCCAGATACGAGATTCCTAAGGTGTTGATCAGTGATAACGGCCCTCCGTTTAACGGGGTCCAGTGGAAATAGTACCTGGAGGAACTGAAAATTGAGCATCGGACAGCCTCTGTCCATCATGCTCAAACCAATGGATAGGTGTAGTCAGCCAACAAGATCGTGATGGATGGCCTGAAGAAGAGGGTCCATGCCTTGAAGGGCAAATGGCTGGACGAGCTAGAAAATGTGATTTGGGCTGTTAGAACAACACCCAAACGATCGACTGGGGAGACTCCGTTTGGCCTTGTTTATGGCACGGAAGCAGTCGCTCCCGTTGAAATAGCTGTGGCATCCCATCGGATGAGGTACTGTGAACCTCTGTCGAATGTTGAAATGAGGCGTCTGGACTTGGACTTGGTCTAAGAGAAGAGGCGGAATGCCGAGGAGGCCCATGCTCGGATGCGCTTGGCAACGGCCCGATATTACAATCGGCGAGTCAAGTCTCAACAGTTCTTTGTCGGGGAACTGGTCTGGCGTCGGAACGAATTTACCCTTTTGGATCGGATCAACAAGATGTCACTAAAATGGGAAGAACCTTATAAGGTCGTGGGGATGCCGACTCGAAATGCGTACAAGTTGGAAGACCTCGATGGCAATGTGTTGAAGCATTCTTTGAGTGGTGAACACTTGAAGAAATGTCATGTCTGATATTAGTCGCCTTTAGTGGTGCAAGTTGTTTATCGTTTTGATTTGATATAAACAGGTTTTGAGACATCAATGAATAAAGAGGCTGCTTCCGACTAAATTGCCTTAAGTGGCGTGGATAAATCGCCTTAAGTGGTGTGGTTAAATCGCCTTTAAGTGGCGTGGATAAATCGCCTTAAGTGGTGTGGTTAAATCGCCTTAAGGGGCGTGGATAAATCGCCTTAAGTGGTGTGGTTAAATCGCCTTAAGCGGCTTGGATAAATCGCCTTAAGTGGTGTGGTTAAATCGCCTTAAGCGGCGTGGATAAATCGCCTTAAGTGGTGTGGTTAAATCACCTTAAGTGGCGTGGATAAATTGCCTTAAGTGGCATGGTTAAATCGCCTTAAGTGGTATGGTTAAATCGCCTTAAGTGGCGTGGCTAATTCACCTTAAGTGGTGCAGCGATAATCGGAACCAAAATGGATTGATATTATAAAGGCCTGAAAGGTTCACGACAAAAGAAGGAAAATACAAGGATTCGAAATAAAGCGTTAAGCTTGGTCCTTGGCAGCATCGAGCGGAGTAGAGTCCACGAGGTCCGTGGCAGAAGGCTCCGCGATCGGAGGATCGGATCCTGGAAGATTGACCGTGGGAGGATCGGACCCTTGGAGGTCAGCCAGTGAAGGGTCGATTGTCGGAGGATCAGTTGTCGGGAGGTCTGTACTTGGAGGCTCCACCGTGCCTTCAGCGCCCGTAGTCTCCTCGGGGGTGTTGGCACCGTCGCTCTCCTCTGAAAGGCTGAAATACCTCTCCGCGAAGGGGGCGAGAGTCTGAGACTTGGTGAAGTCAATGGCACTGCCATACTCCAGATGGAGCTCCTCGACAGCATTGAGCAAGGTGGTCTCCATCTCCGCATTACAGAACCTCACCGCGTCCACTTTGAAATCCTCGGAGCCCCGATAATCTTCCCGACCCTTGGCCTCAGCCTCAGCCAGCCTGATGGGGAACTCAGCGATTTCCCGCTCCATCTGTTGGGACCGATTGGTGAGAAGGATCTTCTCAGCCTCCAGTCCCGCCTTGATGTCCTCAAGGGTCTTCTTCTCGAGGACGAGCCTGTCCCGATCCTCCGCACGCCCATGCTACTCTTCCTTAAGCTTTTGTCGCTCCTGCTTTAGCAGCCGCTCGAAGTCGTGGACCTGCCTCAGGAGGTCTCGAGTCTTCTGGTTAAGGAGGGCCTGCTCCTTACCTTAACCAACTTACCCCTCGACGATTCGAAGGCAGCCAAACCCTCCTCAAGCTTGGCCAAGACCTCGGGGGCTGCATTAGCTCGCTCCTGCTCAAGGGCCTTCTTCAGGGCCAGGATGTACCCGAAACATCGGTGTTGGTCCGCCATTTCCAGTGAAAAAGAAAGGAAGAGGTTAGTACATGAGAATACTTTACCTTATATACTAAGTGTAAAAACAGGAAGCCTTACCTCCACGCGACGAACGGCCATTTCGCGAATGTCCGTGTGGATGTCTTCCCGGGCCAAGGAAAGCGGAAGCTTTAAAGATGGCGGAACTGAACCTGCCAGCAGGTGCAGACCCAGTTCCGGTGGTGCATCGCCCCGACGGAGCGGGACCCCTTGCAATGACTCGATCGGGGTCTAGGGAGCCGCCGCCTGGTCGGGGGTGTAAAGGTGATAGAAACTCCCGTCTAGGGGGAGAGGGGGAAGGACAACCTGAGTGTCGGAGGTGCGCGCCTCCGAGCCGCCGTGAGACCCGGTTGTCCCTTCAGGAGTCAGGCTCAAAATTGGCGAATATTGTTGCGCTGGAGAAGATGGAGGCAGCCCCTCGGGAGTTGGCTCTAATGGGGTCTGCCTCACCCCCCGACGACGAATAAGGGCTTGACCTTCGCTCGTCCCTTCAGAAGAGTGAGAAACGTCCAGGTCAACCACCCGACGGAACTGACCGTCCGTCGGGGCATCTTCGGTCCCCGATCCTCTCAGGGCAGGAAGTGGAAGGAGGGGCTCTCCGACCCGGGCGTCGGAGGGTGGCACCCCCGCTGAAGCTCCAGCTCCCGATTGACCTGCAGCTGGAGGACGGGAAGCTTCAGAAAGATAATCAGGGAGTTGATCGGGATCCTTACACCAAATGACACGACGGGAGAGATACTGGACTTTCCCGTAATAATTGTAATAACCTGCTTTAAGGATGCGGGGAGTTTCTCCTTGCAGGATACGGTTGATCCCTTCGATTCTGGCTTTTTTATCGGAGGGGATTAACTCCTCGGAATTACGCTTCCTGTATAATCGGATGGCTAATCGGAGCTGCTTACCTTCTTCGGGAGTCTGGGTGTTGAAGATCCTCTCCATCTTGTCCACCCGGGCCCGCTTGACCTCCTCCGCAGATGGAGGTGCCGATGAGGAGGCGGCCTTCTTCGAGGACTTCCTCTTCCGCGCAGGACGTTGGATGGCATCGGTCTCCGCCTGCTTAAGCATGATATTGGTCAGCATTGATACCTTCTTAGCTGCAAAGACGAAAACAAAGGTGCAATTAGGATATTACCCAAGGAACGATATTGGAGGGGCCGTCGTAGAGTTAACCCCCGGAGGCAGCATCGAGGAGACGGATCCCGGCCAGAACTAGATCTCGCTCCACGATGGAGTTGGCATCGAGGGGAGCGAAGGAATCCCCCAGCGATAAAGTTGGATGCAGTGGAGAATTTGAAAATCCTCCTCGGAGTAAGTGTGATAAGCGGGAGGAGGGTTTGCTTCAACCTCCCATCGGGGCCATGGGATGGAGCTGTTCCTGATGAAGAAGTAATTCTTCTTCCTGATGAGCCCCCGACCTTTGGCGACCTTCCAGGTGTCGCCGTTCCAGCTGTATCGAGAGAGCTGCGTCTTGCTCCATTTGGGCATCCAGGGATAGAAGGCGCAGACCCCGACATCATTACACTTCATTCCATAGAAGGTCCGGAAAAGTCGGAGGCTATAGGTCCACTGTTGGCGGAGGCAAAGGACATGGAAGGCATTCCACACACGGATGGCGTGGGGGGAAAAAGTAGTCGGATGTGTTTTGTAATACTCACACATGTCGACTAGATCCCCGCAGAAAGGAAATCGGATCGCCGCTGATACTTGCCCGGTGGAAACATATACCTCCCCTTCCCGGGGACGAGTGACCACAGGGTCGCCCGGGATGCGAGGGCGAGGATAGGGGTAGCGAGGCTCCCAGGTGGAAGTGATACATCCTTCCCGGAGAGCTTCGTCATGGGCATTTTCAGAAATTTCATTACAGCCATAATCAAACTTGAAGGGCTTTCTCCCCCCAGAATTGGATTCACCGTCTAGAAAATGATCATGGCAAGAAAAGGCACAGTTGATTTTTGGAAAAGTCCGGGTAAGACTGATTGAGATAAAAGAAAAATTATGCTAAACAGTTTTTTCGGAATCGGAGGAGGAATCTTACCAGACATGCTGAATTGGGGAAGAAAATATGATCCTGATGGTCGGAGATCCTGGTTGCCGGTGCGTCGATCAGAAATCAGAAAGGAGAGCTTGAGCTTTTGAAGTCACAGAGGATGAAGCAGTGAAGGAGAAATGAATAGTGCCAGGATTTGGGGGTTTCATAGGAGAGAGGATAGCCAAAGAGACGTTGCAATCTGGACCGTTGAAGATGAAACGCTTCAACCTGAGTCGTTGAGACGCTAGCGACAAAACGGCTAAAAAGTACTTTTTCATAAAAAGCAGGCACGGGTACCCAAGCCGTCGCTTCATCACCCATTGCATTTAATAGTTGAGTAACCGAGAAATCTTTTTGGATTCGGTGGTTATCCTCGGAATATCGGGGAATCGTGGATGAGAAGATCCGCGTCAGAAGATCTTTTGTAAAGTTAAAAGCCTCTGATGCCACTATCGGGAGGTCCGGAGTTGGAAGACACGACGAACTGTAAGTCCCTCATGTCTTGGGGGCAAGTGATGGGTTTCGATATAGCCGTTAGGCCCATTAACGACGAGTAAACGGTGAAATAGGCCCACTGGTCTCCAGATGAGGCCTAGAGGGCCAATATGAGGGGTCCCGACAAGGTCTGTCCCGACATATGAGTTGTACGCTCCCGATGATATGCCTTTAAGTAGGCCCCGATGATATGCCTTTAGGTAGGCCCCGACGTTGAATCCCTGAGGATGTTGGCCCTGTCCCGATGACGAGGGGCCCCGAGCGGTGACCAAAGGAGATAACTATGGTGTCCCCGACATCCGTCGGGACTTGCCACCAGAGGATGAGGCCGAGAAACACACCCACTATCAGCATAGTGGGGAAGTGGCCTGAAAAGACGGAACGTGGGCTAACTGCCCCCGGCAGTTATCGCAACAGGTAACTGGGGTAACTCCTCCCCTATATAAAGGAAGGAATTACCTCAGGATTGGGACATTCACATACTCATACTTTCATACTTTCTTGCCTACATCGAGATACTCATTTAAGCATCGGAGAGGGATTCTGTGTCACCGCCCGGTCAATCCCCTTCTTGCCGGATTACTTGGAGCAAAGGAGTTCGGACTTCTGTCAAGAACGTGCCGGAGTTCCAACCGTGATCCCAATGAAGGGTGGAGGAAGCCCGCATGCAACATTGACATCCCAGTCACGGGACTTACGACTAAGGCCTTGGAAGAGATGATCGAGAAGAAGATGAAGCAGTCAAAGATGAAGGGAATGCATGCCCTTGAAGAGAACGCGTCGCATCCGTTCTTCGACGAGCTAGTTTACAGCCGCGTTCCAGACGCTCTCTACCGAATTGGAGGATAGAAATACAGAGGAAAAGGAGATCCGATCGAACATGTTCAACAACATGAAGCCTCCCTGCTGGGACGAACTGACAATCCGCATCATGTCGCCATCACATTCCCCAACACCCTTGTGGGAACTGCCGCACATTGGTTCTTTTCACTACCATGCAGAAGTGTTACATCGTGGGCATACCTGGAGGCGAAGTTTATTCAAAGATACATGGGAGAGCGCACACTCCTAAAGGGACCAAACGCATTGAACGAGGTGGTACAACAAAATGATGAGTCGTTAGCGGATCACTACATCTGTTTCAACCAAAATGTCGCAGACATTCAGGGCAACCTCACTGAAGGAGAGATCGTGCGTGCATTCATTGGGAACTTAGGCCGAAAAGGATATTCCCTAGCGGAGAAGATGTCGAAGCGCCCCGCGGAAACACTTGAAGAATTGACAGCAAGAGTCAAAGAGTTCGTGGATCTAGAAAGATTCAGGGACCAGCATAAAGCGAAAGTCAGCGCAGCCCGCGCTAAAGAGAAGCAGGCGAGACCTCAACACGGTTCGCAACAAGCAAGATAATTCCTGCCGCAAAAAATGCCGTTCCAGCCGGAATTCCAAATACCGAAGGAAGTGAACTTGGCAGACTTCATTCCCTTGAATACACCACTCTTCGTGATCCTGAAAAAGACGAAGGAAGACAAGATGTGGAGGGAGCCGGCAAACTTCCGAAAATGTCCACTTGGAAAGCAAAAAGACAAATGGTGCTAGAACCATGAAATCTATGGGCATGAGACGGACAGCTGTGTCAGCCTAAAATTCCGTGTAAACAACTTCATCCTCAAAGGAGAACTCAAGCAATACGTAGATCAAGGCGACAAGCGCCAAAAGAAGAACCATGCTGAGCCATCCAGAAAGATGAACAAGGAAAAGGAGAAAATGAACGACAATCCGCCACCTGCGAAGCGTGGGGTCATCAATGTGATTCATGGAGGGCCAGCTGCAGAAGGAAGCATTTCTAATGCTCGTTATGTCTATGCTGCACAACTATAAGTTTTGCCCAAGTATGGAAAAAGACGCCAACCAGAGAAGGAAGACGTGATCATCCCATTCTCAAATGCTGACAAGAAACACATAGTCTACCCCCATGATGATGCTCTTGTCATTACGATGGATGTCAACGGATATGATGTGCGAAGGATATTGGTGGATGGTGGAAGTTCCGCAGACTTACTGCATGTAGAAGTTCTAAAGAAATTGGGAAAAATTGAAGTCGATCTTTCGCCAAGTACATTCCCGCTAGTCAGCTTCGCAGGAGCTGCAACTTACCCGTTGGGTATGATCACACTGCCAGTCATCCTGGGAGAAGGTTGGAAGGCGCTTCGTATCAATGTCACATTTGTAGTGGTGAGCACCCTAGGAGCATACAACGACATCCTAGGAAGAACGACAATCAACCCGCACGACATTGTGCCGTCCAATGCCCACCAAAAGATGAAGTTGCTGACTCCTCATGGGATTGGCGAGGTGCTAGGCGACCAAACAGCCGCACGGAAGTTCTACGTCAACGCTCTAAGGAAGATGAAGCAAGTGTCCATTTCCATGATAGAAGTTGGCGTAAAAAGAAAGCTGTTCGCTTCAAGTGATGATGACGAAGGAAAAAATGAGTTAACACCAAAAGCTGGACTTGATAGGATGCTCTTCCCAACAAGACAAAGCGTCCTAGATGTCAGACAAGGGCAAGAAGAATGCATCACAGCTTACTTCATGAGGTTCGCCCAAAATGCAACCGCACTAAGGGCAACCAAAAAAGAAGTCATCACTGCGTTTTACTTGAACATGAACGCGCCAACGTTTTTGCTATTCAGAAGAATATATGGATGTCGAACAACCAAGACGATGTCTTGCCTGAAAGATAAGCTGGAAACCGCAATCTCTTGTGAACGCGAGCTGCGATGGGGTACACCTCTCAGCTCGAATTAGGAAGCTCAGACTTCAAGAGAACCAAGAAGCTCAAGCGTCGAATACCCTGACATCTTCACCCCCTTAAACACGGAGGTGG
The DNA here is from genome assembly GCA_036873135.1 of Clarkia xantiana subsp. parviflora. NCBI lineage: Eukaryota > Viridiplantae > Streptophyta > Magnoliopsida > Myrtales > Onagraceae > Clarkia > Clarkia xantiana. The sequence continues at coordinate 6,220,571 of JAPTYO010000024.1, read as the reverse complement.
AAGAGATATACATTAAGCTCCTAGAAAACAAGCTTCAGGGTCCACTCAAGCCGATGACTGCCTTCCTAGGTAGAAACGTCGAAGATTGGTGCCGATACCACCAAACATGGCGGCACCATACTAACAGCTGCTTAACTTTGAGACTGGAGATCGAGGAGTTCATTGCACATGGAGGCTTGGGAAGCTATGTTGCAAGTGACGATGCTCGTCTGCCACCGAGACATCTCAAAGGGAGATAGACTATCCACTTTTTATCTATCTTTACAACTTTGTCAACATGTCTATTCTAGCTGAGAACTCAAGTGTTGTTTACGCTTCTGTACTTAGAAATATTTTGGAAAGAGCGATCATTGTACGCATAACAAAATTATAATGAAGATTAATCTACTTTCGTAGGTACATCTCTATAATACGCATTTTACTTCAGATTAACACCAAGTAACAAACAACGAGCATATTACTCATAACAACAACTCAAGTCATTATCCTATGCAACTTATATTATGCGGCATCAAGAAGATTATTATCAAAAATACAAGCTAAACACTATGTGTAACGAGGAACTTATGGCATACAACGCCAACATATCTATTATCTACACCAACAAGGAGCTTATTTCTACATATATAACGGCGTCTATCTCAAGAAGATGTTGGCAACACAAAGCCATCGCGCTATGTGCACAGTCAACTTATATGTCACAATGACAACTTGCGTATTATCTACAAAAAAGGAATTATAAAAATTCTCTACTCAAAGTGACGGCTTTTCCAAAGACGTCAAATACATGCAATATCTTGGAAAAACACCAAGGACTACTATCAAAATGACGACTATCCCAATGGCATCAACAATAAGCAATATCTTGGAAAAACACCAAGATTTACTATCAAAAGTGACATGCTGCGACATCCTCCTTACAAGGGCAAACCTCATGTTCACGTCTATCAAAGTAGCCTGCTGCGACATCCACTTTGCAAGGGCAAACCCCATGCTTACTTCTAAAAAATGGCATGCTGTGAAATCATCTTAGAGGCAAATCCTCATGTTCATAGCCATTCTACAAACCAAGATGCGGCACTTAGGTGGGACTGACCACCCCATCGTGGCGGAAGTCCTCTTGTTAGACGTCAACCCCACACATCTATAAAGTATGTACATCCCTCTTAAGGAGTCCATAAGCCATGAAGATACATTCCTTGATAGGATAGCTTCATGTATACTCAAACTATATATATCCTCTTAAGGATGCAGACATCGAAAACCTATAACTTAAGTGGGCAGTCTTCATTCAAAAATGCTAGCAGGAGCGCACCCTGTTTGAAAAACTCATTAAACTTACAAGTCGATTCTTGTACAACGTCGCGTTGGAATGGAACTAAGAGACGGTGTAAACTTAAGTCTTGCTTCGTCAAGACGACACTGCTACATGTCAAGTGCCAGTGCCGAGTGCCAAGTGCCCACTCCGAGTACATTATTATCTACAATGCTACAAGTACCAAGTGTACATATCATGCCATGCCTTTGATATTTTTCAAAGAGGGACGCTAATAACACCCTGCAATGCGCAAGTCGCAACATTGGATGTTTATTCATTATAACAAGGAGATCAATCTTATCATGCAAGTCCAATACATACGGAAAATGAAGATAACTCAAGGTATGAAATATTACTAGAAAGTTATCACGTGTTTATTATTATTGAAAACAGGTCCAAGTGACGAAATACCATGCAAGCAAACACATAAACGAAGGTGGGGATAAAAGCCTCAACATAACGTCAACCCGTTCACAAAGGGTTCAACGTGCTGAAAGCAAACAACGTGATACCGTCCAAGAGATAACATCATCTCCAAAAGACTAAGATAACATCTTCATGAAGTCAACATCAAGTGCAATATCATCATTACCATATCCAAAGATCATGGAGAGAGAAGCCGCTTCAACTTCCTTACGCTGTAAATCCGCAACATGGTTAACTGCAAAAGAAGAATAAGGACCTAACTTGTCTAACGGAAAGCCGGGGGCAGGCGTGCGTACTCTGCCAATATAATCTTTGGCAAACTCATCAATCATAGATGAAGACTTCGCCTTGGCTGCAGCAAGGACGGCAGCAGCATGGGCAAGGGTGCTAGTATACTCGAAAAGTCCCTTCTCAACTCCCGCTTTATGTGCTTCCTCACGTATAGAAGCAAGCGCGACATCATGGGCGCTACTACTCTCTGCAATTTGCTGCTTGATAGCAGCAATCTCAGCCTCATGTTGCTCAACATGGGCGCGACGAGCAGCAATGCGCATATAAAATCAGCAACCTTGGAGTTCAAGTTTTGCACCTCCTACTCGGACTGTACAAGCTCGCAAGTTACTGCATTGCTCTTCTTGATAGCAACCCTCTTCTCGCTCAAAAGCTCCAACACAAAGGATGACATGTTCATCATCCTTGAAATAGCCTAAGTACAATAAACCAAACAACAAGACGATCAATGCAAGGCATATGCTTACAGCATGCGAGCATAGAAGTTAAAGCAATGCTTACCGGTGCAAATTCAGCCAAGCTTCTCTCAACATATGCTAGTGCTTCCTCGTCAGTGGATGGCTTAACGTCATGATCACCAGGAGGAACGCAGCTTTGAAGCACTCGCACCCCGAGTGCCGGTGTGCTGAGCTTGGAATCCTTCGGAAAGTGAAGACCGTCAGTGGAGAAAGGTGACCGATCTTCTCCAGATACATCTATCCCGTCGGATAGGATCAAGTCATCACGATTTATGCCTAGAAGCGCTGCAATAAAGTCAACATAAAACAAAGAAGATGTTAGCGAAAAATACTAAGTAAAAGAAACATGTCGAAGTAAACAGCACATACCTCGACGAGAGGAACGCTCCTCCTCGGGCTGGTCCCTCGACCGAGGGGCAGAAGGCGCCACCGTGCGACTCTCGACTCTCTTCCCTTTATCACAAGAAGGAGTTGGAACAGTCACACTCGGTTTAGAGCGCTTTGGATCACTCGAGGGACGCGCCCCTGTGGCGGACATCTTGGGAAGAGCGCTAGTGACGGGTGCGGCAACAACGCGTTCAGTCACGAGTACAGAGTGACCTGGAAATGAAAGCAACATGAAGACAACAAAACTTTGAAAATTAACAAGTCAAAAGAGGATGCAAGAATATGCCTTACTTGTAATTCCCTTATCGCGACCATGTCCGGAATCTCTAGGAATACCGGGGGTAGTAGTACGAGCATGCCGTCCGACAGGCGGGTTACCGCGAACATCAGTTGTCTTCAAGGACGAGCTTTTTCCATCAGTTCGACCTACATTGCAACATGATACATGTTATAAATAATATCAACATACCAAACCGTTAGAAGAAAGTATGAAAATCCCAGCATCAATCAACTCTTGCTCTGAAGCGCGTAGTAGACAACGGAAACTGCGCTCTTGCTGACATCGATAAATAACCTTCACAGTCTCCTTATCATCCGAAGAAAGCTCGGAGAAGTTAGGAGTAGGATCAGCCCTCTCGACTTTCTCAACTTCCTAATTTGTTCCAACATCGCAGACGAATAAATAATGATGTCGCCAATGAGGACCCGAGCGATCAGCCGGAGCTGCTAGTCGCTGTCTATAATCCCACTCGGCGTCCCCAAGCCCAAGTTGCTTGAAACCCCTGTCTTGCAAGTTGGGCCAACGCATCTTCATACCGCATAGTCCCGTCATGTCCGGACACAACATCTGATAGAAACAGCGGAAAAGGGTAGTGGAGTAGTGCCAAGACTGCCTATGAAATAGCACCCGGAAGCAACTCCATACTCGAAAGCCGGCGGGAGAAAGATAAACGGGCGAGATTCGATAGTAGCAACAAAGGTCTATCAAATCGGGACAATAAGGAAAGCGCAAGCCTTCCCTGATCTGTGAAGTGTAAACTGCGGTCAAGTCGTCGGGAGGTACGGTGACTCGCCCCTGTTTGACGCCGGGTAACACGTCGTAAGGCAGTATAACTTACAGCACTGAATCAAGTCCGCAACAAGATGCATATAAGTCGAACATAGCTTCATCAATCTGGTTGGTGAAGTAACTCACCCTTGTTTCCTTAACCTTTATGACTTTGGAAAAAACGGGAGGTTTTACGACGACTTCGGCCTCCACACCCGGTATAGCATCCAACGGCTCAACCATGTCGACATCCAACTCTTCATGGATATCCGAATATAGTGTCACTCTCGGAATGGGGATGGAAGACTTACTCATATTAACAGCTGTGAAAAGGCTAAGTACACGAAGTTGACAGCGAGATGTGATATCCTGAAAAGTACAACCGAAAATCCAATCAGTGCACAAGCACGCATCAAACACTTATGCAAACATCTATACAATGAACTCTCCATGCGAGATAAATATGTACGCAATGACTTAATAGTCTTTGTGCAACAAGTAACAACTATCATGCAAGGGGGGCAACCCTGTCAACACATCGACTTACCATGTCGACATCAAGCTCATACTCGTAGCATACATAACAAGGGAGAAATATTTTCTAAGTATTTTGCTCAGGATGACAATCAGCATATTGCAAGCTGTCAGCATATTACTAAGTATCGACATCCTACTAAGTGTCAACATGCTACTACGTGTCGACATACAACAAGTTGTCAGCATACTATCAAATATCTACGTACGACAAGGTGTCGGCATGCAACAAAATATAGCTGAAATATTTTCTAAGTATTTCGCTTACGATATGGGATTATATGCGACAGAAAACTAACCGTCAGAAAATATTGTCTAAACTATTTCCTTGATGTCAAGAATCAACAAGCGGCATGGAATCAACTACCTAGGAGCATTCTCCAAGTATACTAGCACGATGACGGATAACATACATCAAGTGGCAAACATCAACTACTACGAAATATTTTCTAAGTGTTTCTATGCCGGCGGTCGACAAGAATCATCTGACTACATCAATGATAACAAGCACTAGATATTATTGAAATATTTTTTAAGTGTTTTAACATGTTTGTAGACAGTGACCAACGATCAATACATGATGCTCAACACACATTGCCTAAATTATCACTACCAACATACAACCATTGACGACCATGTACGAACAACTACCGATTGTCAACATCGAGCATACTAAAACAACGGCTAAGGCATGGAGCAACATGTCGGCAATGAATACTATGCATAAGGGAAGTGTAACGATTCATTTGCACTTTTCTAAAATTTTCAGCACTTAGAAAAATTTTGGCCGATTTGGGGCTAAGTATCCTAATGCATTTCATCAAACACCTTGTATGCATGTTAAGTTGACTAAGCACATAGTGATTTCAAGATTGAATCGAATCAAGGCCAAACGAAGTCACAAAATGTCCAGCCATGTACGGAATCGGACTCACCAACACGAAGCGAGTCTGAATTGTCACACGCCTTCACCGGAGCTCCACGCGCCGCCTAGGAACGCCGCACGCGCAGCCGCCACGCGCCTCCGCTGGTTGCACGCGCCGCCGTTCTTCCCACCACACATCGTCGACTTCCACCTCAAGCTTGGCCTAAATTTAATTGATGTCCAGTATGATTTCACTACTCCAAATTTACACCTCCATAAGCTCCTTCTTCAACAAGCAATGAGAGCTTCTTGGAAAACTATCAAGGGAGGATGTAAGCTAATGACTACTCTCTCTCCTAATTTTCACTAATAGTGTCTACACCATGTGCTAAGGACTAAACTCATATTTATTTTCGTACAAGTCCCTAGCATCATGTATGAGCATGTTTACATCTCTCCTATACTTACATTACATACATGCTTCTTAATGTTGCATGACGCGCTACGTGCAATTATTATTGCATATTGCGTACATATAGGCTATTATGCATGATATTATTTTTATATATGCATGATTCTAACTTATGATTGCTACATGATTATTTTTATAATCTAAGTATGAATTGCATGTTTACATCATATTGCATGTTTACATCATATTACATTCTTACATCATATTCTATGTTTACATCATGCTTCATGTTGACAAGCATGCTCTCCAATTTTATATTGCTCTAAATATTTTGCTTATTGCGCAATTACGTCATCCATATGCTATGTTGTCATCTCCATGTTAACATCATGTTACACGTTTACGCCACGTACCATGATGACACCGCGTTGCATGATTATTTATTATTACAAGTATTTCGCTTATTGCATGTTATTACGAATAAGTCGTTAATTGCACGTTGTTATACGTATACCGTCTGTTACGCTAAACCCGTGAACAGATTATGCACGTTCGTTGAAAAAATAAAGATGGACCAATTTGTGCTCCGCGCATTCGATTGATAAACAGGCCACCCCTGAGGTCAGTGCCGAACCTAAATTGGACGAATATCCTATCTTAAATAGAGTCAAGCATGGGTTTTGAACCGCTACTTGACTCGGGGGCAAGTGGTGGATATCTGTCCAATTCGGGTTCGTATTTACGTTTCGGAACTCGCAAACACGTCAGAACCACAAAACGGATTTTACCGCAGTCACCCCAAGTCAAAACGGTCCGGATGCGCGCAGCACACAGACCGGGACTTCCGGATTGCCATAAGGCAATCCAGACTGGTCTGTTTTGCCCGGCAATCCGGACCATGTCGGATGTCGACATGGTCCGGACTGCCGATTAGTACTGCGCTTACCCCTATTTTTACTAAGTATGAGAAGTCAGTGCGCACATAGCCAACCTCAATATCGGTAAGCGTTTTCCTGTAAACCGACATTGAACCGCATAAAACCGGGTACGGTTCTCGGGTTTCCTATAAATAGGGACCTAGACCTCCCATTTTACAAGTTAACTCAAAACTCTCCCAAATTGGCTATTTGTGCTCTGACCTCTCTAAACACTTTCTCTCTCTAGATCGTGACTTAAGCATCGGAGAGGGCTCAACCAGCGCCACCCCCCTCTCCATGCTGGTTAATGCCCGTTTTGCTGGACCTGGTGTGTAGAAGACCAAAGTAGGAGCCAAAGTCTGTTCGGGGTTCGTGGGTCGAGGTCCGTGAAAAGCAACTCTAGGTGTCCCAGGTGGAATCGACCTCAACACGCGATGCCCGTAGTATCCGCCGGTCGCACGACGAACCTCGTACAAACTATTCGGAGACAGAGACAATAACTGAAGACTGAAGTGTTAATGTTATTGGATGACAATACATTAACAGGCACCCTCCCATTCCGGCGAGTGGGAGCTGTTAGCATATGGTGACGTGGCGCCGTAATTTTTAGCCCGTTAATATATGTGGTTACCTAAGATAATTAGGTAAATGTCGCATTAGGGCTAATTGGGCCAGACCTAATTCCCATGTGTCATGGGAGGCCCAAAATTGGGCCTCCCCAACCACATAAGTCGGCTGAAAGCCTAGAAGGGAATGGGGAGGATTTTCTCCTCCCCCACTATATAAGGAGGTCTTGGGGTCACCTCCAAAACACACCTTGATCACAACTCCTCCTAAGTTGTGATTTGAGAGAAATCCCTTTCTCTCTATAGTGAGTTCGGTCGGCCCCATAAACACAACTATTGGTGTGCCAAATTGCTTCCGAGCATTCAGTCCGAGGTTCTATCCCCGTTGAAGAATCGATCAGAGGATTTGCTGTGGAGCTTATACCGCATAGGACTTCTTCTCACGAAGAACTTGTACGGGTTCCGACCGGAGGATCAGAACTCTCTTCACAACGTTCTTGGGCAGGTAATCTATTGAGGTATGTGTACATTATTCCGCTGCGTAATTAGATTACTTACAAGTAAACGTTTAGCATTCCGTAGTATTATGTCCCCGTAATCAACCAGTTAATTATTTATTGGTATGGTCCATGTCCTAGGTGGTGGACTAGGTCCAAGAAATAATTTCTCACCTCAAACCTATTAAAGCAATAAAGTGAACAATTTAAGATTCAAGGTTAAATTGATAGGAACAATATATTAAAGCAATGAAGTGAATAATTTTTAATATTTTTGACGCTACCATTTTAAAATTATAGTAAAAAATAAATTATCCTAAAGTAACTCCAACTTTATACTCTATATATTCTATAATTCTACACCAGTATTTCTTGTCGGTGTTTTTTTATTATGTGAAGATATGTCTAAATGATCGGTCGCACCATCATATAAAATGAATGTATTTGTAGATCAACAAATCGAATGAAAAGACAAATTTAAAATATGATAGTCGGAGTTGTCCTTGAATTTGATGTGAATCCAAGAGATATGATATTCATCCAATCTCCTCTATATAAAAAGTTGGAGTTGTCCTTGAATAGATTCCAATTGTGAATCCCAAAATTGTCTCTGATTTCACCCAAATTAAATGACTCAACCAACAATAACTTCACTACGCTCTTTTCATTTAATTCATTCATCGGCAATCTTCATAACCGACCACCACCATTCCATTCGTGACCCTACACCTCAAGGGTCCTTCGACCCAATTTTCCTTCATTCCCATCACTTCATTTCATATCCATGTTGTAGTAATGGAATGTTCCACTTGACGTGTGATGTCGTTCTCGCTTTTATATGGTTGTCTCCATAGTGATAGGTTAGAACTGCAATTTTGTGTTCACTATGTTGCTTCTCAACTATTTTGGTGTATAAAGATATAGTTTGTAGACTTTAATTAGCCTTTGCATTCAAAATAAATTTAATCTTTTTCCATCAACTTGTTATCTTTTCGAAATCAACAGCTATGCGCGCCGAGGTGAGGGAAAACTCAGTTAGTCTCTTGCCGCTTTTCTCATCTCTGAACTACGGCCGTGACGACGACGACTGTTCAGATGATACACAATTTGCCAGGTTTTTATTCGATTATCCTTCTTCAAATTCTTCTTCATCTTTATCTTCTTGTAGAAAAGGTTTCTCTTTCTTTTTTCATCTGAGCAGATATAGGTTTCCACTTTACAAGTTAGGTATTTCATCGAACTGTTTCAGTGCATCATTTTTGTGTGGAATGATTTGGTTTTGTTTTTTTCTTGTTAAATATCTTACTTTTGGTATTGTTTTATTTAGTTCGGCCGGCCTATGTATTAAGGAGTTTAAGCATATGGTGATGGGCGCCGTAATTTGTAGCCCATAATATGTATAGTTTACCTAATGAACTTGGGTAAATGTCACATTAGGGTAATTGGGCTAGACCCAAATCCCAATTGACATGGGAGGGCCAAAATTGGGCCTCTACAATACATAGGCCGGCCGAAATAATTGGGTGGGGTAAAGTGGACTTTTGTCCACTTTACTCCTCCTATAAATAAGAGGTGTTAGGGAATATTTTAGGGTTAATCATAATTCCCTCACAAGAGTGTTTTAGATAGAAAACCCTCATCCCACACTAGCAAGTTTCGGCCGAACCATACCTACAACAAGAGTGTGCCAAATTTCTTTCGAGCAACTCTCCGAAGATCTGTCCCCGTGCCAAGAATTGATTTGAGGCTTTGCTGTGGAGCTAACACCACGTAGGACTTGTTTCACAAGAACCTCTACGGGTTCCGTCCGGTGGATCGAGAACTCCCTCGTACAAAGGATCTTGAACTACGGTAACTGTTGAGGTATGTGTAACTCTTCCGCTGCGTAATTTCGATTAGATGCACGTACCATGTTTTGTGTTTCCGTAGTGATTACTTCCCGTAATCTAACAGTGGTATCAGAGCCTAAGTTAGGAGTTCATGATTTTGATAAATTGGTGTTCTTGAAAATTTAAATTTTTGACCGAAATTTTAAAGTGTAAAATTTAAAATATATATATATATATATATATATATATATATATATCAAATTTTTAAGTATAAGGGTGGTCCGAAATTTTTATGATGTTCTTGGTTAAATTGATGTTCATGATCTTCAAGAGAAAGGTGATATTAAATCAAACATTGGATTGTAGATAAATTTGACCACATGTTCCTAATTTGTGTTTGTGCCGAATTTTTGAGTAAAATTACATGGTAAAATTTTTAATTTTCTTGATCATAAGGGATAAATTTCGGTACACACATATTGTTTACCATATTTTTAATTAAAGTAACAATATATCTATAATTAGGGACATAAGGATAGATTCACATTAAAATATATACAAATATATATAACTATCAATATATCTAAATATTTAAAAAGGGTTAAATATATTATTGATAGATTTAGTTACCTAAAAGATTGAGAAAATATATTGTCATATATTTGTTTCCCTATTAAAGATATTGACAATAAATAAAATATATATATAATCTATTGTGCCGATTTTACATATATATATATATATATATATATATATATATATATATATATATATTGTTGATTGATTTAATCTTAGCAATAAATATATATATATGTTTCATAAATGCCGAAATATATATATATATATATATATATATATATATTAATATTGGAAATTATCTTTATATAATTAATGTTACTTCGTATCTAAGTTTAATTTTTAATGGATTTAAAACCCTGGGCCACTTCAATATGTTTTAATTTTAATTATTGGGCAGGTCCAATATGTTTAACCGGGACGAAATAAAACCGAAACCGGATTTTCTCAATCGGTTCGACCTATTCGGGTCGGGTCGGACCAGGGTAATTAAGTGGGTCTAACCAAACCGGTTTTGAGTGTTGAACCGAACCCTATTTTCTTGGACCGGTTGGGACCGAACCATATTTTTAAATTAAAAACCGGACCGAACCGGACCAAAACGGACTGAAATTGACTGAAACGAACAATGTTTTCTTAACCGTATTCAAGTCAATTAAAATAGGGATGTCAAGTTTTAAAATCCAAATGTTTTTGAACCTCGAAATGGACTTCACAGTGTTCATAGGGTTGCTAACCTTTATGCCTTCTTTCGATTATGGGGATGGATCTCGGAGATACATGTTTTTGGGACTGGTTAAATTAGTGGGCAGAATTTCAACTGTTTATTATTCAATATATATTTATGCATGATTAGAACTGTTGACTTGACTGAGTCAAGCTAGCTGGATATTACATGTTGTGGGCGGAGCCCTGGTTAAATATATGGTATGCGCACTAGAATTAGGGCCGGCAATGGTGCGGTGAAAATTAAATAACCATGGTTATTCGCACCATTTACCGCAATGGTTAACCGCACCATTATGGTGAGGGGCGGTTATGGTGATGAATCTTGTAACCGCAATGGTTATGGTTATGGTTATGGTATTCAGTCCATAACCGCGGTTATAACCATCTCCTCTCTATATATAATATTAATATATATATTACTAATACTTATGTTATTATATATATATATATATACTATTATACTTTAGTTATTATTCAAATTTTATAATTCTTATTCCGTTAATTTTCCCACCCACCATTTTTTTGTCTATATTTCTTATTATTAGGTAACCACGATTGGAAGTGGTGGCGAATGAGGATCGATGATCGCAAGTGATAGACAATTGAATATGTGTTTTTTTAATTAAGTGAAACAATGAAGTTATGTTTAATTTGGATTTCGTGTATGAAACAATGAATGTATGTATGTTTACTTTTCTTGTATGAAACAATAATGTTGTATTAGTTTGAATGATTGTGGTTAAATGGTTTAATCATGGTTAAAAACCATGGTTATGGTTATGGTTATGGTATGAAGAATCATAACCGCAGTGGTTATGGTTATGGTTATGGTATGAGTGAAAAAAAATATGGTATGGTTATGGTATTAGTGTTATTCGCACCATACCCTCACCATCGCCAGCCCTAACTAGAATATACATGCTGTGATGGTTGAAAATGCCTAGGATTCATGTCTAAAAGCTTGCGTAATTGAATATAAGCACGAATTGCAAATCAGCCCCTAATATTTAAAATTATTTTAAAACCGAAAACCAGTTTCCAAATATGTATGATTTATGGGGATGTTACATGTTTGACACGTATGTTATAATGTTAAGGATGTAGTTGCGTTTGATAATTTACTTAAAAGTAGAAATATAAAGCAAGCATGAGTTCCTTAGAACATTAGACGCATGACGCGTAAGCATGTATGTGGTATGTATGATGAATGTTACTAGCATATGATAATTTGCATGGACTGTAGAATTGTGTATGCATGAGTTAATTCATCGGAAAGATTTTTCCAAAAAATAAAAGGGCCTTGGAAAATCCAAGATCGAGTATGCTTATTTTAAAATTTCCGTTCCGGTAATTTGCGATTTAAACCGTTTTTAACGTACTGATCTATTGGATGGAAGCCGACGATAGTGTGAACTCTTTCACAGCCACTTCCATTGGTTTACTGGTGGTCGGTTGGTTTAGATGACTGAAGAATCACTATATGTCGGACTCTATCTTAATAGATATTTGATATATGCAATTTTTTCTCAAAATTTTATTGTCTCCCTGATTTTGCTTAATCATCGTTGTGTTAGTCATGGCTGCGATCAGCAATGTGATCTCCCAAATGAATAAGGGAGTAAGATTGAACAGCAATAATTATAAGATTTGAAATAAGCACGCAAGGATGGTGATCACTGAAATGAGAGGCTTGGAGTACTTGACCACGAAGAGAGTCAGGCCAGAGGGAGACCACACGACTGAATTGTTGAAAATCCATGATGACTAGGATGCAAAGGATCAAGAGACTGTTCCGCCTTGTTATCACTGCTGGAGGATAACATACTCTATGGGTATGATCACTATTAGTCTACCATGGACCTGTGGGATGGTCTTAAGGCAGGGTTTGGTGTTTACACCACAGCCCAGAAGCGATCGTTAAACATCTCTTTAGACTCATATAAAATGAATCCAAAGCACACAATGAAGGAGCATCTTATACATATGTCTAACATGCTTGCTGAACTCAAGGAGGCAGGAGAGATCCTGACCGACGAACAAAAGGTCCAATGCGTGATTCGTTCTTTGCCTGACTCTTAGAATAGAATGAAAATGCACCTTACCCACTCCACTCAACTCGATAACCTCGAGAAAGTGCGAGTTCACCTCGAGCTAGAGGAAGATCATCTCAAGGCTGAAAAGCCGAGAGCGGAAATGCATCTAGCATCCTCGAATCCAGCTGAGCAAAAGGGTAAGCGCAAGAGTAAGGGAAAGAACCTTCAGGTCAAGGCTGTTAAGCCACTAGCTCCAAAGTCTCAGAAGAAAGGCAAAGCAAAACAAACATGCAAAGAGGAAACTAGAGCGTGTTTTAGGTGTGGCGTGAAAGGACACCTTGTTGTTGCCTGCACAAATCCTCCTAATGTGCGTGCAGAAGAATAATGATAAAATCATAATTTCTTCAAGGACTCCTCGAGAGTAATTCAATTTACCTTTTTGAATTACAGAACCGAGAACGAGAACAAGCACAAACCTGAGGGACTTGCCCCCAAGTCTTAAAGATTGAAAGACTTTATCTTTATTTGCTTTGCCAAATTGAACCTCTTCATAATTTTCTGTTTAAACATACTTTATAATAATAATGTTCCTTGAAACAAAGGAAACGTTATATTGATTATCATTCCTCAAGCGATTCGATCCTTTTAATTATCTGTTTAACGCATTGCTTACATATTACCTATAAATCTTATTTTATTATTATCACTCCATTGAATGAAATAAACTTTAATGATAATCATGTTTGAAACAGTTAAAACCGATTAAATTGAATTAAATTCAGAAATGAAACGATTTAACCAAGGGTTTAACCCCAGAGTAGATTGCGCAACGCGCAAGTGGACCTCGATAGACGGAACACATCGGTTCATTACATGAGTTTAATATTGAAGTGTTTATATGATGAAGTGCTGAATTTTCGTTTGCAATCCTTCGGAAAGATGACTTATTGATAACATTTACATCGGTATGAAGTAAGCTATATAAGCTACAACGACCTTGTAAAAGTATGAACTGACACATAAGGTGAATACCTAAGATGCTCAGTTCGGATATGGGAAAAATTCTCCGAGATAAGTCAGCAAACGAAGAAGGATAAATTCGGTTAAACGATTTTCCTTCGAAACGCCTTGAACGATAAATCAGGCTAGGCATTCAAGTTAAATAACACACTTCAAGAAGCACATTTTATATTTTTACATAATGTTTGAGTCGTTCTATAAGACATTCAATATGGAATGATGACAGATGATTCACATAAATGTAAAACCGTGTTCCACTAAGATCGGTAAGGTAGGTAACCATCATAGATGAAAGGTGACAATGAGTTAAATCATATCACCATGCGACATTAATTTGCGCAATAAACACGTTTTTAGGACAAGGGTACACCAGTTACTCCTAGAAAATACATGTTTCTAGCTTGGATTAAATGGTACCATGGTCGAACATGAGACATTACATCACTAAGAGTGAGAATTTTTCCAAATGCATTAACAGTTTTAATCAACATAGTCATGATCAAAACATAGCAGAATAACGATGACAATTAGGTCCCACTTAATTCGAGTGGGAGAGATTTGAACCAGTAACTCAAGTGAATGACATGGTAAATGAGAATGGGGACATTTTCATTGTAAATCCAGCGGAAGGAATAAACCCTACCACAAGTAATCACTGTTGCTGTTGGGACGAATCAAGTCGAACCTGATGGTCAAAATTGCTGAATCGGGAGTGACACAACTACCTATATTACCCATTGTTCCTAGTGGGAGTGATCCAACCATACTGGGTTCCAGATCCTAGTGATCAAGGTATGCATCTCGGGAGTAAAACCTCGAGACCAAGAGGTTGTAATAGGAAAGTTATAGGTAAAGGTACTAGCACTGCCGTTGTTCCCAACAGAGACGATGCTTCTATAAGAAGCATTGTTCCGAGTGGGAGGATTATACCCAATAGAAATGATGCTTAATTTCTTCTGACGGTTTGGTATGTTGATAATATTTATAACATGTATCATGTTGCAACGTAGGTCGAACTGATGGAAAAATCTTGACCTTGCAGACAGCTAATGTTCGCGGTAACCTGCCTGTTGGACGGCATGCTCGTACTACTGCCCCCGCTATTCCTGGAGCTTCCGGACATGGTCGCGATAAGGGGATTACAAGGAAGACACCTTCTTGCATCATCTTTGGACTTGTTAATTTTCCAAGTTTTGTTGCTTTCATTTTCAGATCATTCTGTACTTGTGACTGAACGCGTTGTTGCCGCTCCCGTCACTAGCGCTCTTCCTAAGAGGTCTGCCACAGGGGCGCGTCCCTCGAGTGATCCCAAGCTCTCCAAACCGAGTGCGACTGTTCCAACTCCTTCTTGTGATAAAGGGAAAAGAGTCGAGAGATGCACAGTGGCGCCCCCTGCCCCCTGGTCGAGGGACCGGCCCGAGGAGGAGCGTTCCTCTTGTCGAGGTATGTGTTGTTTACTTCGACATGTTTATTTTACTTAGGATTTTTCGTTAATATCTTCTTTGTTTTATGTTGATCTTATTGCAGCACTTCCAGGCATCAAGCGTGATGACTTGACCTTATCCGACGGGATAGATGTATCTGGAGAAGATTGGTCACCTTTCTCCACTGACGGTCTTCACTTTCCGAAGGATTCCATGCTCAGCACACCGGCAGTCGGGGTACGAGTTCTTCATAGGTGCATTCCTCCTGGCGATCATGACGTTAAGCCATCCACATACAAGGAAGCACAAGCATATGTTGAGAGTAGCTTGGCTGAATTTGCCCCGGTAAGCCTTGCTATAACTTCTGTGTTCGCATGCTGTAATCATATGCCTTGCGTTGATTGTCTTGTTGTTTGGTTTATTGTACTTAGGCTATTTCAAGGATGATGAACATGTCATCCTTTGTGTTGGAGCCTGTGCGCGAGAAGATGGCTGCTTTCCAGAAGAGCAATGCAGTTATTCGTGAGCTTGCACAGTCCGAGGAGGAGGTGCAAAACTTGAACTCCCAAGTTGCTGATTTTGATACACGCATTGCTGCTCGTCGCGCCCATGTTGAGCAACTTGAGGCTGAGATTGCTTCTATCAAGCAGCAAATTGCAGAGATTAGTAGCGCCCATGATGTCACGCTTGCTTTTATACGTGGGGAAGCACACAAGTCAGGGGTTGAGAAGGGACTTGCCGAGTATCCCAGCACTGTTGCGCATACTGCCGCGTCCTTGCTACCGCCAAGGCGAAGTCTTCATATATGATTGATGATTTTGCCAAAGATTATATTGGCAGAGTATGCGCGCTTGCCCCCGGCTTTCCATTCGACAAGTTAGGTCCTTATTCTTCTTTTGCTGTTAACCATGTTTGGATTTACAGCGTAAAGAAGCTGAAGCGGCTTCTCTCTCCGTGATCTTTGGATATGGTAGTGACGACATTGCGCTAGATGTTGACTTCATGAAGATGTTATCTTAGTCTTTTGAAGATGATGTTATCTCTTGAATAGTATCATGTTGTTTGCTTTCAGCATGTTGAACCCTTTATGAACGGGTTGACGTTACGTTGAGGCTTTTGTCGCAACCTTCGCTTATGCGTTTGCTTGCATGGTATTTCGTCACTTGGACATGTTTTCCACAATAATAAACATGTGATAACTTGCTAGTAATATTTCATACCTTGAGTTATCTTTGTTGTCCGTATGTACTAGACTTGCATTATAAGATTGATCTCTTTGTTATAATGGATAAGCATCGAATGTTGCGACTTGCGCATTGCAGGGTGTTATTAGCGCCCCTCTTGAAAAAATTTCCAAGGCATGGCATGATATGTACACTTGGTACTTGTAGCATTGTAGATAGTAATGTACTCGGCACGGGCACTTGGCATTGGCACTTGACATGTAGCAGTGTCGTCCCGACGAGGCAAGACTTAAGTTTATACCGTCTTTTAGTTCCACTCTAAGGCGACGATGTACAAGACTCGACTTGTAAGTTTAATGAGTTTTTCAAACAGGGTGCGTTCCTGCTAGCGTTTTTGAGTGAAGTCTGCCCACTTAAGGTATAGGTCTTTATTATGTCTGCATCCTTAAGAGGATATGCATAGTTTGAGTATACATGAAGCTATCCTATCAAGGAATGTATCTTCATGGCGTATGAACCCTTAAGAGGGATATACATACTTTGTAGATGGGGTGATTAGTCCCACCTAAGTGCCGCATCCTGGTGTGTATGCAGGGAATGGCTATGAACATGAGGATTTGCCTCTAAGAGGATTTGACAGCATGCTATTTTTTAGAAGTAAGCATGGGGTTTTCCCTTAAAAAGAGGATGTCGCAGCATGCTACTTTTGATAGATGTGAACATGAGGTTTGCCCTTGCAAAGAGGATGTCGCAGCATGTCTATTTTGATAGTAAATCTTTGTGTTTATCCCGGATATTACTTGTTGTTGACGCCTTTGGAATAGTCGTCATTTTGATAGAGAATTTATATAAGTCCCTTTTTTGTAGATAATCTGCAAGTTGTCATTGCGACGTATAAGTTGACTGTGCACATAGCGCGATGACTTTGTGTTGCTGACATCTTCTTGAGATAGACGCCGTTATAGATGGAGAAATAAACTCTTTGTTGGTGTGATAATAGATATGTTGCGTTGTAGGCCATAAGTTCCTCATTACATAGTGTTTAGCTTGTTTTGTTGATAATAATCTTCTTGATGCCGCATAATACAAGTTGCATAATAACTTGAGTTGTTGATATGAGTAATATGCTCGTTGTTTATTACATGGTGTTAATCCAAAGTAGAATGCGTATTATAGAGATGTACCTACGAAAGTGGATTAATCTTTATTAGAATTTGATTACGCGTACAATCGCTTGCAGGAAGGCGTCTACTGATCGCTCTTTCCGAAATATTTCTAAGTAAAAACATGTTGACAAAGATGTAAAGACAGATAAAAAGTGGATAGTCTATCTCCCTCTGAGATGTTTCGGTAGCGGACGAGCATCGTTCCTTGCGACATAGCTTCCCAAGGCTCCATGTGCAATAAACTCCTCGATCTCCATTCTCAAAGTTAAGCAACTATTAGTATGGTGCCCCCATGTTTGGTGGTATTGGCACCAATCTTCCACATTTCTACCTAGGAAGGCAGTCATCGGCTCAAGTGGACCCGCAAGCTTGTTTTCCAGGAGCTTAATGTATATCTCTTCGACCTCCGTGTTCAAGGGGGTGAAGATGTCAGGGTATTCGACGCTTGAGCTTCCTGGTTTTCTTGAAGTCTGAGCTTCCTGATTCGAGCTGAGAGGTGTACCCCATCCCAGCTCGCGTTCACAAGAGATTGCGGTTTCCAACTTATCTTTCAGGCAAGCTACCGTCTTGGTTGTACGCCATCCATATATTCATCCGACAAAAAAAAATAGTTGGCGCGTTCATGTTCAAATAAAACGCGGTGATGACTTCTTTTTTGGTTTCCCTTAGTGCAGCTGCATTCTGGGCGAACCTCCTGAAGTAAGCTGTGATGGACTCTTCTTGTCCTTGTCTGACATCTAGGATGCTTTGTTTTATTGGGAAGAGCGTCCTATCGAGTCTTGCACCTGGTGTTAACTTCCTTTTCCCTTCATCATCATCACTTGAGGCGAACAGCTTTCTTTTCATGCCAACTTCTATCATGGCAATGGACACTTGCTTCATCTTCCTTAGAGCATTGACGTAGCACTTCCGTGCGGCTGTTTGATCACCCAGCACCTCGCCAATCCCATGAGGAGTTAGGAACTTCATCTTCTGGTGGGCATCTGATGGCACAATGTCGTGCGGGTTGATTGTCATTCTTCCTAGGATGCCATTGTATGCTCCTAGGGTGCTCACCACTTCAAATGTGACATAGATATGAAGCGCCTTCCAACCTTCTCCCAAGATGACTGGCAGTGTGATCATACCCAACGAGTAAGTTGCAGCTCCTGCGAAACTGACTAGCGGGAATGTACTTGGCGAAAGATCGGCTTCAGTTTTTCCCAATTTCTTGAGAACTTCTACGTGCAGTAAATCCGCGGCACTTCCACCATCCACCAATATCCTTCGCACATCCTATCCGTTGAAATCCAACGTAATGACAAGAGCATCATTGTGGGGGTAGACTATGTGCTTCTTGTCAGCGTTTGAGAACGGGATGATCATGTCTTCCTTCTTCGGTTGGCGTCTTTTCCAATACTTAGGCAAACCTTGTAGTTGTGTAGCATAGACATCACGAGCATTAGAAATGCTTCCTCCAGCCGGAGGCGGATTGACGTCCATTTTCTCCTTTCCCTTGTTCATCTTTTTGGATGGCTCAGCATGGTTCTTCTTCTGGCGCACGGTTCTTTCCTTGAGCTCTCATTTGAGGATGAAATTGTTTACACGGAATCTTAGGGTGACACAGCTGTCCGTCTCGTGGCCATAGACTTCGTGGTTCTCGTACCATTTGTCTTCTTGCTTTCCAAGTGGACCTTTTCGGAAGTTTGTCGGCTCCCTCCCCATGTTGTCTTCCTTCATCTTTTTTAGGATCACGGAGAGTGGTGCATTCAAAGGAATGCAGTCTGCCAAGTTCACTTCCTTCGGTATTTGGAACTCCGGCTGGAACGGCCTCTTTTGCGGCAGGAACTGCCTCGGTTGTTGCGAACCTTGTTGAGGTCTCGCATGCTTCTCTTTAGCACGAGCTGCGCTGAGTTTCGCCTTATGCTGATCCCTGAATCTTTCTAGATCCAGAAACTCCTTGACTCTTTCCGCCAATTCTTCAAGTGTCTCCGCGGGGCGCCTCGACATCTTCTCCGCTAGGGAAAACCCTATTCGGCATAAGTTCGCAATGAAAGCACGCACGATCTCTCCTTCAGTGAGGTTGCCCTGAATGTCCGCGACATTTTGGTTGAAACGGATGTAGTAATCCGCTAACGACTCATCATTTTGCTGTACCACCTCGTTCAATGCATTTGGTCCCTTTAGGAGTGTACGCTCTCCCATGTATCTTTGAATAATCTTCGCCTTCAGGTATGCCCACGATGTAACACTTCCGCATGGTAATGAAAAGAACCAATGTGCGGCCGTTCCCACAAGGGTGTTGGGGAATGTCATGGCGCCATGATGCGGATTGTCAGTTCGTCCCAGCAATGAGGCTTCATGTTGTTGAATATGTTCAATCGGATCTCCTTTTCCCCTGTACTTCTCTCCTCTAATTCGGTAGAGAGCGTATGGGACGCGGCTGTACACTAGTTCATCGGAGAACGGATGCGACACGTTCTCTTCAAGGGCATGCATCCCTTTCATCTTTGATTGCTTCATCTTCTTCTCGATCATTTCTTCCAAAGCCTTAGCCGTAAGTCCTGTGACTAGGATGTCACTGTTGCACGCAGGCTTCCTCCACCCTTCATTGTATGTATGAGCACGGGTTGCTTCCTTGAAATGGCCTTCCTTGTGCATGTCGGCATGGCTTGCTGACTTGAAGTTGCCTTCCTTTTGTGGCCGCTGTGAGTTTTTCACAGGCGGTTGCCTCCATCTTACTCCTTCCTATTGCTGGTTCACACCAACACTTGGAGTGTATGAATGTTAAGCTTCCTGCCTTGCCTGCCGGTACTGGTAGGTTCCTTCAGAATATCCTTCGCCTTATGGATGCTGCGGCTCTTGATGGTTGACATCATACGGCATCTCCCTTTTAGGTGCAGCATACTCATTAGCTGGCGGAGGTGGTGGCAGGGGTGCCATGTATCCCTGGTTTTTTAGAGTCTCCCTGAATGCGAGGAGCTCTTCCGGTGCGGCCATCATGGCAGGTGTGACTGGTGGCAGGTTGCCTACGCCTCTTGCTTGTTGCTGCACTCCGTCAGCTGGCATCCCGTGTGGGAACTCTTCATTCCTCTTCGCCCTTTGTTCTAACTCATGCACTAGTACCTTGTTCTGGACGTCGGGACCATGCTGCACGAAGGGCGCATTTGCGGTTGGCATGGAGGAGGCGGTGGACTCTACATTTGGAATGTGAGAAGGTCCTGGTTGGCTTCTCGTCGGCTTTGGCTTGCTCGCACCCACCTTCTTCGTACGTCTGCCTGTCATAGCTTGCAGTATGGAATGCCTTCTTGCTCGAATCACGCTGACGGCGCCAAGTGTTGAGATCGTTTCCACTTGGGATATCTCGAACTGCTTTTCACAGACCTCGATCCTCGATCCACGAACTAACTTTGGCTCCTACCTCGATACTCGAACTAACTTTGATCTCTGTCTCAATCATCTATATGCCAGATCCTGCAGAGCGGGCGATAACCAGCATGGAGAGGGGGGGTGGTGCTGGTTGTGCCCTCTCTGATGCTAAAGTCAGAATTTTAGAGAGAGAAAGTTTAGGGAGAGGTCAGAGCACAAATAGCCAATTCTCTAGAGTTTCGAGTTAACCTTCTAAAATGGGAGGTCTAGGCCCCTATTTATAGGAAACCTGAGAACTGTGTCCGGTTTGATGTCGGTTTACAGGAAAACGCTTACCGACATCGAGGTTGGCTATATGCGCACTAACTTCTCATATTTAGTAAAAATAGGGGTAAACGCGCAGTACTAGTCGGTAATCCGGACCGTGTCGACATACGACATGGTCCGGATTGCCTTGGCGATCTGGAAGTCCCCGGTCCGGGTGCGACGCTCATCCGGACCGTTTTGACCCGGGGTGACTGCGGTAAGATCCGTTTGTGGTTCTAGCGTGTTTGCGAGGTCCGAAACGTAAATATGAACCCGAATTGGACAGATATCCAACACCGACCATGGTGGCGATCCGGATAATCGTAAGTCCACCACAGGAGGGGTATTCCTCCTTGCTTATGTCGCCATTTCATGGACGAGCAAGAAGCAATCATGGGTCACGCTGTCTACGATAGAATCGAAATTCGTTGCACTCTCCAAAATGCACAGGAAACGGTCTGGCTGAAAAGGCTTCTTACTGCATTGTCAGGCACTCATGAAATGAGAAAGCCTGTAAAGGTATTCTCCGACAGTCAAGTTGCCATAGCGGCAGTTAAGAATCCAAAGTACCACAGTACGACTAAACACATTGATATGAAATATAATTATGCTAAATCAGTAGTGGAAGACAATATAATCACATTCGAATACTTGTCCACTGACGAAATGGTGGCAGATCAACTAACTAAACCTTTACGTAGAGAGATTTTTTGAAAGGCACGTAAAACTGCTTGGATTGCGTAGGTTTTAATAAGTGGCTTGTATCAGTGATAACATTTTGATTATTGAAAGTTATATTTTAATTAAAGAATTGCAAATTTTGAGTACATTATCTATCGACGTCATGCTGATAAATAACATTGGATTTTACGGTCTATAAACTAAGTCGTAGGAGGATGTAAAAGTCTTCCGAAAAAAATTATGTCGAATGTAGGCATTGCCTCGTCACACAGGCAAGGTCGCCTTGTAGGTGAGGGGGACCTATACCCTAACAAGATCGGCTGAGAACCAGAGGGATAAACCTGGTAATACGAAACGATTACTTAGTCTCGGTAAAACGCGACTTTACCTTCGTTTTGTAAATCGCCGTGATGGACCTTGTCCATCAAATTACCACATTCAGGTATGCTATTATTGACAGATGAAATATTCTGCAGTAGCATTATTGACATATCCCAATCCTTGCTAGTTCAGGTATGCTATTGACGCGTGTCTCATATTGCGCGTGTCATGTTCGACTACGGGGTCATGCTCGGTTGTCCTAGCTAGGATCCTTGAGATACCTATGGGCGCGACTTCTTCACCTCGAGCGTGTGACTGATCATCGGTGCCTTATGAAGAGGCGCCCAAAGTATCCTCTCGGTCTCGGAACTCATACCTAAGGCCAGGCTCAATGTTCGCATCCCGGCGTACGAGCGTCGTGCTGAAGAAAAAGGCCAAGTGACCACGTATTTGGAAACCAATTGAGTTTGACTAAGGGTATGAGGGATGGGGATGGTCAAGTTCACCTGTAATTCACCGACTCTTGTATTCACTAGGTGGCCACCAACCGGATATTAGTTGAAGGTTGTGAATACTTGAACGGATGCCCTGGAGAAGTATTCCTATGTGGAAAACTGGGCAATTGGAGAATTACTGTTGACCAAGGATACAACGCGATATGATTTATATTTATGTAAACATGTTGATTGACGACATGGAATCAACGTTCCGCGGGCGCTACAACACTCCTACACCACCATGAACAAATGGGGTATGATAGCGTCAACATCACACCAAAAAGTCAAGTTTCCAACAAAGGCAGGAGTCAGTGAAGTAAATGGAGATCAACAGCTGTCAAAAGATTGCTACAAGGTTGCACTCCAACATGGTGACAAGACAAATAATGGCGGAATTCCCATCATTGAAGAAGACCCAAGGATGGATCATGCACGTTCTGCCCCTGTAAAAGCATTGCAAGAAGTCAAGATCGATGATCCAGAGAGGATGGTTCTAGTGGGGGCATCACAGTCAGAAGATGAAGTGATAGAAATCAAGGCACTTCTAGAAGAATATAAGGAGCTGTTCTCATGGTCACCAAGCGACATGCCAGGAATAAGCCCAAACATAATCTCTCACAAGCTCAACATCAAACCAGGATCAAGACCTATAACACAAAAGCTACGTCCATTGGTGGGTGACAAAAAGCTCGCAATACGAGAAGAAGTGGGCAAGTTGTTGAACGCGGGTTTCATTGAAGAGTCGCAATATCAAACATGGGTGGCGAATCCAGTTTTGGTACCCAAACCTAACGGCAAGATGAGAATGTGCATCGATTACAGAGACCTCAACAATGCATGTCCAAAGGATTCATATCCGCTGCCAAGGATCGACCAACTAGTAGATGCCACCGCAGGACACGAGTTAATGTCAGTAATGGATGCGTATTCAGGATACAACCAAATTCCAATGGCAGAACAAGACGCACCTCACACTACGTTCTATGCAGACAGAGAAATCTACAATTACAAGGTCATGCCATTCGGACTAATTAACGTCGGAGCAACATACCAACCAATGGTCAACACAATCTTCGGAGATATGATCGGGAAAGTCATTGAAGCATGCGTAGATGACATGGTCGTGAAGTCGACAAAATGGCGTAACCATGCTGATGACCTCCGCCAGGTGTTTAAAAGAATGCGAGAATTCCAAGTCAGATTAAATCCAACAAAGTGGGCCTTTGGCGTGCAATCAGGAAAAAATCTTGGCTTCATGGTCAGCGAAAGAGGGATCGAAGCAAACTCGGAAAAAGTAAAGGCGATAGAAGAAATGGAGTCTCCCAAGAAGCACAAAGAAGTCCAACAACTAAATGGACGTTTAGCAGCCCTTAACAGGTTCCTCGCAAGAATAGGTGACAAGTCCCTTCCATTCTTCCAAGTACTTCGTGCAAACAAGAAGTTCGAGTGGACACCAGTATGCGAAGAAGCATTCCAACAATTGAAGCAGCATTTGTGAGCGCTCCCAGCGTTAGCAAAACCAATCCAAGGCGAGCCGCTCTACCTGTACATATCCGTAAGCAACACTGCGGTCAGCTCAGTACTCGTTAAGCAAAAAGGGACTACACAGCTTCCAGTGTATTATGTGAGCAAAATCCTGGCAAAGTACCAAGTGAATTATATGCCAATCGAGAAATACCTGTATGCTCTCATAGTAGCGGCAAGGAAATTGAGGCCATACTACCATGAACACGAGATAACAGTCCTAACGGACCAAACCTTGAAGCACATCCTGTCAAAGCCAAACATGTCAGGGAAATTAACAAAGTGGTCAATCGAACTAAGTGAATTCCTCATTCACTTTGCACCACGAACAACAATCAAGGGACAAGCATTGGCAGACTTTATCGCGGAATTCACAGGAATAACCACGGAAACTGACATCCAAGATGGGGCACAACAAAATGAAGAACACACTGAGGTGTGGCAAATGTACACTGATGGTTCCTCAAACGTAGAAGGATCAGGAGCTGGATTCCTCATAATTCCGCCTGATGGGTCGGAACCGGTTAAGTATGCTCTAAGCTTAACATTCAGAGCAACGAATAACGAGGTAGAATATGAAGCTTTGATAACAGGCTTAAGGATTGCAAAAGGCCTCGGAATCAAACGCTTAAGAGTCAAGTGCGACTCACAGCTAGTTGTCAATCAAGTCAAAGGCGAGTACGTGGCTAAGTCAGAGAACATGCAGAAATACTTGGGACAAGAAAAGGAGCTCATCGCAAGCTTTCAAACTTTCAACATAACGTCCGTCCCAAGGGAAGAAAATCAAGAGGCGGATGCGTTAAGCAAGTTTGCACAAGGAAGGGAACAAGGCCAAGAAACACACTTCGTCGAAAACAGGATCATGTCCGTAATCGACAAACTAGAGGTGTTAAATATCAACACAGAGCCAACCTGGATGACTCCAATTTTGGCATACCTCACGGATAACGTCATACCGGAAGAAAGACTTAAAGCGCAAAAAATCAGAAGAATCGTTGTCAACTATACATTGATTGAAGGCCAGCTATACAAGAAAGGATTCTCGACGCCATACCTAAAGTGCTTAACTTTCCCAGAGGGCATGACAGTGTTGAAGGACTTGCACGAAGGCCAAGCAGCTTGTCACGAGGGGGCAAGATCCTTAATCCGAAAAGCGCTCGGTCTAGGATATTATTGGCCAACAATGAGAAGCCAAGCAACAAACATGGTCATGGAATGCGAATCCTGTCAACTTTATTCAAGGAACATAAGGGCTCCCGCAACGGAGTTGTGTCCAATTGCAAGTTCCTGGCCTTTCGCACAATGGGGAATTGACTTGGTAGGACCACTTCCACAATCCAAGGAGAAAACAAAGTACATTGTAGTAGCTATCGACTACTTCTCCAAGTGGATTGAAGCTAAGGCATTAGCACGTACGACGCACGCACAAATAATGGATTTCATACGAAACCACATCATTGCACGATATGCCGTACCAAGGGTACTCATCAGCGACAATTGGCCACAATTCAGAAGTTCAAGACTGCAAGCAATCTGTGAAAGACTCAACATAGGTTACCGTTTCGCATCAGTGCGTCATGCTCAAACCAATGGACAAGTCGAATCCGCCAACAAGATCGTCCTGGATGTTCTTAAGAAGAGGGTTGATGCTTTGAAAGGAGGATCGGCAGAAGAACTTAGCAGTGTCCTATGGGCTGTACGTACAACCCCGAAGGAGTCAACAGGCGAAACACCGTTTAGCCTGGTATACGGAACATAAGCAGTAGCTCCAATCGAAATCGCAGTCTCATCATACCGCACAACTCACTTCGACCCCCAAACCAACGAAGCGGAGATGCGTTTAGACCTGGACTTGGCAGATGAAAGAAGGCAAAATTCGGAGCTAACCCTAGCACGTATGTGCTTAATAACTGCAAGATACTACAACAGGAAGGTGAAAGAAAGACAATTCCATGTAGGCGAGATGGTGTGGAGAAGGAATGAATTCTCACACTTGGATCAAATCAACAAGTTATCTCCAAAGTGGGAAGGCCCATACAAGATTGTCTCAGTTCCTTATGTTAGCGCGTACTGCCTCCAAGACACCGAGGGAAACATCCTTCCAAACACATTCAACGGGGGACACTTGAAGAAATTCCACGGTTAAAGGAAGAACATTATATCACAAAGGAGCTATTGTATCAAGCTCTTTTGTCTGAAACTCTTATATAAAAATGAGGGCGATTTATTAACTCCAAGTTTGTTTACAAACATGTAATCACATCAATCATTTAATAAAGTCAATCTACTCTCGTAGTTACCTTCTCACATTATGCACTATACTCTGGATTAACATCAAGTAGAAAACAACGTGCATACTACTCATAATCATCACGCCATGCAACTTATAATAGGCGACATCAACAAGTGCATCTTCAACAAATTCAAAAGCAACATCATGCAATATTCTAAAAGTGACATGGTGCAATATCCTTCTCAAAAGTACAATACCCATGTTCACATCTATCAAAAGTAACATGTTGCGACATCCTTTCCAAGAGGGCAAACCTCATGTTTACTTCTAATAAATGACATGTTGTGAAATCCTTCGGGCAAATCCTCACGTTCATTGTCATTCCCTGAATAGAAACAGGATGCGGCAAATGCAATGACGGGACTGATCACCCCACCGTGGCGGAAGTCCTCTTGTTAGACGAGAACCCCACACACTAAATATATGCATACTCTCTTAAGGGTTCATACACCATGAAGACTTAGGCCTGAAAATGTATAGCTTCGTGTTATACGCTTTTTTAAGCAAACCTTGTACAAAACTCATCAAACTTACAAGTCGAGTCTTGTATAACGTTATCTTGCTCTTTAGCATTTAACGCAAAAACAGCAAAATAAGCAAGAACTATCTTGCAACAACGTCGCCTTAGAGTGGAACTAAGAGACGTTATAAACTCAAGTCTTACTACGTCAAGACGACACTGCTACATGTCAAAGGCCAAGTGCCAAGTACATAACATCCTACAATGCGCAAGTCGCAACATCGTATGTTCTATCCATCACAACAAGGAGTTCAATCCTATCATGCAAGTCCAATATATACGGACAACGAAGATAACGCAAGGAAATCAACACCAAGGACAAACATCAACTCAAAGATACATGAGAAGTTTCACTATCCCAAGTAAGCTGTGGAACAACATCCATAAGTTCGGGAGGAGTACCAAGGACATCAGCACCTCCTCCATCTTTAATCATATCATAGGCGGTTTCATCAAGCCCCAAAATGTGCAATGCCTTAAGATAATTAACGGCATAGTCAGAGCAAGGCCCAAGCTTGTCAAAAGGAAAATTTGGGGCAAGCGCGTTGACACGACGAAAGTAATCCTCGGCACGCTTTCCCATCATGGTATCAGTTATCTTTTTAGCTGCAAGTCCAAAAGCAGGAGTATTCAAGTACTGGGAAAAACCTGCTTCAATTCCAAGTGCATAATGTTCCTCACGTGCGGCAATCAAGGCAGCTTCTCGAGACGTGATGTCATCAGAAATCTGTTTCTCAAGCGCAATCATCTCAGCTTCAAGATTAGAAATTCGAGTCTCCTGCACCTAATACTTGGTCTCGGAATCAGCTATCTTCGAACCAAGTACACACACTTTCTCCTTAGAACGAGCAAGTTCAAGACTAACGGTGTTACATTTGTTAACAGCAGTTCTTCTAGCACTAACAAGCTCCACAACATACGACGACATATTAACCATCTGAGACACAGCTTGAAAATCATACAAAAGCACAAGGCCATAAGTATTAAACAACAAAGGCATACAGCACGAAAGTTGTCAAGGAATAGAACCTGTTAACTTACAGGAGCAAAGTTGGCCAAAGCATGTTCAACACACTCTTCGGCTTCTTCATCAGTCCTCGGACAAGCGCGTCGATCAGCGGGGGGCATACTCCTATGCAGCACACGAACACCAACCTCCGGCACATTAAGTTTCACCTCCTTCGGAAAACGAAGACCGCCCCTACCAAGAGGTTTACAAGCATCACCAGATATATCACCTTCCAAGGGGCGAAGAAGATGATCACGCTTCAAAGCTGGGATAACTGCAAGGAAAAGATAAGGAATAAAAACTAAGTGTGTAAAATCAGAGTATAATAAGAAATGCGAGGTACATCTCATACCAACAGACGAGGAGCGATCCTCTGTGAGTCCATCCCACCAAATCGATTCCCCATTGCGCGAAGGGCCAAACACTCTTGATGGACGTCAGATCGGCAGCTGGAGCCATGATATTCGGGGCGTACCTCTGGCAAGCGTCACAGGATCGGACTAGCATCGTTGCCTCATTGTTCATCGAGGGCCAGTAATAGCCCAGGTTCAGCACTTTCCTCACGACGGATCAGGCACCTTCATGACAAGCCGAGTATCCTTCGTGCACCTCCCTAAGGATCCGGTCTGTATCGGGCTCAGCCACACATTTCAAGTAAGGAGTTGAAGGAGTTGAATACCCCTTTTTATACAGATGATTGTCCACCATCACATAACTGACCGCGATTCGGCGTAATTTGCCTGCTGCTACTTTATCATCGGGGACTTCCCCAAGAGTCAGGTACACGGCTATCGGGGTCATCCAAGTGGGCTCCTCCGATCCGGTCTCGATGGCACATACCTCTGATTGATCGGCGGCTGACAGGATCACCTTCTCCAAGAAGTGCACCTTCCGGCTTTCATCGAGGGGTGCCCCCAAGGCGAACTTGCTCAAGGCATATGCTTCCACATTATCCTCCCTCAGGATCGCCTCAATATCGAAGCTCTTGAAACTCTCCTTCAAGGTTTGCACCTCACGAAGGTACTTTTTCATCATCGGGCTCTTTGCTTCGTATCGCCGTTGAACTTGGTTCACAATCAGACTAGCATCACACTTCACCTTTAAGTGACCAACTCCCGTTCCTTAGGCAATCTTGAGGCCGGTGATGAGAGCCTCATATTCAGCTTCATTGTTGGTGGCCCTAAACGTCAAGGCCAAGGCATATTGAAGGGGCTCGCCTCCAACTGGCGGTATCAGTACGAACCCTGCTCCCGATCGTTCTGAATTTGAGGAGCCATCGGTATACATCTCCCAAGTGTCGGGTTGTTCTGACTGCTCTGCCATCGGGACTTCCATGGTTGCCCCCTCTACAGGGCCCGCTTCTTCTAGATCGGGGGCTGTAGACTCTGGTATGAAATCCGCCAACGCCTGGCCCTTAATAGCCGTTCTCGGAGCAAAGTGAATGCAGAACTCACTAAGCTCGACTGCACATTTCACTAATCTCCCCGACGCATCAGGTCGGTTCAAAAAATGTTTCAAGGGTTGATTCGTATAAAAATTAATCTCATGCGCATGGAAGTAAGTTCTCAGCTTCCGCGCAGTAACAATCAACGCATAAAGATACTTCTCAACGGCGGGTTAATTCTTTTCAGACTTGGCGAGTGCCTTGCTTACATAATAGACGGGGACTTGGTTACCCTCTACGACTTTCACTAAGACAGAGCTAACAGCAAATTCAGAAACAGCCAAATACAGATAGAGTGGCTCGCCTGGAATGGGCTTCGCCAACGGCGGGAGGGTGCGGAGGTGCTGCTTGAGTGCCTGGAACGCCTCTTCGCACTTGGCAGTCCACTCAAACTTCTTGTTGGCCCTCAGCACTTCAAAAAACGGCATGGATCGGTCGCTTGCCTTGGACAGGAAGCGATTCATCGCGGCCAATCGGCCATTCAGCACCTGTACCTCCCGATGGTTCGTCGGGGACTCCATCTCCTCGATCGCCTTCAGCTTCTCAGGGTTCACCTCGATTCCCCTCTGGCTCACCATGAAGCCTAGAAACCTCCCTGAGTGCACTATGAATGCACACTTGGTCGGGTACAAGCAAACTTGATGAAGCCTCATCCGCTCAAACGCCGTGGCCAAGTTGTGAACATGATCCTCGGCCAATCGGGACTTCACCAGCATATCGTCCACATAGGCCTCCATCGTTTTCCCCAGCATATCCCCGAACAGCTAGTTCACCATCCTCTAATAAGTTGCACCGGCATTGATCAGTCTAAAGGGCATGACATCGTAGTGATAGATGTCACTATCAGCATAAAAAGCGGTGTGGGGGGCGTCCTCCTTGGACATCTTGATCTGATTGTAGCCGGAGTAGGCATCCATAAAGCTCAGCAACTCATGTCCCGATGTGGCGTCCACCAGCTTGTTGATCCTCGGGAGCGGACAGCAATCCTTCGGGGATGCTTTGTTCAGGTCGCGGAAATCAACACACATCCGCAACTTGCCATTGCTTTTCTTCACCAGGACTGGGTTGGCGACCCAGGTCTGGAATCAGAGCTCCTTAATAAATCCAGGTACGCGGCTATCGGGGTCATCCAAGCGGGCTCCTCCGATCCGGTCTCGATGGCACATACCTCAGATTGATCGGCGGCTGACAGGATCACCTTCTCCAAGAAGTGCACCTTCAGGCTTTCATCGAGGGGTGCCCCCAAGGCGAACTTGCTCAAGGCATCTGCTTCCACATTATCCTCCCTCGGGATCGCCTCAATATCGAAGCTCTTGAAACTCTCCTTCAAGGTTTGCACCTCACGAAGGTACTTTTTCATAATCGGGCTCTTTGCTTCGTATCGCCTCTGGACTTGGTTCACAATCAGGCTAGCATCACACTTCACCTTTAAGTGACCAACTCCCGTTCCTTTGGCAATCTTGGCCGGTGGTGAGAGCCTCATATTCAGCTTCATTGTTGGTGGCCCTAAACGTCAAGGCCAAGGCATATCGAAGGGGCTCGCCTCCACCTGGCGGTATCAATACGAACCCTGCTCCCGATCCTTTTGAATTTGAGGAGCCATCGGTATACATCTCCCAAGTGTCTTCGTCATTGGGCAGTTCTGACTGCTCTGCATCGGGACTTCCATGGTTGCCCCCATCGGGTTGATGGTGGTCCTCCCGATAATTGCATTGTAAGTCTCGGCAAACTCGACCACCACGAACTCCACGTCACTCTTCTCCGACTTCCAACCACTACCGAACTCAACCGGTAAGGTAATCATCCCCACCGAGTAAGAGGTAGAGCCAAAAAATCCGACCATCGGGAAGTCCGCATACTTCAGATCCTTCTTGGTTTTTCCCATGGCCTTCAGCGCGTCCATGAACAAAATATCGGAGGAGTTGCCTCCATCGCGGCCAATCGGCCATTCAGCACCTGTACCTCCCAATGGTTCGTCGGGGACTTCATCTCCTCGATCGCCTTCAGCTTCTCAGGGTTCACCTCGATTCCCCTCTGGCTCACCATGAAGCCCAGAAACCTCCCTGAGTGCACTATGAACGCACACTTGGTCGGGTACAAGCAAACTTGATGAAGCCTCATCCGCTCAAACGCCGTGGCCAAGTTGTGAACATAATCCTCGGCCAATCGGGACTTCACCAGCATATCGTCCACATAGGCCTCCATCGTTTTCCCCAGCATATCCCCGAATAGCTAGTTCACCATCCTCTGATAAGTTGCACCGGCATTGATCAGTCTTAAGGGCATGACATCGTAGTGATAGATGTCACTATCAGCATAAAAAGCGGTGTGGGGGGCGTCCTCCTTGGACATCTTGATCTGATTGTAGCCGGAGTAGGCATCCATAAAGCTCAGCAACTCATGTCCCGATGTGGCATCCACCAGCTTGTTGATCCTCGGGAGCGGACAGCAATCCTTCGGGGATGCTTTGTTCAGGTCGCGGAAATCAACACACATCCGCAACTTGCCATTGCTTTTCTTCACCAGGACTGGGTTGGCGACCCAGGTCTGGAATCGGAGCTCCTTAATAAATCCAGGTACGCGGCTATCGGGGTCATCCAAGCGGGCTCCTCCGATCCGGTCTCGATGGCACATACCTCCGATTGATCGGCGGCTGACGGGATCACCTTCTCCAAGAAGTGCACTTCGCGGCTTTCATCGAGGGGTGCCCCAAAGGGGAACTTGCTCAAGGCATCTGCTTCCACATTATCCTCCCTCGGGATCGCCTCAATATCGAAGCTCCTGAAAATCTCCTTCGAGGTTTGCACCTCACGAAGGTACTTTTTCATCATCGGGCTCTTTGCTTCGTATCGCCCCTGGACTTGGTTCACAACCAGGCTAGCATCACACTTCACCTTTAAGTGACCAACTCCCGTTCCTTTGGCAATCTTGAGGCCGGTGATGAGAGCCTCATATTCAGCTTCATTGTTGGTGGCCCTAAACGTCAAGGCCAAGGCATATCGAAGGGGCTCGCCTCCACCTGGTTGTATCAGTACGAACCCTGCTCACGATCCTTTTGAATTTGAGGAGCCATCGGTATACATCTCCCAAGTGTCTTCGTCATTGGGCTGTTCTGACTGCTCTGCCATCGGGACTTTCATGGTTGCCCCCATCGGGACTTCCATGGTTGCCCCCATCGGGTTGATGGTGGTCCTCCCGATAATTGCATTGTAAGTCCCGGCAGACTCGACCACCACGAACTCCACGTCACTCTTCTTCGACTTCCAACCACTACCGAACTCAACCGGTAAGGTAATCATCCCCACCAGGTAAGAGGTAGAGCCAGAAAATCCGACCATCGGGAAGTCCGCATGCTTCAGATCCTTCTTGGTTTTTCCCATGGCCTCCAGTGCGTCCATGAAAAAAATATCGGAGGAGCTCCCTCCATCGCGGCCAATCGGCCATTCAGCACCTGTACCTCCCGATGGTTCGTCGGGGACTTCATCTCCTCGATCGCCTTCAGCTTCTCAAGGTTCACCTCGATTCCCCTCTGGCTCACCATGAAGCCCAGAAACCTCCCTGAGTGCACTCCGAAGGCACACTTGTGAACATGATCCTCGGCCTGTCGGGACTTCACCAGCATATCGTCCACATAGGCCTCCGTCGTTTTCCCCAGCATATCCCCGAACAGCTTGTTCACCATCCTCTGATAAATTGCACCGGCATTGATCAGTTCAAAGGGCATGACATCGTAGTGATAGATGTCACTATCAGCATAAAAAGCGGTGTGGGGGGGCATCCTCCTTGGACATCTTGATCTGATTGTAGCCGGAGTAGGCATCCATAAAGCTCAGCAACTCATGTCCCGATGTGGCATCCACCAGCCGGTCGATCCTCGGGAGCGGATAGCAATCCTTCGGGCATGCTTTGTTCAGGTCGCGGAAATCAACACACATCCGCCACTTGCCATTGCTTTTCTTCACCTGGACTGGGTTGGCAACCCAGGTCTTGAATCGGAGATCCTTAATAAATCCAGCATCGAGCAACCTGCCCACCTTTTGCTGGATCGCGATCTTCTTGTCGGCACCCATCGGGCGCCTTCTCAGTGCAATTAGCTTGATCGCGGGGTCAATCTTCAGCTCATGAGTAATCACATCGGGGCTGATTCCTGGCACGTCACTCGGGGACCAGGCAAACAGCTCCTTGAAATCCTTCAACAAATCAATCAGTTCTTGGGCCTTCTCCTTATACAGAGCGGACCCGATCTTCACCTTCCTCTGAGGTCCATCATACTCGACCTCCTTCAAATCCTCCATCGGGGCGGGACGCCCAAACTCCTCTCTGGGACCAGCATCAGTCTGGGAAATAGTCATAGCCTCCCGATTCCTCATTCAAGTGGCATTGACATAGCACTTCCTGGAGGCCACCTGATCGCCCCTGACTTCCCCGACTCCGTGGTCGGTCGGAAACTTCATCTTCTGATGGACAGTTGAGGCAATTGCTCCCATCGGGTTGATGGTGGTCCTCCCGATAATTGCATTGTAAGTCCCCGCAGACTCGACCACCACGAACTCCACGTCCCTCTTCTCCGACTTCCAACCACTATCGAACTCAACCGGTAAGGTAATCATCCCCACCGGGTAAGAGGTAGAGCCAGAAAATCCGACCATCGGGAAGTCCGCATGCTTCAGATCCTTCTTGGTTTTTCCCATGGACTCCAGCGCGTCCATGAACAAAATATCGGAGGAGCTCCCTCCATCAATCAAGATTCGCTTCATCTCGTACCCATCCACG
This sequence comes from Clarkia xantiana subsp. parviflora, assembly GCA_036873135.1. Classification (NCBI taxonomy): domain Eukaryota; kingdom Viridiplantae; phylum Streptophyta; class Magnoliopsida; order Myrtales; family Onagraceae; genus Clarkia; species Clarkia xantiana. Next base: position 6,186,175 of record JAPTYO010000024.1, on the reverse strand, counting down.
TTCAGGGTCATGACCAAAGCATCATCGTGCGGGGTCTCCACACCTATCAGGTCCTCCGCTGAGAAGTAAATCACCATCTCTTCCTTCGGAGTCCAAGATCGGGCCCTCTTGCCTAGCACCACAGCAACAGGAATTCGAGAAGCATAGACCTCTCGAGATGCCGTGGTATCACCTCCTGCAGCAAATCCCCCATGGATCACATTAATGGTCCCCCGCTTCTCCTTGCGGGTATCGGAAGACTCGGGCTTCTTCTTCTTCGGGGACCGATCGCGGGATCGGGAACGGGACCGCGATCAGGACCGGGAACGGGATTGGCTCCGTCACCCAACCACAAATTCTTTAAGCTTCCCCTTCTGGATCAGCTTCTCAATCTCCTTCTTCAACTCCCGACAGTGGTTAGTGTCGTGACCGCTGGCGCGATGGAAACGACAATAACGATCGGTGCGGGCTCCCATGAACTCTCCATCCTTCTTCAGGGGCTACCTGGTGATACCCTGTCGATCCATCACTGCCAACACAGCACCCATGGAGAAAATGAGAGGAGTGTAACGGTCCTCCCGCTTGTCCGACTTCGAGGGACGCTTGTCTTCCCTCCGATCAGAGCGGCCTCGACCCCGATTGCTCTCGGGTTTATCCTTCCTCCTGCGATCATCCGATGGCTTGGACGACTGCTTCCCCTTGTTCGATTTCGGAGGATCGAGCTCTCCGGCAGCTATCTTCGACTCCTGTACGTCGATTTGCTGCTTCACCCTCTTCTGCAGCGCCTCCATGTTCCACACAGCCTTCTCAGCCACGCTGTGCATCAGGTCGGAACCATATCGTGCTGTCAGGTTCCGAATGAAGGTGCGGATGGTCTCTCCCTCCGACATCTCCTCATCAACCTCGGCCACGCTGGCAGTGTACCTCTGGTAATAATGCGCCAGCGACCCGTCGGGCCTCTGTACCACCTCAGCCAGGGACCTCGCGCTTTTCAGGAGACGCCGACGGCCCTGGAACTGCTGGATGAAACGGTCATGCATCTGGGTCCAGGTAGAGATGCACCCTGGAAGAAGGCTGAAGAACCACGTCAGGGCCCTCTCACCAAGTGTGGCCGGGAACAGAACGCACACTATATCATCATCCTTGGCTCTTCCTAGACAAGCCATAACATGCTTCTGGATATGGCGAACTGGATCTCCTTCGCTAACATACTCCTTGATGGTCTGGATAGACAATGGTGTCCAGCAATCGGGGAACAAAGGGATGAGTGGATCGATCCCTCAGCTCCGACATCATCTTCTTCTGGTCCCCCATACAGATGTTCACGATCTTCACCACCTGGTCAGGGGTGATAGGAACACTAAGAGGCATGGTCCTCTGCTGCACTGGTCCAGGCCCATCAATCACGAACTGCTCCGACTGAGCGGGCTCCTTGCCCTTGTCCTGGTACTCAGGTTGGGCCTCATGCCCGTTCTAATTCTCCCCCGGCGGAGGCGGAGGCAACTCTTCCTCCTTCTTCTTGGCAGCCTGCCTTCGGTCCAGGAGAGCCTCCATAGTCTCCAGGAATATCGGCATGGCATCCATCACAGCCTTCGCCAAGTCCACCTTTGTAGGAGCATCCTGGTCCCTCCTCGGGATCTCTTCTCTGTCCTCCAAAGAGTTTCGAATGGAATCCTCGTGATCGTCATGATGCCCCCCTGTTTGGGAACCAGCAGGGGGAGGATCATTCCGATCAACACTGCGCTTCGGCAACCCTGAATTCAGAGTTCCAGCAGGATGGCGGGAACCGCCGGATTGCCCTTGTTTCTTCTTTTGCTTGCCAGCCATCGATCGGGTAGAAGCTATCTTTGCTTTTTGTTACGTTCCCAGAGACGGCGCCAATGTTGGATCACGGTTGGAACTCCGGTACGTTCTTGACGGAAGTCTGAACTCCTTTGCTCCAATTAATCCTGCAAAAAGGGATAGAACGGGCGGTGACCCAGAATCCCTCTTCGATGCTTAAATGAGTATCTCGATGTAGGCAAGTATCAGTGTATGAAAGTATTAGTATGTGAATTTCAGTTCTGAGGTAATTCCTTCCTTTATATAGGGGAGGAATTACCCCAGTTACCTGCTGAGAAAACTGCCAGGGGCAGTTAGCCCACGTTCCATTTATCTCGGCCACTTTCCCACGTTCCATCTTTTCAGGCCACTTCCCCACTACGCTGATAGTGGGCGTGTTTCTTGGCCTCATCCTCTGGTGGCAAGTCCCAACGGATGTCGGGGACTCAAGAGTTATCTCCTTTGATCACCGCTCGGGGCCCCTCGTCATCGGGACAGGGCCAACATTCTCAGGGATTCAACATCGGGGCCTACTCAAAGGCATTCCATCGAGGCCTACTCAAAGGCGTTTCATCGGGAGCGTCCAGCTCATATGTCGGGACCGACCTTGTCGGGACCCCTCGTATTGGTCCTCTAGGCCTCTTTGGAGCCCAGTGGGACTACTTCACCGTTTACTCGTCGTTAATGGGCCTAACGGCTATATTGAAACCCATCATATAACTTTTATTTTTAAGTTTGCATCTTATATTTATTTCAGTCTATGCCATAAGCATTTTTTTTTCAAAAAAAAATCATTTCACGAGAATTTTTTATTTTGAGCAACCAAGATGCATTGATTTTTTTCTTAAAAAAAAAATTTAAGGTAACATGTAAGTTTATTAACTGTAAAACTTTCATTTCAAATATGCATCTCATGTGCATCTCATATGCATTGTTTAAGGAAGATGATTTGTAGATAGATTGTACACATTCTTAGTCGTGTAAATTTTAATTTCAAACATGCATTGCATTTGCATTATTTTTTAAAAATCCACCTGAAATTTTCATTTCAAAATATGCATTTCATATGCATTATTCAGGTAGAACTGTTCTAAGTTGTAGGTTTCTTAGCGTTAGAACTTTAATTTTAGAGTATGCATCATGAGCATTAAAAAATAAAGCTCAAAGTATTTAGTCCGACACGGTGGTTTCCTCCCCCTAAAAAGGGGGAGGAAACCACCGTGTCGGGAAGCTATCATTGGAACCTACCTTGTAAAGCAAAACCATACATTTTTACCTCCTCTAACATGTAATTTTTATCCATTTTTTTTTAAAGTTATCAGCTATACTGTAAGTTTTTTTCTAACCATGTAAATTTATTTCAAATCATGCATCCCATCGCATTTAAAAAAAATTCACCTTTGCAGCATGTCTCTTAGGTAAAAAATTTATTTTCAAATGTACATAATGCACGGTTTTCAAAACGTCTTCCCTAAATTTTTGTTCTAAACATGTGTTTCATGTGCATTCTTTTTAAAAAAAACTCTTCAGGTAAGTTGTAAATTTTGTTAGTGCATCATATATGCATTATTTAAAAAAAAATCAGGAAAAAATAATTCCTTTAGCTATTACAGGTTATAATTTCGAACATGCATTTCATATGCATCATTTCAAAAAAAAAAAAAAAAACCTTAATTGTTTATTTTAAATAATGCATCCAATATGCATTAACTTTTAAAAAACTTTTTAGATAAATCGTAAGCTCTCTTAGTTTTAGGGCTCTTATTTAAAAAAAAAAAAAAAACATTTTTACCTTAATTTTTAATTAAAGACATGCATCTCATATGCATTATTTTCGGAAAAAAAAAACATTTCAGGTAAATTGTAACTTTTTCTTAATTGCATAACTTTTATTTTTAAGTCTTCATCTTATATTTATTTCAGTCCATGCCATAAGCATTTTTCTTTTCAAAAAAATCATTTCACGAGAATTTTTTATTTTGAGAAACAAAGATGCATTGATTTTTTTCTTAAAAAAAAAAACTTTTAAGGTAACTTGTAAGTTTTATTAACTGTAGAACTTTCGTTTCAGGTATGCATCTCATATGCATTGTTTAAGGAAAAATGATTTGTAGATAGATTGTACACATTCTTAGTCGTGTAAATTTTAATTTCAAACATGTATTGCATTTGCATTATTTTTTAAAAATCCACCTGAAATTTTCATTTCAAAATATGCATTTCATATGATTTATTCAGGTAAAAATGTTCTAAGTTATAGGTTTCTTAGCGTTAGAACTTTAAGTTTAGAGTATGCATCATGAGCATTAAAAAATAAAACTCAAACTGCATTCGTTTTTATTCAATGTGTATTACACTTTTTCGGAAAGATCGTCATTTCAACATTCGCATAAGCAAGCGTTTAAAGAAAGGAATTTTGATTCTAATTTTTGAAAAAAAAAAATAGTTTAATCGTTCAGTTGAGTCAGAATATTCAAGTTTAAACAAAGGACGGGAAAATCTTTTTGAAAAAAACTTATTTGTCCTGCGTTCGACTAGATAGTGCATTCAGCGAACTCAGTAAACTCTATGATGGTGCAAAAAACCTTAGATTTTTTATTCTTTTTTAAAAAGTAATCAAAATTATGAAATGAATGACATTAGAAATTTTTCGAAAAATCATGCATGACTTCTTTTATTCTTTATACTAATTTTTCATTCGCTCTTTCCAGGTACCCTTGGTTAGGTATCATGTACATATAAGTTATTCCGGCCAAATGGGGCAACATAAAAAGAACATGTAGCCATCTAGTTGGATGAAGAACAAATTGCGCACTCGGGATATCCAACGCTCATGTGCGATGAATTGTACCTGATTTTTTCCCTTAGATTTGAGTGTCCCTAATTTTTTTTTGCAGATAATACGACCTCTTCGACCGAGGTCACAACCACGTGAAACGTGACTGCTTCAGAGAATTTCCATACCAAAATTCAACCTACCATGTGTGGAATTCATATGCGTCCCCGAACTAAGCCGTACATCCGTTTTACGGCGAGGTCTAAATCGGCCAGTGGTAACCAAGGGCATCTTCCGTTGATGGGAACATATCAAGAGATGAAGAGATCATTCAAAGGGATCGACAATCTCATGAAGATCGAATGTGATAATGAAAGAGCATTTGAGAAGTCGAGAGAAGAAATCATTATTGTCAATGTCTTCTTTCGGAGGGTACTCAACCCTAGACGTCAACACAATCAACTTGATCTGACTCGAGTCATCATCAAGAAAAATGTCATGTGTACTTAGAAGTTTTAGTCTGTTAATAGGGGCATTTACAAAATTGTTGTTAATTAGTTTCTGTAATTTTTCTTTCCATTTGAAAAATAAAAATAAAATTTCCCTAATAGGTTGAAAACCTGTAAAGGCGACCTATGCAAAAGTTAGGGAGATGGGCATGATTGAAAACCCGCAGGGGAAATCATGGCAAAAGGTGAGCCATAAAAAAAGAACAAGAAAAACATTATTTTTCTTAGGGTCACAGCCGCCCTTTAATCTGCTACAGAGAAATAAAGAGAGTGTTCATGCAAATCTTGTGAGATCAGTGATGAAATAAAAGGGTCACATTTGTCCCTAAATCAACTACAAATAAAAAGAGCTATGTTCGTCCCTAAAGCGACTACAAAGAAAGGGTCACATCCACCCTTCAAATGGTTACAGATAAATAGCGCTCCCGCAACATCAAAAGCAGGAAATAAGTGAAAGGGCCTCCTAACAGCTACAAATAAAAGAGTGACCCCGCGAACGCTATGAGGGTGGGATAATAAAAAAGGGCCACCCTCAAACTGGCTACGTATAAAGAGTATTCCCGTGAATCCATGTGAGGCCGGGAAATTATTTGAAAGGGCTACAGCCACCCTCAAAATGGATATATATACAGAATATTTCCGTGAATCTTGTGAGGCCGATAAATTATTTGAAGGGGCCACAGCCACCGTTAAAATGGCTACATACAAAGAGTGTTCTCCAAATCCTGAGAGGAGGAGAAATTGTTGAAAGGGTCACATCCACCCTTAAAATGGCTACATATAAAGAGAGAATTCCCACAAATTTGGTGAGCGTGGGAAATATTTGAAAGGGCCACAGTCACCCTCCAAACGGCAACAAGATAGAAGTACTCCCATATCAAACTGGGAATAAAGGGCCACAACCACCCTCCAAATGGCTACAAATCAAAAGAGCTCCGCGACATTTAAGACGGTGAAGAAAGGGTAATAACCACCCTCCAAATAGCTTCAATTACTCCCGCATTGAGGCGGGAAATAAAGTATGAGTGACAGCCACCGTTTAATCGGCTACCAAATAAAGAGTGCTTCCGCTAGGTTGAAAACCATAAAGGGATGACTAGACAAAATCAGGAAATTAGGGGCATGATTGCAAATTCAGAAATTGCAATCATGGAAAAAAGGAGAGAAAATAAAATATCGACGGAATGAAAACCTCAAGAGGCATTCCATGCAAAATTTAGGGAAAACGAGGGGCACGGTCGAAAATATCTCAAAGTCGTCTGTGGAAAAAGGAGAGAGTATGAGAGATTAATAAAATAAAAAAAGGAGCCCGCTAAGTTGTCGCATCATGCGCAATTTAGGCTAAAATTAGGGACATGCATTCAAGCCGTGAAACCACTACATGCTATTCTCCAACAAACGCTGCTAGAGGTTCTTCTCCAACAGATACCACTAGTGGTTCTTCTCCAACGATGCTACGTTGTCCCAGATATACTAGTCATCACAACTACCCCTTAAACGGTGTTGTGCTGCCCCAGGTATGCTAGTCACAACAACCGGTTTTGCGCTGTCCTATATATGCTAGTCACCACAACGATGATGCGATGTCTTGTAAGCATATGATGGGCACCGTAATTGGTAGCCCATAATATGTATAGTTTACCTAAGGAAATTAGGTAAATGTCACATTAGGGTAATTGGGCTAGACCCAAATCCCAATTGACGTGAGAGGCCCAAATTATGGGCCTCCCCTATGCATGGCCGACTGAAATACCTAGGGTGGGCAAAGTGGACTTTTGTCCACTTTGCACCTCCTATAAATACATGGTGTTAGGGGATTTTTAGGGTTAATCACTATTTACTCATTAGAATGTTTTAGAGAGAAAAACTCTCAACCCCACACCACAGAGTTTCGGCCGAACCTACCTTCTACCAAGGGTGTGCGAATTTGCTTTCCAAGCAAACACTCCAGAGATCTGTCCCCGTGCCAAGAATCGATTAGAGGCTTTGCTGTGGAGCTTGTACCGCGTAGGGCTTCTCTAAAAAGAACCTCTACAGGTCCCGACCGGAGGATCGTGAACTCCTTCCTGAGAAGATCTTGGGTATACGGATATTCTTAAAGGTATGTGCGAATATTCCGCTGCATAATTTCGATTACCAGCATGTATCTTGGTTTAAGTATCTGTAGTGATTACTCCCCGTAATCTAACAGTGGAATCAGAGCCTGTGTTAGGAGTTCATGATTTTGATAAATTGGTGTTCTTAAAGTTTAAAATTAAAAACCAAAATTTTTAAAAGAAATTTTAAATTTTTCAATTTTTTGGGTTTGTTGGTGAATCCGAAATTTTCATGATGTTCTTGGTTAATTTGATGTTCATGATCTTCAAGAAAAGTGTAATATTTATCAAAATCAAACATTGAATTGTAGATCTTATTAAAATTTGATCTTAAAGTATGACCACTTGTTCTCAATTTTAGTGTTTATGCAGAAACCCTAGGTGAATTACAAGTTAAAATTTTTAAATTTCTTAATCATCAAGGGACATATTTCGGCCGAATTTTTAAAATTATATTGTTTACCTTATTTTAATTTTTAATTAAGGTAACAATATATCTATAATTAGAAACATTATGATAGATTCACATTAATATATAGAAATATATATAACTATCAATATATCTGAATATTTAATAGGGTTAAAGATATTATTGATAGATTTAATTGCCTAAAAGATTGAGAAAATATATTGTCAGTATGTTTGTTACCCTATTTAAGATATTGACAATAAATAAATATATATTTTATATATATTGTGCCGATTTTTACATATATAGATATATTGTTGATTGATTTAATCTTATAGATAGAATCTTGATAATAAATATATATATGTTAGTAATCTGGCCGAAATATATATATATATATATATATATATATATATATATATATATATATATATATATATATATATATATATATTTAATATTGGAATTTTTTTTATATAATTAATGTTACTTGGTGGCTAAGTTAATTGTTTTTGGACTTTAAAATCATACTTGGGCCACAAGTAAGCATTTCGGCCCATCCTTTGAAATTTTAATTATCAGGCCAGTCCAATATGTCAAACAGGGACGGATTTAAATCGAACCGGGTTTTCTCAATCAGTTCGACCTAGTCGGGTCGGGTCGAACCAGAGTAATTAAGTGGATCTAACCGAACCATTTTTGTGTGTTGAACCGAACTGAACCCTATTTTATTGGACCGGTTCGGACAGAACCAGACTTTAAAATTTAAAACCGGACCGAACTGAACCGGATTTGCCGGACCGAACCGAACCGGATTTGCCGGACCGGGCCTAACCAGATATTCTGAACTGAACCGAACTGGACCAAAACGAACTAAAATTGACTGAATCGAACCATATTTTCAAAACTGAATTCAAGTCAATTAAAATAAGGAGGTCAAGTTTTAAAATCCAAATGTTTTTGAACCGCTAAATGGACTACACAGTGCTCATAGGGTTGCTAACCTTTAAGCCTTGTTTCGATTATAGGGATGGATCTCGGAGATACATGTTTTTGGGACTGGATTAATTAGAGGGCTGAATTGCAATTGTTTATTATTCAATATATATATTAATACATGATTAGAAATATTGTCTTGACTTAGTCAAGCTAGCTGGATATTCATGTTGTGGGCGGAACCCTGGTTAAATATATGATGCACACTAGGATATACATGCTGTGATGGTTGGAAATGCCTAGGATTCATGTCTAGAATGCTGCGTAATTGAATATAAGCATGAATTGCAAATCAACCCCTAATGTTTAAAATTATTTTAAAATTGAAAACCAGTCGCCAAATATGTACGATGGATGTGAATGATTCATGTTTGACACGTATGCTAGAATGTTGAGGATGTAACCGCATTTGATAATTTACTTAGAAGTAGAATTATGTATGCAAGCATGAGTTCCTTGGAATATTAGACGAATGACGCGTAAGCATGAGTGTGGTTTGTTTGATGAATGTTGCTTGCGTATGATAATTTACATGGTTAGTAGAATTATATATGCATGAGTGAATTCATCGGAATATTTTCCAAAATACAAAGGGCCTTGGGAAAGCCAAGATCGGGTATGCTTGTTTTAAAATTCTCGTTCCAGTAATTTGTGATCAAAACCGTTTTAAAAGACTGATCTATTGGATTGAAAACGGCGGTAATGTGAACTATTTCACAACCATCTTCAATTGGTTTACTATTGGTCGGTTGGTTTAGATGACTGAGGAATATTTGTCAGATTCAATCTTAATAGATATCTGATGTATGCAATTCTTTCTCAAAATGTTATTGTCTACCTGATTTTGTATAATAATCAACGTGTTTAGTATCGAATTACAGCATAGATGGGATCAACTTGTGCTAATGAGCTTTTTATTGAGACTGACTACGACTCGTGGAGTAAGCGCGTCAATGCACTGTTGGAGGATAATGGCCTTGTAGATCACGTTTAGAAGTCCATGAATTACCCAGATGCCTGTCTGACCAAAGACCTGGCATATGCCCATTTTCAATGTGAGCAAGATGACAAGAAACGGCACGGCAGCAATCATGCACCCACTTATACCAATTATGGAAGAAAGCTTAAACAGCTATAGAAAAAGTGTACTTGAAAAAGTATACATTTTCCTTGGTATGCTAAAACCACTGGAGGAAGAAGGTCAGGTGGGTGAATGGGATAAATTCAAGCCATCATCGGGATCCTCCCGAAGTCTTGGAGAGTAGGCAAGGCTTCACTGACCGCCAGTGATTCTGTGTTGGATCTTGCATCGGTACTGAAGTTCATCGAGATGGAACAAGCTCAATTGAAAACAATACCGGTACCAGCTGGGCAAGGAAAGTGAAAGAGGATGAACTATGGAAAGAAACAACAGGCAGTCGACGGTAAAATGTTGACAAAGCCTAAACCAGGCAATCTCCGATTGAAATCAGAGATAGTCCGCGGGAACTCCGGTCCACGCCGAATAGGCGAAGGTACAGGGTCCAGCAAAACGCATCCTGAAAAGGTATACGAAGTTGGTTGTGTAATGGAAACTCTAGTTTCCTCAACTGTCATGTTAATTGACTCAAATCCTTCCTGGATTCCTGACTCAAGTGCGATGGACCACATAGCCAACGACAAAGGACTATTTGCCAAATTTAGACGATTGCCAAAGGATTCTAAGAGGGTATACATTGGCGACAACTCACAAGTTGAAGTCATTGGAATAGGGAACTGCAAATGGTCTATGAACAATGGCAGTACCATGCTACTTGAGAATGTCTTTTCTCCTCCTAGAATCCGTAGAAATGTTGTTTTTGTTTCCGCACTTATGAATAATAATTACATTTTATCATTTGAGAAGAATTTTGTTCGTATCGATAAAGGCGATGTCTTCTTTGGGCATGCCTATTCCTCTTATGGTCTCTTTATCATGGATTTGAATGGAAGTGTCGATTCGAATAGAATGTATGCATTATCCTCCAGGGAAGCAGAGACTGACGCAGCCGGATGGCATGCGAGGTTGGAACATATAAGCTCTGATAGGGTCCATTCATTGGATCGAAGAGAGCTTTTGCCTGGTACCAGCAATGTGATTAAACACACTTGCCATGATTGTCTGGCTGGAAAGTCCACCCGCAAACCATTTGGAGAAGCTCAACGAGCTGAGTATCCATTGCAGTTGATTCACTCCAATGTCTGTGGACCAATGAGTGTAACTGCTAGGAATGGGAAACGATAATTCATGACTTTCATTGATAACTATACCTGTTTTGGGTTTACTCATTTGATTGCTCGTATATCCGAGGTAATAGATTGCTTTAGAAACTTTCTAAACTTCGTAGAGAATCAACAGGAGCGAAAGGTGAAAACCTTACGCACTGATAGAGGTAGAGAATATCTCTTTAATGAGTTTGAAAAGTTGTGCAAAGAAAGAGGGATCGTCCGTCAAACGACAATCCCCAACACACCACAGCAAAATGGTGTGGTTGAACGTCGTAATTGAACACTCCTCGACATGACAGCTGTTTTGGCAAGTTAGGACCCAGAGGACTAAAGGGTATCTTTATAAGGTACTCAGAGAACTCTAAAGGTTACGTATTTGTGTCAGCTCAAGAAAATGGTGGCGTGGTCGAACATGAATCCAGAGACGTAACTTTCCTTGACGACGAATTCCCAATGCTTGGCGAAATTAAAAAAAAATGAGATATTGACTGAACTAGAGAGGGATGGCATTGATGATCAGGTCCCATTTACTTCGAGTGGGAGATCTGAACCGGCAACTCAAGTTAATGACATGGTTAATGATATTGGAAACATTTTCATTATAAATCCAGTGGGACGATCGAACCCTACCACACAAATCAATGTTGCCGCAGAGACGAATCAAGTTGAACCTGATAATCATGTAGTAGGACCGACACCACAACCACCAATACTACCCATTGTTCCCAGTGGGAGTACTTCGACCAACTTGGTTCCAGGTCCTAGTGATCAAGGAATTCAACTCGGGGATAGGATCCCGAGACCAAGAGGCCGTCCGAGGAAGGTTGTCGGTCAAAGCTCTAACACTGCTCTTGTTCCCAGTGGGAGTGATGCTCCGATTAGAAGCATGGTCCCGAGTGGGAGTAGAATTCAAAATCAAGATGGGGGGAACGAGCCTAGACGTAGTAAAATGCATCGAACTTCTCCTAGTAAGTATCCCATCGAGAGAGAAGAAATCTTCACTCTAACATCTGTTGACGAACCAGTAACGGTTCAACAAGCGTTGGAAGGATCTCAAGCAAAGGAATGGAGGAATGCAATGGAGGAACAGATCTCATCAATGAAAGCCAATTCGGTATGGTCTTTGGTTGATTTACCTGCTAACCGCATAGCCATAGGAGCTAAGTAGGTTCTCAAATTGAAACTCACTTCTGATGGAAAGGTCGAGCGATTCAAAGACCGACTTTTTGCGAGAGGATATACCCAACTTCTCGGAGTGGACTTTGACGAAACATACTCACCCACTGTGCGTACACCACAGTACGGGCCATTCTGGCCTTGGTTGCAAGCCTCGATCTTGAGCTGCACCAAATGGATGTTAAGACCGCATTCCTCCATGGAAACCTGGAGGAAGAGATCTACATTGAGCAACCAGAGGGTTTCATTACTCCTAGCAACGAACGTAAAGTTTGTAAACTCAAAGGTCCATTTACGGTCTTAAACAGCCGTATCGGCAATGGTACCGCAGATTCCACGAGGATATCGTAGGAAACGGATTTGTGAATCTTCACGAAGATCCGTGCGTATAAGACCTCAGAGTCTAAGTATTTCATCTTAACTTTACACGTGGATGACATACTCATTGCCGCAAACGAGATGAGTTTTATGAACAAGTCAAAGTCCTGGTTAGCATCTGTATTTGAGATGAAGGACATGGGAGAGGCCACGTACATATTAGACAATAAAACTTCTAGAGATCGGGCTACCCGGAAATTGTGTCTGTCTCAAGAAGCTTCTATCAACAAACTGTTGAAAAGATTCAGATTACAGGATGCCAAACCCGTGGATACGCCGGTGGTGTTTGGGTGCGCACTGTCAAAACGTGACCGCCCCAAGAACCTGGCAGAGCGGAACAGATGAAGGTGCAGAGTATTTGGGCATGGTCGGTAGTTTGATGTACGCCATGCAATGCACCTGTCCGGATATCTGTTACGCCGTGGGCCTAGTAGCACGTTTCCAATAAGATCCTAGCTATCAACATTTAAAGGCTGTAAAATGAATAATTCGTTATCTGAAAGGTACTGTCGACTATGCGATGTGCAATAAGGGTAAAAAGTTAAAATTGACTGGTTACAGTAACGCCGACCATGGTGGCGATCCGGATGATCGTAAGTCCACCACAGTGGGAGTGCTCCTCCTTGCTAATGCCGCCATTTCATGGACGAGCAAGAAGAAAACTTGTGTTGCGCTGTCCACGATGGAATCAGAATTCGTAGCTCTCTCTAAGAATGCACTAGAAGCGGTCTGCCTCGAAAGGCTTCTAACTGCACTGCTTGGTGGTGATGTTAAGAATAAACCTATAAAGGTCGTCTCTGACAGTCAAGCAGCCATTGCGGCAGTTAAGAATCCGAAGTACCATAGTAGGACCAAACACATTGATGTGAAATATTTCTATGTTAAATCTTATGTTGAAGATAATACAATCACTATGGAATACTTGTCGACTGATAATATGATTGCGGACCCATTAATTAGACCACTACGCAGGGACATTTTGATATTAGAAAGTTACATTTTGTAAGCGAAAGAATTGCAACTGAGTATATGATCAATCGACGTCATAATATTTTGATTAGATCAGATTTACGGCCTATAAACTAAGTCATAGGAGGACGCAATCCCCTGCCAAAACTATGTCGAATGTGGGCCTTACCTAGTCATACAGGTACTGTAGTCTTGCGGTGGAGGGAGGCCTCTACCAAGCGAGACTGGCTAAGAGTCAGAGGGATAAACCTGATTAAGCAAGAAGATTATCTAGTTTCGAAGTAACTCGACATAATCTTCGTTTTGCATATTGTCGTGATGAACTTTGTTCGTCATTTAACCACATTCTGGGCCAGATGAGAATCTGTGATAACATGATTGACATATCCCTCTCTTGTCAACCCAAAAGGTTCATGTATGCTGTCAACGCGTGCTTCATACTGCGCGTGCCACGTTCGACCATATGGGGTCACAACTCGGTTGTGCTAGGAAGGAATCCTCGTGATTCTGGCGGGCGCAAACTTCTTCACCTCGAGCGTGTGATTAATCTTAGGAGCCTTATGAAGAGGCATCTAAAGTATCATTACGGACTCGGAACTCATATCTAAGGTAAGGCCCAATGCTCGCTTCCCGGCGTACGAGCGTAGTGCTGAACAAAAATGCCCAGTGACCACGTCTTTGGAAACCGGTTGGGTCTAACTAAGGATATGAGCGATGGGGATGGTCAAGTTCACATGTAATTCACCGACTCTTGTATTCACTAGGTGGCCACCAACCAGATATTAGTTGAAGGTTTTGAATACTTGTACAGATGCCTTGGAGAAGTGTTCATATGTGGAAACTAGGCAAAAGGAGAATTAACAGTTGACCTAGGATAGAGGGCGGTACAATATAAATATTGTTTATAACATGTTGATTGGAGAAAAGGGAATCAACGTTCCGCGGGCGCTACAATACTCCTTACAGATGAGTAGCACGATGTCCGTCGTATCCGCCGGTCGCACAGCACCTCATATGAACTATTCGTAAGCAAAGAGCATATCGAAGGATCGAAATGTTGATGCATATTTGGAAGACAATACATTAACAGGTACCCTCCCATTCCGGCGAGTGGGAGCTGTAAGCATATGGTGATGGGCGCCGTAATTGGTAGCCCAAAATATGTATAGTTTACCTAAGGAAATTAGGTAAATGTCACATTAGGGTAATTGGGCTAGACCCAAATTATGGGCCTCCCCTATGCATGGCCGGCCGAAATACCTAGGGTGGGCAAAGTGGACTTTTGTCCACTTTGCTCCTCCTATAAATACAGGGTGTTGGGGATTTTTTAGGGTTAATCACTATTTCCTCATTAGAGTGTTTTAGAGAGAAAAACCCTCAACCCCACACCACAGAGTTTCGGCTGAACTACCTTCTACCAAGGGTGTGCCAATTTGCTTTCCAAGCAAACATTCCAGAGATCTGGTCCCGTGCCAAGAATCGATCAGAGGCTTTGCTATGAAGCTTGTACCAGATAGGGCTTCTCTAAAAAGAACCTCTACGGGTCCCGACCGGAGGATCGTGAACTCCCTCCTGAGAAGATCTTGGGTCTACGGATCATCTTAAAGGTATGTACGAATCTTTCGCTGCGTAATTCCGATTACTAGCATGTATCTTGGTTTAAGTATCCGTAGTGATTACTCCCCGTGATCTAACATGTTCCACATATGCTAGTCTTCACATCTACTATTTTCAACGGTGTTGACTACCCCAGTTAGGCTAGTCACCACTGACAATCGGGATCTGTAGTTGTCCAGATTTCCGAGAGACACAACCCGACGAATGAAGCCTTATTATTCATCCTTCGCAAGTCCCGCCACTAGAGGCACTTCTCCAACGGATTCCACTAGAAGCTCTTCTTCGACAGATGCCATTAGAGGCTCTTCTCCGACATACGCCTCTTGAGGCTTTCCTTATCGCTCGCTACTGGAGGCTTCATCGGTTAAGCTTTTACTTTATTGCACGCCACTGGAGGCTTTTCCTTGTCGCTCGATGCTGGAGGCATCTTCGATTGAGGTTTTACTTTACTGCACGCCACTGGATACTTTATTTTTCCACACGCTACTGGAGGCTTTACTTTTCCACACGCCACTAGAGGCTTTACTTTTCCACACGCCACTGGAGGCTTTACTTTTCCGCATGCCACAGGAGGCTTTACTTTGCCGCACGCCACTGGAGGTTTTACTTTTCCACACACCACTGAAAGCTTTTCTTTACCGCACAGCCAACAGAAGCACCGCCAACAGGGGCACCGGTGACTGAGACATTACTTTTTTGCAACGCGAACGGAGGCACGAACAATAGGGGCACCGCTGACAGAGGCTCGACGTTTTCACAATGCCAACGGAAGCATCGCCAACAGGGGCACCGCCGACAGAGGCTCTACTATTCCACAACGCCAACAAAGGCATCACCAACAGGGGCACCGCCGACAGAGGCTCTACTTTTTTGCACCATCCAAAATAAGCTGGGAGCTATCTTGAAGACTCGAAGACTCAAAAGAAAGAAAGGCATCTCATCCAAAATTCGGTGTTTCCTTTTCTTTGGAGAAACCCCTCGAACTCATTCTACGGAGTCCGTCCAAAGAGGGGCAACCTGTAAACACAAAAATGGGGTTGCAACAACCCGTCACTATTGAAACCATCACCGCTCCAATTCCTCACTGCTACCCTTTCCAATCCCTCCATCACCCCTAGTGACTCGGCTCTTCATAATGTCTCCGATAAACCGTCTTCAACATCGAGCCCTCGCTAACCGCCAATTCCGCTCCCATCAGCCCCAACTGCTCAAGCATCGGTTTCTGATACCAGGCCGAGGATCCAGGTCCGGCCCCGACCACGACTATAATCTGCCCCGGCCAATCTTTATCCATCCACCTCTCGCCTCTATTCAACGCTCATCCGCCCGGAGCTGACCCTGTCTGGATCGATTCGCCGCCCTCGCTATGCCATCGACTTCTTCCAATGACCTTCTGATCTGGTTACTCTTCCTGGAACCGTTCCGGCCGCACCTCATTGCGTGTGACTTTACGAAGTCACTCCCCGATCTCAGCTTCCTCTCTCTGGTCAGACTTGCTTCGGTGATATTGTTACTGAGATCGGTAGCTCGTCACTGTCCAATGGTCGATGTCCATGCTCTGGTCCGCTCGACCACCGCGGACGCTCTGGGGAAACTAAGAAACAGGAGAATAATAGTTGACAAGGGATACAACACGACACAGAGAAGTAACATGTTGATAACATGTTGGCAATCAACGTTCCGTGGACGCTACAAAAATATTAACCGATAAGTGGCACAATGTCCATTGTGTCTGTCGGTCGCATGGAAAACCTCGTATGAACCATTCAGGAACTGGACTAGATCGAAGAATAAATTTTGATGTGTTGGTCGACAACATATTAACAGGAACCCTCCCATTCCGGCGAGTGGGAGCTGTTGGCATTTGGTGAATGGGCTACTGTAATAGGAGCCCTTTATTAAAAGCCCAACATCCTAAGTGTTAATTAGGTAATGTTACATTAGTGATTTTGGATTAGGCCTAAATCCCACTTTACATGAGAAGCACGAAACTGGGCCTCCTCTTTAATCACTAGTGGCCGGCCGAACTATGGGGTTAATTCTCTTGCAGAGTTTAAACCCAAAACCTCTTATAAACAGAGAGTGTTAGGGATTTATTTAGGGTTAATCACTATTTCCATTTTAGTTGAGACAAAAGAAATCCCTCTCCCTATTTACCAAGGAGGTTCGACCGAAACACTAACACCACACGGAGATGCCGAAATTGAGTGATCAATTTACCCCGGAGATCCATCCCAAATACTAGATTGAAAAGAGGATTTGCTGTGGAGACTATTCCTCGTATATTGCTCCTTCACAAGAATACCTACAGGACCTGTCCGACAGACAGTGAACTCCCCTTCACATTCCTGGGACTACGAAAAGCTTAATTGGTATGTGCATTCTTTCCGCTATGTAATTTTTTACATAGCATGTACCATGAGGTTTTTGTTTCCATAGTAATTGTCCCCTAATTCCAACATATTCAAGTAAAGTTAAGTCTCCTATCGTTATAGCTGGTTATGTTGCTAAGGTAAAGCTGACGAAGAAAAAGTGTCCTAAGGTAAATGTATATACATTATCCTTCCCATATATAAGTCTACCATGCTTTTGGTAATTGTTGTATTTGTATTTTTTATAGGGTTATTCTATTCAGCGAAAATTTGAAATCATATCAGATAAAGCCACCTCAAGAAAGAAGAAGAAAATAAAGTTAAAAGAGATGACTTTGATAAAGGAAGTCCAAATGATATAGGTAAAAACTTCACACCCTTAAAATTTGTGTAAAATTCTAATTTTGGACTACGCATGACATGAGGCGCGCTAAAAAAGGAAGTATTTAAATATATCTAGTCCAGAAATTTTCAGGAATGCTCTAGCGTATGTTATGGTATTATATGTATTTACTATTAGGAATATTTAGTATTTATTAGGAGAATAAATCAGTTATTTGTTTCCTAGATTAGAGAAAATCATAGGTCACCATTTACTAGTATAAATAGGTGGTCTAGGTTCATTAACAAAAGGGTTAAAGGTCATTTTGGTACCACATGTTTGCAAAAATTACACTGTTCATACCACTAGTATTTTTTCGTACCGAATTGGTACCATATGTTTCCAAACCTTACTATTTTGGTACCTCCGTTAGGGTTCCGTCAAAAAAGGCCGTTAAATGGCATGTGCCATGCACGTGACCAGCACAAAACTTTCAATTTTGTTACAATTTAGTCCATCTAATACATCTCTAACTTTTATTTTGTTCAATTTAGTCCTAAAACTTCAAAATCAAACCATTTTCCCAAATTGACCTAGCCGGACCTAGCCATGGGCTAGGTCCGACCATGGGTCGGGGTCACCGATCCCATGGGACCCTGACCCAGGGTAGCTAGGTCCGGCTAGGTCAATTGGACCTAGCCCCAATTTAACTCAATTGGGGCTAGGTCCCAATTGACCTAGCCGGACCTAGCCCTAGGCTAATTCCGGCTAGGTCAATTTGGGAAAATAGTTTGGTTTTGAAGATTTAGGACTAAATTGAACAAAATAAAAGTTAGGGATGTATTAGATGGACTAAATTGTAATAAAATTGAAAGTTTTGGGCTGGTCACGTGCATGGCACATGCCATTTAACGGCTGTTTTGACAGAACCCTAACGGAGGTACCAAAACAGTAAGGTTTGGAAACATATGGTACCAATTCGGATCGAAAAAATACTAGTGGTATGAACAGTGTAATTTTTGCAAACATGTGGTACCAAAAGGAACTTTAACCCTTAACAAAAAAAAAAAAACACAAAACAATTACAAAGAAATACCATGTATTGGGAGAAGTTATCATCGAGAATACTATCTTCATCAGATCTTTCATATTTACTTTATTTGAAAAATTAACTTATTATTATTTATCATTATCATTATTTAGTAGTCATCTTTGGCCAAAAAAAAACTTTAGTAGTCATCGTCTTCATCATGTGTTTGCAACAACCCATCACTATTGACGTTCCAATCCCTCCATCACCGCTAGCGACTCGGCTCTGATGGGCCCTGGCAAAGGCCGTTAGGTCCCTTAACGATTGGCAAGCAGCGACTAGGCCTAGTGGGCTGGGAGCTGGGCTGCTGGAAGGCTAAGGGCTCCGACGGAAGGAGGCTCCGATAGGGAAGAGCCCCGAAGATATCGGACCTGGACGTAGTCGGTCCCGATATGGGAGTTGACACCACTCCCCGACACCGAATCCTCAATGATGTAACTTAGGAGCCTCCGATAATGATCGAGACTCCCCAGTAAGGGCACAATCCCGGAAATCTCGCCATGATTACAGTAGTGGTGTAATGGGTGAGATATGTGGGATACGAGTAACTATACGAGATACAGGGCAAGATACAGGGCGAGATACGTGGGATAGTGGATCACGATCCAACCACCTAATCAGGTAACTGGGATAGCCTTCCTCTATAAAAGGAGGGAAGTTATTCCAGATTAGGGTTACGCTTAATACACACACAAATATTGCTTGCTTGTTCTGTGGCCGCCGTACTTACGTTAATCATCGGAGAGGGATTCTGGGCCACTGCCCTCTATTCCCCTTCTGCAGGATTGCGAGGAGCTAAGGAGTCCGTCACCGTAACCGGAGCTCCCGCCGTGATCCAACATTGGCGCCGTCTGTGGGAACGCAACAAAAAAGCCAAAAAGTAAGTTTGCTACCCTCTGATTTCATTCCATGGCTGGCAACAGATCGCAACGTTCAGGCAAGCAAGTACCGGCCGCCAGCAATCCCCCTGAGGATGTTGCCCAACATCAGGATCTGGGAGATGAGGGTGACAGCACTCGCCGGAACGAAGCACCTTCCCAGAATCCGGAGCTAGCCAGGGTAGTGGCAGAGGCCATGCCCCTATTCATGGAGGCCATGGAGGCCCTCCTAGACCGAAGAGAAGCTGCTAGAAGGCAGGCAGATCTCCCGCCGCTCCCTCCGCGGCGAGACGCCCCCAGAAGGCAGGTGGACGACAACCTGCCGCCACCCCCTCCGTTGAGGGAACAACCCATTCCCCCTCATCCAGCACCGGCGGAGAATTTTGTGGTCGATGGGCCAGGGCCAGTACAACAAAGGACTATTCCCCTGAATGGTCCCCTCACTGCCGACCAGGTAGTAAAGATCGTGGGTATCTGCATGGGAGATCAGAAGCCCATGATGTCGGAATTGGGGAGTCAGGAGACCCATCCTTTCGTTCCCAGGTTGATCCATACCTTGGCCCCTCCAGGCTTGGGTATCCCGAAGATAGACGAGTACGATGGGGTCGCGGACCCGGTTCGCCATGTGCAGAAGCACCTAACAGCATGCATGGGCAGGACCCCTGATGAAGATGTTATCTGTGCGTTGTTCCCGAGCACCTTGGGAGAGAAGGCGATGACATGGTTTTACAGTCTGCCCACCGGATGTATAACCTGTTGGAAGGACATGCATCAGCGATTCATCGCCCAGTACCAAGGGCGTCGACGGCTGCTGAAGAGTGTTCGGACCCTGCATGAGGTGGTTCAGAGGCCTGACGAATCGCTGGCCCAATACTACCAGCGGTACACTGCTGGTATGACCGAGCTGGATGAGGAGATATCGGAGGGCGAGGCCATCCGCACCTTCATAAAAAACCTCAATCCCCCCTATGGCTCCGACTTACTTCACAGTGTCGCAGCCAAAAAAGTCTGGAACATGGAGGCACTCCAGGCGAGAGTAAAACAGCAAATCGACGTCCAAGAGTCGAAGATCGCTGCCGGAGAATTGGCTCCTCCTAAGGGACACGAAGGAAAGCAGTTGTTCAAACCATTGGACAACCGACACAGGAAGGATGGCTCCGAGGGTAGTCGGAGTCGTGGACGCTCCGATCGGAGGGAGGATAGGCGTCCGACCAAGAGGGACAATCAGAGGGAGGAGTTTACCCCCCTCAACAGGCCTTTGAAAGAGGTCTTGGCGGTAATAATCAACGCAAAGAGGTACTACATCGCGGTCGCTCCCGTGGAAATCGCGGTGGCGTCCCATCGAACCAGCAGCTATGAGCCCTCGACGAGTCCAGGAAGAGCCAGAATAGGACCTTTGACGAATGACGAAACAAGGCGCCTGGAGTTGTCCCTGCTAGAGGAAAAACGGCTGGAGGCCGACATAGCGCAAGCTCGGATGCGTTTGGCGACGGCCAGGTACTACAATCGGAAGGTCAAGTCGCGACAGTTCTACACAGGAGAGCTGGTCCTACGACGGAACGAATTCGCCCTACAAGATCGGATCAACAAGATGTCCCCGAAATGGGAAGGGCCTTACAAGATCGTAGGCATGCCGGCCCCGAACGCTTACAAGTTAGAAGATCCCGACGGCAAGGTTTTAAGAAACACCTTTAGCGGCGAACATCTGAAGAAGTGCCATGTTTGACGAATAAGTCGCCCGTGGAGGCGCGAAGATGTAATTAAGTCGCCCTGAGTGGTGCATGCTATGTTAAAGACATCAATCAATAAAGAAGTTACTTCTGATCAAAGTATTCCTGAGTTGTTCTCGATACATTTAAAAAGCGTCATTGGACGTCCGAAAATCCTTAAGTTTTTAAGGTTCGATTAAAAAGCGTCACTGGACGTCCGAAAATCCTTAAGTTTTTAAGGTCCGATTAAAAAGCGTCACTGGACGTCCGAAAATCCTTAAGTTTTTAAGGTCCGATTAAAAAGCGTCATTGGACGTCCGAAAAATCCTTAAGTTTTTAAGGTCCGATTAAAAAGCGTCATTGGACGTCCGAAAAATCCTTAAGTTATTAAGGTTCGATTAAAAAGCGTCATTGGACGTCCGAAAAATCCTTAAGTTTTTAAGGTCCGATTAAAAAGCGTCATTGGACGTCCGAAAAATCCTTAAGTTATTAAGGTTCGATTAAAAAGCGTCATTGGACGTCCGAAAAATCCTTAAGTTTTTAAGGTACGATTAAAAAGCGTCATTGGACGTCCGAAAAATCCTTAAGTTATTAAGGTTCGATTAAAAAGCGTCACTGGACGTCCGAAAATCCTTAAGTTTTTAAGGTCCGATTAAAAAGCGTCACTGGACGTCCGAAAATCCTTAAGTTTTTAAGGTCCGATTAAAAAGCGTCATTGGACGTCCGAAAAATCCTTAAAGTTATTGAGGTTCGATTAAAAGCGTCATAGGACGACGGAAAGCCTTAAAGTTCTTAAGGTCTGATAAAAGAATTGCGAAGAGCATGACCGAAAAGAAAACATTCATAAAAGGCTCGAAGGCCTAAAAGGTTCGGTACAAAAGAGATAGTAAGGAAGAAGTACAAGGACTTAAGACTTTAAACTCGGTCTCCAGGTGCTGAATCTTCGGAAGGCTTTGGAGGGGCAGACTCGTCGGCGTCTTCAGAGGAGCTTTCTGAAGGAAGGCTGAGGTACGTTTCGGCGGCTGGGCCAAGAGTCTTGGACTTCCTCAAGTCGATGGAGTCCCCATAAGTCTCATTAAGTTCTTCGACGATATCGAGGATGGCATTTCGCAGATCCTCTTGACAATGTTTCGCCGCATCCTCCTTGAAGTCCTCCGAGCTCCGGTACTCTTCGCGGCCCTGGACCTTCGCGTTTGTTAGTTGGGCGGAGTGATCCGCCCTCGCCTCTTCTAGCTCCGCGATGGCCCGCTGCTTCTCGAGCTTCAGCCGCTCAGCTGTTTCCTGCAACGCTGCCTTCTCAAAGGCAGCCTGGCTCCGATCCGCCATGGCCGCCTGCTGTTCCCGCTTGAGCGAGCTCTCAAGACTTAGATTCTGCCGGCGCTGGGATTGAGCCTCTTGAGTAAGCTTGACTCGGACCTCCTCGGCTCGCTGCCTATCCTCCTCAGCCTGTTGCCAGATCTCTTCGGCCCGCTCCTCCGCTCGGAGCCTTGACGCCTCGGAGGCAGCTAAGTCCTCTTGGAGCTTGGTCAGGCTCTCGAGGTTGGAGTTGGCCCGTTCTCGCTCCAAAGCCTCTCGCAAAGACAGGATGTAGCCAAAGCAGCGATCCTGGTCCGCGATTTCCTGAAGGGCGAATACAGCTTAGCATTCAGACGTCGGAACACCCTCAGATGAATAAAAGAAAAAGTTCACTTACCTCTATCCGACGAACGTCCATCTGTCGGATGTCTGCATCGATGTCTTCCCCTTCCAAAGAAAGGGGACGCCTCAAAGAGGGCGGGACTGAGCCCGACACTAAGTGCAAGGCCAGGTTCTTCTCCTGGCACCCCCGATGCAGAGGGATTCCCCGAAGGGACTCCACCGGTCTCCAAGGCTCGGAGCCCTGGTCCGAAGAGAAGGCTTGATAGTAGTCCCCATCCAAAGGAAACGGAGGTACTACCAGGCGGGGCTCTTCAGCTTCCTCGCCCACTCGAGCTTCGGGGGCCACACCCCCAACTGGCGAGGATGGTGGAGCAGAGGACGATGGCGGCGTGGTGGGAAGTGGAGATGCCTTCTCACCAGATGACTTCACGGGAGTCAACCTCGATTTTCCTCGGAGGATGAGGCCTTCCTCCTCAGCTCGATCATCGGAAGGGGAGTCCTCCAAGCTGGTCACCCGACCGAATTCGCCCCGGTCTTCCGTCGGGGCATCTTCCACCACCGGCTCCGCCGCAGGCGCGGAATCCGAGGCAGGTGCAGCAGGGGCGACGTCCGCAGGACCTGCAGCGGGGCGAATAAGTCGAGGGATTAATTTGATATCGGTGTGCCAGATTAAACAACGCTCCATAAATCTTTCTTTGCCGAAAAAGTCATAATAGCCCGCCTCGAGAACATGTGGAGTTTCCCCTCGAAGGATATTCCCGACATCCCTAATTCGTCCTTCCATATCGGAGGCTTGAAGATCCTGAGGTACTAACTCCCTATATCTTTTAATAGCACGAAAGACTTCCTTACCTTCCTTTTCGGAGCGGACGTTGAAGGCGGACCGGACTACATCCACATTAGTCCGCCCCTCGGAGGTGGGGGCAGACCTTGGGGCCTCAGAGGTCTTTGCCTTCTTCTTGGACGGCCCCGAAGGGGCAGAAGTCTTTCGGTGGGAAGGCTTCTTCTTGCGCTTCAGTGAGTGGGAGGCATCGGTATCCTCCTGAAACAGACGGACGGTCAGCGATGTTCGAGGGGCTGTAAGCAGTAAAAAAGAAATAATTAGAAGATTACCCAGAGAATTACATTGGAAACACCATCACGAACTTTTCCCCCAGCCTTGGGATCGATCAGCATAATCCCAATCTTGATCCGCTGCTGGTCAGTGACAGAAGTGGCCTCGAAGGGCTGGTAGCCCTCCTCCCAGCGACGGGCTTGGATAAGCATCAAGGCCCTCCGAGTCTGCTCCGACCACGAACGAAAAGGCACGGGGGGATCAGCCTCCACAATGGTCCTCGGCCACTCGATGGGACCAGGCTGGATGAAGAAGTATTGCTCCTTCCAATTAGCATTGTCGTTCCCTTTGTCGGAGATGATGGCCCGTTCCTTGCAAATCTTCCAGGACACCTTCCTGTCCCAGCCCATCTCTCTATACTGCTCATCGGTCCCCTCAGGTTGGCGGGGAGAAAAGGAGCAGATTCCGTCCTTGTTGCAGGTCATCTTGTAGAAAACCCGCCAGAGCTCCAGGGAATAGCTCCAGTCCTCCCCATTGATATCACACCACACTTGGAAAGCAATCCATGTACGGATCGCGTGTGGAGAGAAGGTCGTAGGGTACGTCTTATAATGGTTGCACAGCTCCACCCAACTCGGACAGAAGGGCAGTCGAATTCCTGCACGAATCTGCCCTGGGGAGATGAACACTTAATCTCCTTTGGGGAGCGTAATTCGAGCCTCACGAGAATTGAATTGTTCATACGGATAGCGGGCTCCGAAGGAAGATTCAAAAATACCACACTCTATACAAGCCCTTTCGTAGCTAAGGGGTGCAAGCGTGTTCTTGAGATATTTGAAGACGAAGGGTTGGCCAGCAGTAGCAGATCCCTCGGCTGAAAATCGTCGAGGGAAGGAAGGAGGAAAGAATTGAAACCTAAAGAAAATCAAAGATGAAAAGGAAAAGAGCAATAAGGTGAAGAATCTTACCAGACATGGTGGTTGAAGTGGTCGTGATCGGAAAAGCTTGAACTGCTCGAATCGCCGGTGAAAACTCGAAATCTGGAGAATCAAAGCTCTTAGGATCGCAAAGAAGGAGAGGTAAAAGAAAGATGAAACAGTGCCTAGGGTTAGGGCTTTATAAGAGAAGAAAAGGGGAACTGAAGAGGTGGACAATCTGAGCCACACAATTCAAAACGATTCAATCATAGTCGTCCAAAGGGAAACGTACAAATTCGGAGAATAGGAACGGTTTTAATCTGAACCGTCAGAACGCATGGGACAGATAAGACAAGAGTAATGACGTATTGGAACGGTTGAAAAAGTACTTTTTCAGCAGGTAGGTGCGCAGAGCCCGAAACGTTCCCTCATCTCCTATCAGCATTTAATGCTGGTCCGATCGAGAAATCCCTTCGAGTCCAGGCAGAATCCCAAAGGATCTTGAAAAGACCCAAGGCAATGGCCTCCGACATTCCATGCAAAAGCTTCCGACGGGAATGCAGAAGAATCCGACGTTGGAAGACGCGACGCACTATAAGTCCCTCACGTCTTGGGGGCAAATGATGGGCCCTGGCAAAGGCCGTTAGGTCCCTTAACGATTGGCAAGCAGCGACTAGGCCTAGTGGGCTGGGAGCTGGGCTGCTGGAAGGCTAAGGGCTCCGACGGAAGGAGGCTCCGATAGGGAAGAGCCCCGAAGATATCGGACCTGGACGTAGTCGGTCCCGATATGGGAGTTGACACCACTCCCCGACACCGAATCCTCAATGATGTAACTTAGGAGCCTCCGATAATGATCGAGACTCCCCAGTAAGGGCACAATCCCGGAAATCTCGCCATGATTACAGTAGTGGTGTAATGGGCGAGATATGTGGGATACGAGTAACTATACGAGATACAGGGCAAGATACAGGGCGAGATACGTGGGATAGTGGATCACGATCCAACCACCTAATCAGGTAACTGGGATAGCCTTCCTCTATAAAAGGAGGGAAGTTATTCCAGATTAGGGTTACGCTTAATACACACACAAATATTGCTTGCTTGTTCTGTGGCCGCCGTACTTACGTTAATCATCGGAGAGGGATTCTGGGCCACTGCCCTCTATTCCCCTTCTGCAGGATTGCGAGGAGCTAAGGAGTCCGTCACCGTAACCGGAGCTCCCGCCGTGATCCAACAGGCTCTTCATAGCGTCTCCAATAACCTATCTTCTACATCGAGCCCTCGTTGTAAGCATATGGTGATGGGCGCCATAAATGGAAGCTCATTATATGTATAGGTTACCTGAGTTGATATGGTAAATGTCTAATTATGGAATTGGGTCAGACCTAAATCCCAATTGACATGAGAAGCTCAAATTGGGCCTCCCTATACATGTGGCCGGCCGAAACTTATAGTGAGGGTAAAGTGGACTTTTGTCCACTTTACTCCTCCTATATATATATGGTGTTAGGGGATTTTTAGGGTTAATCATTATTTCCTCATTAGAGTGTTGTAGAGAGAAAAATCCTCCACCCCACACAAGGGTTTCGGCCGAACGACTACCTACCAACGGGTGTGCCAATTTGCTTTCTAGCAAACACTGCAGAGATTTGTCGCCTGCCAAGAATCGATCAGAGGCTTTGCTGTGGAGAACATACAACGTAGGACTTCCTTAACCAGAACATCTACGGGAGCCGACCGGAGGATCGTGAACTCCCTGCAGGAAGGACCTTGGGACTACGGACAACGTTTGAGGTATGTGCGAATCTTCCGCTGCGTAATTTCAATTACTAGCATGTACCATGATTTAGTATCTGTAGTGATTACACCCCGTAATCTAACAACGGTATCAGAGCCTGTGTTAGGAGTTCATGATTTTGTATAAATTGATATTCTTGAAAATTTAAATTTTCGAACCTAATTTTTTTTAAAGGAATTTTAAAATTTCAACTTTTATGTTTATGGTGGTCTGAAATTTTCACGATGTTCTTAGTTAATTTGATGTTCATGATCTTCAAGAACAACATGACTTTTATCAAAATCAAACATTGGATTGTAAATCTTATTAAAATTTAATCTTGAAATTTGACCATTTGTTCCCAATTTAGTGTTTATTGGCCGAAACCCTAGTGATTTACAAGGTAAAATTTCTAATTTTTTAGACACAAAGGGATAAATT
Source organism: Clarkia xantiana subsp. parviflora (assembly GCA_036873135.1). Lineage (NCBI taxonomy): Eukaryota > Viridiplantae > Streptophyta > Magnoliopsida > Myrtales > Onagraceae > Clarkia > Clarkia xantiana. The sequence goes on along the minus strand of JAPTYO010000024.1, from coordinate 6,159,004 downwards.
TCGGCAGAAATATTAAATTATATTGTTTACCATATTCTGGTTTGTATTCTAGGTAACAATACGATAGATTCACATTAATATATAGAAATATATATAACTGTCAATACACTAAATATTTAAATAGGTTAAAGAAATTATTGATAGATTTAGTTACCTAAAAGATTGAGAAAATATATTGTTAATATATGTTTCCTTATTTAAGATATTGACAATAAATAAAATATATATTTATATGTGGGTAGCCGAAAATTTATATATATATGTATATATATATATATATATATATATATATATATATATATATATATATACTAGCTGCTAACCCCGCGCACCACGCGGGTAAATTTATCGAAATAATTTTGAGTTAAAATACTTAATTTATGCTATTTTTTATATGGTATCAATAAACATTTTATAAAATTAATATATTTTCTTAGATTTTTTATCTTTATATATTTTTATAGCTTTGTGAAGACAATTTCTCTCACTCTCAATATATAGATATATATAGATAATATATATATTGATAAGTGTCTATTATTATTATAATTTAATTTGTTCTTAAATTTTTTTTCCAAATTATAAAATATAATAAATGTTATTCTAAAAAAAGTGAATTAAAAAAATTGATTTTATAGCATTAAAAAAAAATATTAAAACCATTAAATTGGATTTGGAAAATAAAATAAAAAATTGAATATTTTCAAAGATATAATATTAAATAATTTATCTATTTTAACCATGAACCATATATATATGTAGTTGAATTATATCTATATAGGTTTATATATTGTGACTGTTTGTAATATATATATTCTATTTGCGTAGTTGGTCTTAGTATATTTTTTTTCATAGACTACTAATGATTGTTCAACTTTACCCTTAAATTATGTTGGTTATTTTTGTTTTTATAATAATTGAAAAATTAATTTAAAAAATAATTAAAAAAGATTTAGAATTAGTTTATGCATAAAAATACAAAATGAAAAAAGGAAAGGTATATTTTTCCTAAATGAAAAACCTAACATTTGAGGTTTTATTTTTATAAAAAATAGTATTCATTTTCAAAAAGTTGATATCAAATTTATTTTGAAGTTTATTTCCATATTTTATAATTTTTATTTTTTATTTTGTAGAATAAAAAACTAATAAAACTTATGAGGTATTGCTTAGACATTAAAATTTATTGTCTATGAAAATTAATTAGTATTTTACAAATAGATTCTCTTAAATATTTGATAACTCCTTTAAAATGAGTTATAAAATACTAAAATCGTCCGTCTATATGCAATAATCAATAAAGATAAATGATTAAATAGATTTGCAACTTACAAAATAGTACATGAGGTGACATAAAATTTCGAAGGAACATACTTTTTTACTTAATTGTGTGTTGCTTTTCTTCTGAACTTGTTTGCGGATCAACTCTAAGTCTAATTCACCGCTTAACCATCAAGCCAGTATAGAGTGTTGTAGGTTAATCTTTGTGTTTAATCACTCTTTTTTTTTTTTGCCAAAGTTTAATCGTTAATTAGCTTAACCTTTCTGCCTTAATCCACCATTCGTATGTCCGCTGCTAAAAATTATTTCCTAGCTTAGTATTATGGAATAAATTCTCCCACCACATTCTAGCTCTCTAGTCCTTTTACCACCTAGAAATTACATATGTCTGTTAAAGAATCACTTGAAGTAGAGTCGTATCCATTATGACATTTCTTTAGGAAAAAAAACAGTTTAGGATTCTTACAATAAAAAAAAAATCACCATTGAAAAATAGTAAGTTAAGATATGAAACATTTTACGCAAAAAACGTGTACTTGGAAGATATAAAAAAGAAAATTCACTTTAAAATTGTTGCAAGAATGTACTTACATATATATTTAAAAAAAAAACTAAAATAATGTAAAATGAACAAAATTTGACACCTAAAATTAAAATAGCCTATAATGATCAAGCATTTATATTTGACATCACTGAAATGACAATGTCGTAATCAAGCTAAAAATCACATTTTTTTTTCAATCGAAAATTAAAGTAAACTATTTTATTCATAAATTAAATTTAATGTACATAAATTAAAATAAAATATTTCATTAATCCTGCCATGCCACACATATCATCACATGTTTAAATAGAAATAGAAAGGAATAATAAGACAAAAAAAATATTATCATGTAAATCGATGCATGTCATTCTTGCGAAAAATTATATGCTACCGCCGATGTAAAGCTACAGTATACCCCTTTGTGTCACACAAAGGGGACCCACACTGTATGGACCCCACACTATTTGTGAGTAGAAGGGGTAAACTGTTGCTTTACCTCGGTGCCACCAGAGAATTTCTCCATTCTTGCTGGTTAGAATAAGATCCCCTTGAAATGTAGGATTATAGTTAGTATATTTATCTACATACATGTGTGTATATTAATTATATTTTTATAGTATTAAATTACTTATTTATGTTAAATCGTATATAATATTATATTATTGCCATCTTCTTTATTTTTATATTGTTATAATATATATATAGATATTATTAAATTTTGTATCAACAGTTGTATATTATATTAAAATTTTCATATTTTTAGTTACATAATATATCTATCTAATCTAAATTATGGCAATATGACGTGGCGTCTATGCATGTCGATGCATGTTATTATTATTATTATTATAATTATATTTAGAGATTAGATTTTGATTGATAGTTGTATAATTATCTATATACATAATTATATCCTTAAATAACTTAGTTATGTTTAATGTATATAATATTATATTATCGTTATCTTCTTTTATATATATGTATATTGAATATTTTTTGTATAATGATTTTTACGTCTCCAACATGAAGATAACCAACTGAATGAAACAAAGTAATTCAAAAGTATATATATATACGGTCACTAATTTAATCAAGTTAGAATAACATCACAAATTAGTTTGATGAAAAAGTAATTTTTTTTCTCTTCTAAACTTTTGTATTACCTGCACAATAGAGGTACCCAAACAAACGAACTCGATCTGGTCTACATCGGGGTGATCTTGTACTTATTAGAGCTGAAAGTTAATAAACAAAGTTAATTAGTAAATACAAATATTTAGAGCTGAGAAGAAACGTTTTTATAAGAAAAATAGAAATGTGAAAATTGAGACATTATTTCTTACAAAAAAATAGTCAGAACATATATATTCCACAATAATATAGTATAATAATATAGTATTAGCTAGCTTCATGAGTTCCTTTCTATGTCTTGTTGTAGTTTATAAGGACCTCGATTAGAGTTGCAAGTGAAGAAATACGAATAAATTATTTAACTATAAAAAAATCAACCAGATCAGTCAAACACATTTAATTTGTACAAAGTTTAACCTGATATATATATATATATATATATATATATATATATATATATATATATATATATATATATATATATATATATATATATATATATATATATATATATATATATATATATATATACCTCTTAGCTTCCTCCCGCAATTTTACATTAATTTACACTACAAGAAATTGTTTGATTACACACTAGAATGCTACATACGGGTAAAGATGTGTGTAATTGCATTCCGATTTCATACCAAATCCACAGTAAAAATATGTTTTTTGGGTTAAATACCGATTGCATACTGAATTACACACCTTTTAATTAGTGTGTGTAATATGTGTGTATATTTTTATATTTTCACTCCGGTTACATAGTGATTTGAATTTGTGTGTAATTTTCTGTATGTAAGTAGAGTGGAGTGTTTTGAACATAGTTATGTAGGGATTGAGTATGTACATTTTGATGTGTAAATAGAATGTAAAATAAAGTTATTAATAAAGTAATAAATTATATTACTCTTAGTTAAATATATATATATATAAAACAAAAAACTCACCGCACCATTTCTCTGCTAGCCTTAGAGAAGAGAACCCTTTCAAATCTTTGTTCTCTCCTAACCCTAATTCTCATCGACCTCATCCTTGCCTCCGCTCATTCTCCTTCGCATCCACATCGGCCTCCTCCTCCTCGCCACCGCGTCGTCCTCCTCATCGCCACCGCGCCGTCCTCCTCATCGCCACCGCGTCGTCCTCCTCCTCGCCACCGCGCCGTCCTCCTCATCGCCACCGCGTCGGTACCCATGAGCCTCCATCCGTCAGTAGCTTTCAAATACTAATGTTAAATGAATAGAGCTGTAATCTCTTCAGTACATCGGCAAGATAAGTTTGATTTGGCTCCTTTTTACAACTTTGGAGATTTCATCCTTGTTAATCAGATTTGCACAGTTCTTCATCAAACCATTGATGTCTGCTGATGCCACCATGAGAGAAATTAAAGATGTTGATTTTGGTTAGTTCCGTACTTCTATTGTTCTAATCCATGTTGGTTGATTAGATGGCATTTGATTTTCTTAGTATGAAATTAGTGCCATAATTGTTGTAATATCTGTATGACATTTATATATATCACTGATCCTACTTCTGATGGAAATTAAGTTACTTTCACTCTATAAAGATCTTCTCTTTTCTGGTAGAATATCCTGATGCATCTTTTTCTTCTGTTAATAAAGCTTGCAACTGTGTGTGAGACAAGGTTCCATTATCAGGACAAAGTTTCTCCTATACATTATGTGGTTGATGTTTCTTCCAACATGAAGGTAGTTTCACTTATCTTAAAGTTGTTTCTCCTATGGTCTTTTACTTCATGTCCATTGCAGTACTAATATTTTGATCCTTTTAGTTTGGCTAGATTAAATCCTGCGATTGTTATGTATGAATTACATACCATTTAAGATTGTTGTCTATGAATTACTTAACCTTATTCGTCTTCACCTTTTTATTGGTGATTTGTGCAGCTATATCCCCCTGAAGATTGGGTAGTGGGAGGATCCTTCCCTTGTAAGTTCAAACCTAGCAGTATTCAGGAAGTACTAGATGCTCTCTCACCAAACTCTGTGAGGTTAGTCTGGCTGCTTGAAGATGATCTAAATGGTTCAAGTAGAGATATATGTACCTCTCTTTAATTAAATGATACTCATTGATTTCTAGCATTTTGTTGTCTCTGCTGTTGAATTTAAGCCGAGAGAACTATATATTTCACGGTAATAGATTAGCATTCAATAGATGCCCCGCAGTCCCAATGCAGTGCAGATCACCTCTCCTCTATAACAATCATATTTTGACAGGGTCTTTTGGGAATCAAAGAATTTTGAAGGGTCTACTGAAAAGGCTTAACCATGGTTTGTGACTGCTTATTCTGTTGAGAGAACCACAGATTCCACAATTCAGGTATTATTTGGACTTCTTTATGATGTTTTGCCATTTTAAGGAATTGTTTTGCCTATGCGGAGGTTGCTTATATGTGTGTATGACAGACATGAGATGTATATGTTTACTTGGGAAAAACAGGATCTGGTTATAAATTTAATAAATTGTATAAGGCTCTTTCAAAAGGTATTCAACGACTTTTCTCATGTCTTTTATTTCTTAACCCTAACCGTAAACACTAAATCCAGATCAGCTAGGCTCACTTTTAGTTCTCATATCTAACAAAATTAAATGACAAAATTGCCAGATTTTGTTTATCTGTTGGAATAACAACAGGTAAACAAGGTGGAAGAGTTGCCAAAGAAGATATTATGCTGTGTAAAACTCAAAGGGATTTACTAAAAGCACTACCAACTGGTATTGGACGACCTGGCATTGTTTAACAAATATTCAGTTCTAATCAAGTACAGGTAGATTCTAGACTGATTACTACTAAAAATTCGATCTGAATTGCTGTTTTTTTATTTATTTCTGAGACTGTTACTTCGCGATCTGGATATTGTGCTGAATAGTTCTTCTAAGTTGATTTCTTAAAAGTCATATAGGTTTTCTGGTATTAGACGACCTAAGATTTTTTTGCAAGAAATATATTGATATTTTAGTAGCAATCAATCATGATTCTGGACTGATTACTGTTATAATACCTGACAAATATAGGTTGATTATGTACTGATTAATGCTAAAAATTGGATCTTGATTGCTGTTGTTTCTTTTATTTCTAAGAATGCTATTTTCAGATCTGGATATTGTGTTTAATAGTTCTAATGAGTTGATTTCTTGCTCCTTTTTCGAAGGGGTTCATTCTCCACTGCTTTAATCACTATGCATTTACTTTCTGTATCGATTTCTTTCGCCATTGTTTTAAATGAATTAAGTTGGGTCTTTGGTTTATGGGACGGGAGAGATTATTCTATGTAGTTGATGATTTTGATTTCAAACTAGGTTGATATATATGGCTTTTTATTATGTAATTTTTGTGATATGGAGTTATTTAGTTTTTTCTACTGCTATATGTTGGACTGGTTAATTAGAATCACTGAGTTCGTACTGTTCTCCCTTTACATTTATCTAATCAGGTTCAACAATTTCGTCAGAATGAAGATGTTTCTCTCCATTATATGTAAGTGTTGACCATAAGAAGTGAATTTTCCATGGGGAGAATTACTTGGAAATAGATATAGACATGCACATATTCAGTTTCATATCTATGAAAGGTTTGGAGCATTCCTTGATAGATTCAGGATCTGCGAACTAGATATTGGACTTACCATCCAAGTTAGCTGGGCACACTTTTATTTCTCCAATCTAGCAAAATTAATCGAAAAATTTGCCAGATTTCTGTTGGGTTAATTTTTTTATTTTTTTTATTTTTTTTTATTTTTTATGTTGGAATAACAACAGGAAATAAGGCGGAGGAGTTGCCAGAGCAGATATTGTGCTGTGTAAGACTCAGCGGTATTGAGACATCTGAAATCTTTAGGTAATTCAAGTACTGCCGATGAATTTGGATTAGAAAATATAAATCAGGTTGGACAAGTATTGATGATTGATTTTGCTCAATCAAAATATAAGAACATTTCCTATTGATAATTGATTATAGGAAGAGGCTAATAAAAAATAATCCACAAAAAAATATGATTAATCAAGACATTATATTTAGCAGGCATCCAGATACTGCCGTGCTGTCCTTGCTTCAAGAAATGACCAGTTTTCCAGTTTCGATGATTGATTGGAATGCACTGGTTAAGAATATGACCACTGGGATATATAATGCTATAGGGAGTATCAAATGGTTTGGTGGCATTTATCGTAATGCATTGCTCCACTGAGTCTCTGGTAAACTATGAGTTTTTGCTTTGTTGATTTGGTATACTAGTTATGATTGTTCTATTTTATAGTTTTTTGTTTACATCACATCTACTAATTGGCATTTAGTTTTCAAGTAATGACACTGATTTAAATTTTTGGGCATTATTTGGTGCATCTTCTTCAGGATTACTTGAATCACAAGAAAGATGGTGATATTGTGAGTTACAAAGGCAGACACTAACATTCAGTAAGATTTCAAAGAAATGTTGGATGAGTTTGTGAAGAGTGCATACATGGAAAGCCAAACATCATGGAGGCAACCATATCTACAAGATGAATCAACAACTAGCTCAGAGTATAACAGACTGGGTCACCTAATTGAAGCGTTGTATTGTTGTTACTCTTGAAATTAGCATTGTGAACTTAAGCATTTGGATTGAGTTTATTAATTAATAAATAGTGTTTCTAAACATTGTGTCGTTTGAGTTTAAATGAAATTTATGGAATCTATTAATATAACAAAATACCGAAATTGTAACGTTTGATTCAAAAAAGTATCATTAGTATCATTATAGTAAATATGAGTCTAAATAAAAATTTTGGAATCTATGAATGTAATACTAAATATTCATTTTTAGAATTAAATCGGTAGTAACTAAATCCGATATTATTAGAACCACAAATCCAATATTAATGGCTCTAAATAGATTTTTAAATTGTTAGTTACTAAATCTGACATTTTTGGAACAACAAATGCAATACTAAATGATCTAAGTAGATTTTAAATTGGTAGATACTAAATCCAACTTTTTTGGAACCATAAATCCAATACTAAAGGTTACGAATAGAATTTAAATATTAGTTATTAAATCCAACTTTTTTGGAACCACAAATCCATTACTAAAGGTTATAAATAGAGTTCGAATATTAATTACTAAATGTCACTATTTTGAAATCACAAATCTAATACTAGAGATGCACATTTGAATTGAAATGGGTGTTACTATAGGTATGATACAGTATCAAATACTGTAGCAGTGATATGGAATCCCATTCAGATTACACACAAATTTCTGAGTGCAATTAAACATTGATTCAACCCCACTCCAATTACACACCAAATTTTTTTGTGTGTAAAATTTTACACACCAGAATTTTGGTGTGCACTTTTTGAACCATTTACCACCTCTGAAATACAAACGGCTTTTCTCGGTGTGCAATCGGTATTTACGCTTGTCTACACACTAATTCCACATCATTTTGGCCGTATGGAATTATGATTTTTCTTGTAGTGTTATTTGCTCAGAAGATATTTCGGCAAACTCGAAGTGTCACAAGCAACAGGACCCGTGGTAAAGAACTGCATCAAAAATTACAGAGCTAAAATAATAAGACTTATAAAGTAAAAAACTATGTGTGTATTAGTGTTGTGTCATACACCTTAGTATAGTTACCTCCTACTAAAAGCAAGAGTTGCGGATCTTCTCTTTGTTGGATCTAGATCGAAGGATTTCCATAAGCCCAAGCACACTCGCTGAAAGCTCCTTAAATGCATTCGGTAATATATTGTTTATAGGGATGCATAATTATTACTTGTGAATATGGAAGGAAACAGCTTGTTGTACATGGTACATGCCGATGCATTAAATCTATTGGGGCAGCCAAACCTTAGTATATATATGCATGTATATATATATATCTATCTATATATTATATAAGGTAAGAGGTGAGATAGTGTTTAAATTATGAGCTGCCACGTCAGCATTTTAGAGCTTTCCATGAGTGCCACATCACCTATGGAGGCTATAGTCCATTATGGAATGCTAGAGGCTGAACAACTAAGGTCTATATGGGCCCAGCGACAGCATAATTTTGGTGGGTTTGGGCTGGGTTAGGAGTAATAAATAATTAAACCATATTGATTTTGTTTGTAAGTATATTTTTTTGGCACGTGAGGTAGAGTTTTTTAATAGTTTTAAATTAAAAAAAAATTAGTTATTCGATTTAAGAATCATTAATCAATACATATATTATATTTTATATCGATATGTATGAACTTTCACGTGTAAAATTTTCAATATATATACATGATATGTTAACATTGATGGGTTCCGACGTAATCGTTAGCCCCGTTAACAGCCAATGGACGGCGAGTAGGTCCAGTGGGCCTCGTGAAAAGCCTGGAAGGCCCAGAGGCCCAGCACGAAGGGTCCCGACTTTAGCGGTCCCGATGTATGAGCTGAATGCTCCCGATGAGAAGCCTCTGAGTAGGCCCCGATAAGCCTTAGTAAAGGCCCCGATAATAAAGCCCCGCAGAGGCTGGACCTGTCCCGTAGAGACTGAAGGTCCTGGGTGGTGATCTAGAATGAGACAACTCTGGAGTCCCCGACAGGAGTCGAGACTTGTGATCAGAGGATAAGACCGAGAAACCCGCCTACTAGATGAGAGTAGTGGGAAGACGGTTAAGATATAGATAATCTCCCCCGAGATACGCAGGGCGTGCCCGAGATACGCGGAGGTACGGGTAAGATACGCGGAGCGTGGGGCGAGATATATGGAATCCCAGCCGAGATATGTGGAATCGTGGCGAGATACACGGAATCATGGGCAAAACTGCCAGGCGCAGTAACAGGTAACTGAGTAACTTCCCCTCCTATATAAAGGAGGAAGTTACCTCAGAAAACCATCATCTAGGACGAACTTATACTCTTATGCTTACCACCCATTGATCATCATACTCATTTAAGCATCGGAGAGGGATTCTGGGTCACCACCCAGGTCATCCCCTTTTGCAGGATACGCGGAGCCCAGGAGTCCAAGCTTTCCGTCAAGGACGTAACGGAGCTTCGCCCGTGATCCAACATTGGCGCCGTCTGTGGGAAACTGACAAAAAGTCAAGATAGTTTCTACCAGATCAATGGCCGGTGGTGGCAAGGAGAAGCAAGTTCCGGCCGGCAGCTCTCGTCCCACAGGAACCGTGAATTCCCCGTTGCCGGAACGTGGTGCTGGACAAGGTGAGAACCCTGCCCTTTCTCAGACAGGGGGACATGGTGATGAGGTCTCAGTCCGAGACGCTGGAAGGGACAGACAAGAGGTCCCTCGTAGGGGGGAAGATGACGCTCCACCAAACCCGGTGGGCCCTGAAGCTGGAGATGCCCCGCGAAGGGAAGAAGGGTCGTCTTCGAACTCGGAGTTGGCCAAGGCGGTAGCGGAGGCCATGCCAATGTTCCTAGCTGCCATGGAAGCCTTGCTGGACAAGAGAGAGGCCGCCCGGAGAGCGGAGGAGCTGCCCCCGCAAGAGGAGTTGCCGCCACCCCCACCAAGGGTGGCTCCAGAGGAGCAGGATGTACCAGAGGTTCCGCCCCGGGACAAGGGTAAAGAGCCTATGCATTCCGAGAAGTTCGTGGTTGACGGTCCCGGACCAGTGCAGAATAGGACCATCCCCCTGAATGGTCCCCTCACCGCTGACCAGGTGGTGAAAATTGTTAGTATTTATATGGGTGACCAAAAGCAGATGACGTCGGAGCTGAGGGATCGGTCCAGTCACCCTTTCGTGCCACGACTGATCGACACTGTCGCCCCGCCGGGGATAGGCATCCCGACGATCAAGGAGTATGATGGGGAAGGAGACCCAGTCCGCCATGTGCAAAGGCACGTTCAGGCATGCATGGGTAGGACTTCAAACGAAGATCTCATATGTTCGTTGTTCCCGATAACTCTGGGAGAAAGGGCCATGACTTGGTTCTTCAGCCTCCCGCCAGGAAGTATCACGTGCTGGGCTGACATGCACGACCGCTTTATTAAGCAGTATCAAGGTCGGAGACGCCTCCTGAAAAGCGTGAGGACCCTAACCCAGGTGGTGCAGAGACCTGACGAATCGTTGGCGTATTATTACCAACGGTTCACCGCCACCGCTGCGGAGATTGATGAAGAAATCTCAGAAGGAGAGATGATCCGTACTTTCCTGCGGAACCTGAGTGCTCCGTATGGCTCCGACCTGATGCACAGTGTAGCCGCGAAGGCTATATGGAGTATGGAAGCCCTACAGGCAAGGGTGAAACAGCAAATCGACGTCCAGGAGTCGAAGATTGCTGCTGGAGAGCTTGATCCCCCGAGGTCAGGGAGAGGAAAACCGTCCTCCAAACTGGCGGATGATCGCAAGGGGAGCGACAAGACAGAGGGAAGTAGGAACCGTGGTCGTCCCGAAAAGAGGGAGGACAGACGTCCTCCGAAGAAGGATACTCGTGAAGGTAGGATTACCTCCATCAACAGTTCGATGACCTCTGTGCTGGCTGTGATGGAGCGACAGGGTCTCGTCCGGTACCCCCCGAAAAAGGAAGGCGAATTCCTAGGAGGTCGTCCTGATCGTTACTGTCGTTACCATCGGGCTAATGGTCACGACACCGAAAACTGTCGGGAGCTGAAGAAGGAAATTGAGAAGCTGATCCAGAAGGGAAAGCTGAAAGAGTTTGTCGGGAAGGGACGGTGCCGATCCCGTTCCAGAAGTCGGTCCCGATCCCGTTCTAAATCCCGCGACCGATCCCCGAAGAAAAAGAAGATCGAGCATGAGGCTTCAGGATCAGGTGCCCGCAAGGAGAGGCGGGGGACTATCAACGTCATCCATGGAGGAATGGCAGCGGGAGGTGATACCTCCGCTTCCAGGGAGAACTATGCCTCGCGCATATCCGCCGCGGTGGTGTTAGGGAAAAGGTCCCGGTCGTGGACCCTGAAGGAGGAGATGGAGATTTCTTTTTCGGCAAAGGATCTTGTTGGCGTGGAGAGCCCTCATGACGACGCCCTGGTCGTGACCTTAGATGTGGATGGGTTCGAGATGAAGCGGATCCTGATAGATGGAGGGAGCTCCTCTGATATTCTTTTCATGGATGCCCTGGAAGCCATGGGAAAGACGAAGAAGGATCTGACGCAGGTTGACTTCCCGATGGTGGGATTCTCTGGCGCCACTTCCTACCCGCTAGGAATGATTACCTTACCAGTAGAGTTTGGTAGTGGCTGGAAGATGGAGAGGCGGAACGTAGATTTCGTCGTGGTGGAGTCCGCGGGGGCATATAACGCGATCATCGGGAGGACCACTATCAACCCTCTCATGGCAGTCGCCTCGACGGTCCATCAGAAGATGAAGTTCCCAACTGATAACGGAGTAGGAGAGGTCAAGGGTGACCAGGTGGCGTCGCGGAAATGCTATGTTAATGCCACCCGACGAAGAAGGAGGGAGACCATGACTGTTCTTCAGACAGATACCGATCCTCGAGAAGAGTATGGGCGTCCCGCCCCCATGGAGGACTTGAAGGAAGTGGAGATCGATGGGCCTCAGAGGAAGGTGAAAATCGGCTCTGCCCTGTCGGATGAAAGAGCACGAGAGTTGATCGAGCTCTTGAAGGAGTTCAAGGAGCTGTTTGCCTGGTCCCCAAGTGATATGCCAGGAATCAGTCCCGACGTAATAGTGCATGAGCTCAAGATTGACCCTGCGATCAAGCCCATCGCGCAGAGGAGGCGTTCGATGGGCGCAGACAAGAGGATCGCGATTCAGCAGGAGGTGGGCAGACTGCTCGATGCTGGATTCATCAAGGAGCTCCGATTCCAGACTTGGGTGGCTAACCCAGTGCTGGTGCGAAAGAGTAATGGAAAGTGGCGAATGTGTGTTGACTTCCGCGACTTAAACAAAGCCTGCCCGAAGGACTGCTACCCGCTTCCAAGGATTGACCAGCTGGTGGATGCTACATCGGGACATGAGCTGCTGAGCTTCATGGATGCGTATTCTGGGTACAACCAGATTAAGATGGCGAAGAATGATGCCCCCCATACGGCCTTCTATGCCGACAGTGATGTCTACCATTACGACGTGATGCCCTTCGGATTGATCAATGCCGGAGCAACTTACCAGCGGATGGTGAACAAGTTGTTCGGGGATATGCTGGGGAAAACCATGGAGGCATATGTGGACGACATGCTGGTGAAGTACCGACAAGCAGGAGACCATGTCCAGAATTTGGCGGCGGCATTTGAGCGAATGAAGTTCCATCAGGTTCGGCTGAACCCCGACAAATGTGCTTTCGGGGTGAACTCGGGGAAGTTCCTAGGGTTCATGGTGAGCCAGAGAGGAATCGAGGTGAACCCTGAGAAGCTGCGAGCGATCGAGGAGATGCAGTCCCCGAGGAATCATCGGGAGGTCCAGGTGCTGAATGGCCGGTTGGCCGCAATGAATCGCTTCTTGTCCAAGGCGAGTGATCGAGCTATGCCCTTTTTTGACGTATTGAGGGCCAACAAGAAGTTCGAATGGACCGACAGGTGTGAGGAGGCATTCCAGGCATTAAAGCAGCACCTCCGTACCCTACCGCCGTTGGCGAAGCCAGTTCCAGGCGAGCCGCTCTATCTCTATTTGGCTGTTTCTGAAGTAGCTGTTAGTTCCGTTTTGATTAAGCTTGTCAAGGGTAACCAAGTGCCCATCTATTATGTAAGCAAGGCATTTGCCAAGTCTGAAATAAATTATCCCGCTATTGAGAAGTATCTCTTCGCGTTGATTATTGCCGCTCGAAAGCTGCGACCTTACTTCCATGCCCATGAAGTCACGGTATTGACTAACCAGCCCTTACAACACTTTTTGAACCGACCGGAGGCGTCGGGGAGATTGGTAAAATGGGCCATCGAGCTGACGGAGTTCCGCATTCATTTCGCTCCGAGAACCGCTATTAAGGGCCAGGCATTGGCAGATTTTATAGCTGAGTCTACGGCACCCGATCTGGAAGTAACGGGTCCCGCAGAGGGGGCAGCCATGGAAGAAGTCCCGACAACAGAACAGCAGCCAGAACAGCCAAATGAGGAGAATACGTGGAAGATGTACACTGATGGTTCATCAAGTGTAGAAGGCTCGGGGGCAGGATTCGTATTGATACCGCCCGGCGGAGGCGAGCCTTTACGATATGCCCTGGCGTTGACATTCAAAGCCACCAATAACGAAGCAGAGTACGAGGCTCTCATCACGGGCCTCAAGATTGCCAAGGGTACGGGGGTCGATCATTTAAAAGTGAAGTGCGATGCTAGCTTGGTTGTAAATCAAGTCCAGGGGAACTATGAAGCTAAAAGCCCGACGATGAAGAAATATTTGCACGAGGTGCAGACTTTGAAAGGAAGCTTCAAAAGTTTTGATATCGAGGCGATCCCGAGGGAAGAAAACGTGGAAGCAGATGCCTTGAGCAAGTTTGCCCTGGGAGTGGCCCCCGAGGAGAATCGGAAGGCGCATTTCCTAGAAAAGGTGATCATCTCAAACATTGACCCGGGGGAGGTCTGCGCTATTGAGACAGGATCGGAGGAAGAGGAAAAGCCCACTTGGATGACCCCGATGGTCACGTACCTAACCATGGGGGTACTCCCCGATGATAAAGTGGCGGCTGTCAGATTGCGTCGGATTGCAGACAACTACGCGATGGTGGACAACCAGTTATACAAAAAGGGGTATGTAAAACCTTTCTTAAAATGCGTAGCGGAGCCTGACACAAATCGAATCCTGAGGGAGTTACACGAAGGAGTCGCGGCCTGTCATGAGGGAGCTCGATCTCTGGTGAGGAAGGCATTAAACCTGGGTTACTATTGGCCCTCGATGAACAAAGAAGCGACCGCGTTGGTCCAATCCTGTGATGCATGCCAGAGGTACGCCCCAAATATCATGGCTCCCGCCGCGGACTTAATGCCCATCAGAAGTGCATGGCCCTTTGCGCAATGGGGAATTGACTTGGTGGGACCACTTCCCCAAGCGAAAGGTCAGTGCAAGTATTTACTCGTGGCTATCGACTACTTTTCAAAGTGGATAGAGGCCAAAGCATTGGCTAGAACGACGGGGCAGCATATCCTCAAGTTCCTTCAGACTCAAATCGTATCCCGATACGGGGTCCCACGAGTGTTGATTAGCGATAATGGCCCTCCGTTCAATGGGGCTCAGTTGAAGGAGTACCTGGAAGAATTAAACATTGAGCACCGGACCGCTTCGGTCCGCCACGCCCAGACCAATGGCCAGGTAGAGTCAGCCAACAAGATCGTGATGGATGGTTTGAAGAAGAGAGTCTATGCTTTGCAGGGCCATTGGCTGGATGAGCTCGAGAATGTGCTATGGGCTGTGAGAACGACACCCAAGCAATCAACAGGAGAAACTCCGTTTGGCCTGGTTTATGGCACGGAGGCAGTTGCTCCCGTGGAGATAGCGGTGGCGTCCCACCGCGCAAAATATTATGAGCCGCTGACAAATGAGGAAATAAGACGTCTGGACTTAGACCTGCTCGAGGAGAAGAGATGGAAGGCTGATGAAGTCCAGGCCCGGATGCGTCTGGCAACAACCCGATATTATAATCGGCGTGTCAGGTCCCGACAATTCTTCGTGGGAGAACTTGTCTGGCGGAGGAACGAGTTTGTTCATCAGGATCAGATCAACAAGCTGTCACCAAAATGGGAAGGACCCTACAAGATCGTGGGGATGCCAGCGCCCAATGCATACAAGTTAGAGGATCTCGAAGGCAAGACGTTGAAGCACTCCTTCAGTGGTGAACACTTGAAGAAGTATCATGTTTGATATTAAGCCGCCGTGAAGGGCGCAAATTGTCTATCAATAAGACCCGATGTAAGCCTACTTTGAATTATTAGTGAATAAAAAAAAGTTTCCTTCCAATTAAATTGCTTTCGAATTTATTCTAATTGTTAGTAAGACGTCCTGAGTGGCGCGACAAAAGCCTTCCGAGGTACGATGAAAGCCCCGCAGGGGATGCGTAAGTCGTCTATATGACGCGGCCAAAAGCCTTAACGGGTACGGACAAAAGCCCTACGGGGTACACGTAAGTCGTCTATATGATGCAACCAAAAGCCTAGGTACGAAAAGGCCCTGATGGGTCCGCGTAAGTCGTCTATATGATGCGGCCAAAAGCCTTAACGGGTACGGAAAAGCCTTAACAGGTCTGCGTAAGTCGTCTATATGATGCGGCCAAAAAGCCCTAAAGGGTACGATTAAGCCGTCCAGTAGAGACGCAGTAAAAGCCCTAAGGGGTATGAAAACAGCCTTGAAAGGCAGGGACGAGAAGCCTTAAGTGGCGAAATCCCGATTTTGGACGAGAAGCCTTAAGTGGCGAAGTCCCGATTTTGGACGAGAAGCCTTAAGTGGCGAAGTCCCGATTTTTGGACGAGGAGCCTTGAGTGGTAAAATCTCGAGAAAAGCGTCGGTGGGACGTATGAAGTCATTTTAATGGCGCATCGGAACGTTCTAAGTAACGACTTTAAAGCCGCTTTAGTTAAAGTGCAAACGAATATCGATGCCAAAACAGATGGAAAGAAAACTACTTATATAAGGGCCAGAAAAGGCCAAAAGAGGTTCGATACAATAGACAAAGGAGAAAGACAACAAGGACTAAAAGATGTAAGCATTAAGCTTGGTCCTTGTGGGAAGGTGGATCCTTAGCAGCATCGGAGGGAACGGAGTTTGGAGGGGCTTGGGCAGAAGGCTCCGCAGCTGGCGGAGTCGGGTCCACAGCAGCAGCCTCTTCACTCTCCGCGGGGAGGTTGAAGTACTTCTCCGCAACGGGGGCAAGAGTCTCGGACTTCGTGAAGTCAATGGAATCCGCGTAAGCTGTGTACAGTTCCTCGACGGCGTTGAACAAAACGTCCTCCATCTCGGACTTGCAAAACTCCACAGCAGCCACCTTGAATTCTTCAGAGTCCCGATACTCCTCGAGGCCCCGCTGGCGGCCCTCCTCGAAGCCCCGCTGGTGGCCCTCCTCGAGGCCCTGAGCCTTTGCCTCAGCCAGCTTGGCAGAGAACTCAGCCCTCTCCGCCTCAAACTTCGCCTTGGCCTCCGCGAGAAGGTCCGCGAAGACGTTTTTCTCATGAATGAGCTGCTTCTTCTCCTCCTCATTCCGCTGCTGGTCCGCCTGGACCATCTTCCGCTCCCGACGCATGACAGCCTCATGATCGTGAACCTTCTTGAGCAGGTTGGAGGACAAATCATCGAGGAGAGCCTTCTCCTTGGCCATCTTGTTCTTGGCCGCTACAGCCTCGTCGAGTTCTACCTGAAGCTTGGCTAAAGCATCAGGGTTCGATTGGGCCTCCGCCGCCTCCAAAGCACCCTTCAGGGCCAGGATAAGGCCGAAGCAGCGCTGTTGGTTCACGGTGTCCTAAAAGAAGGAAGGGATCACGAGAAGGAAGGGAAAAGATCAAGACATAAGCAATCGAAGATAAGGGTAATGAAGAAAACGAAACAAGGATAGAAGTTTCACCTCCATCCGACGAATGGCCATGTCGCGGATCTCCTCCTCAAGGTCCTCCCGCGCAAAGGACAGGGGCCGCCTCAAGGCTGGAGGAACGCACCCCGCCAGCAGATGCAGGGCCAGCCCAGGATCAAGCTCTCCTCGTCGAAGTGGAACCCCTCGGAGGGACTCGATCGGGTTCCAAGGCATCATCCCCTCGTCGGGGGTGAAAACCTTGTAAAGGTTTTCATCCACGGGGAGAGGGGGGATGACCCCGGAACTTTCAGCAGGAGGAGCCACCTCCACTGGCGGCTCAGGAGTTGGAGTGCGAAGAACAGGAGGAGGACTCTGGGACACGTCCCTAACAGCGGGCCTCACGTTCCTGGACCCCGACCTGCCGCGAGGAAGCAGGCCCCCCTCTTCACGCTCCTCGACAGAAGGAGAAGCTTCCAAATTGGTCACCTGGCGGAACTGAGCTCCCGCCGGGGTGTCCTCCAGCATCTGTTCTTGCGGAGTTGCAGTCTCCGCCGGAACGATAGCCTCCGTTGGGGCAGGAGTCTCCAAGGGACCTGCGGTGGCGGGACGGATAAAGTTAGGAAGAGTACCTTCAGGGCACCAGATGAGTTGACGATCGAAATGCCTATTCTTCCCAAGGACGTTGTAATATCCTGCCTCAAGAACGTGGGGAATTTCTCCTTGAAGGATGTACTTGATCTCTTGAACCCGTGTTTTCCGATCAGCGGGGATAAACTCCTTGGGGACTAATTTTTTATATTGATTAATTGCACGACGAACGCGCTTACCTTCTTCGACGGTGGTGGCCCCAAAGGCCCGATCTATCTCCTCCCGTCTGGCCTTCTTGGCCCCGCCTTGCTCATCGGTAGGAGGAGCAGCAGACAATGGAGTGGAGGAGGAAGCACCCTTCTTCACCAGCTTGCGCTTCCGCCGGGAGCCACTCTGGACGGCATCAGTCTCGCCCTGCTTCAGAATGAGATGAGTCAACAGAGAAGCCTTCTTGGCTGCAAAGGTAAAAATAAAATAGTTAGAAATATTACCCAGACGACTAAATCTGCAGAAACAGCGTCAAGGAGTCGGACTCCGATAGTAATCAGGTTCCGCTCCTGAAGCTTGTTGGCATCAATGGGTATGAAGTTGTCCCCCCAGCGGTAGAGTTGAACCATCTGGAGGGTGTTGAGGTCATCCTCAGTGTAGTCCTGGAGCTTGGGGGCAGGGTCCGCCACGACCTCCCATCGAGGCCATGGAACAGAGCTGTGCTGGACGAAGAAGTAGTACTTCTTCCATCCGCTGTTGTCGGACCCAGAGTCACGAATCAGCACCCGGTCTTTGTGGAACTTCCAAGTTTCGCTATCCCAGCCGAAACGTGAAAGTTTCTCCTTTGTCCACTTGGGGAGTCGGGGGGAGAAGGAGCAGACACCGGCCTTGTTGCACTTCATGCCGTAGAAAGTGCGAAACAGCAGAAGACTGTATGTCCATTGCTGGCGGTGACACAAGAGCTGGAAGGCGTTCCACACGCGGATGGCGTGTGGAGAGAAGGTACAGGGATGCGTTTTGTAGAAATTGCACATCTCCACCATATTTCCGCAGAAGGGGAACCGAATCCCCGCGCTTATTTGTCCAGCGGAGACGAATACCTCCCCTGCCCGAGGAGGCGTAATAATGTGCTTCCTTCTAACAGCGGCCTGGGACTCATACGGGAAACGAGGTTCCCAATCAGAGGTAATACACCCCTCCCTAAGGGCAACCTCATATGTAGCCTCCGAGATCTCATTGACAGCGAACTCGAAGGTGAAGGGAGTCCTAGCCTCAGAACTAGCTTCGTCTAAAACGGTCGCAAGCAAAAGGATTTGAGAAAAGAAGAAAAAACAGCAGGCAAATCACGAAAACGTAGAAAGGAACTCTTACCAGACATGATCGGTGGTTGAAGAAGGAAGTTCGGAAAGGTTGAAGGTCTTGGATCACTTGAACACCAGGAGGAGCTTGAATAGGAAGCTTCGAATGCAAAGATGGCTGAAAGCGAGAGAGTGCAGAAGAAGTGAATAAGACCAGGGTTTCACCTTTTATAGGCAGAAGGATGATTGAAAGGATGTAATCGTGACCGTCGAAGACGAAACGATTCGATCACAACCATTGAGATTATGGAGACGGTACGGAGGAAACAGCTGGATGGGCTTGATCTGCACCGTTGAAGAGGAAACGACACGATCTTAATTGACGAGATTATAGGCACGGAAGGGACGTGTATGACGTCACGGTTGCTTTTGCAGAAAACAGCAGTCACGCTGGTTTAAGACGTCGCTTCTTTATCCCTAGGCATTTAATGCTACAGTAACCGAGGAGTCTCCTCGGATTAAGCAACTGCCCATGGGGCCTGGTGGGCCCAAGACAATCATGAGTAAGAGACTCTGTTATGTAATGGTCACATGCAAGGAAAAAGCCTCCGACGGCGGTATCGGGAGATATGAAAACAAAAGCCTCCGACGGCGGTATCGGGAGGTATGAAGACAAAGGCCTCCAACGGTGGTATTGGAAGATATAAAAACAAAAACCTCCGACAACGAGGTCAGAAGAGCGGAATTAGAAGACATGACGAACTAAAGGTCCCCCATGTCTTGGGGGCAAATGATGGGTTCCGACGTAATCGTTAGCCCCGTTAACAGCCAATGGACGGCGAGTAGGTCCAGTGGGCCTCGTGAAAAGCCTGGAAGGCCCAGAGGCCCAGCACGAAGGGTCCCGACTTTAGCGGTCCCGATGTATGAGCTGAATGCTCCCGATGAGAAGCCTCTGAGTAGGCCCCGATAAGCCTTAGTAAAGGCCCCGATAATAAAGCCCCGCAGAGGCTGGACCTGTCCCGTAGAGACTGAAGGTCCTGGGTGGTGATCTAGAATGAGACAACTCTGGAGTCCCCGACAGGAGTCGAGACTTGTGATCAGAGGATAAGACCGAGAAACCCGCCTACTAGATGAGAGTAGTGGGAAGACGGTTAAGATATAGATAATCTCCCCCGAGATACGCAGGGCGTGCCCGAGATACGCGGAGGTACGGGTAAGATACGCGGAGCGTGGGGCGAGATATATGGAATCCCAGCCGAGATATGTGGAATCGTGGCGAGATACACGGAATCATGGGCAAAACTGCCAGGCGCAGTAACAGGTAACTGAGTAACTTCCCCTCCTATATAAAGGAGGAAGTTACCTCAGAAAACCATCATCTAGGACGAACTTATACTCTTATGCTTACCACCCATTGATCATCATACTCATTTAAGCATCGGAGAGGGATTCTGGGTCACCACCCAGGTCATCCCCTTTTGCAGGATACGCGGAGCCCAGGAGTCCAAGCTTTCCGTCAAGGACGTAACGGAGCTTCGCCCGTGATCCAACAAACATGATGATATTTTATAAATTGACCAATGTAATCTTTTAAATAAAACAATATTAATGTACGAAGTGACCCCGCGCGCTGCGCGGGGATAGCACCTAGTATATATATATAGCTACAAAGAAACTCTAGCTAATAGATATATATTATTTATCATTCTAGTATGTATATATTACTTATTCATCAACGTGGTTTTCAATAGATATATATGTAATTTGTTTTAGAAAGAAAAATTATACTTTCTTTAATTCGCTTCTATAAGATTATACTCTTTCTTATTTTTTTTTTTATTCTTCTATATTGAATATATTTGCATACGTGGCGGCCTATGGTCTTCCGGAACCAAACTGTATAAATTTACAATTTAAAAGGAAACTTTTAATTAATTTGTTTCTTTAAATTGCGTAGAGACCAAAATAGGAGATAAAAATACTTCTTAATTTTCAGTCAATTAATATTATATATCTAAATTTAGAGAACTCCAATTAAATTAGGAAACCGTGACTGCGTGGACTGTCCACGTGTCAGTCAGAGGGCTTCCGATGCCGAATTAATATAATACTAGCCACTAACCCCGCGCACCGCGCGGGAAAATTTACAAATAAAATTTACAAATAAAATTTACAAATAAAATTTACAAATAAAATTTACAAATAAAATTTTAAAAATTATATTTTCTTTAATTGTTGAATATAAATAGTTATTTCTAATATATTGTTTAATCTGTATCTACATTTCTACCAAAAAATCTGTATCTACATATATACTATGCAATATTCTACTACATATATATACATTTGAATTAATTGATATTGAATATAAAAACATTATTAACGCATACTCAGATACACTCCCATATATATTCACTATGAAATTATACATAATTAAATAATAATGTAAATATCAATATTGATCTTTTTTAATTGATACGATATTGTTTAAAAAAATAACACATTTTTTAACTATAGACAAAAAGAATATACATAAAGTCAATAAGTTTAAGATCCAATAATGTGATTATTGACCCAATTATGATGGCTCTGAATGAAAATAAATAAAAATAACCGATAAAAAAAATTAATTAAACAAAGCATAAATTGTAATCTTAATATAAAGTTAGAACTGGTAAATAATCTAAACTCAATAAGTATGAAAAAATAATGAATACCTAAAATAAATTAATATGTCAATAGCTAGAAAAAAATATAGAATAATAAATATTTGAATCGTAAAGAATAATTAATAATGAGAAAAATTAAGCACACGACTAAAATTTAACAAAAAATAATAATCAATATCCTAATTAGTTAAACAAAACTATAATTATGTAATGATTGGTAAAAAAAATTAACATAATGTTAAAATTAGCAACTAATATTCATTTACGACGAAAAATGAGAAAAAAAAAACGTACATGAATAGTGAACTATTTAGTACCTGAAAAGAGAATAAGATTTTAGTGAAAATAATAAAAATGAATCTTAAATATGAATAAAAGCTACTACTGAAAATATATATATATATATATATATATATATATATATATATATATATGTGTGTGTGTGTATTTTGGGATTAGAATCACCTGCTTGCTCGGTGATCATTTCGTCTTCATATCCTAATAATCAGTGATGTTCACCTCCTAGAGATGTTCAAAAGACATTGATATAGAACAGCCAAGATCGTAATATTAAGATTCGGATTTTCGACAGCCAACCCTATTAGAACTTAGCTATACTACTAACCTTTCTTGCAACAAATTTGAGTCCAGTTTCTTAGAGAAAGTTGGTGGCTTGATTCATGGCGGCTCTGAGCTCCTTCTTTAATGGGAACATTTTCAAAAGTCATTGATATGGAGCAGAGATAAAACGCTATTTAGCTGACGTCAGATTAAACTCCTCGATACTCTTCTTTGCCTCGTGAACTTCTCATTTCCTCCCTTGTCCGCAAACACGCCATATACACACAGGTGACCCGATCACGCGCTCATATAAATTTAGGGTTTTCTAAGCTTTATATGAATTTGTCGATCATGTATATTTAGAGTTCACCAAACTTATGTGCTAGCCTTCTAATTATATG
The DNA here is from genome assembly GCA_036873135.1 of Clarkia xantiana subsp. parviflora. Taxonomy (NCBI): domain Eukaryota; kingdom Viridiplantae; phylum Streptophyta; class Magnoliopsida; order Myrtales; family Onagraceae; genus Clarkia; species Clarkia xantiana. The sequence goes on along the minus strand of JAPTYO010000024.1, from coordinate 6,136,141 downwards.
TAAATTATTAAAAAAAACCACTCTTAACAAATTATACAAACTCAAAATTTATATGAACAAAAATTGACTTACATAGTGATCGCGAAAGTTGTTGAGGGTGAGCTCATTAGTTCACCTAAAATAAAATTCAAAATCAAGATAAATAAGTTAGAAATATTAACAATAAAATTTTAAAACATTACAAAATTAAATAAGAAGTTCCGATATAACATTTTTCTTACCATTAATAAGTTTCGATATAATTAATTTTCTATTTTTCCCACATTGTTCGCGATAGTGTTGAGATTGAGCTCCTTTAGTCCATCTACATTTTAAAAAAAATTGAGATAAATAAGTTAAAAACATGTACAAATTAAGAAACTATAACAATATGCTCCTATATATATTTTTTTTTAAATCCACTAATAAGCATCAATAATTATTATCTCAATTGCGGGGTGATGGGATCAAGTTCCTTGGTCCATAAAATGAAGCTCTTCAGGTCAAACGACAGAAGTTGCGACCATGCTCATTCCAATGATCCCATGATCATATATATATAGGTCGACATTGTAAGTACACTCATCATGATCATGACCCACATAACACATTAATATAGGAATAGAATAGTAGTGGTTATTCTAATTACTAAGTCTAAGTAGTAGTACTGATTACTACTAAGCATGTGCCATGATTCCCTACATGTTAACAAAGATGGGCGCCGTGACAAAAAAAACTACGGTTTGCTGGTCATGGTGGTGGAGAGCTGCCTCGGCCGAAGTCAAGAATAGAGAGCTTAGCTATATGATGTAATTATATTATTATTATATATAACAAAATATTAAGTAAAAAAGCGATATGTAATATTTTTTTTATTAAAAATTGGACATGCAATATTCAGTATATTGTTTCTCATATATTTACAAAATTAGTAGCTATCTTGCTTTTTATACATGTACATTTTTTGGGTAAAAATATATACACTTCAATATCATTATTATTTTCATAAAAAAAGTTATTATTATAATTTTTTTATTGACTTATCATATATATATATTTCCGTTTGAAAGCAAAACTTTTTGACTTTATTATAATAATTTTTTTTGTAATAATATAATTTTTTAAACAGGTCGATCCTATATATGTATTATTAATATAATAGTATGTTTGAGAGTTTTAAAAAATTACGTTTTAGAGCAAACATTTGGCTTTATAATATATATAGTCTTTATAATAATATATATATTTTATAATTTCGTTTGAAATCAAAACTTTTTGACTTTATTATATATAACTTTTTTTTGTAGTAATATAATTTTTTTAACACTATAATAATGGTCGGTCATATGTATATATATAATATTAATGTAATATTACATTTAATAGTTTAAAAAATTACGTTTTAAAGAAAAAAATTTGGCTTTGTTAAATTACTATATATAAATACTGCTTACGTGGCGGCCTAAGGTCTTCCGGAACCAAACTGTACAGATTTACTATTTAAAAGGAAACTTTAAATTAATTTGTTTCTTTAAATTGCGTAGAGACCAAAATAGGAGATAAAAATACTTCTTAATTTTAAATCAATCAATATTGTGTATCTAAATTTAGAGAACTCCTATTAAATTCCGATTAAATTAAGAAACTGTGACTGCGTGGACTGTCCACGTGTCAGCCAGAGGGCTTCCGATACCGAATTAATATAATATAGTAGACTAGATACTAACCCCGCGCACCGCGCGGGTAAACGCGTCAAAATAAAATATTAATTTTAGCATATAAAAAAGTTGTAAATAGACTATCAATTCAAGCTTAACGGAACAACTCAATCTTATGTTTTAAAGTATCATATTTATACAATTGTATTATTTTAGTATATATACACTTTGTTTGCCAAAAAAAAGTATATATACACTTTTAAGTATGGTCGAATATATTATTCACTCATGCCTATATATTAATATAGTTGTTATTTTAATATACATATAAATTGTTAAGAAAAATATCACAAATAAACTAATATATTTTATTTATTTAGTGAATGTAAAATTATAATGTATTGTATATGTGAAGTGACTGACTCATATGTATGTAGTCAAAATGCAATGGGCATCAACAATTTCCACAAATATTACTGTAACTTTAGTGGAAGCATTTTTTGGAATTTCTTTATGAGATTACTTCATATTTCTCCATATATATGGATGCAGATTCCTAAGAAAATAATATGTATTGATGGGTTCCGATGTAATCGTTAGCCCCGTTAACAGCCACTGGACGGCGAGTAGGTCCAGTGGGCCTCGTGAAAAGCCTTGAAGGCCCAGAGGCCCAGCACGAAGGGTCCCAACTTTAGCGGTCCCGATGATTGAGCTGAACGCTCCCGATAAGAAGCCTCTGAGTAGACCCCGATATGCCTTAGTAAAGGCCCCGATAATAAAGCCCCGCAGAGGCTGGACCTGTCCCGTAGAGACTGAAGGTCCTGGGTGGTGATCTAGAATGAGACAACTCAGTCGTCACTGTCACTAAGGCTGGAATGCCAACAGGCGAGTCCCCGACAGGAGTCGAGACTTGTAATCAGAGGATAAGACCGAGAAACCCGCCTACTAGATGAGAGTAGTGGGAAGACGGTTAAGATATAGATAATCTCCCCCGAGATACGCAGGGCGTGCCCGAGATACGCGGAGGTACGGGTAAGATACGCGGAGCGTGGGGCGAGAAATATGGAATCCCAGCCGAGATATACGGAATCGTGGCGAGATACACGGAATCATGGGTACAACGGCCAAGCATGGTCACAGGTAGCTGGGCAACTCCTCCTCCTATATAAAGGAGGAAGTTACCCCAGAAAACACATACTCTCTAATACGCACTTAGAATATTGCTGCCACCCCATTGATTGTATACTCATTTAAGCATCGGAGAGGGATTCTGGGTCACCACCCAGGTCATCCCCTTTTGCAGGATTACGCGGAGCCCAGGAGTCCAGAGCATTGCGTCAAGGACGTAACGGAGCTTCGCCCGTGATCCAACATTGGCGCCGTCTGTGGGAAACTTACAAAAAGTCAAGATAGTTTCTACCAGATCAATGGCCGGTGGTGGCAAGAAGAAGCAAGTTCAGGCTGGCAGTTCTCGTCCCGCAGGAACTGTGAATTCCCCGTTGCCGGAACGTGTTGCTGAACAAGGTGAGAACCCCGCTCTTTCCCAGACAGGGGGGCAGGATGATGGCTATGAGGTCTCAGTCCGAGACACAGAGAGGAACAGGCAGGATGTCCCACGTAGGGAGGAAGATGAGGCTCCCCCAAACCCAGTGGGCCATGGAAGCGAAGGAGTCCCGCGAAGGGAAGAAGGGTCGTCTTCGAACTCGGAGTTGGCCAAGGCAGTAGCGGAGGCTATGCCCATGTTCTTGGCCGCCATGGAGGCCTTGCTGGATAAGAGAGAGGCCGCCAGGAGAGCGGAAGAGTTGCCTCCGCGAGAAGAATTACCACCACCCCCGCCGAGGGTGGACCCGGAGGAACAGGAGGTTCCGCTCAGGAATAAGGGCAAGGAACCAGCACACCTGGAGAAGTTCGTGGTTGACGGCCCCGGACCTGTGCAGAACAGGACCATTCCCCTGAATGGCCCCATCACCCCCGATCAGGTGGTGAAGATCGTGAGCATCTGCATGGGTGATCAGAAGCAGATGACATCGGAGCTGAGGGATCGGTCCAGCCATCCTTTTGTGCCGCGGCTGATCGATACCGTAGCCCCGCCTGGGCTAGGTATTCCGACCATCAAGGAGTATGACGGTGAGGGGACCCAGTTCGCCATGTGCAGAGGCACGTCCAGGCTTGTATGGGACGAACATCGAACGATGATCTCATATGCTCATTGTTCCCGATAACCCTGGGAGAAAGGGCCATGACTTGGTTCTTCAGCCTCCCGCCAGGAAGCATCACCTGCTGGGCCGATATGCATGACCGCTTCATCAAGCAGTATCAAGGACGAAGACGTCTTCTGAAGAGCGTGAGGACTTTAACCCAGGTGGTGCAGAGGCCCGATGAATCGTTGGCATACTATTACCAACGGTTCACTGCTAGTGCTGCGGAGATTGACGAAGAAATCTCGGAGGGAGAGATGATTCGCACTTTCCTAAGGAACTTGAGCGCTCCGTACGGTTCCGACCTGATGCATAGCGTAGCCGCGAAGGCTGTGTGGAGCATGGAGGCCCTACAGGCGAGGGTGAAACAGCAAATCGACGTCCAGGAGTCGAAGATTGCTGCTGGAGAGCTCGATCCCCCGAGGTCGGGAAGAGGAAAGCCATCGTCCAAGCTGTCGGATGATCGCAAGGGGAGCGACAAGACGGAGGGAAGTAGGAACCGTGGTCGCCCCGAGAAGAGGGAGGACATGTGTCCTCCGAAGAAGGATAACCGCGAAGGTCGAAGTGTCCCCATCAACAGCTCGATGACCTCCGTGCTAGCTGTGATGGATCGGCAAGGTCTAGCTCGATACCCCCCGAGGAAAGAAGGCGAATTCCTAGGAGGCCGCCCTGACCGTTACTGTCGCTACCATCGTGCCAATGGTCACGACACTGAGAACTGTCGGGAGCTGAAGAAGGAGATTGAAAAGCTGATCCAGAAGGGAAAGCTGAAAGAGTTCGTCGGGAAGGGACGGTGCTGATCCCGTTCCAGAAGTCGGTCCCGATCCCGTTCCAAGTCCCGCGACCGGTCCCCGAAGAAGAAGAAGGTCGAGCATGAGGCTTCGGGATCAGGTGCCCGCAAGGAGAGGCGGGGAACTATTAACGTCATCCACGGAGGAATGGCAGCGGGAGGTGATACCTCCGCTTCCAGAGAGAACTATGCTTCGCGCATATCTGCCGCGGTGGTGTTAGGAAAAAGGTCCCGGTCGTGGACCCTGAAGGAGGAAATGGTGATTTCTTTTTCAGCGGAGGATCTAGTTGGCGTGGAGAGCCCTCACGACGACGCCTTGGTCGTGACCCTGGACGTGGATGGATTCGAGATGAAGCGGATCCTGATAGACGGAGGGAGCTCCTCCGATATTCTTTTCATGGACGCTCTGGAAGCCATGGGAAAGACAAAGAAGGACTTGACGCAGGTGGACTTCCCGATGGTGGGATTCTTTGGCTCCACTTCCTACCCGTTGGGAATGATTACCTTACCAGTAGAGTTTGGTAGTGGCTGGAAGATGGAGAAGCGAAACGTGGATTTCGTCGTAGTGGAGTCTGCGGGGGCATACAACGCGATCATCGGGAGGACCACAATCAACCCTCTTATGGAAGTCGCCTCGACGGTCCACCAGAAGATGAAGTTCCCGACTGATAACGGAGTCGGAGAGGTCAAGGGTGACCAGGTGGCATCGCGAAAATGCTACGTTAATGCCACCCGACGAAGAAGGAGGGAGACCATGACTGTCCTTCAGACGGATGCTGATCCTCGAGAGGAGTATGGGCGTCCCGCCCCCATGGAGGATTTGAAGGAGGTGGAGATCGATGGGCCTCAGAGGAAGGTGAGGATCGGCTTTGCTTTGTCGGAGGAAAGAGCCCGAGAGTTGGTCGAGCTCTTGAAGGAGTTTAAGGAGCTGTTTGCCTGGTCCCCGAGTGATATGCCAGGAATCAGCCCCGACGTGATAGTGCACGAGCTGAAGATAGACCCCGCAATCAAGCCTATTGCGCAGAGAAGGCGTCCGATGGGCGCGGACAAGAGGATCGCGATCCAGCAGGAGGTGGGCAGACTGCTCGATGCTGGATTCATCAAGGAGCTCCGATTCCAGACTTGGGTGGCTAACCCAGTGCTGGTGCGAAAGAGTAATGGAAAGTGGCGGATGTGTGTCGACTTCCGCGACTTGAACAAGGCCTGCCCGAAGGACTGCTACCCGCTTCCGAGGATTGACCAGCTGGTGGATGCCACATCGGGACATGAGCTGTTGAGCTTCATGGACGCTTATTCCGGGTACAACCAGATCAAGATGGCGAAGGAGGATGCCCCCCACACAGCTTTTTACGCTGACAGTGACGTCTACCATTACGACGTGATGCCCTTCGGATTGATCAATGCCGGAGCAACTTACCAGCGGATGGTGAACAAGTTGTTCGGGGACATGCTGGGGAAAACCATGGAGGCATATGTGGACGACATGCTGGTGAAGTCCCGACAGGCAGGAGACCATGTCCAGAATTTGGCGGCGGCATTTGAGCGGATGAAGTTCCATCAGGTTCGGCTGAACCCCGACAAATGTGCTTTCGGGGTGAACTCGGGGAAGTTCCTAGGGTTCATGGTGAGCCAGAGAGGAATCGAGGTGAACCTTGAGAAGCTGCGAGCGATCGAGGAGATGCAGTCCCCGAGGACTCATCGGGAGGTCCAGGTACTGAATGGCCGGTTGGCCGCGATGAATCGCTTCCTATCCAAGGCGAGTGATCGAGCCATGCCCTTTTTTGACGTATTGAGGGCCAAAAAAAAGTTCGAATGGACCGACAAGTGCGAGGAAGCATTCCAGGCACTCAAGCAGCACCTTCGTACCCTTCCGCCGTTGGCGAAACCAGTTCCAGGCGAGCCGCTTTATCTCTATTTGGCTGTTTCTGATGTGGCTGTTAGTTCTGTTTTGATTAAGATTGTCAAGGGCAACCAAGTGCCTATCTATTATGTAAGCAAGGCGTTTGCCAAGTCTGAAATAAACTATCCCGCTATTGAGAAGTATCTCTTCGCGTTGATAATTGCCGCTCGAAAGCTACGACCTTACTTCCATGCCCATGAAGTCACGGTATTGACTAATCAGCCCTTGAAACACTTTTTGAACCGACCGGAGGCGTCGGGGAGATTGGTGAAATGGGCCATCGAGCTGACAGAGTTCCGCATTCATTTCGCTCCGGGAATCGCTATTAAGGGCCAGGCGTTGGCAGATTTTATAGCCGAGTCTACGGCACCCGATCTGGAAGTAACGGGTCCCGCAGAGGGGGCAACTATGGAAGGAGTCCCGACAACAGAACAGCAGCCAGAACAGTCAAATGAGGAGAATACTTGGGAGATGTACACTGATGGTTCATCACTGATGGTTCATCGAGTGTAGAAGGCTCGGGGGCAGGATTCGTATTGATACCGCCCGGTGGAGGCGAGCCCCTGCGATATGCCTTGGCGTTGACATTCAAAGCCACCAACAATGAAGCGGAGTATGAGGCTCTCATCACAGGCCTCAAGATTGCCAAGGGTACGGGGGTCGACCATTTAAAGGTGAAGTGCGATGCTAGCTTGGTTGTAAATCAAGTCCAGGGGAACTATGAGGCTAAAAGCCCGACGATGAAGAAATATTTGCACGAGGTGCAGACTTTGAAGGAAAGCTTCAAAAGCTTTGATATCGAGGCGATCCCGAGGGAAGAGAACGCGGAAGCGGATGCCTTGAGTAAGTTTGCCCTGGGAGTGGCCCCCGAGGAGAATCGGAAGGTGCATTTCCTAGAGAAGGTGATTATCTCAAACATTGACCCGGTGGAGGTCTGTGCTATTGGGACAGGATCGGAAGAAGAGGAGAAACCTACCTGGATGACCCCGATGGTCACGTACCTGACTACGGGAGTACTCCCCGATGACAAAGTGGCAGCCGTCAGATTGCGTCGGATTGTAGACAACTACGCGATGGTGGACAACCAGTTATACAAAAAAGGGTATGTAAAACTTTTCTTAAAATGCGTAGCGGAGCCTGACACGAATCAGATCCTAAGGGAACTACACGAAGGAGTCGCGGCTTGTCATGAGGGAGCCCGATCTCTGGTGAGGAAGGCATTGAACCTGGGTTACTATTGGCCCTCGATGAACAAAGAAGCGATCGTGATGGTCCGATCCTGTGATGCATGCCAGAGGTACGCCCCAAATATCGTGGCTCCCGCCGCGGACTTAATGCCCATCAGGAGTGCATGGCCCTTTGCGCAATGGGGAATTGACTTGGTGGGACCACTTCCCCAAGCGAGAGGTCAGTGCAAGTACTTACTCGTGGCTATCGACTACTTCTCAAAGTGGATAGAGGCCAAAGCATTGCCTAGAACGACCGGGCAGCAGATCCTCAAGTTCCTTCAGACTCAAATCATATCCCGGTACGGGGTCCCGCGAGTGTTGATCAGCGACAACGGCCCTCCGTTCAATGGGGCTCAGTTGAAGGAGTACCTGGAAGAATTAAAGATTGAGCATCGGACCGCTTCAGTCCGCCACGCCCAGACCAATGGCCAGGTAGAGTCAGCCAACAAGATCGTGATGGATGGCTTGAAGAAGAGAGACTATGCCTTGCAGGGCCATTGGCTGGATGAGCTCGAGAATGTGCTGTGGGCTGTGAGAACAACACCCAAGCAATCAACAGGAGAAACTCCGTTTGGCCTGGTTTATGGCACGGAGGCAGTCGCTCCCGTGGAGATAGCGGTGGCGTCCCACCGCGCGAAATATTACGAGCCTCTGACAAACGAGGAAATGAGACGTCTGGACTTAGACCTACTCGAGGAAAAGAGGTGGAAGGCTGATGAAGTCCAGGCCCGAATGTGTTTGGCAACAGCCCGATACTATAATCGGCGTGTCAGGTCTCGACAATTCTTCGTGGGAGAACTTGTCTGGCGGAGGAATGAGTTTGTTCATCAAGACCAGATCAACAAGCTGTCACCAAAATGGGAAGGACCCTACAAGATCGTGGGGATGCCAGTGCCCAATGCATACAAGTTAGAGGATCTCGAAGGCAAAACGTTGAAGCATTCCTTCAGTGGTGAACACTTGAAGAAGTATCATGTTTGATATGAAGCCGCCACGAATGGCGCAAATTGTCTATCAATAAAATCCGATGTAAGCCTACTTTGAATTATTAGTGAATAAAAGAAGTTGCCTTCCGATCAAATTGCTTTCAAATTTATTCTAACTGTTAATAAGACGTCCTGAGTGACGCGACAAAAGCCTTCCGAGGTACGATGAAAGCCCCGCGGGGGACGCGTAAGTCGTCTATATGGCGCGGCCAAAAGCCTTAACAGGTATGGACAAAAGCCCTACGGGGTACACGTAAGTCGTCTATATGATGCAACCAAAAGCCTAGGTATGAAAAGACCCTGATGGGTCCGTGTAAGTCGTCTATATGATGCGGCCAAAAAGCCTTAACGGGTATGAAAAAGCCTTAACAGGTCCGCGTAAGTCGTCTATATGATGCGGCCAAAAAGTCTTAACGGGTATGAAAAAGCCTTAACAGGTCCGTGTAAGACGTCTATATGATGCGACAAAAAGCCTTAACGGGTACGATTAAGCCGTCCAGTAGAGACGCAATGAAGGCCTTAAAGGGTATGACAACGGCCTTAAAAGGCACGGACAAGAAGCCTTAAGTGGTAAAGTCCCGATTTTGGACGAGAAGCCTTAAGTGGTGAAGTCCCGATTTTGGACGAGAAGCCTTAAGTGGTGAAGTCCCGATTTTGGACAAGAAGCCTTAAGTGGTGAAGTCCCGATTTTGGACGAGACGCCTTAAGTGGCGAAGTCCCGATTGGACGAGAAACCTTAAATGGTAAAGCCCCGATTCGATAAGAAGCCTTAAATGGTAAAACCGGGAGTAAAACGTTGGAAGGACGCATGAAGTCATCTCAATGGCGCATTGGAACGTTCTGAGTAACGAATTTTAAGCCGCTTTAGATAAAGTGCAAACGAGTATCGGTGCCAAAACAGACGAAAGAAATTCCTTAGATAAAGGCTCGAAGGCCAAAGGAGTTCGTTACAAGAAACAAAGGAGAAAAGCAACAAGGACTAAAAGATGTAGGTATTAAGCTTGGTCCTTATTGGCGGTGTCAGCAGGGGTTGGATCCACGGAGTTAGTGGCAGAAGGCTCCACAAGGACATCCGTTGGAGGAATGGCTGTTAGAATCATGGGATCGAGGAGTTTCCGATGAAGAAGCAGCTCCTCTTCACTCTGAACTTGTGGTATGCATTTCCGGCCTTGAGCATCGGCCTCTTTGGTGGAAATGATACATCCTTCCCGGAGAGCTGCATCATAAGCAGTGCTGAAAATCTCGTTCAGAACATAGTCGAAGTTGAAAGGCTTCCTTCCCTCGAAACCAGATCCACCATCTGAAATTAGCCGTTGAAAGGAATGTTAAGCTCATTCGGAAAAATACAATTAAGCTAAATAAAGAGGCAAGCAAACAATGGAGAAGGAAACCTTACCAGACATGGTAAAGTCTTGAATCACTTGAGGAGCAAAAGACATGGGGAGAAGAAAACTTCAGGTCCAAAAACGGAGGCACTTCCGAAAATGAAGACGGTGAAGAAGAATATTGCCCAGGTCTTAGCTTTTATAAGCAAAATGACAGATTGGACGGACTTAATCTGGACCGTTGAAGATGAAACGATTCAATCTCAACCGTCGAAGACTGAGGGACAGTACAGAAAAGACGATGCTGACGTCACAGTTGCTTTTTCAGAAAACAGCAGTCACGCTGGTTTAAACGTCGTTTCTCTATCCCTAGACATTTAATGCTACAGTAGCCGAGGAGTCTCCTTGGATTTGGCAACTGCCCATGGGGCCTGGTGGGCCCAAGGCAATCATAAGAAAGAGACTCTGATATGTAACGATCACACGCAAAGATCAAAGCCTCCGACGATGGTATCGGAAGGTATGAAGACAAAAGCCTCTAACTGAGGTATCAAAAATTGCAAAGATCCAAGCCTCCGACGGCGGTATCGGAAGGCATGAAAGCGAAAACCTTCGACAAGAGAGGTCAAAAGATTTGGACTGGAAGACATGATGAACTAAAAGTCCCCCATGTCTTGGGGGCAAATGATGGGTTCCGATGTAATCGTTAGCCCCGTTAACAGCCACTGGACGGCGAGTAGGTCCAGTGGGCCTCGTGAAAAGCCTTGAAGGCCCAGAGGCCCAGCACGAAGGGTCCCAACTTTAGCGGTCCCGATGATTGAGCTGAACGCTCCCGATAAGAAGCCTCTGAGTAGGCCCCAATATGCCTTAGTAAAGGCCCCATTAATAAAGCCCCGCAGAGGCTGGACCTGTCCCGTAGAGACTGAAGGTCCTGGGTGGTGATCTAGAATGAGACAACTCTGGAGTCCCCGACAGGAGTCGAGACTTGTAATCAGAGGATAAGACCGAGAAACCCGCCTACTAGATGAGAGTAGTGGGAAGACGGTTAAGATATAGATAATCTCCCCCGAGAATACGCAGGGCGTGCCCGAGATACGCGGAGGTACGGGTAAGATACGCGGAGCGTGGGGCGAGAAATATGGAATCCCAGCCGAGATATACGGAATCGTGGCGAGATACACGGAATCATGTGTACAACGGCCAAGCATGGTCACAGGTAGCTGGGCAACTCCTCCTCCTATATAAAGGAGGAAGTTACCCCAGAAAACACATACTCTCTAATACGCACTTAGAATATTGCTGCCACCCCATTGATTGTATACTCATTTAAGCATCGGAGAGGGATTCTGGGTCACCACCCAGGTCATCCCCTTTTGCAGGATTACGCGAAGCCCAGGAGTCCAGAGCATTCCGTCAAGTACGTAACGGAGCTTCGCCCGTGATCCAACATGTATAATCTGAATTTGAATCTTCATCGAGAATATTACAATAAATCGACAATTAATTTACCTAGATAGCTTTGGCCAAAAAAAAATTACGTTGATAGCTATAGAATGCCTAAGAAACCTTTTCTACTTATTCGAGATCACTTACTTAGTGTTTCCATAGCAGTTGCTACAAATCTTATGCATGACTTCTTTGTTAACATTCTCATAAAACGAAAATTTAAGTTTTCATCCATCACCAATAAAAACATTTTTCAAAGTTTTCACTTGCACACACACAAATCTAAAGTTTCGAATTCGAATTACATTAGGTTGCCACTCAACACCTCTTTTATTATGATGATCGTATTGAGTAGAGGTTTGAAAATAACTTATGGATATAATAAAATTAATAATAATAATAAGTGTAAAATATGTAGTTGATAATATATATTAGGGGTTGTCACTCAACATCTTTTATTAAGTTATGAATTACATCACAATTATTTATACATAAAAGCCGTTAAATATAATTAAAAAAAAAGTTTTACTACGACGTTTTATTAAACTAATATGATCACCTTAATACTATCTCTCTTGAATTAATAATGAATATGTATAATTTCTTCAAAATATAACATACATACGTATCAATGATGAATGAAAATTTAAATTATACAAATTTATATATATAATAAGTTATTTGATATCTGGGGAGTATAATATGATAGCATAAACATGATTTTACCTATATCTTCTTAGATGAACACGTAGTGGGGTTAAGCCATCGTAGCTATACCCATGTTCACACCTCTTCTTAAGTTGAGACTGGGCAATTAACAATCATCAATGCAAACAACCTATCAGGTATCTCGGCGTAAAATTAATTAATTCCAACAATTTCTATGAAGAATTACCTACCAGTATTGGACTACAAAGGTACGTAGGATCGGAAAGAAACCAATTGAACTTCGGAAAATATAATAATTTAGGAGGGGATATACTTGTAAATTAAACCAATGGAGAAGAAGTTAAGGATGACAAACCATGATATGTGAGGTGGATATAGCAACCAAAAGAAGATAACAACTTCTTCATTCTAACTCTCTATGCATCTTCTCTAAATTAGTTTGCACGATCTAAAAATTCACTAAGATGGACTTATTACCTGCAAAACAAAAAGGAGATCAAATCAACATAAATCGATATGATCATCACCAGTAAAACTACGTACACTAACTATGAATTTTAGTTACTAAATTACACATCTAAATCTCACGTCATATATTATATTTTCCCCCAATGTTAAATATATGCCTGAATAACACAATTGTTTGATGGAGCGGTGCTTGAGGGCTAGGGTTTAATTAGCTAGGAGATGTATCTAAAGTGTGTCTATATATATAGACTCGACCATATCTAGGGTTTAAGTTCTGTTTCATTATTATATATATAAAATATATAACAGCTCGCGTTATATAACCCATATAGCTCTAATAGGGTAACCAATGGTTTATTTCTATAAATAAAATAAATTTATATATTATATAAATTAAACCAACGTAGGTGTTTTCAAACTTCAAGGAGATATATAATATTGTTTATTATTATTATCTATAAATATATCATCCACGTGGCGGCTTATAAGCTTCCGGAACCAAACTGTATAGATAATGAATTTAAATGGAAACTTTTATTTAATTTGTTTCTTTAAATTGCATAGAGACCAAAATAGGAGATAAAAAAACTTCTTAATTTTCAATCAATCAATATTATATATCTAAATTTAGGGAACCCCTATTAAATTCCGATTAAATTAGGAAACGCTGACAGGGCAAACTGTCCACGTGTCAGCCATAGGGCTCCCGGTACCGAATTAATATAATATAGTAGATAGTAGATATATATATTTTTTATTTATTTAATCTTAGAGATAGAATCTTGGCAATAAATATATATATATATATGCTTACATGTTGGCCGAAATATATGTATATATATTTAATATTGGAAATTTTTTTATATAGTTAATGTTACTTGGTGGCTTAATTAAACATTTTTTGTTCTTTAAAACCCAACTCGGGCCACAAGTAAACATTTCGGCCCAACCTTTGAAGTTTTAATTATTGGGCCGATCCATTATGTCAAACCGGGACGGATTTAAATCGAACAGGGTTTTCCCAATCGGTTCGACCTAGTCAGGTCGGGTCGAACCAGGGTAATTAAGTGGATCTAACCGAACCGGTTTTGTGAGTTGAACCGAACCAAACTCTATTTTATTGGACCGGTTCGGACCGAACAAAATTTAAAATTGACGGACCGAACCGAATCAGATTTTAAACCGGACCGAACCAGACCAAAATCGAAATTATTTTCAAAACCGAATTCAAGTCAATTAAATAAAATAGGGTTGTCAAGTTTTAAAATCCAAATGTTTTTGAACCTCTAAATGGACTACACAGTGCTCATAGGGTTGCTAACCTTTATGCCTTGTTTCGATTATGGGGATGGATCTCGGAGATACATGTTTTTTGGACTGGATTAACTAGAGGGCTGAATTGCAATTGTTTATTATTCAATATATATTAATACATGATTAGAAATGTTGTCTTGACTTAGTCAAGCTAGCTGGAAATTGCATGTTGTGGGCGGAGCCCTGGTTAAGTATATGAAATGCGCACTAGAATAGACATGATGTGATGGTTGGAGATGCCTAGATTCATGTCTAGAATGTTGCGTAATTGAATATAAGCATGAATTGCAAATCAGCCCCTAATATTTAAAATTATTCTAAAATCGAAAACCAGTCGCCAAATATGTATGATTGTTGTGGAATTTTTCATGTTTGACACGTATGCTAGAATGTTGAGGATGTAGTTGCATTTGATAATTTACTTGGAAGTAGAATTATGTATGCAAGCATGAGTTCCTCGGAACATTAGACGCATGACGCGTAAGCATGAGTGTGATTTGTTTGATGAATGTTATTTGCATATGATAATTTACATGTTTAGTAGAATTATATATGCATGAGTGAATTCATCAGAATATTTTCTAAAATACAAAAGACTTTGGGAAAGCCAAGATCGGGTATGGTTGTTTTAAAATTCCTGTTTCGGTAATTTTCGATTAAAACCGTTTTAAAAGACTGATCTATTGGATTGATAACAGCGGTAATGTGAACTCTTTCACATCCATCTTCCATTGGTTTACTGGTGGTCGGTTGGTTTAGATGACTGGGGAATCTTTATTTGTCGGATTCAATCTTAATAGATATCTGATTTATGCAATTCCTTCTCAATATGTCATTGTCTCCCTGATTTTGTATAATAATCAACGAATTACAGCATAGATGGTATCATCTTGTGCTTATGAGCTTTTGATTGAGACTAACTACGACTCGTGGAGTAAGCGCGTCAATGCACTGTTGGAGGATATTGGCTATGTAAATCATATTCAAAAGTCCATGAATTACCCAGATGCCGATCTGACCAAAGACCTGCCATATGCCCATTTTCAATGGGAGCAAGATAACAAGAAAGCAAATGAGTTATTCCTAGCTGAGATGTCTCAGGAATCCCATGATGAATATAAGGATGTTCCAATTACAAAGGACATCTGGGATGCCCTGTTTCTGAAATATGGAGGCGGCATGGCAGCGATTCTGCACCCATATATACCCATTATGGAAGAAAGTTTAAACAACTACATCAAAAGTGTACTTGAAAAAGTATACGATTTCCTTGGCATATTAAAACCACTGGAGGAAGAAGGAAAGGTGGGTGAATGGGATAAAACTCAAGCCATCATCGGGATGCTCCCGAAGTCTTGGAGAGCAGCCAAGGCTTTACTGACAGCTAGTGGTTCTGTGTTGGATCTTCATCGGTACTGAAGTTCATCGAGATGGAACAAAGATCGGCTGAAATCAATACCAGTACCAGCTGGGCAAGGAAAGAGAAAGAGGATGAACAAAGGAAAGAAACAACAGGCACTCGAAGGTAAAATGTTGACAAAGCCTAAACCAGGCAATCTCCGATTGAAATTAAAGATAGTCCGCAGGAACTCCAGTCCACGCCGAATAGGCGAAGGTACAGGGTCCAGCAAAACGCATCCTAAAAAGGTATGCGAGATTGGTTGTGTAATGGAAACTCTAGTTTCCTCAACTGTCATGTTAACTGACTCAAATCCTTCATGGATTCTTGACTCAGGTGCGATGGACCACGAAGCCAACGATAAAGGACTATTTGACAATTTTAGATGATTGCCGAAGGATTCTAAGAGGATATACATTGGCAACAACTCACAAGTTGAAGTCATTGGAGTAGGGCACTGCAAGTTGTCTATGAACAATGGCAGGACCATACTACTTGAGAATGTCCATTTTTGTCATAGAATCCGTAGAAATTATGTTTTTCTTTCCGCTCTTATGAATAATAATTATCATTTGAGAAGAACCTTGTTCGTGTCAATAAAGGCAATGTCTTCTTTGGGCATGCCTATTCCTCTTTTGGTCTCTTTATCATGGATTTGAATGGAAGTGTCGATTAGAATAGAATGTATGAATTATCCTCTAGGGAATCAGAGACTGACGCGGCCGGATGGCATGCGAGGTTGGGACATATAAGCTACAATAGGGTCCATTCATTGGCTCGAAGAGAGCTTTTTTCTTGCACCAGCAATGTGATTAAACACACTTGCCATGATTGTCTGGCTGGAAAGTCCACCCGCAAACCATTTGGAGAAGCTCAACGAGTCAAATATCCAGTGCAGTTGATTCACTACGACGTTTGTGGACCAATGAGTGTAACCGCTAGGAATGGAAAATGATACTTCTTAACTTTCATTGACGACTATACCCGTTGTGGGTTTACTCATTTGATTGCTTGTAAATCTGAGGCAATAGATTGCTTTAGAAACTTTCTAAACCTCAAAGAGAATCAACAGAAGAAAAAGGTGAAAACCTTACGCACTGATAGAGGTGGAGAATATCTCTCTAATGAGTTTCAAAATTTGTGCGAAGAAAGAGGGATAGCCCGTCAAACGACAATCGCCAACACACCACAGCCAAATGGTGTGGCTGAACGTCGTAATCGAACACTCCTTGACATGGTTAGAGCCATGATGTCGTAGGCTCAGTTACCTATCTCCTATTAGAGTGATGCGTTGTTGACTGCCACTCATGTAATAGACCTTGTCCCAACCAAAGTGGTAGACACAACGCCATATGAGCTGTGGTATGGAAAAGAATTAAATCTCACCAGATTGCGACCCTGGGGTTGCACTGCTTATACACATATGACTGGCAGCCGTTTTGGCAAGTTAGGACCCAGATGACTAAAGAGTATCTTTATAAGGTACTATGAGAACTCTAAATGTTACGTATTTGTGTCAGCTCAAGAAAATGGTGGCGTGGTCGAACATGAATCCAGAGACGTAACATTCCTTGAGAATGAATTCCCAACGCTTGGCGAAATCAAAACAGATGAGATATTGACTAAACTACAGCAGGATAGCATTGATGATTAGGTCCCACTAACTTCGAGTGGGAGATTTGAACCGGCAACGCGAGTGAATGACATGGTTAATGATAATGGAAACATTTTCATTATAAACCCAGTGGGACGATTATACCTTACCACACAAATCATTGTTGCCGTAGAAACGAATCAAGTTGAACCTGATAATCATGTAGCTGGACCGACATCAAAACCACCAAAACTACCCATTGTTCCCAGTAGAAGTACTCCGACAAACTTGGTTACAGGTCCTAGTGATCAAGGATTTCATCTCGGGGATAGGATCCCGAGACCAAGAGGCCTTCCGAGGAAGGTGTAGGTCAAGGTTCTAACACTGATCTTGTTCCCAGTAGTTGTTAGACCCCTGGAGGTCTAACATATCAGGAAGCACTGATTTGGCTATGATAGACACGCTTTCCTAGTCCAACAAGCGATTGGCGGACGAAAAGATGGAATCGTAGCAACGTGCATGTGTTTTCGTGAAGGATTTGTGTTAACTTAGGGGTGAAGACAATGAAGGGGGTTTGATGTTTCAAGAATGGATTTCCCAATGATGGAAGTGTGGTCGTGATGTCTTAGTCCGTGCTCAACGAAGTGCTGCTGTAAAGTGCCACAGAAAGTGCGTCCATAGTGAAGCAGCAGTGTCCCGCCAAGTGCCTTGTCTAGTGTGCATAGTCAAGGGAAGGAGGAATAATACTGGCCCAAGGGTTTAGAGTTCGTGTTTGAGTGATCAAGAAGGAATCTTGGAGTGCAAGAAACTTTCTTGATGGCTGCCCCAAGGTATGCCATTGCCCTTATGCAAGCACAAGCTGCCCCAAGCCAAAAGAAGAGCCTAGTGACTAAGGGTATGTGTCCTTTGAGGTCCCATTGGAGGGAATCCGCCCCAAACCGACATAGGATCTTTATTGGACGCCAATTTACTCTCCTTAGCCGTCCTAATCTGAAGTCTTAGCCCCCAAGCAAGATCAAATCCGCCTAAGATAGCCCAAGATATTCAGATCAAGTCCTATGCTGAAAATATATCTTCAAGAGGTATATATTGTGATATAGATATATATGTTTGGTTAAATTGTATGGTAAGGACAAATATATGTTATAAATATATATCCTAAGATAAATATAGCTATATTTATGGGAGAATAGATATAGGCAAAGAGATGGCTGAATATATATATTTACTTGATAGGATTTGGGTCTAGATATATATCTATATCTAGGAGGGATTTGTGGCAGCCCTTAGGCTATAAAAGGAGCTGCTCCCCCTGCGTTTTAGAGAGTGCTTGGAGACCCTATACTGAGTGATAAATTCTTGAGAATTGGGTGAGTGACTTGGGAGTGCAAATCTGTGAGTGATTGTGATATCGCAAAGCTGCGAGAGTGATTGTGAGAGTCGTCTTTGTAAACCGGGCGTCTCAGCCTTTATCTATCAATAAAGGAAAGTGTTTCTAAGAGTTCTATTGTGTTTTCTGGTTCTTTTCCTTTGTCCCTTCGATATTATTGTGTTCGCTGCAATCTTTGTGGATTTGTTGTTCGTGATTAGCCGTTGGAAGCGTTACTAGTCGCGTTCGTGTTCTGTTTGGGCTGGTGGTTGGAGGTGCAATCACGCCAGCAGGGAGCCATACTTAGACGAAAAATATAGGTGTATTTTGACCCCTGTGACAGTGGTATCAGAGCTCAAGGTTGCGTGAAGAATATCAAGATGGCAAGAGAAGAATGATTGCCTAGATCATGGACGTGCTTGCTAAAGACACCGAGGAGGATACGAGCATGATGCACGTGGTTTTGAAGGAGATGGTGAACCTTCACGACGAGCAGGCTTTGCTGCGTGCCAAGTTGGTGGATTCAGAAGCACGGGTTGGTGCAGCTAAGGCGAAATTGGTTGATCATGGTGGCCGGATCAGCCGTGCGGAGAACTTTGAGGAGCACACTCGTGAGGATTTGCACTTGATCAAGAAGAATCTAAATTCCAAGTCCAGCGATGTGATAAAGGTGAAGGTACGTGAGCCTAAACGTTTTATGGGTGTCCGTGATTCCCAAACTCTTGAGGATTTCCTATGGAGGATGGAGAAGTATTTTGATGACGCTGGTATTGATGAGCCCCGTAAAGTGAGATGTGCGATTCCGTACTTTGAGAGCGATGCAATTTCTTGGTGGAGAAGTTATGAGACGGCGTGCGAGGCAGCTGGAAGTGCCCCTCTTGCAAGCTGGGCTGAGTTGAAGACGGAGCTGAAAGTACGTTATATGCACAACAAGAGTTCGTGGATTGCTCGAGAAAAGCTCCACAACTTGAAACAGACGGGTACGGTGCAAAGTTACATTAAGAAATTCATTGATATATTGACTGATTTGCCTAACATGGAGGAGGAAGACAAGTTTTTCAACTTCATGAAAGGATTACAAAATTGGGCTCAATTAGAACTACAGCGTCGTGGTGCAAAAGACTTGAAGAGTGCGATCAATGCAGCAGACGGATTGATCGAGCTTCGAGCAGTTCAGAGTGATGATGGTTCGACGCGGAAGGCGTTCAAGCCTCGGGGAAATGGTAAGGGAAAGGAGAAGTCTCAGCCCAAACGTGATAAGCCGAACAAGGGGAATGATGAGCAAAAGGAATGGTGGAAGGACCCGAAAACCCACCCCGGGTGCTTCATATGCAAAGGCCCCCATTTAGCTCGTGATTGAAAACATCGACCAAAAGAACGATTGAGTGCAGCGATGACGCAAGATGATACGTCCTCTGATAGCGATGTAGAAGTGATTCCAAGGTGCGCCCCTTTAAACCTTTGGCTGGTATGCAATCAACTCCTGCAACGGCAACTCCCGGAGTGATCAACGTAGGGGCAAATCTCAACGGGAAGAATGCAGTGGTGATGGTGGATACTGGAGCTAGTCATTCTTTTTGTTCGGACAAGGCATGTGAGAAGCTGGGCTTCAAGGTAATGGAACATTTATCTCGCGTCAAGACGGTGAACTCGGAAAGCCGGAAGGTGAAGGGCATGGTGCGTGTGCAATCGAGGATTTGTAGCTGGTGTGGCCCGATCGAGTTCTTGGTAGTTCCAATGGATGATTTCGAATTCATCGTTGGGAATAGCTTTCTTGCAAGAAATCGAGTGTTGGTGATGCCCCATGTTTGCGGTATTATGATTAACGACCCCGTAAAACCCTGTTTTGTGCCAGGATTTCGTGATGTCCCAAAGACGGTAGGGTCGAGTGAGTGTATTTCAGCTATGCAGCTGGCGTAGGAGTTGAAACATGAAGCGTCCGTTGAAGTGAAGGGTCCAATTCAGTCCATCCCGGACGCGTCCATGCAGCCCAACTCGCGAGGATGCAAAGAGAAGGAAGGTGCTGTTGATTAAGCCAAGACGTCGAAGCGCAAGGCGTTGAAGCTGAATGAAAGTGAAGTGATTGTGAGACAAGCAAACAAGAAGCGGTCGTATCCTTATGTGAAGAAGTAGAGGTATGAGTCAGACTTTCGCGAGGTCAGATTCAGCGGGAGTCAAGGTGGAAAGGCGTCCCAACGCTTGTCAATGATATGCGGATCGAATTGGAAACGTTCAAGGGCGTGCAACCTTGGAACGATGAGTAAGCTGCCAATGAATGTTGTGAAGACCGCGACGAGGAGCCAAACAAATGAAGGCGCGGCAGCTAAGGTGCAAGTTAATGGCGTTGTCATGATGAAAACAACCTAAAGACAACGCGCAGGCAATGTGAAGGGCCAGCAAAGAATAGAAAGGAGCGGAGCTGCGGGACGGCTTCGAGATATGTTGAGCAGTGATAGGCGTTCGAATTACAAGAAGTTCGTGAAGTCCATGCCTGCGACCATGAAGTGTTCAGCTCAAAACCCAAGAGCTGATTTATTCCACAAGACAAAGAACTTCGGAATGCCAACGGTGTGCGCTAGAGATTCTCATCAAACGAGAAAAATGAAGTATGGTGCAGCAGAGGAAGAGACTTTCTTGCGAAGGGAGTATGGGCCCCGGGGGGAGGAGTGCGTCGAATCTGCGTCGATGAGGGTGTCAACTTTGTGTGGTGCGGGATGTTTGTTAGACCCCTGAAGGTCTAACATATTGGGAAGCACTGATTTGGCTATGATAGACGTGCTTCCCAAGTCCAACAAGCGATTAGCGGACGAAAAGATGGAATCGTAGCAACGTGCATGTGTTTTAGTGAAGAATTTGTGTTAACTTAGGGGTGAAGACAATGAAGGAGGTTTGATGTTTCAAGAATGGATGTCCCAATGATGGAAGTGTGGTCGTGATGTCTTAGTCCGTGCTCAACGAAGTGCTGCTGTAAAGTGCCACAGAAAGTGCGTCCATAGTGAAGCAGCAGTGTCCCGCCAAGTGCCTTGTCTAGTGTGCATAGTCGAGGGAAGGAGGAATAATGCTGGCCCAAGGGTTTAGAGTTCGTGTTTGAGTGATCATGAAGGAATCTTAGAGTGCAAGAAACGTTCTTGATGGCTGCCCCAAGGTATGCCATTGCCCTTATGCAAGCACAAGCTGCCCCAAGCCAAAAGAAGAGCCTAGTGATTAAGGGTATGTGTCCTTTGAGGTCCCATTGGAGGGAATCCGCCCCAAACCGACTTAGGAGCTTTCTTGGACGCCAATTTACTCTCCTTAGCAGTGCTAATCTGAAGTCTTAGCCCCCAAGCAAGATCAAATCCGCCTAAGATAGCCCAAGATATGCAGATCAAGTCCTATGTTTAAAATATATCTTCAAGAGGTATATATTGTGATGTAGATATATATGTTTGCTTAAATTGTATGCTAAGGATAAATATATGTTATAAATATATATCCTAAGATAAATATAGCTATATTTATGGGAGAATAGATATAGGCAAAGAGATGGCTGAATATATATATTTACTCGATAGGATTTGGGTCTAGATATATATCTATATCTAGGAGGGATTTGTGGCAGGTCTTAGGCTACAAAAGGAGCTGCTCCCCCTGAGTTTTAGAGAGTGCTAGGAGACCCTATACTGAGTGATAAATTCGTGACAATTGGGTGCGTGACTTGGGAGTGCAAATTTGTGAGTGATTGTGATATCGCAAAGCTGTGAAAGTGATTGTGAGAGTCGTCTTTGTAAACCGGGCGTCTCAGCCTTTATCTATCAATAAAGGCAAGTGTTTCTAAGAGTTCTATTGTGTTTTCTTGTTCTTCTCCTTTGTCCCTTCAATATTATTGTGTTCGTTGCAATCTTTGTGGAGTTGTTGTTCGTGATTTGTCGTTGGAAGCGTTACTAGTCGCGTTCGTTTTCTGTTTGGGCTGGTGGTTGGAGGTGCAATCACGCCAGCAGGGAGCCATACTTAGACGAAAAATCTAGGTGTATTTTGACCCCTGTGACAGTAGGAGTGATGCTCCGAATGGAAGCATTGTCCCGAGTGGGAGTAGCGTTCAAAATCAAGATGGGGGTAACGAGCCTAGACGTAGTCAAAGGCATCCAACTTCTCCTAGGAAGTATCCCATCGAGAGAGGAGAAATCTTCACTCTAACATCTGTTTATGAACCAGTAACGGTTCAACATGCGGTTGAAAGACCTCAAGCAAAGGAATGGAGGAATGCAATGGAGGAAGAGATCTCATCAATGAAAGCCTATTTGGTAAGGTCTTTGGTTCATTTACCTGCTAACCGCAGAACCATAGGAGCAAAGTGGGTTCTCAAACTTAAACTCATTGTTGATGGAAAGGTCGAGCGATACAAAGCCCGACTTGTTGCGAAAGAATATACCCAACTTCACGGAGTGGAATTTGACGTAACATACTCACCCACTGTGCGTTACACCACAGTACAGGTAATTCTGGCCTTGGTTGCAAGTCTCAATCTCGAGCTGGACCAAATGGATGTTAAGACCGCATTCCTCCACGGAAACCTGGAGGAAGAGATCTACATGGAGCAACCATAGGGTTTCATTACTCCTGGCAACGAACGTACAATTTGTAAACTCCAAAGGTCCATTTATGGTCTTAAACAGTCGTCTCGGCAATGGTACTGCAGATTCCACAAGGAAATCGTAGGAAACAAATTTGTGAATATTCACGAGGGTCTGTGCGTGGACAACATACTCATTGCCGCAAACGACATGATTTTTATGAACAAGTCAAAGTCCTAGTTGGCATCTGTATTTGAGATGATGGACATGGGGGAGGCCACGTACATCTTAGGCATAAAAATTGCTAGAGATCGGGCTACACGGAAATTGTGTCTGTCTCAAGAAGCTTATATCAATAAACTGTTGAAAATTTTCAGATTACAGGATGCCAAACCCGTGGATACACTGGTGGTGTTTGGGTGTGCACTGTCAAAACGTGACGGCCCCAAGAACCTGGCAGAGCGTGAACAGATGAAGGGTTAGGAGTATCTGATCATGGTGGGTAGTTTGATGTATGCCATACAATGCAACCGTCCGGATATCTATTACGCCGTGGGCATAGTAGCACGTTTCCAATCAGATCATTGCTATTAACATTTAAAGGCTGTAAAACGAATAATTCGTTATCTGAAAGGTTTTGCCGACTACGCGCTGTGCTATGAGGGTAAAAAGTTAGAATTGACCGGTTACAGTGACGCCGACCATGGTGGTGATCCAGATGATCGTAAGTCCACCACAGGGGGAGTGTTCCTCCTTGCTAATGCCGCCATTTCATGGACGAGCAAGAAGCAAACCTGTATCGTGTTATCCACACTAGAATAAGAATTCATAGCTCTCTCTAAGAATGCACAAGAAGCGGTCTGGCTCAAAAGGCTTCTGATGGGTCCGATTATAGCCGTCAGGCCCTTTAACGGCGAGGAAACGGCAAACAGGCCCACCAGGCCCAGAGTAAAGGTCACGATGACCTAGGAGAAGGGTCCCGATGAAGGGAGTCCCGACGAAGTAGGGTCCCGACAAGAGTCGGTCCCGACAGTGGAGCTAGGAGCTCCCGATAAGAAGCCTTTAAGAAGGCCCCGATGATGAATCCCTGAGAATGATTGGCCCTGTCACGATGACGAGGGGCCCCGAGCGGTGACACAACGAGACAACTCTGGAGTCCCCGACGGGAGTCGGGACTCGTTACCAGAGTATAAAGCCAAGATATGCGGGGCGTGGCCGAGATATACGGAACGTGGTTAAGATACACGGATCGTGGCCGAAATACGCGGGGCATGACTAAGATACGCGAGATCGTGTACGAGATAAGCGGGATACGGGCTAACCACCCCCAACGGTTCGCCAGGTACCTGAGGCACCTCTTTGCCTATAAAAGGGCAGGAGGTCACCTCAGATCACTTACGTTGAATTACATACCCTTTGAGATTATTGCTTGCCAGTCATACGAGAGACTCATTTAAGCATCGGAGAGGGATTCTGGGTCACCGCCCGGTCTATCCCCTCTTGCAGGATTGCGTGGAGCAAAGGAGCTAGGATTGCCGTCAAGATCCGTACCGGAGTTCCACCGTGATCCAACATTGGCGCCGTCTGTGGGAATCAAACAAAAAGCTGATATGCCTTCTACTCGATCGATGGCGGTTGGCAAGAACAAGAGAGGACAATCTGGTGGTTCCCGTCACCCCACTGCAACGAGCCTGAATTCGGTACCAGAACAAGGGGAAAACCAGAACCATCCCCCGGCTGAGCTCTCCCAGACAGGAGGACACAATGGATCGCATCCCGAAGACGTTGCCCCTCAACACCAGGATAACAGGGGGCAGGAGGCTCCCCCTGCTGCAGATTTGACGAGGGCCGTGGCCGAAGCCATGCCCATGTTTTTAGCGGCTGTCGAGGCTCTTTTGGACCGAAGGGAGGCTGCGAGGAGGCAGGAGGAGATGCCCCCTCTGGAGGAAGCAACCCTACCAACAGAGGGTCAGAATGCGCAGGAAGC
Organism: Clarkia xantiana subsp. parviflora; assembly: GCA_036873135.1. NCBI lineage: Eukaryota > Viridiplantae > Streptophyta > Magnoliopsida > Myrtales > Onagraceae > Clarkia > Clarkia xantiana. The sequence goes on along the minus strand of JAPTYO010000024.1, from coordinate 6,111,280 downwards.
CCCGCCCCGAGGCCAGGACAGAGGTAGGGCAACTGGTCAGCCGGAAAAGTTCGTGGTTGATGGGCCAGGACCAGTACAGAACAGGACCATTCCCCTGAATGGTCCCATTACTCCCGACCAGGTGGTAAAGATTGTGAACATCTGTATGGGAGAACAGAAGCCGCTGGTGTCGGAACTGAGGGATCGATCCACTCATCCCTTCGTTCCCCGACTAATAGACACCCTCGCCCCGCCTGGGCTGGGTATCCCCGAGATTAAGGAATATGATGGCGAAGGAGATCCAGTCCGTCATGTTCAGAAGCATCTTATGGCATGTCTGGGTAGAGCCCCGAATGAAGATATAGTGTGTACGCTGTTCCCAAACACACTCGGAGAAAGAGCCCTGACCTGGTTCTTCAGCCTTCCCCCAGGCTACATTACCTGTTGGGCGGACATGCACGACCGCTTCATTCGACAATATCAGGGCCGCAGGCGATTGTTGAAGAGCGTGAGGTCTCGGACCCAGGTGGTGCAGAGGCCCGACGAGTCGCTGGCACACTATTACCAGCGGTACACAGCCAGTGTAGCAGAGATAGACGAGGAAATCTCGGAGGGCGAGACCATCCGCACCTTTATTCGGAACCTGACAGCCCCTTATGGCTCCGACTTGATGCACAGCGTGGCTGAGAAGGCTGTGTGGAATATGGAGGCTTTGCAGAAGAGGGTGAAGCGACAGATTGACGTCCAGGAGTCTAAGATAGCCGCGGGAGAACTGGAGCCCCCAAAGTCAAATAAAGGGAAGCAGCCGAGTAAACCTTTCGACGATCGTAAGTCAAAGGGTAAACCCGACAGCAGCAAGAATCGAGGTCGTCCGGATCGGAGGGACGACAGACGTTCTTCAAGAAAGGACAAGCGGGAAGATCTCGACATTCCTCTCAATTGCTCCATGGCGGAAGTGCTGACAGTCATGGAACGACAAGGTATCTCCAGATACCCCCCGAAGAAAGATGGAGAATTCCTCGGGTCCCGCACAGATCGCTATTGCCGATTCCACCGCGCAAATGGCCACGACACCAATCACTGTCGGGAGCTGAAAAAGGAGATTGAGAAGCTAATCCAGAAGGGAAAGCTCAAGGAGTTTGTCGGGGACAAACGCTGCAGGTCCCGCTCTCGGTCTCGGTCGCGGTCCCGTTCCCGATCCCGCGATCGGTCTCCGAAGAAGAAGAGAACTGACCCAGAGTCATCTGGTGTTCGCAAAGAAAGACGAGTCATCAACGTGATTCATGGAGGATTTGCTGCTGGAGGAGATACCTCATCCGCTCGAGAGGTCTATGCCTCTAGAATCCCTACGGCGGTGGTGCTGGGTAAGAGGTCCCGATCCTGGACCCTGAAGGAAGAGATGGTGATCTCCTTCTCATCGGAGGACCTCATAGGCGTAGAGACTCCGCATGACGATGCCCTGGTGGTAACCCTGGACGTAGATGGGTTCGAGATGAAGAGAATCCTAATCGACGGAGGGAGCTCCTCCGACATTCTGTTCATGGACGCGCTGGAGGCCATGGGGAAGACGAAGAAGGATCTGAAGGAAGCAAACTTCCCGATGGTCGGGTTCTCTGGCTCAACTTCCTACCCGCTGGGAGTGATCACCTTACCAGTGGAGTTTGGTAGCGGGTGGAAATCAGAAAGGAGGAACGTGGAATTTGTCGTGGTTGATTCTGCGGGGACCTACAACGCGATTATCGGGAGAACCACCATCAATCCCCTGATGGCGGTTGCCTCGACTGTGCACCAGAAGATGAAGTTCCCGACTGACCACGGGGTCGGAGAGGTCAAGGGCGACCAGGTGGCTTCCCGAAAATGCTATGTTAATGCCACCCGAAGGAGGAGGCGAGAGGCCATGAATGTCCTCCAGACAGACACAGATCCCAGAGAAGAGTTTGGGCGCCCCGCCCCAGTAGAGGATCTGAAGGAAGTCGAGATCGACGGACCCCAGAGGAAGGTGAAGATCGGGTCCGCTCTAACTGAGGAGACAGCCCAAAAATTGGTGGAATTGCTGAAAGAGTTCAAGGAGCTGTTTGCCTGGTCCCCCAGCGATATGCCAGGAATCAGCCCCGACGTGATCATACACGAGCTGAAAATAGACCCCGCGATCAGGCCTGTCACGCAGAAGAGGCGTCCGATGGGCACGGATAAGAAGATCGCGATCCAGCAGGAGGTGGGCAGGTTGCTCGATGCTGGTTTCATCAAGGAGCTCCGATTCCAGACTTGGGTCGCCAACCCAGTGCTGGTGAAGAAGACTAACGGAAAGTGGCGAATGTGCGTGGACTTCCGCGACTTGAACAAGGCTTGTCCAAAGGATTTCTATCCACTCCCGAGGATTGACCAGCTGGTAGATGCCACGTCGGGACATGAGCTGCTGAGCTTCATGGATGCGTATTCAGGCTACAACCAGATCAAGATGGCCAAGGAAGACGCCCCCCACACTGCGTTTTATGCAGACAGCGACATCTATCACTATGATGTCATGCCTTTCGGGTTAATCAATGCCGGGGCAACCTACCAGCGGATGGTGAACAAGCTGTTTGGGGATATGCTGGGAGAAACCATGGAAGCTTACGTGGACGACATGCTGGTGAAGTCCCAACAATCCGAGAATCACGTGCACAACCTTACCATGGCGTTTGAGCGAATGAGGCTTCATCAAGTTCGCCTGAACCCGACGAAATGCGCCTTCGGAGTCCACTCAGGGAAGTTTTTGGGCTTCATGGTGAGCCAAAGAGGAATTGAAGTGAACCCTGAGAAGCTGAGGGCAATCGAGGTGATGCAGTCTCCGATAAACCATCGGGAGGTGCAAGTACTGAATGGCCGACTAGCTGCAATGAACCGCTTCTTGTCCAAAGCCAGCGACCGATCAATGCCGTTTTTTGAAGTCTTGAGGACCAACAAAAAATTCGAATGGACCGCCAAATGTGAAGAGGCGTTCCAAGCACTCAAGCAGCATCTTCGCACACTCCCGCCGCTGGCGAAATCGGTTCCAGGCGAGCCGCTCTTCCTTTATTTGGCTGTTTCCGAATTTGCTATTAGCTCTGTGTTAGTGAAGGTTGTCGAGGGTATTCAAGTCCCCGTCTATTATGTAAGCAAGGCATTTGCCAAATCTGAATTGAACTATCCCGCCGTTGAGAAGTACCTCTTTGCGTTGATAATTACTGCTCGGAAGCTAAGGCCATATTTCCACGTACACGAGATCACTGTGCTAACGAACCAGCCTTTGAAGCATTTTTTGAACCGACCCGATGCATCGGGGAGATTGCTGAAATGGGCAGTAGAGCTCAGTGAGTTTCGAATACACTTTGCTCCAAGAACGGCAATCAAGGGCCAGGCATTGGCGGACTTTATAGCAGAATCTACAGCCCCCGATCTAGAAGAAACGGGCCCTGTAGAGGGGGCAACCATGGGGGTCCCGACAGAAGAACAACCAGAGAAGGCAGAGCAATCAGAACAGCCAAACAAGGAAAATATCTGGGAGATGTACACGGATGGCTCCGCAAGTTCAGACGGATCAGGAGCGGGTTTCTTGTTGATACCACCGGGTGAAGGTGAACCGCTCCGATATGCCTTGGCTTTAACATTCAATGCCACAAATAACGAAGCGGAGTATGAAGCTCTTATCACAGGAATCGATCACTTAAGAGTGAAGTGCGATGCGGCGTTAATCGTGAACCAGGTTCAAGGGCGATACGAAGCAAGGAGCCCGATAATGAAGAAGTATCTGCGAGAGGTACAAACCCTAAGAGAGAGCTTCAAAAGCTTCGATATCGAGGCTATTCCGAGGGAGGAAAACGTAGAGGCAGACGCCTTGAGCAAATTTGCCCTGGGGGCACCCTTAGAAGAAAATCGGAAGGTGCACTTCCTGGAGAAGGTGATCTTGTCAAACATCGACCCCACGCAGGTGTGCACCGTTGAAGCGAAATTGGAGGAGGAGCCCACTTGGATGACCCCGATAGTCACGTTCTGACTACGGGGGCAGTCCCCGAGGATAAGGTAGCAGCAGACAGGATATGTCGGATCGCGTCTAATTATGTGATGCTGGACAATCAGCTGTACAAGAAGGGCTGGTTCTCGACTCCGTACCTGAAGTGTGTAGCAGAGCCCGACACCAATCGAATCCTGAAGGAAATGCATGAGGGGATCGCGGCTTGTCACGAAGGGGCCCGATCCATTCTGAGGAAGGTGTTAAACTTAGGCTACTATTGGCCCACGATGAACAAAGAAGCAACGGCGCTGGTCCGATCATGCGACGCGTGCCAGAGGTACGCCCCGAGTATTGTGGCTCCGGCTGCTAACTTGATATCCGTCAAGAGCGCTTGGCCCTTCGCGCAGTGGGGCATCGACTTGGTGGGACCTCTTCCACAAGCACAAGGACAATGTAAGTATTTACTTGTAGCTATCGATTATTTTTCGAAATGGATAGAGGCGAAGGCATTGGCCAGAACAACGGGGAACCAGATCGTCAAGTTCCTCCAAACCCACATCGTGTCCAGATACGGGGTTCCTAAGGTGGTGATCAGTGACAATGGCCCACCATTTAACGGCTCTCAGGTGAGGGAGTATCTGGAAGAACTGAACGTTGAACATCGGACCGCCTCCGTACGCCATGCTCAGACTAATGGCCAGGTGGAATCAGCCAACAAAATCGTGATGGATGGCCTGAAGAAAAGGGTCTATGCCTTGAAGGGCAAATGGCTGAACGAACTGGAAAACGTACTTTGGGCTGTTAGAACGACACCCAAACGATCAACAGGAGAGACTCCGTTTGGCCTTGTTTATGGCACGGAAGCTGTCGCTCCTGTGGAGGTAGCTGTGGCATCCCATCGGACGAGATATTATGAGCCCCTGACGAACGAGGAAGTGAGACGCCTGGACTTGGACCTACTCGAAGAGAAAAGGCGGGAAGCCGATGAAGTCCAGGCACGAATGCGCTTAGCGACGGCCAGGTACTATAACCGGCGAGTGAAGTCCCGACAGTTCTTCGTCGGGGAGCTGATTTGGCGTCGCAACGAGTTCACCCTTTTGGATCGAATCAACAAGATGTCACCAAAATGGGAAGGACCTTATAAGGTCGTGGGAATGCCAGCTCCGAACGCATACAAGTTGGAAGACCTCGATGGCAGACCGTTAAAGCATTCTTTCAGTGGCGAACACTTGAAGAAACACCATGCTTGAAGAAAGTCGCCTTAAGTGGTGCCCGAGAAAGTCGCCTTAAGTGGTGCCCGATGTAAAATCGCCTTAAGGGGTGTATGCTGTTTATCGTTTAATTCGATGTAAGCTTACCTTATGCCAATTAATAAAGAGGTCGCTTCCAAATAAGATTTGTCCTTAGAGTTATGCTAAGTAGAAAAGTCGCCTTCAGTGGTGCACGATGAAAGTCGCCTTCAGTGGTGCATGAGAAAAGTCGCCTTCAGTGGTGCACGATGAAAGTCGCCTTCAGTGGTGCACGAGAAAAGTCGCCTTCAGTGGTGCACGATGAAAGCCGCCTTAAGTGGTGCACAAATACTTAGGTTTATTCTAAGTATCCGAAAGTCGCCTTCAGTGGTGCACGAGAAAAGTCGCCTTCAGTGGTGCACGATGAAAGTCGCCTTCAGTGGTGCACGAGAAAAGTCGCCTTCAGTGGTGCACGATGAAAGTCGCCTTCAGTGGTGCACGAGAAAAGTCGCCTTCAGTGGTGCACGATGAAAGTCGCCTTCAGTGGTGCACGAGAAAAGTCGCCTTCAGTGGTGCACGATGAAAGCCGCCTTAAGTGGTGCACAAATACTTAGGTTTATTCTAAGTATCCAAAAGTCGTCTTAAGTGATGCACCCGATAAAGCCGCCTTAAGTGGTGCACAAATACTTAGGTTTATTCTAAGTATCCGAAAAGTCGTCTTAAGTGATGCACTCGATGTTAAGTCGCCTTAAGTGGTGCAAATTATTAAATCATCGGAAGGGACGTACGAAATTTTCTTAAAGTGTCGAGGTTTCGGCAGCTAAGAACTAAGTCGTCTTAAGTGATGCACTCGATGTTAAGTCGCCCTAAGGGGTGCAAGTTATTAACTCGTCGGGAAGGACGTATAAGAATCGAAGAAAGTCACTCGGAGAAGTGCAACAAAAGATCGGAACTAAAAGAGTCTAATATTGATAAAGGGCTCGAAGGCCCGACAACAACGCAAAAGAAGAGGATACAACGACTTTAAAAAGATAAAAGCATTCAAGCTTGGTCCTTGTCAGCAGCAGTAGAGGGGTCCGCAGGATTGGCCTCGGGAGGATTGGCTATCGGGGCGTCTGCACTTGGAAGCTCAGAGGCATCCTCGACAACTACCGGAGTACTCCCCCCATCACTCTCCTCGGAAAGAGCGAAGTACTTCTTCGCAAAGGGAGCGAGGGAAGGAGACTTGTCAAAATTGATGGCGTCCCCGTACTCCAGGTGGAGCTCCTCAACGGCGTTGAAGAGAGTGTTCTCCACCTCCGCGCTGAAGAACTTCAGGGCGTCAGCTTGGAAGCCCTCCGACTTCCGATAGTCCTCCCGACCCTTGGCCTCCGATTCGGCCAGCCGTGCCAGGAACCCCGCGATCAGCTCCTCCAGAGCCTTCTTTTCGAGGACCAGCTGGTCCTCGGCGGCCTTCTTCTCCTGGGTCAGCCGATCCACGACTGCCCCCCGTTCCTGTCGCTCCTGCCTCAAGAGCCCCTCGAAGTCCGCTATCTGCTGCTGAAGGCCCCGAATCTTCTCATTGAGGACAGCCAGCTCCTTGGCCAGCTTCCCCCGCGAAGACTGGGAGGCCTTGAGATCCGCCTGAAGCTGCTCGCGAACTCCTCGGTCCCGCTCCCGGGCCTCATCATAGGCAATGACATACCCGATGAGGCGGTTGTAATCCCCGAGCTCCTGCAGTCAAAAGGAAAAAGTGTTAGAAGGACAAAAGACTCGATTTATTGATCAATAAGGAAAAAGTGAAGTTTCACCTCGAAGGATCTTCTTAACATCAGCAATTCGGCCCTCCTTGGTCGAGGAAATCAAGTCCGACGGAACCATCCTTTTATATGATTTAATAGCGAGTCGGAGTTGTTTACCTTCTTCAGCATTCTGGACCTCGAAGAGTTGGTCCAGATCCACCCGCGATCGCTTGGGTTGCTCCGTTGAAGGAGACCCCGACCTGGCAGCAGCAGCCTTCTTGGCAGACTTCCTCTTCCGCGAGGGGCGGACAGCATCGGTCTCCCCCTGCTTAAGGAAGAAATCGGTCAGCACAGACACCTTCTTGGCTGCAAACAATAAACGAAGAAAAAGTTAGAAATTTTACCCAAGGGACCATGCTAGAAGGGCCGTCGAAGAGCTGCCCCCCAGAGACAATACTGAGGAGTCGGACCCCAGTATGCACCAGGTCCCGCTCCACCAGAGAGTTAGCATTGAGGGGAGTGTAGGACTCCCCCCAACGATAAAGCTGGATCAATTGAAGGGTCTCGAAGTCCTCATCAGCATAGGAGAGGAAAGCAGGCGGAGGGTCTGCTGCCACCTCCCACCGAGGCCAAGGGATAGAAGAATGTTGGATGAAGAAGTAGCTCCTCTTCCAGCTACTGTTGTCAGACCCCGTATCAATCAAGAGTCCCCGACCCTTGACCACCTTCCAGGTGTCACTGGTCCAACCGTGCCGGGCAAGCTGCTGCTTACTCCATTTGGGCATCCGAGGGTAGAAGGCGCAAACCCCCGCCTCGTTGCATTTCAGCCCGTAAAAAGTCCGGAAAAGCTGGAGGCTGTAGACCCACTTCTGTCGGAGACAGAGGACTTGAAAGGCGTTCCAAATGCGGATGGCATGAGGAGAGAAGGTAGTAGGATGTGTTTGGTAATGTTGGCACAGCTCGACCAGGTTACCGCAGAAGGGGAACCTGATCCCCGCTGATATTTGTCCCGTAGAGACAAATACCTCCCCTTTCTGGGGACGAGTAACCTCAGGGTCACTCGAGGGACGATGTCGATCATACGGGAAGCGAGGTTCCCAGGTGATGGTGATGCAACCCTCTCGGAGAGCTGCATCGTAAGCAGTGGTGGAAATTTCATTCGGAGCATAGTCAAATTTAAAAGGTTTTCTCCCCTCGGAGCTGGAACCGCTGTCTGAAAAGCAACCAGGGCAAGAAAATACAGTGGGATTCTGGAAGAAATTAAAAAGGAAAAAACGAACAAGCAACGGAGAGTGTTTCCTTACCAGACATGGTGAAGTAGAGGTTGAAAGAGATGAACGAAGTGTCGCCGGAAAGGTGGTCGGAGAAGATTCCAAGGATCTTCGAAAGCACAGAGCTGGGAATTGCAGAGGAATCGCAGAGAGCTTTTGAGAATTCGAAGACGGTAAAAGTTGAATTGTGACTGTGGCTAGGGTTTTATAGTCGAAGAAGACAGTTGAAAGGACACTTCGATCCGAGTCGTCAAATTCGAAAGGTCTTGATCTGGACCGTCGAGATGAAACGTGCAGAAGGACAACGGGCGTAATGATGAAACGGCCTGAAAAGCACTTTTCAGAAAAGGACAGGCGCGAAAAATCAGACACGTGGGTCGAAAACGTCACTCCATCATCTGCTGCATTTAATGCACTAGAAAACCGAAGAGACCCTTGGGATATAGCAGTTATCCATAAAACCCTGAGGAAACGTGGAGGAGAAGACTGATAACTTTAAATAACTGAACCAAGGAGTAGATTCCCGACTCTAGTATTAAAAAAAAAATCGGGAGTTGGAAGACACGACGAACTAAAAGTCCCTCATGTCTTGGGGGGCAAATGATGGGTCCGATTATAGCCGTCAGGCCCTTTAACGGCGAGGAAACGGCAAACAGGCCCACCAGGCCCAGAGTAAAGGTCACGATGACCTAGGAGAAGGGTCCCGATGAAGGGAGTCCCGACGAAGTAGGGTCCCGACAAGAGTCGGTCCCGACAGTGGAGCTAGGAGCTCCCGATAAGAAGCCTTTAAGAAGGCCCCGATGATGAATCCCTGAGAATGATAGGCCCTGTCACGATGACGAGGGGCCCCGAGCGGTGACACAACGAGACAACTCTGGAGTCCCCGACGGGAGTCGGGACTCGTTACCAGAGTATAAAGCCAAGATATGCGGGGCGTGGCCGAGATATACGGAACGTGGTTAAGATACACGGATCGTGGCCGAAATACGCGGGGCATGGCTAAGATACGCGAGATCGTGTACGAGATAAGCGGGATACAGGCTAACCACCCCCAACGGTTCGCCAGGTACCTGAGGCACCTCTTTGCCTATAAAAGGGCAGGAGGTCACCTCAGATCACTTACGTTGAATTACATACCCTTTGAGATTATTGCTTGCCAGTCATACGAGAGACTCATTTAAGCATCGGAGAGGGATTTTGGGTCACCGCCCGGTCTATCCCCTCTTGCAGGATTGCGTGGAGCAAAGGAGCTAGGATTGCCGTCAAGATCCGTACCGGAGTTCCACCGTGATCCAACAGCTTCTAACTGCACTGCTCAAAAGGCTCTTCTCTGACAGTCAAGCAGCCATTGCGGCAGTTAAGAATCCGAAGTACCATAGTAGGACCAAACACATTGATGTGAAATATTACTATGCTAAATTTATGGTTGAAGACAATACAATCACTATGGAATACTTTTCCACTGATAATATGATTGCGGACCCATTAACTAAACCACTACGAAGGGATATATTCGAAAAGCATGTAAAACTGCTTTGATTGCGTAGGATTTAGAAATGGCATGTATCTGTGATAACATTTTGATACTAGAAAGTTAAATTTTGTAAGCGAAAGAATTGCAACTGAGTTTATGATCAATCGACGTCATAATGTTTCGATTACATCAGATTTACGGTCTATAAACTAAGTCGTAGGAGGACGCAATCCTCTACCAAACTATGTCGAATCTGGGCCTTACCTAGTCACACAAGTATAGTAGTATTGCGGTGGAGGGAGGCCTCTACCAAGCAAGACTAGCTAAGACCCAGGGTGATAAACCTAAATAAGCAAGACGATTATCTAGTTTCGAAGTAACTCGACATGATCTTCGTTTTGCATATCGCCGTGATGAACTTCGTTCGTCATTTAACCACATTCTGGGCCAGATGAGAATCTGTTATAGAAATATTGATATATCCCTTTCCTGTCAACCCAAAAGGTTCAGGTATGCTAACAACGCGTGCTTCATACTGCGCGTACCACGTTTGACCAATGGGCCACGGCTCAGTTGTGCTTGGAAGGAATCCTCGTGATTCGGGAGGGTGCAAACTTCTTCACCTCGAGCGTGTGATTGATCCCAAGAGCCTTATGAAGAGGCACCTAAAGTATCCTCACGGACTCAGAACTCATATCTAAGGTCAGGCTCAATGCTCGCTTCCCGGCGTACGAGCGTAGTGCCGACCAAAAAGCCCAATGACCACGTCTCTTGAAACCGGTTGGGTCTGACTAAGGATATGAGTGATGGGGATGGTCAAGTTCACTTGTAATTCACCAACTCTTGTATTCACTAGGTGGCCACCAACTGGATATTAGTTGAAGGTTGTGAATACTTGTACGGATGCCTTGGAGAAGTGTTCCTATGTGAAACTACGCAAAAGGAGAATTAACAGTTGACCTAGGATACATCGCGGTACAATATAAATGTTGTTTATAACATGTTGATTGGAGAAAAGGGAATCAACGTTCCGCGGGCGCTACAATACTCCTAACAAATGAGTAGCATGATGCCCGTCGTACATGTTAGATTATGAGATCTAGGTCAACGGGTGGTCGGCTTTGATCTCGCTCCTTACTGGGATGTGTGTGATCCGGTATTCCTGAGTTGCCCTGTCTTAGCCTATGTCTTTCCTTCCTTCCTTCCTTCCTTCCTTCCTTTGCTTCTTCTCTCCTCCTACCCTGCAGAAGGGCAGTACCAGACACGGAGGGGGGGGGGTGGTGCCTGGTGAACCCTCTCCGATGCCTAAGTCAGTATTCTTTCTAGAGAGATAAAGCTAGAGAGATGTCAGAGCTAAATTATCCAAATGGCCAAGATCCTCCAATGAGTTGTGAAGGTGGGGTATTTATAGGCAACGGTGTCATTAAGGTGGCTTAATGACATCGTTAACCTTTAAACACACTTAATTATCCTTTAAACACATAATTAAGATCTTAGGATACGGAGAAGGTAGGCGACGTGAACCGAGTGTGGGTGTCCGAAAATGGCGCAGGGGCCCTTGGGGGGAGGAGAAATCTGACCCCCAAGGGTAGGGGTTGGGTGAGGACACCCAACCCCTCCTAGGGAGGATGGGGTTGGCCAACCCCATCCCTCCTAGGAGAGATCGGGTTGGCCGACCCGATCTCTCCTAGGAGAGATCGGGTTGGCCAACCCGATCTCTCCTAGGAGAGATAGGGTTGATCCACCCGATCTCCCCTAGGAGAGATCGGGTTGGCTGACCCGATCTCTCCTAGGGGAGGTCGGGTGTGGCCACCCAACCTCACCTAGGTGAGTTTGCCTCGGCCGGACGAGCGCTCCGGCCTCGTCCGAGCCGTTGATGTGTTCGCGAAGTGTTCGGGTTGAAGTTTCGATTTACAATCAGTAATGGGACGATAAAAATACAACGGTTTGGAAGTCAACGGGTTCAAATTGGGCGTATATCCATCACATGCCCCCGAGTCAACCAATGGCCTAACCCTTGATTGACTCTATTTTAGGATGGTATGACACACGCAATTTGAAACCGGGATTTTACCTTCTTGTCTGAATGCTCGCTTACCCATAGATGCGTACCTTTGACTCTGCCCCCTGCCTTATGAGATAGAGGAATTGTAAACGTCAGAGTAGCACGGACGTGTGCCTAGGCATGCGTTCGTCTGAGGTAGGAGTAATAAACTTATCTTTGCTACAGGTGCATACTCAAAAAATACACACTTGCACAGGGGTATGATACGAATGCAACTAAATAACTTATGCTTCAATTTCGTGCCGGGATTCTATCTAAGTGAGGAAAAATTTAATTTTGGCCAAAAATTTTCCTAAGTATGGAATACTAGGAAATAAACCTTAGGGGATGTTAACTATGGTGAGTGTGAGTTTAACCGTGGTTAACGGGAACTAGTTTTTGAATCTTGTCCCTTGAAATTTTCTTTTCTAAAATTCAACGGTGTTGATTTAGCGACTTTAGAAAAACCCTAATCCTTTGTGCTATAAAAGGGCAAGTGATTACCTCATTCTCGTTGTTCTTTTCCCTTCTTTTCTTTTTGACGGTGGAATTTCCAGTCGGACTTACTTCTCGGGGCGGGTGTTGTGTTGAGGTACGTGTTTCTTCTCTTGTGTAAGCATTGCTCTTGAGGGACTTAATTCTGCTTCTCCTTCAATCGTTTCCTTACTTGTCTCGTTCTTGATTTGTATGTCTTCCTGGTAATGTAGTCCTATTTGATTCGTCATTTTTCATCTTTTTACCTTCGTGTTTCCGCTTACTGGCGGGCGAAGTCCTCCCTATTGGGATTATAATTATCTCCTTTTGCCCCCTGTCTCTGCTAGTTGGCCAGTGGTGTCTCTCTCCTTATGCTGGGGGTTATTACTATCTCCCCCTGCCCCCCTGCCTCTGCCTGTTGGCTGGTGGGGTCTCCTTATGCTGGGGGTTATTACTATCTCCCCCTGCCCCCCTGCCTCTGCCTGTTGGCTGGTGGGGTCTCCTTATGCTGGGGGTTATTACTATCTCCCCCTGCCCCCCTGCCTCTGCCTGTTGGCTGGTGGGGTCTCCTTATGCTGGGGGTTATTACTATCTCCCCCTGCCCCCTGCCTCTGCCTCTTGGCTGGTGGGGTCTTTCTTGTCGTCTTTCTATTCTTGTCTTTTGACCTTGTGTCCATCTTTTTAGGGGAATGAGTTTGTATCTCTTGTCCGCTGTTCGCTTTCTGTTTTCTTTAGGCTAAGCCTGTGTTTTTTCGATCAGCAGAACTCTCCGGTGATTGATGAGGAGTAAGAGGCCAGTACGTGTGGGAGTAGTTAATTCTGGGACCGGACCTTCGATTGCAAAAAGATCGGTTTTCTATGGTGCGGGGAGGTGTTCTCTAACTGGAGGTAAGGGTGGTGACGTTAGGGTGCCATCTTCTTTCTATATTGATGCCCCCCAATCGAAGGTCCGGGAGCCATCTTTTCCTTCTTCCTTGTTTGGTGAGTCCTTGAGCCTCTGAGTTTCCTTAGTGTACATTGGTATTTACTCTGTGCTTTGTTATAGGTAGACTTCGTCTTCCGCGTCTGAGTCGGAAGGAGCTGTCTCGTCCACCTGTTGATGGAATTGTTGGGTCTGAGTGGGCGCCTTATTATGGGCGTGGGGCTCGTTTTGACAACCAATCTTCTTTGCAAACTCCTGAGGTTGGAGTTCGTGTTCTGCAGTCTGCTGTTCCTCCTGCCGATCGTGTGTCCCTGTCCAAAGGGTCGGAGGCAACTTATGAGTTGGCTCGTGATGTGTTGGCTCGCTATGCTCCTGTAATGTTATTAACCGTTTTATCCTTTAGTATACTTCTTCTCCGTGCGTTATCCATCTCATCTTTTGTTTTTGTTGCAGGGTATGGCCGACCTTGTTAATTTGTCCACCCTTGCTATTGATCTTGCTGAGGAGAGGAAGGTGTTAGAGGACATTTGTGTCTCCCTTAACTCCAGTCTTATTAGCTATTTTGAGCATAGTCGCATCACCGATTTGCGGTGCCGAGACTTGGAGGGTCGCCTTGCTCTTCTCAATGAAGAGGTTGAGGCGTTGAGACAAAGGTCTTATCGTGATGAGACACTCCGGGCTGCTGAGTTAGTCTCTCTGGAGGAAATGTTTCGTATGGAGGCGAAGGAGTGTGCCATTGCTGAGTATAAGGCCTCCTCCGCTTATCAGGCTGCTATCGACGTTCGCTGCTCTGTGTCGAAACGTATTTCCTTGAAGGAGATTCTTGAGCGTATTCACATAATTGCTCCTGACTTTCCTTTCTCTCGACTTGGTGATTTGTCAGACTTTGCTATTAAGCATATTGCGAAGATGAGGGAATAGTACCCCTATTTCTTGTGGTAGTCTCGTGTGTTTATGAGTTGTGGTTGTCTTTAGAGTTAAAACTCCACCTTTCTTAGTGTTGCCATCTTTGTCTGATACATTTGTCTCTACTCGTTGTATACATGGCCGTGTGCTTATATCTCTTCTCATGATGTCTCCCTATGCCTTGTGTATGGCTCTTTGGTTATGGACCCTTCCCTTGGTGTGTTTCCTTTACTTATCCTTCTTTCGTGTTTTCCTTCATGTCATACCTGCCATTTCATAAAGAAAAAACATTACTTGTTCTTCACATTACTTTACTTAGAAATTTCTTTCTTATGGTATCCTTCTGAGCATGGTGTGATGATCTCTTCTGATACCCCTTACATGGTATACGTTGTACTGTTAGACCAAAGATACGCTCTTGGTGGGCGTCGAAAACTGTTCACGAGACAGGCTCTCGGATGGCACTTAACGTTTCACAGGATAGGCTCCCGGAGGACTCAGGTTAGACCAAAGATACGCTCCTGGTGGGCGTCGAACTGGTAGTTTGAAATCTACCTCAAGATACGCTCTTGGGGGCGTCGAACTGGTAGTGTTTTTTCTACCTCAAGATACGCTCTTGGGGGCGTCGAATCTGGTAGGTTGCAAATCTACCTCAAGATACGCTCCTGGGGGCGTCGAATTCGTAGTTTTTGGAAACCACTCTCAAGATACGCTCTTGGTGCGTCGAAGTTCGTAGTGTAATAACTACTCTCAAGATACGCTCTTGGGGGCGTCGAAGGTCGTAGTATGAACACTACTCTCAAGATACGCTCTTGGGGGCGTCGAAGTTCGTAGTTTTTGGAAACCACTCTCAAGATACGCTCTTGGGGGCGTCGAATGTCGTAGTATGAACACTACTCTCAAGATACGCTCTTGGGGGCGTCGAATGTCGTAGTGTAAGAACTACTCTCAAGATACGCTCTTGGGGGCGTCGAATCTGTCATTGACTTGAAGCCATATCTGTGTAAGGATAACTTCGTGATTATACCACCACATTCACTGGAAAATACTTTTGAGTAACTTCTGCTCCCTTAGGAGCATTCATGTTTTTGTACACGTGGGATGCCTTGGTGCACCAAGACATCCTTTGTAGGAAATCAAAGATAGTGTAGAGTTTGAGTAACTCCTTGAGTTCTCCTTCTCAAAAGTTGTTTTTTGAAAATTTGGAAAGCTGGAACATGCAAAATGTGAAATATGAAACTAAGGATATGGTCTTTTGCTTGTGCTTTCTTCTTATACGTAGTACTTCTTTAGGTGCTCTCCACTGAAGGTGTTTGTGGAGATATACCCCTCCCCATCTTCGAGGCGGTAAGCGTTTACGTAGGGAACTGACGCTATCTTGTATGGTCCCTCCCACTTCGGAGATAATTTTCTGACTTGGTCTAAGTGTGAGAACTCATTCCTTCTTAGTACCAGTTCTCCTACGTGGAATTGTCTCTCCTTGACTTGGCGGTTGTAGTATCTTGCTGAGACAAGGCGCATTCGTGTCTGTGCTTCTTCTGAATTCCATCTTTTATCCTCCACCATGTCTAAATCTAAAAGCCTTGCTTTGTTGTTCTCATGCTCCTCAAAGTATTTGGTCCTCAGTGATTGTACAGCTATTTCTGCCGGTGCCACCGCTTCAGTTCCGTACACTAGGCCAAATGGCGTTTCTCCTGTGGATATCTTTGGTGTTGTCCGTACTGCCCATAGAACATTTTCCAGCTCATCTACCCAACTTCCCTTGGTGGCATGGAGTCGTTTCTTTAGGCCATCTAGCACTATCTTGTTTGCCGATTCTACTTGTCCGTTTGTCTGAGGGTGCTTTACTGATGCGAAACGGTGGTCTATATTCAGTCTTTTGCAATACCACTGCAATTTCTTGCTCTTGAATTGTGGGCCATTGTCACTTATTATTGCTCTTGGCACCCCGTACCTCGAGACAATGTGAGATTGGATGAAATTGACGACTTGGTCGTCTGTTGTCTTCCCCATTGCCTTTGCTTCTATCCACTTGGAGAAGTAGTCTATTGCAACAATTATGCAAGTCTTCTGACCTTTTTTTTTCGGTAGGGGGCCTATCAAATCAATCCCCCATTGTGCGAAAGGCCAGGCTCCTGAGATGGAGCTTAGCTTTGCTGGTGGGGCTGTTATATTTCTAGAGTACCTTTGGCAGTGATCACATTTTTGTACCAAGTCTGCTACTTCTTTGCTCATTGATGGCCAATAGTATCCTAGGTTGTAGACCTTTCGGCTTATTGACCGTGCTCCTTCATGGCACCCCGCATCTCCCTCATGGAGTTCTGCAAGCACTCTCTCTGTTTCTGGGTATGCTATGCATTTGAGGAAAGGTGTGGAGTATCCTTTCTTGTAGAGTTCATTGTCCATCACTGCGTAATTCCTAGCCATCCTTTCAATCTTGATTGCTTCCACCTTATCTCTTGGGAGCTTTCCTTCCATGATGTATTGTCGCATTGGTGTCATCCAGGCTTCTGCTTCATCTATTGCTAGAACCTCCATTTGTTCTATCACTGATTGCATTCTTTGCTCTATGAAGTGAACCTCTTTGCCTGCTTCTGCCCCTAAGGCTAGTTTACTTAAGGCATCTGCCTCTTGGTTTTGTTCTCTTGGGACTGACTCAATGTCGAAGCTTTGGAAGCTCTTTATCAGGTCCTTGGCTTGCTGTAAGTATCTCTGCATGTTTTCGGACTTTGCAGTGTAGATTCCTTTCACTTGATTGACAACTAGTTGAGAATCACACTTGACCCTTAAATGCTTTGCCCCTACTCCTTTGGCTATTCTCAGGCCAGTTATTAGTGCTTCGTACTCAGCCTCATTGTTTGTTGCCTTAAAGGTGAGTGCCATGGCGTAGCGCATAGGTGTATCGCTGTTTGGTGGGTACAGTAAGAGGCCTGCACCTGAACCTCCTCCGTTGGATGACCCATCAGTATGCATCTCCCATAATTCTTCTGGTTGTTTCTCCTGACTACTACTTGCCTCGCATGTAGCTTTGACTTCTCCCAAGTCTTCGTCTGGATTAATTCCGGTGAATTCGGCAATAAAATCTGTTAGAGCCTGACCCTTTATGGCTGTTCTTGGGGCAAAATGAATGCGAAACTCACTTAGCTCAATTGCCCATTTTGTCAGTCTTCCCGATGTGTCTGGTCTTTGGAGTAGGTGTTTCAATGGTTGGTCTGTGAGGACTGTTACTTCATGCCCATGAAAATACGGTCTCAGCTTTCTTGCTGATATAATCAGTGCATAGAGGTACTTTTCTATTGGCAAGTAGTTGATCTCATACTTTGCCAATGTTTTGCTTACGAAGTATACTGGCAATTGTGCAGCGTTTTCCTCTTTAATTAGCACTGAGCTTACTGCCACGTTGCTCACGGAGATGTAGAGGTAGAGGGGCTCCCCTGGTGTAGGCTTTGCTAGGGGCGGTAGTGTTTTTAGGTGTTGCTTGAGTTGCTGGAAGGCTTCCTCACATCTCGGTGTCCATTCGAATTTCTTGTTTGCCCTTAGTACCTCGAAGAAGAGTAATGCCTTGTCTCCTATTTTGGATAGGAATCTGTTAAGGGCTGCCAACCTCCCGTTCAGTCGTTGAACCTCTTTGTGCTTCGTAGGTGACTGCATTTCTTCAATTGCTTGAAGTTTTTCAGGGTTTACCTCTATGCCTCGCTGGCTTACCATGAAGCCTAAAAATTTCCCTGATTGCACCCCAAATGCGCATTTTTTCGGATTTAGACGGACTTGGTACTGTCTCATCCTCTCGAATGTTGAGCGAAGGTTCTCCACATGGTCCTTCTTCTCTTTGGATTTGACTATCATATCGTCCACATATGCCTCCATTGTCTTCCCTATCATGTCCCCAAAGATTTTGTTGACCATTCGTTGATATGTTGCTCCAGCATTTATGAGTCCAAAAGGCATCACCGTGTAATGGTATATCTCGCTATCAGCATAGAATGCTGTGTGAGGGGCGTCCTCGGGGGCCATTTTTATCTGGTTGTATCCTGAGTATGCATCCATGAAGCTCATTAGTTGGTGACCTGATGTTGCATCCACTAACTGATCTATTCTTGGTAGCGGATATGAGTCCTTTGGGCATGCTTTGTTTAAGTCACGATAGTCGATACACATTCTCC
The DNA here is from genome assembly GCA_036873135.1 of Clarkia xantiana subsp. parviflora. NCBI lineage: Eukaryota > Viridiplantae > Streptophyta > Magnoliopsida > Myrtales > Onagraceae > Clarkia > Clarkia xantiana. The sequence continues at coordinate 6,093,124 of JAPTYO010000024.1, read as the reverse complement.
AACTTCCCCCCGGCTTCTTTACCAGTACTGGGTTTGCCACCCATGTCTGGAATCTGATTTCCTTGATGAATTTTGCCTTTAGTAGCTTTTCTACTTCTTCTTGGATAGCTATCTTTTTGCTTCCTCCCATTGGTCTCACCTTCTGTGTTTTTGGTCGCGTTGCCGCGTCTATATTGAGCTTGTGTGAGATTACTTCTTCTGATATTCCTGGCATATCGCTTGGTGACCAGGCGAACAGATCCTTGTATTCCCTTAGTAAAGCTACTAAGTGGTTTTCCTCTTCCTGAGATAAGGCAGTCCCGATTTTGGCCTTCCTATCGGGTTCTTCTATGAGTATCTCTTTTAGTTCCTCCATGGGGGCTGGTCTTCCACGATCTTCTCTTGGGTCCTCATCTACTAGTAGGATTTCTCTTGTTTTCTTCCTTTTGCCTAGTGCAATCCTTGCACATTTCCTTGCTACCTTCTGGTTACCTTTTACTTCCCCTATTCCTTGGCCTGTGGGGAATTTCATTTTCTGATGTAGTGTTGATGGTACCATACCCCACTTGTTGATTGTAGTGGTACCCAGGACCCCATTGTACTCCTCCATTTCTTCTGTGATGAAGAATGGGACATCAATCTTTAGCTGCCTCTGGCCTGTACCCAGTGTCACAGGTAGTGTGACTGCCCCCAGTGGGTATGTTGGCTTTCCTGAAAATCCTACCAAGGGGGAGTGAACCTGTTTTATGCTACTTGGCCTTACTCCTAGTATGTTGAGGACTTTCTTGCTAATGATGTTGGGTGAGCTTCCACTGTCTACTAGGATTCTTCCAATGTCCATATCAGTGATCTTCATTGTTATGACCAGGGCATCCTTGTTGTCTGGTAACACATGCTCCATGTCCCTTCTTGAAAATTCTATTATGTCTTCTCTCTTTCCTTCTGCTTGTTCTTCCTTTGGCTTAGGGTCCCCTAACTCTGCCATATATGCTTCTCTGGCATTCGCTGACTCTCCTCCAGCTCCATAACCCCCATGAATGACATATACGCCTGCCATCTAGCTGGTGATAATTAGGCTTTCTGTCCGAAGCCCACAGACGGCGCCAAGTGTTAGATTATGAGATCTAGGTCAACGGGTGGTCGGCTTTGATCTCGCTCCTTACTGGGGATGTGTGTGATCCGGTATTCCTGAGTTGCCCTGTCTTAGCCTATGTCTTTCCTTCCTTCCTTCCTTCCTTTGCTTCTTCTCTCCTCCTACCCTGCAGAAGGGGCAGTACCAGGCACGGAGGGGGGGGTGGTGCCTGGTGAACCCTCTCCGATGCCTAAGTCAGTATTCTTTCTAGAGAGATAAAGCTAGAGAGATGTCAGAGCTAAATTATCCAAATGGCCAAGATCCTCCAATGAGTTGTGAAGGTGGGGTATTTATAGGCAACGGTGTCATTAAGGTGGCTTAATGACATCGTTAACCTTTAAACACACTTAATTATCCTTTAAACACATAATTAAGATCTTAGGATACGGAGAAGGTAGGCGACGTGAACCGAGTGTGGGTGTCCGAAAATGGCGCAGGGGCCCTTGGGGGGAGGAGAAATCTGACCCCCAAGGGTAGGGGTTGGGTGAGGACACCCAACCCCTCCTAGGGAGGATGGGGTTGGCCAACCCCATCCCTCCTAGGAGAGATCGGGTTGGCCAACCCGATCCCTCCTAGGAGAGATCGGGTTGGTCCACCCGATCTCCCCTAGGAGAGATCGGGTTGGCTGACCCGATCTCTCCTAGGGGAGGTCGGGTGTGGCTACCCAACCTCACCTAGGTGAGTTTGCCTCGGCCGGACGAGCGCTCCGGCCTCGTCCGAGCCGTTGATGTGTTCGCGAAGTGTTCGGGTTGAAGTTTCGATTTACAATCAGTAATGGGACGATAAAAATACAACGGTTTGGAAGTCAACGGGTTCAAATTGGGCGTATATCCATCAGTACACGCCGGTCGCACAGCAAACATCGTATGAACTATTCGGAAGCAAGAAGCAGATCAAAGGAGTGAAATGTTGATGCAGATTTGGATGACAATACATTAACAGGAACCCTCCCATCCAGGCGAGTGGGAGTTGTAAGCATATGGTGATGGGCACCGTAATTGGTAGCCCATAATGTATAGTTTACCTAATGAACTTAGGTAAATGTCACATTAGGGTAATTGGGCTAGACCCAAATCCCAATTGAAATGAGAGGCCCAAAATTGGGCCTCCCTATACTAATGGCCGGCCGAAATTATAAGGAGTGTAATGGGGACTTTTGTCCACTTTACTCCTCCTATAAATAAGAGGTGTTAGGGGATTTTTAGGGTTAATCACTTTTCCCTCATTAGAATTGTTTTAGAGAGAAAAACCTACAACCCCACACCACCTAGGTTTCGGCTGAACCCTTCACTACACCAAGGGTGTGCCAATTTGCTTTCCAAGCAAACACTCTAGAGATCTGTCCCCGTGCCAAGAATCGATCAGAGAATTTGCTGTGGAGCTTGCACCACGTAGGGATTCTCTAACAAGAACCTCTACGGGTCCCGACTGGAGGATCGTGAACATCCTCCAGAAAATATCTTGGGTCTACGGATCATCTTAAAGGTATGTGCGAATCTTCCGCTGCGTAATTCTGATTACTAGCATGTACTTTGTTTAAGTATCTGTAGTGATTACTCCCCGTAGTCTAACAGTACTCTCTTTATTTTTATTGGTAGCCAATTAAAGGGCGGCTGTGAACCTTAATAAAATTATTATTTTTAAAGAAAATTTAACGGAAATAATCAACAATAATTATGTAAATGCCCCTAGTGGAAAATTTTAAAATTTTAATTCCAAACATCTTTTAGAGAAGGACTCAGTTGATTTAGTCAAAATATGTTGGTCATGTCGACGCCCTGGATTGACCTTACGGCCAATGGATGACATAGGCAATGATTTCTTCTCTCGGCTTCTCAAGTGCCCTGGATATTGCTCAATCTCATCTGGGGATGCCCCACGTTTAGCACTGACGAGTTTAGACTTCGCCGCATAACGAATGTATGATTTGGTTGATGATCACATATGGATGACGTGGAGTATTCCGCATTGGGGCACAGATATTGCCCGAGGTAATTGGGATAAATTAGGCAGCTGACACAAGAATGGTCGGCGAGCAAAGGGTCGTGCACGAGATGTTCTCTTCAAAGGCTTTTATTTGGATGATCATCCGAGCTGCACAATGAGTTAGGAAAACCTCAAATATCGGGGAGAAAATTGATCACAGCTTCTCTTACCTGGGTGCCCGACATCTTTAATGAAAATTTGCTCCATATTTGAATGGATCTGTTGCATGTTCCGGCTTTTTCTTCATATGGCGGTTGTGCTCGATCTGAACGAGATATGCCCTTTGATTACCACTGACAAGTTTAGACGTCACCGTAAAATGGATGTAAGGCTTGGTTCGGGGACGCGTATGAATTCCACACATGGTAGGTGTAATTTTGGCATGGAAGTTCTTTGAAGCAGTCACATTTCACGTGGTTGCGACCTCGTCGAAGTGGTCGTTTGATCTGCAAAAAGAGTAAGGACACTCAAATCTCAAGGGAAAAATCAAGTACAATTCATCGTACATGAGTGTTGGATATCCCGAGTGCGCAATTTTTGCCTCGTGCATTTGGATGGTTGCATGTTTTTTTTTGTTGCCCCATTTAGCCGGCATAGCTTATATGTACATGATACCTTAACCAAGGGTACCTTACAAAAGCGAATGAAAAATCAGTCTAGAAAATATGATAAATCATACATGATTTTTATGAAAGCTCTAATGTCATTCATTTGATAATTTTGATTACTTTTTAAAAAGGAATCAAAATTTATAATCTAAGGTGTTTTGCACCATCATGGAGTTTTCTGAGTTTGCTGAGTGCACTATCTGGCTCGAACGCAGGACATATGTTCAAAACAAGGTTTTTCAAAAAGTTTTTCTCGTCCTTTGCTTAAACTCGAATAATCGCACTCAACTGCACATTCAAACTATTTTCTCAAAAAAACGGAATCAAATCACTTTTTTAAAACGCTAGCTCATGCGAATGTTGAAATGACAATCTTGCCGCGAAAGTGCAATACACCTTGGATAAAAATGAATGACACTTTGAATTTTTTTAAAAATGCTCATGCATGCTCGAAAGTTAAAATTCTATTGTTAAAAAATTTACAATTTACAACAGTTTACCTGAAGGGTACATATTTAATGCATGTACGAAATGAAAAATTCAGGTAAAGTTTTTTTATAAAAGAAATGCAAATGCATGTTTGGATTAAAAGCTCAACAACTAAGAGAATATTTAAAATCTATCTAAAGAATCGTTTTTCCTAAAACATTGCTATGAGATATACATGAGATGCATACTTGAAATGAAAGTTCTACGTGAGAAATCTTACAAATTACCTGAGTTATTTTTTTTTTTTTTATCTTTTTTTAAGGAAAAAAATGCATCTTGGTTGCTCAAAATAAAAAAAAAATCAGGTGAAGAATTTTTTTAAGAATGCATTTGAGATGCACTACAATAAATACAAGATGCAAACTTAAAAATACAAGTTCTACAACTAAGAAAAAATACAATTTACCTGAAAGGTTTTTTCGAAAATAGTGCATATGAGATGCACGTCTTTAATTAAAAATTTCAGGTAAAAGGTTTTTCCAACATAAGAGCCCTAAAACTAAGAGAGCATACGATTTATCTAAATTTTTTTTTTTTAAATTAATGCATACTGGATGCATTATTAAAATTAAAGCAATTCAGGTAAAAACTTTTTTTTTTTAAATAATGCATATGGAATGCACGTTCGAAATTAGAAGCACTAATAGGAAAAGAGGAATTCAAATTTTCCTAAAATATTTTTTTTAAACAATGCGTATGCGACGCACCAATCAAAATTATAACTTACCTGAAGAGTTTTTTTTTTAAATAATGCGTATGAAACACAAGTTTAAAATAAAAAATTCAGGTAAGAGTTTTTTTAAAAACAACGCATACGAATGCATGTTTGAAAAGAAAGTTTCTACAACTAAATGACTAACTACTTAGCTGAAAAAGTTTTTTTGTTTTTTAAAATGCAATGAGATGAATGCATGAGAAACAAAAGTTATACAAACAGTACCGAGACATGTTAGGGGGGTAAAAAATGTGTGGTTTGCTATACAAGGTAGGTTCCACTGATACGCTCCCGACAAGGTGGTTTCCTCTCCCCATCATAGGGATCACAGGACCTACACAAGCGAGCGGAGTTTTTCGGAGTCGTAACGGCGGCCCAGCCGCTGCGGTCGTACCGTACTAACCCTCCGGGGTTCCTAGTCGCCCTGGGTTTTTGGCGTTTTGGACATTATTCTAAAGTGGTGTGTGTGAATTCAAACAATCCCACAAAAAAAAGGTAGTTAATAACACTAAAAATATGTACCTGCCACGCAAAAAATAAAGTTTGAATGGTGAAGATAATAAAATATAAAAAATAAAAAAGCATTGCAATAAGTGAATATAATGAGCCCGAACCCTCTAACTTCCCCAGCAGAGTCGCCAAATTGTCAGACCTAAAATCTAACCTAAGGCGATTACGTTTTGAAAACGCGGATTTTGAGAGAGTCGCCACTAATTATTTATTAGGCTAGCTAGAATCCTAAATTACCTAGGGAATAATGAATTAAACACCTAGATATCGAATTGGTTTACGATCAGAAATTTTAGTTTGGGAGTTCTATTACGAATTAAAACATTGGTAATAATTTCGCAATTTCGATACTCTCATTCACTTAATTGCGACGTTTATGAATATATACAGACTGATATCAAACTATTTATATAAATTAATTGACAAATAAGCAAAACGAATCAATTGCATTGAAAATGATAAAGTTTGATTTAGAAGAATTATAGTAGCAATTTAGGATTTTATTACTCATACATGGATTATCACATTTCTTTCATTCTTAAGCACGTGGATCATTAGTCATTATATCAGTGCAATACCTAAAACTAAGTTAGTATATAAGTAATAAATTGATCAAGCAAACATGGGACTTACTAGCATGCTTTTAAAGTAATCATGCTTTTACAAATAATGATATTATATTATTAAAATTTTAAGTCAGTTCGGTGCCTCGTGTGTAGGATATACGGAGCGGACTAAAACTGTTATATTCTCCTAAGTCCTAGCTACGTAAATGTTACATTTCATGACGCCATTATTTATTTAACAGTAACCTTCAAATCACTTTCGTCACTTTCAATGTTGTCTACAACATATTAAAACTAAAATCATTATGCTCTCCTGAATCTCAAGGATTTGAAGCCTAATTATTTATTATATATAAATCACATAATTATACAAGTAAGTTAAGATAATACTAAAGTTGTTGGCAAAAAAAATAAAAAAAATAATACTAAAGTTTTTTGATACACTAAACTTATGTTCTTCAACATAATCTATATAGACGGGTAGACAAAGTGTGATATGCATATGTTAATTTATTTTTGTCAAATTTTCTTTTGGGTCAAAATGCATGTGTTTATTGGTTTAAAACCGAGTCCTAGTAAACTAGCCCAAGCACGAGCATAAAAATACAAGAATTGAAGTATGAGTTTTATTTTTCTTCAAAAGATCGTCTGAATCCGCCGACCTTGCCTAGGGGTGTAAACGAATCAAGCTACTCGTGAGCTGCTCGAGATTGGCTCGGTCGATACTCGAATTTGATTCGCTAAATTTCGAGTCGAGTCGAGCTTTTTTTTTATACCGAGTCGAGTTCGAGTTCACTGGTACTCGACTCGAGAGTCTCGCGAGTCTAATCGAGCTTTTTTGTTTTGCCTAGGCGAGTCGAATTCGAGTTTTTTGAGCTTCAGGTAATATATGTATATATTGAGTTCAAGTCGAGTTCGAGTCAAAGACCTTATCGAGTTGAGTTCGAGCTCGAGCTAAGGTGCACCATTTATAATTTAATTGAAATTTTTTAACATTATCGAGCCGAGTCGAGCCGAGCTTGAAGTCGCCGAGTATTAAATCTCAAGTCGAGTTCGAGCTTGAAAAAATTAAGGCCCGGTCGAGTTCGAGCTCGGCCTCAAGTAAACTGAGTCAACTCGAGTCGAGCTTGTCAGATACTCGGCTCGTTTACAGCCCTAACGTGCCCACACCCATCCCGAGAGATGATGGAAGAGAAGTTCTAGTTATGGACCATTAATTACTTCATACATATCAAAATTTACTATTATTCCAATTTAACCCTTAAGTTAGACTGCCAAGTTTATTTTTTAAAAATAGAAAAAAAAATATTTAACATCATAAAAATGATTTTAAATAATTTATGCATAAAATTGTAAAAATTAAAAAAAAATAAACTGAATAGGTATATTTTCTTAAAAGAAAAAACTAACTTTTTGGCGTTTTACTTCTATAAAAAAAAATATCCGTTTAATTTATATATATATATATAATGTTGTTTGTATAGAAATTATTTTGAAATATATTTCCTATTTTATAAATATTTTTTAGACTAAACAATAAAAAAATAAAATGTAAGTTACTATAATATGTTAATTCGACTAACGGACATTCTTGAGTGACACGTGTGTGTTTTTTTTTATTCATCGTTTTCTAATTTAATTAAGATTCTACAAATTTAGATATAAACTATAATGTAACTTCAAATTTAGAAATTAATTTTGTATTCAATTTTAGTTTCTATATAAATAAAGTAATAAATGATAGATAAGTTTATACATAAATAATAAATCTATACATTTGATCTAAAGACCTTCTAAGATCATCGTGTCATCGTTTACAATTTTTAATAATAACCTACATAAATAAAAAAGAAAAATATTTCAAGCATATATATACTAGCCACTAACCCCGCGCACCGCGCGGGAGAAAATTTTCAAGTAAAATTTAAATTAAAAAAAAAATTAACTTATCTTAATTTATTTTAATTTATTGAATATGCAACTATATATTAAAAATTATTTGAAATTTTCAGATATTACTTTTTGATAGAAAATTAATCAATAAAATGCATTAATTTAATCAAAGTACTTAATACTAATTATTATTTAAACTTTTTTAATAGTAGTGAAATAATCAAAATTATATATCATTTTTTAGTCGATGCTATATATTATTATTAGTATTATTACTATCATGTAGATTTTTTTAATATTATAATTATATAATATATTGAATTTCCTAAACCCTAATAATATATTACACAATATACATATATTATTATTGTACATTAAATACGTAATATAGCTATATTTATTATATAGTGCCCGCATGAATTATAGAAAACCCTAATAATATATTTTGCACAATATATATTAAATACCTAATATAGCTATATTTAAATTACTGTAGCTTTGACTAAATATGAATAAACAAAAATAAAAACTCTAAGAAGAAAGAAGTTGACAAACTTGATACAGAGCTTAGCATTCTGATGGTACGATACCTAAAAAAGAAAAAATAAAGCTTATTAGAGTCACCTAGTTATGAGATTATTAACTAAACTTTAATTAATAAATAAAAAATAAGCTCTATGAAGAAAGAACTTGACGACCCGTGACACAAAAGTTAACATCTAGTTTGTATTGTATCTTAAAAATTAAAAATTAATAGACATATAATACCTCAATTAAAATGAGATATGTAGGGAAGAACGTCATCATATTATGGACCATTAGGGTTTTGCGCAACGCAAAAGCCAATACAATATGCAAAATGTGATACCTAAGTTTGCCTAACGACTTTCAGGTAGATGAGTGAATTGCTAAATTGTAATATTATCACATGATGTATATTAATATATAGGATATTATTAAATATATGTATACATTATATCTTGACATCATGACATGTTTTATATAAGCAATAAAAAAAGATCTCTAATTCCAACTCTCCGGTGAATTCATCACTATCGTTCTTTTGCGACCAACAATCAGAGCATCAAACGTAGTATTCAAGGCGCTGAATTTAGTGAATGATTGGTTTTAAATAGAATGATTTTAAATATCAAAACCAGATGAATTTGGGACATAATTGGTTTAGGTATCTCAAATCGACGTATTAAAAACTTCACAAGATATGGGCATGCATAGATAAAAGTATTTACCTGATCATACCAAACACATGTTGCAATAGCGTACAAATGGATAAATTTGCAGTCCGTGCAATTTGAATGATGAGCGTCACTGTCCAGCTTGCTCTGGGCCGTAGATGACTAAATTCAAACATGATAGCACTGTCATTAAACTAAAATAAACATCATCAGCATAGAAAAGTGCATAAGAATAATATTATAGTCTTTTTAACTGGTTCAAAATTCGGACACTTGGACTGGAATCAATGAAGGACAACGAAATATGGATGGTAAAGAAACTGATGAGATTGAAGACCTACGCCATTAATTGCTCTTAAGCCTTATAGTAGCTATTGATGGCATGCAATAGTTAGCTAGGGTTTCTAAAAAAAGTAAGTCATTTAAATAATTTTGCATATATATTTATGTAGTGCATATACGAAGCATAATTTATGCGAATATATAATATTCCCCTTCCCAAGTTATGTGTTCCAGAAAAAAAAAAATTTGTTCAGGTTTAATTAAATAAATCTATTTATTAGCTAGTTCTGTATATATACATTATTCTATATATTAAACATGTAAGTTTTAAGAAATTTTGCTTAGAACAACATATTAATTATTTTTTAATATATATTTTTCTTTGTTATGTTACTTTTAATTATATATATATTTATTATTTTAATTAAGTATCAATTAAAATAATAAGTGGATGTTATATATATTAGCCGGCATTAACAATATGTTTATGTAATATATATATTATCCTTTATATAGTTATTTAACTTCATTTGCTGAAGATAAAATTAATTAGTTGATTGTCATATATGAAGTGCCGTATTTAATTGTATTATTATTATAGACGTATGTATAAATTCAACTATTGTTTCTAAAAGAATTTTGATGAATGAGTTTGTATAACTATTCGATTGATATTAGGTTTAGAATTTAAATTTTTTTTTTTAATATTGTCCAAAATAATAAAGATGACGTGGCGGCCTATGGTCTTCTGAAACCAAACTGTATAGATTTACTACTTAAAAGGAAACTTTTAATTAATTTGTTTCTTTAAATTGCGTAGATACCAAAATAGGAAATAAAAATACTTCTTAATTTCAAATCAATCAATATTATGTATCTAAATTTAGAGAACCCCTATTAAATTCCGATTAAATTAGGAAATGCTGACTGGACAAACTGTCCAAAATCAATCAATATTATGTATCTAAATTTAGAGAACCCCTATTAAATTCCGATTAAATTAGGAAATGCTGACTGGACAAACTGTCCACGTGTCAGCCAAAGGGTTTCCGATGCCGAATTAATATAATATAGTAGATATATATATATATATATATAACTTACGACATTAAATACAAAACAAAAACGTATATATATTATACCTTTTACTTTTATTACTAATATTATATATATATATATATAGTTTTACAAAAAAATCATCATTAGTTTAATTTATATATATGTAATATAAAAATAAGTCGCGTAAACAAAAACTCTATTAAATAATGTAACTAGTTAATAATATAAAATAATTAATATTTATATAATATTATATCTACATATTTAACTTAATATTAAAAAATTATGAATAAAAATATTTTAATTTATATTTATATTTATTTGAATATCTTTCACTCGCGTAGTGCGCGAGATTATCACTTCAAATAAATTTTGAAAATCTAAAACAACATAAAGAGAAATATTACATTTCAGTTCAATTTTTTTTTTTTTTTTTTTTTTTTTTTTGGATTTCAGTTCAATTGGAATATAATAATAATACAAAAAATAATAAAATATATAATAATAACTTTACTACCTATATATAAGTTACGGCTTACAGCTAGGCCCACTGGAATGTAAAACACTTTGGTTTGCTACACTACTCACTCGGTACCGAACTGACTCAATTTTTTAATGATATAATATTATTTATTTGTAAAAGCATGATTGCTTTCAAATCATTGTAGTCAAACCGCTAATTCTTCAATGTTACCGTTTTTTTTTTTTTTTTTGTATCATTTTTTTTTTTAAATTACAACATACTAGTCTATATATAGTACATAGGTCTAGTCTAATCTAAGTAACAAATATTGCTGATTTATTCTCTAATAAATGTTAAATATTAAAAAATTTAATATTAAATATTCAACAAATATTTTCTGCAATAAATATAAATAACTATCATAATATTGCCATGAGCATCTTTGGAAGCTTCGCGACTTGCCATATTTAAATACTTCTTTTTTTAACGCGTATCATATGACATTTTGAACGTGCTACGCGCGGACCAAAATTAGGTGTTTACAAATATCGATACAATATATCTGCAACCTATTATTCATTAAGATATATATAAATATATATATATATATTATATATACATATAATCATCAATAGACAATTATATATATATATATAAATATATATATATAAATATATATATATATATATATAAATATATATATATATATATATATATATATATATATATATATATATTCATTTCCTTTATATCGAAGTGGTTAAAACTTAACCACCAAGTAACATATATTAGGGTTGGCCGAATAACTCACCGGTAGATATATGCTCAATTTAGACCCGTTTTAATTCAGATTGTATTATTTTAATTACCCCGTGAATGATTGTAAATCGAAACTTTGACCCGAGCACGTCACCCGCCGAAAAGTGGTCAGAACGAGGAAAAAGCGCTCGCCGGGTCCGATTTCTCCTAAGGGAGAGATCGGACCAGCCAGGTCCGATTTCCCCTAGCCGATTCAACTCCAAATTTCCGGGGTTGGACCTCCCATCCAACCCCGGAGGTCCCTACGTTCCTCTGACACGCGATATTCCCGCCCAAGAGGTGTGCGCGACGTCCGAAACACTGTCCTTCAAACCGTCCCTCATGACGACCCGACCTCACTTTACACGCCCGACACTTAGAAAATATCATGAACCTTCTCCATGCTCGCTTACGGCTTAATCCATTTATTACTTGTTAACTGTGCTCGTTTAGGAGTTAACGGTGTCATTAACCGCCTTAATCTCCTCTAAGCCTATATATAGATCTCCACCCCTATTCATTTATTAAGTTGATACACTTGCATGATTTGAGCTCTCATTTATCTCTACTTTCTCTCTCTAAATGTTGTACTAATTTAGGCATCGGAGATGGTTCATCGAGTACCACCCCCCCCCCTCTATGGTCTCGATGTTGCCCATTTTGCAGGAGTTAGGGGGAGCGCGTGCGGACTGTATACGAACGACGAGATGTATGAACTACTACATGCACCGACAGTCAGACACTTAGCCATTTTAAGGGCTTGCAAACCTCCATAAGTCAGACACTTAGCCATTTTAAGGGCTTGCAAACCTCCATAAGTCAGACACTTAGCCATTTTAAGGGCTTGCAAATCTCCGACAGTCAGACACTTAGCCATTTTAAGGGCTTGCGAACCTCCGACAGTCCGACAGTCAGACACTTAGCCATTTTAAGGGCTTGCAAACCTCTGAAAATCCGACATTCAAACACTTAGCCATTTTAAGGGCTTGCAAACGTCTGGAACTCCGACACCCGGGAGCTCAGACAACCCGTCAGCATAACTACACAATACTTTAAGGACCCGACGACTTCCGAGTCAACAACATGTGAAGAGTCAGGATCTAACCCTCACAATGGTCAAACTAATGGCCAATAATCCTTTTTTGTATATTGTGGTGACTTCTATAGCGAGGATACTATTTCATCGCTATTGATCATGTCTATAGCAATGACTTATACCATTTGTCGCATATTGTGTTGAGATGACAAGAACATCATCGCAATATCTAATTACGATGACATGTGGTCGCAGTAATAAATCATTGTGACGACAAAAAATATATAGCAAGAACTACATCCTCGCAGTAGAGTTGATATTTTGTGATGATGTGTAAAATCCAATTGCGATGACTAATTCTCGTAGTAACAAATTTCCCACATAAATTTCAGCATAAAGTTTTTATGAGAATGTGTTTCGAGTGGAGGAAGAGATGTTTTCCATTTTCGAGTGTAAGAATTCTCCTTCCTTTCTTGTTGATCTTGAAGTTCTGTGCAATTCAGCCAAACGAGCTTTCGAGAAAGTTATTGCTGAACGGATGTTTGCGGTTGTTCCCGATTTTGCCTTGTCACCAACTTGGTGATCTTTCCAGCTTCCTTGTTGAGTATGCTATTTTTATAAAGGATCAACCTACCCTTCCAAATGGAGTATCAGTCCTTGGGGTTGGTCGTCATTCTTAGTTTACGTTTTTTCTTACATTCCCATACCTGAGTATTTGAACGCCTTGCATTTTATCATCTTTTTATTGTCCTTGTGGTGTGTGTGTTCACTATTTGAAGTGATGACTTACAACTGATCGTGTTAGGATACATTGCATCCGTTGTCGCATTCCATTTTTCTTGTATTTAAAGGATTATCTCCTTGGTATTGTTGCGATATAATGCATCTTGCCCTGGTATTGGTCTTGACTGCAAATTTTTTGCTTGAGTTTTCCTTTCTGACTTGGTCGTATTTCCTTCATTTCTTTTGTTGATGGTGGTGAGTTGGATATCTCCCGATCATCTTCTAGTTCCTTTTGTGTGTTACTTTCTGAATACCCTGATTGTGGAGGTCTTCAAGTGATGTTTGTTCAGTTATCCGCCTATTTAACTGTTTGTATATATCATCTTGCTCTTATACCCCGTGCTGGGTTGAGTCTTTCTCTGTAATTGGATGTTTAAATTTGCTACTTGACATATCTGTTGTAGCTTTCCATTATAGTTTTGACCGTCTTGAATACTTTGTATGGTTGTGTTTGTCTTCATGGTTGTGTTCCTTGTTCTTTGCATTTCCTGTATTGTTAGTATAGAAAATCTTTCATATATTATATATCCTTACTTCTAAAAAATAAGGTATTTTTGAAATATGTTCTTAGGTACATAGTAAAGCATTTATAGGATACGCTCCTGGGGGCGTTGAGTGCAAGTGCAGGACATGATCCTGGAGGTGTTTTAAAATAATTGCAAGGTACGCTCTTGTCGGCGTTGAAAGAGAGTGCAAGATACGCTCTTGAGGCCGTTGCAAGTGTTTGTGGTATTAAGTATTGGATGTTACAGAGTATAGATGCAATATATGAACAGTTCTTACGTTGGAATTTATTCGCGGGATTGGCTCCTGGATGGTGTGGAATGTGTTCGTAGTTTATGAACTACTTCAAGATATGCTCTTGTGGGAGTCGAAAACAGTTCGCGGGATAGGCTCCCGGAAGGCACAGAATGTGGTCGCACTGTATGAACTGCTTCAAGATATGCTCTTGTGGGCGTCGAAAACTTTTCACAGGATAGGGTCTTGGAAGGCACATCATGTAGTTGCGGTGTAATATCCGCTTTTCAAGATACGCTCTTGTGGGCGTTGAAAAGTGTTCACAAGATAGGATCCTGGGTTGCACAGATCGCATGATAGGCTCCTGGAAGGCTCAGATTGTAATTGCAGTGTATGAACTGCAATCAAGACACGCTCTTGTGGGCGTCGAATATTGTTCGCATGATAGGCTCCTGGAAGGTACATAGGGTGATTGCAGTGTATTAACTGCCTTCAAGATACGCTCTTGTGGGTATTTAAAAGTAGCCGTTACCTGGTGTTGTTCCCTTATAGGGTAGTTTGATGGGCTTGTTCTTATATTTGCTTGGACCTTGGGGGACTTTCTATGATTAGTTTTCTGGGTCGTCATGTTATTTGAACTTTGGAATCCCCTTCTAGTAGAATGATTAACACAAATGCTTGACTTGCCTTTATTATCAAGAGGTCATTTATCTTGACTCTGTTATTAGGTTTAGACATGGAACTTCTCCAAATGCTCCCCACGGAATGTGTTTGTCGAAATGTATCCATCACCATCTTCCAGACAATATGCATTTATGTATGGCACTGATGATATCTTGTATAGATCCTCCCATTTTGGAGACATTTTTCTCACCTGATCAAGATGTGATAACTCATTTCTTCATAGGATCAATTCTCCCACATGGAATTGTCTTTCTTTGACTTGTCGGTTGTAGTATTTAGTTGATGCCAGACACATGCTTGCTTGTGCTTCTTCGGAGTTCCATCTTTTATCATCCACTAGATCCAAGTCTAGAAGTCTAGCCTTATCGTTTTCATGTTCCTCGAAATAATTCGTTCTGAGAGACGTTAATTCCATCTTTGCTGGTGCCACTGCTTCCGTCCCGTATACCAAACCGAACGGTGTTTCTCCCGTTGATATCTTCGGTGTTGTTCGTACTGCCCATAAGACATTTTCTAATTCATCTACCCAACTTCCTTTTGTAGCGTGCAACCTCTTTTTCAAACCATCTAGCATTATTTTGTTAGTTGATTCCACATGTCTGTTTGTTTGGGGGTGTTTCACTGATGCGAAGTGGTGTTCTATGTTCAACTCTTTGCAATACCATTCCATCTTCTTGCTCTTGAATTGTGGACCATTGTCAATTATCAAAATATTTGGTACACCTTATCTTGAGACGATGTGTGACTTGATGAAGCTAATGATTTGGTTGTCCGTTGTTCTTTCCATTGCCTTTGCCTCTATCATTTGGAGAAGTAGTCAATAGCTACTAGTATGAATGTTTTTAGTCCCTTTGTTTTTGGTAGGGGGCCTATCAAATTGCTCCCCCATTGGGAAAATGGCCATGCGCTTGATATTGAGCTGAGACTGGCTGCTGGGGCAGTTATGTTTTGGGAGTATCTTTGGCAATGTTCACATTTTTGCACCAATTCCTTCGCTTCTTTGTTCATTGTTGGCCAATAGTATCTAAAAAATTGAAAACCTTTCGGACAATTGATCTCGCTCCCTCGTGATATCCAGCCTCTCCTTCATGCAGCTATGCAAGCACTCTTTCTGTGTCCGGGTATGTTATGCATTTTAAGAATGGTGTAGAATACCCTTTTTTGTAGAGCTCGTTGTCCATCATTGAGTAATTTACGGCCAATCTCTCAATCTTGGTTGCTTCTATCTTGTCTTCTGGCAGTATTCCTTCAGTGATGTATCGACGCTTTGGAGATCATCCAAGCCTGTCCTTCGTCTATAGTCAGAACTTCCAGTTTTTCTGAGATGGACAGCCCCCATTGTTCTACAAAATAAACTTCTTTTATTGACTTAGCCCCCAAAGAAAATTTGCTTATGTCATCTGCCTCCTGATTTTTTTCTCTTGGAACCGAATCAATGTCGAAGCTATCAAAACTTGTGATTAGCTCTTGCCTATTGCAGGTATTGTTGCATGTTTTCAGATTTTTCTATGTAATTTCCTTTCACTTGATTCACGACTAGCCGGGAGTCGCACTTGACCTTGAAGTGTTTTACTCCTACCCCTTTTAGCTATCCTTAAACCTGTTATCAAAGCTTCATACTCTGCTTCATTGTTTGTTGCTTTGAAAGTTAGTGCCATGGCATAACGTATTAGAGCACCCTTGTCAGGTGGGTACAAGAGGAGTCCCGTGCCCGATCCTCCAGAATTGGATGAACCATCATTTTGCATTTCCCATGTGTTCCTTTGACGTTCTTCTTGATTTACTCCTTCCTAGGTTGTGATTGTTGTTGCATCTAGTTCATTATCGGGATCGAAACATGTGAATTCTGCAATGAAATCTGCTAAGGCTTGTCCTTTGATGGCCGTTCGTGGAGAAAAATGAATGCGGAACTTGCTTAATTTGATTTCCCACTTTGTCAATCTCCCTGACGTGTATGGCCTTTGCAAGAGGTGCTTCAATGGTTGATCTATTAGCACTGTTATTTCGTGAGCGTGAAAATATGGTCTTAACTTCCGTGCCGATATGATCAGTGCGTAGAGGTATTTTCGATTGCCATGTAGTTTATCTCGTACTTGGCCAACATTTTGCTCACGAAGTAAACCAGTAGTTGTGCGTTGTCCTCCTCTTTGATCAATATCGAACTTACCACGACATTGGTTATGGATATGTAGAGGAAAAGGGGTTCCCCGGGAGTTGGTTTTGTCAAAAGGGGTAACGTCTTCAGATGTTGTTTTAATTGTTGGAAAGTGTCCTCATACCTTGGTGTCCATTCGAATTTCTTATTGGCACGCAATACCTCGAAAAAAGGGAGTGCTCTATCTCCGATCTTTGCCAAAAATCTATTCAGCGCTGCCAATCTTCCATTGAGCTGCTGTACCTCTTTGTGTTTTGTAGGGGATTTCATCTCCTCTATTGCTTGCAGTTTCTCGGGATTCACCTCAACGCCTCTCTGAATTACCATGAACCCCAAGAATTTTCCTGATTGTATCCCAAAAGCACATTTTGTCGGATTCAGGCGGACTTGGTACTTACGCATCCTTTGGAAAGTTATGCGTAGGTCTTCGACGTGATCGTTCTTCTTCTCAGATTTTACGATTATATCGTCTATGTATGCTTCCATCGTCTTTCCTATCATGTCTCCGAAGAGCTTGTTTACCATGCGCTGGTAAGTAGCTCCTGCATTTATGAGTCCAAATGGCATGACTCTATAATGGTAGACGTCACTATCAGCATAAAATGCTGTGTGTGGGGCATCTTCTGCAGACATTTTGATTGATTGTACCCTAAGTATGCGTCCATGAAACTCATCAACTCGTGACCTAATGCTGTGTCAACTAATTGGTCTATTATGGGTAGAGGGTACGATTCATTTGGGCATGTATTGTTAAGATCTCGGTAATCTATGCACATTCTCCAGGTTTCGCTTGCTTTTCTTACCAGCACTGGGTTTGCGACCCATGTTTGGAATCTGATTTCCTTGATGAAATTTGCTTTTAGAAACTTTTCCACCAACTCTTGGATGGCTATCTTTTTACTACTCCCCACTGTTCTTATTTTCTGTGTTATTGGACGCTTTGTTGGGTCTATGTTAAGCTTGTGGGATTTACCTCTTCTACTATTCCTGGCATGTCACTCGGTGACCATGCGAATAGCTTTTTGTATTCTCTCAGAAGTGATGTTATTTGTGCCTCTTCTTCCTCTGTTAATGAGACCCCAACTTTCACCTTCCTTTCGGCTTCTTCAATTAGCACTTCTTTCAGATCCTCCATGGGAGCGGGTCTACCGTGCTCTTCTCTTGGGACTTCGTCTATTGAAAGGATATCCTTTGCAACTTTTCCTTTTTTCATGAGTGCTATTCCGCCACATTTCCTAGCGACCTTTTGGTTAGCCTTTAGTTCACCAATTCCTGCACTTGTAGGGAACTTCAATTTTTGGTGTAGTGTTGATGGTACCATACCCCACTTGTTGATTGTGGTTATACCAAGGACTCCATTGTATTCATCCATGGTATCTACAACTAGGAAAGGAACGTCAATCTTCAATTGCTTCTGACTTGTCCCTAGTGTTATAGGTAGTATTATTATTCCCATCTAATAACTTGGTTCTCCTGAGAATCCTCTGAGCAGGGAGTGTACTGGTTTTATGCCACTTGGTCGTACACCTAAAATATCGATCACTTTTTTGTTCAATATGCTAGCTGAGCTTCCTCCATCCACCAGGATTCGGCCAATGTCCCTATCAGTGATTCTCATTGTTATGACTAGTGCATCACTGTGTGGGTGTGTCACATGTTCCATATCCTGTCTTGAGAATTCGATTGTTTCTTCTTTTATCTGCTCCTGGCCTTTGTTCTTGATATTCTTATCTTCTAGTTCAATCATGTATGCTTCCCTTGCATTTGCTGACTCTCCCCCTGATCCAAATCCCCCATGTATGACATACTTGCCATCTGCTTTGTGATAGTTAAGTTTGTTTGTTCAAAATCCACGGACGGCGCCAAGTGTTAGGTCCTGCGTATCGGGTCGACGGGTCGTCAATCCGAATGGCCAACTTGCGGGTAGATTTCATTCCTTCTTGATCCGACGGTCCCTTTTTGCAATCCGTTTCCTCCCACTTTATTCACGATCCATCTTCTCGCTAACCTGCACGAGGGGTAATCCGGGGGTGGTACCGGCGAACCCTCTCCGATGCTTAAGTTAGAACAATGTAGAGAAGGAAAGTAGAGAAAAGGGAGAGCTAGAGCTCAAATCTTGAAAATGATAACAACTTAGTAAATGAATAGGGGTGTAGTTCTAAATATAGGCTCAAAGGAGATTAAGGCGGTTAATGACACCGTTAACTTCTAAATGAGCTCAGTTAACAAGTAATAAAGAGATTAAGCCCTTAGCAAGCATGGAAGGGTTCGTGATATTTTCTAAGTGTCGGACGTGCAAAATGAGGTCGGGTCGTGGCGACGGACGATTTGGATGATAGTGTTCTAGACGTCGCGTATACCCCTCGGGCGGGAATACTGCACGTCGGAAAGGCAGGTCCGACCTCACCCTTGGTGAGGTCGGGCCAACAACGCGTCCAGGCAATCGTTTTTTTCCATCCGGACCGTTTTGCCGTGGGTGAAGTGTTCGGGTCAAATTTTTTATTTACATTCATTCGTGGGGTAATTAAAACAATACAATCCGAATGAAAACCGGTCTAAATTGAGCGTATATCCATCAAAATATAGTCGGTATATTAAGATGAATTTTAACATCCAATTGCGAAAACTGTTCCGTGCAATAAAAAATGTTCCACCTAAATTTTTAGGTTATTTTTTTCGGCAAGCAATTGGGAATGACATCAAATGCATTTTTATGACCATATATCATTGCTAAATATTAGGTAGTGACGATGTAAAATTTTCAATTGCGGCGACTTATTCTCATATTAACAAAATTTTGGCGCTTAAGGGTTTAGTTTCCGGTTACACAGCCAATGGAGCTTCATTTTTAATGTAGTTTATTAATTTTTTTTAATTTAATATTTAAATATATATATATATATATAGGTTAATTATGCAATATATTATCAGATAAAATTATATATCAATAGATTTTGACATAATATAATCAAAATAGTTAAAAATATAAATAAAACTTTTAAAAAAGTATAGTATACCTTTTGAAATAAATAATTTTTTTTGGAAATATTTAAATAAGTAAAAAATTCAAAAAAAACTACATAAAAGGTTCGAATTTACGTGATTGTCATGTTTCAAATCGTTGCAATACTCAATAAAAGCATTTAATTACTACCAGAAATATTTTCATTTACTTGTTTAGTAAATGAAGAACTACGTGATTTGCTCCAAGGGTCATTACTTCCTCATTGTTGTTACCTTCTTCTTCTTCAAGAAAGGTCACATCCAATGCCGACACAAAAGTGTGGTTTAGATCATACGCTTTGTACAAAGGTACCCAATGAAGTCTATATACCATGTTGGATCACGGGCGGAGCTCCGTTACGTCCTTGACGGAAAGCTTGGACTCCTGGGCTCCGCGTAATCCTGCAAAAGGGGATGGCCTGGGTGGTGACCCAGAATCCCTCTCCGATACTTAAATGAGTATGGTGATCAATGGGGTGGTAAGCAAAAGTCTAAGTTCGTATTAGATGATGGTTTTCTGAGGTAACCTCCTCCTTTATATAGAAGGAGGAGTTACTCAGTTACCTGTTACTGCGCCTGGCAGTTTTACCCATGATTCCGTGTATCTCGCCACGATTCCATATATCTCGGCTGGGATTCCGTATATCTCGCCCCACGCTCCGCGTATCTTACCCATACCTCCGCGTATCTCTGATCACAAGTCTCGACTCCTGTCGGGGACTCCAGAGTTGTATTATTCTAGATCACCACCCAGGACCTTCGGTCTCTACGGGACAGGTCCAGCCTCTGCGGGGCTTTATTATCGGGGCCTTTACTAAGGCGTATCGGGGCCTACTCAGAGGCTTCTCATCGGGAGCATTCAGCTCATACATCGGGACCGCTAAAGTCGGGACCCTTCGTGCTGGGCCTCTGGGCCTTCTAGGCTTTTCACGAGGCCCACTGGACCTACTCGCCGTCCATTGGTTGTTAACGGGGCTAACGATTATATCAGAACCCATCATTTGCCCCCAAGACATGGGGGACTTTTAGTTCGTCATGTCTTTTAATTCAGCTCTTCTGACCTCGTTGTCGGAGGTTTTCGTTTTTATACCTTCCAATACCACCGTCAGAGGTCTTTGTTTTCATACCTTCCGATACCACCGTCGGAGACTTTTGCCTTGCGTGTGATTGTTGTATAACAGAGTCTCTTACTCATGATTACCTTGGGCCCACCAGACCCATGGGTAGTTGCCAAATCCGAGGAGACTCCTCGGCTACTGTAGCATTAAATGCCTAGGGATAAAGAAACGACGTTTAAACCAGCGTGACTGCTGTTTTCTGAAAAAGCAACTGTGACATCACACACGTCCCTTCCGTGCCTATAATCTCGGCGATTAAGATCGTGTCGTTTCCTCGTCAACGGTGCAGATCAAGCCCATCCAGCTGTCACCTCCGTACCGTCTCCATAATTTCAACGGTTGTGATCAAATCGTTTCGTCTTCGACGGTCAAGATTACGTCCCTCCAATTGTCCTTTTGCCTATAAAAGGTAAAACCCTGGTCTTATTCACTTCTTCTGCACTCTCTCGCTTTCAGCCATCTTTGCATTCGAAGCTTCCTCTTCAAGCTCCTCCTGGTGTTCAAGTGATCCAAGGCTTTCAACCCTTCCGGTCTTCCTTTACCTTACTTCTTCGACCACCGATCATGTCTGGTAAGAATTTCTTTCTACGTTTTCGTGGTTTGCTTGCTGTTTGTTCTTCTTTTCTCAAATCCTTTTGCTTGCAACCGTTTTAGACGAAGCTAGTTCTGAGGCTAGGACTCCTTTCACCTTCGAGTTCGCTGTCAATGAGATCTCGGAGGCTACATATGAGGTTGCCCTTAGAGAGGGGTGTATTACCTCCGATTGGGAACCTTGTTTTCCGTATGAGTCCCAGTCTGCTGTCAGGAGGAAGCACATCATTACACCTCCTCGGGCAGGGGAAGTGTTCGTCTCCGCTGGGCAAATAAGCGCGGGGATTCGGTTCCCCTTCTGCGGAAACATGGTGGAGATGTGCAACTTCTACAAAACGCATCCCTGTACCTTCTCTCCACACTCCATCCGCGTGTGGAATGCCTTCCAACTCTTATGCCACCGCTAGCAGTGGATGTACAGTCTTCTGCTGTTCCGCACTTTCTACGACATGAAGTGCAACAAAGCTGGTGTCTGCTCCTTCTCCCCCCGACTCCCTAAGTGGACAAAGGAGCAACTTTCACGTTTCGGCTGGGATAGCGAAACTTGGAAGTTCCACAAAGATCAGGTGCTGATTCGTGATTCTGGGTCCGACAACAGCGGCTGGAAGAAGTACTACTTCTTCGTCCAGCACAGCTCTGTCCCCTGGCCTCGATGGGAGGTCGTGGCGGATCCTGCCCCCAAGCTCCAGAATTATACTGAGGATGACCTCAACACCCTCCAGATGGTTCAACTCTATCGCTGGGGAGACAACTTCATACCCCTCGATGCCAACAAGCTCCAGGAGAGGAATCTGATTACTATCGGAGTCCGACTCCTTGACTCTGTTTCCAAAGATTTAGTCATCTGGGTAATATTTCTAATTATTTTATTTTTACCTTTGCAGCCAAGAAGGCTTCTCTGTTGACTCATCTCATTCTGAAGCAGGGCGAGACTGATACCGTCTAGAGTGGCTCCAAGCGGAAGCGCAAACTGGTGAAGAAGGGTGCTTCCTCCTCCACTCCCTTACTTGCTGCTCCCCCTACCGACGAGCAAGTCGGGGCCAAGAAGGCCAGGCGGGAGGAGATAGATCGGGCCTTCGGGGCCACCACCGTCGAGGAAGGTAAGCGCGTTCGTCGTGCAATTAAACAATATAAAAAATTAGTCCCCAAGGAGTTTATCCCCGCTGATCGGAAAACGCGGGTTCAAGAGATCAAGTACATCCTTCGAGGAGAAATTCCCCACGTTATTGAGGCGGGATATTACAACGTCCTTGGGAAGAACAGACATTTCGATCGTCAAATCATCTGGTGCCCTAAAGGTACTCTTCCTAACTTTATTCGTCCCGCCACCGCAGGTCCATCGGAGGCTGTCACTCCGAGGCATGCTGATACTCCAGCCCGGGCCGGGACTCCACCGGTGCCGGTGACAGAGGAAACCCCGACGGAAGCTCAGTTCTGTCCGGTGACTGACTTGGAGGCTTCTCCCTCCTCCGAGGAGCCCGCTGAAGGTGGCCTGATTCGTCGCAGGCGTGGTCGGAGCACCTTGAGGCCCGTCGCGGAGGATGTGTCCCGGAGTCCTCCTCCCGAGTTCCGCTCTCCGACTCCTGAGCCACCAACTGAGGTGGCTCCTCCGGCTGAAAGTTCTGGGGTCATCCCCCCTCTCCCCGTGGACGAAAACCTTTACAAGGTTTTTACTCCCGACCAGGGGATGATGCCTTGGAACCCGATCGAGTCTCTTCGAGGAGTTCCACTCCGGCGGGGAAACCTTGATCCTGGATTGGCCCTGCATCTGCTGGCGGGGTCAATCCCTCCAGCCTTGAGGCGACCCCTGTCCTTGGCGCGGGAGGACCTTGAAGAGGAGATCCGCGACATGGCCATTCGTCGGATGGAGGTGAAACTTCTATCTTTGTTCTATTTTCTTCATCGCTCTTGTCTCCGATTATTGTATCTTGATCTTTTCCTTCTTTCTTTCTTTCAGGACACCGCGAACCAACAGCGCTGCTTCGGCCTTATCCTGGCCCTGAAGGGTGCTTTGGAGGCGGCGGAGGCCCAGTCGAACCCTGATGCTTTAGCCAAGCTTCAGGTGGAACTCGACGAGGCAGTGGCGGCCAAGAACAAGATGGCCAAGGAGAAGGCTCTCCTCGATGACTTGTCCTCAAACCTGCTCAAGAAGGTCCACGATCATGAGGCTGTCATGCGTCGGGAGCGGAAGATGGTCCAGGCGGATCAGCAGCGAAATGAGGAGGAGAAGCAGCAACTCGTTCGCGAGAAGAACGTCTTTGCGGATCTTCTAGCGGAGGCCAAGGAAAAGTTTGAGGCGGAGAGGGCTGAGTTCTCTGCCAAGCTGGCTGAGGCCAAGGCTCAGGGCCTCGAGGAGGGCCGCCTGCAGGGCCGCGAGGAAGGTCTCCAGCAAGGTCGCGAGGAGGGTCGCGGGGAGTACCGGAACTCTGAAGAATTCAAGCTGGCTGCTGTGGAGTTCTGCAAGTCCGAGGTGGAGGACGTTTTGTTCAACGCTGTCGAGGAACTCTACACAGCCTACGCGGATTCCATTGACTTCACGAAGTCCGAGACTCTTGCCCCCGTCGCGGAGAAGTACTTCAACCTCCCCGCGGAGAGTGAAGAAGCCGCTGCTGTGGACCCGACTCTGCCAACCGCGGAGCCTTCTGTCCAGGCACCTCCAAACCTTGCTCCCTCCGACGCTGCTGAGGATCCATCTTCCAACAAGGACCGAGTTTAATGCTTACATCTTTTAGTCCTTGTTGTCTTTCTCTTTTATCCTTTGTAACGAACTCCTTCGGCCCTCTGGCCTTTATATAAGTAGTTTTCTTTCCATCTGTTTTGGCATCGATATTCATTTGCACTTTATCTAAAGCGGCTTCAAATTCGTTACTCAGAACGTTCCGATGCACCACTAAAATGACTTCATACGTCCTTCCGACGTTTTACTCGAGACTTTGCCATTTAAGGTTTCTCATCTAATTGGGATTTCACCACTTAAAGGTTTCTCGTTTAATCAGGACTTCACCACCTAAGGTTTCTCGTCCAAAATCGGAACTTCACCACTTAAGACTTCTCGTCCAATCGGGACTTCACCACTTAAGGTTTCTCGTCCCTGCCTTTCAAGGCCATTTTCGCACCCCTTAGGGCTTTTACTGCGTCTCTACCGGACGACTTAATCGTACCCTTTAAGGCTTTTGGCCGCATCATATAGACGAATTACGCGGACCCATCAGGGCCTTTTCATACCTAGGCTTTTGGTTGCATCATATAGACGACTTACGTGTACCCCGTAGGGCTTTTGTCCATACCCGTTAAGGCTTTTGGCCGCGTCATATAGACGACTTATGCATACCTCAGAAGGCTTTTATCGTACCTCGGAAGGCTTTTTTCGCGTCCTTCAGGACGTCTTACTAACAGATAGAATAAATCTAAAAGTAATTTGATCGGAAGCAACTTCTTTTATTCATAAATGACTCAAAATAGGCTTACATCAGATCTTATTGATAGACAATTTGCGCCCTTCACGACGGCTTAATATCAAACATGATACTTCTTCAAGTGTTCGCCACTGAAGGAATGCTTCAACGTCTTGCCATCGAGATCCTCTAACTTGTATGCATTGGGCACTGGCATCCCTACGATCTTGTAAGGTTCTTCCCATTTTGGTGATAGCTTGTTGATCCGATCTTGATGGACGAACTCATTCCTCCGCCAGACAAGTTCTCCCACGAAGAATTGTCGGGACTTGACACACCGATTATAATATCGGGCTGTTGCCAGACGCATCCGCGCCTGGACTTCATCAGCTTTCCACCTTTTTTCCTCGAGCAAGTCTAAGTCTAGACGTCTCATTTCCTCGTTTGTCAGAGGCTCGTAATATTTTGCGCGGTTGGACGCTACCGCTATTTACACGGGAGCGACTGCCTCCGTGCCATATACCAGGCCAAACGGAGTTTCTCCTGTTGATTGCTTGGGTGTTGTTCTCACAGCCCACAACACGTTCTCGAGCTCATCCAGCCAATGGCCCTGCAAGGCATAGACTCTCTTCTTCAAGCCATCCATCACGATCTTGTTGGCTGATTCTACCTGGCCATTGGTCTGAGCGTGACGGACTGAAGCGGTCCGATGTTCGATGTTCAACTCCTCCAGGTACTCCTTCAACTGAGCCCCATTGAACGGAGGGGCATTGTCGCTGATCAGCACTCGAGGTACCCCATATCGGGATACGATCTGAGTTTGGAGGAACTTGAGGATCTGCTGCCCCGTCGTTCTAGCCAAAGCTTTAGCCTCTATCCACTTTGAGAAGTAGTCGATGGCCACGAGCAGATACTTGCACTGACCTTTCGCTTGGGGAAGTGGTCCCACCAAGTCAATTCCCTATTGCGCGAAGGGCCATGCACTCCTGATGGGCGTTAAGTCCGCTGCGGGAGCCGCGATGTTCGGGGCGTACCTCTGGCATGCATCACAGGATCGGACCATCGCTGTCGCCTCCTTATTCATCGAAGGCCAGTAGTAACCCAAGTTCAATGCCTTCCTCACTAGAGATCGGGCTCCTTCATGACAGGCCACGACTCCCTCATGTAGCTCCCTCAGGATCCGATTTGTGTCAGGTTCTGCTACGCATTTTAAGAAAGGCTTTACGTGCCCTTTTTTGTATAACTGGTTGTCCACCATCGCGTAGTTGTCTGCAATCCGACGTATCCTGACAGCTGCCACTTTGTCGTCGGGGAGTACCCCCGTAGTCAGATACGTGACCATCGGGGTCATCCAAGTAGGCTTCTCCTCTTCTTCCGATCCTGTCTCAATAGCGTAGATCTCCGCCGGATCAATGTTTGAGATAATTACTTTTTCTAGAAAATGTACCCTCCGATTCTCCCCGGGGGCCATTCCCAGAGCGAACTTGCTCAAGGCATCTGCTTCCGCGTTGTCTTCTCTCGGGATCGCCTCGATATCGAAGCTTTTGAAGCTTCCCTTCAAAGTCTGCACCTCGTGCAAATACTTCTTCATTGTTGGGCTCTTGGCTTCATAGTTCCCCTGGACTTGGTTTACAACCAAGCTGGCATCGCATTTTACTTTCAAATGGTCGACCCCTGTACCCTTGGCAATCTTAAGGCCTGTGATGAGAGCCTCATACTCCGCTTCGTTGTTGGTGGCTTTGAATGTCAACGCCAAGGCATATCGTAGGGGCTTGCCTCCGCCGGGCGGTATTAGTATGAATCCTGCCCCCGAGCCTTCTACACTCGATGAACCATCAGTGTACATATCGTAGGGGCTTGCCTCCGCCGGGCGGTATTAGTATGAATCCTGCCCCCGAGCCTTCTACACTCGATGAACCATCAGTGTACATCTCCCAGGTATTCTCCTCATTTGGCTGTTCTGGCTGTTTTTCTGTTGTCGGGACTTCTTCCATGGTTGCCCCCTCTGCGGGACCCGTTACTTCCAGATCGGGTGCCGTAGACTCAGCTATAAAATCTGCCAATGCCTGGCCCTTAATAGCGGTTCTTGGAGCGAAGTGAATGCGGAACTCCGTCAACTCGATGGCCCATTTCACCAATCTCCCCGACGCCTCAGGTCGGTTCAAAAAGTGCTTCAGGGGCTGATTATTCAATACCGTGACTTCATGGGCATGGAAGTAAGGTCGTAGCTTTCGAGCGGAAATATTCAACGCGAAGAGATACTTCTCAATAACGGGATAGTTTATTTCAGACTTGGCAAACGCCTTGCTTACATAATAGATAGGCACTTGGTTGCCCTTGACAATTTTAATCAAAACAGAACTAACAGCCACGTCGGAAACAACTAAATAGAGATAAAGCGGCTCGCCTGGGACTGGTTTCGCCAACGGCGGAAGGGTACGGAGGTGCTGCTTGAGTGCCTGGAACGCCTCTTCGCACTTGTCGGTCCATTCGAACTTCTTGTTGGCCCTCAGCACATCAAAAAATGGCATAGCTCGGTCACTCGCCTGGGATAGGAAGCGATTCATCGCGGCCAACCGGCCATTCAACACCTGGACCTCCCGATGAGTCCTCGGGGACTGCATCTCCTCGATTGCTCGCAGCTTCTCAGGGTTCACCTCGATTCCTCTCTAGCTCACCATGAACCCTAGGAACTTCCCCGAGTTCACCCCGAAAGCACATTTGTCGGGGTTCAGCCGAACCTGATGAAACTTCATCCGCTCAAATGCCGCCGCCAAGTTCTGGACATGGTCTCCTGCCTGTCGGGACTTCACCAGCATGTCATCCACATACGCCTCCATGGTTTTCCCCAACATGTCCCCGAACAACTTGTTCACCATTCGCTGGTAAGTTGCTCCTGCATTGATCAACCCGAAGGGCATTACATTGTAGTGGTAGACGTCGCTGTCAGCGTAAAAAGCTGTGTGGGGGGCATCCTCTTTCGCCATCTTGATCTGGTTGTACCCGGAATAGGCATCCATGAAGCTCAGTAGCTCATGTCCCGATGTGGCATCCACCAACTGGTCAATCCTCGGGAGCGGGTAGCAATCCTTCGGGCAAGCTTTGTTCAAGTCGCGGAAATCGACACACATCCGCCACTTCCCGTTACTCTTTCGTACCAGGACTGGGTTAGCCACCCAAGTCTGGAAGGAGCTCCTTGATGAATCCAGCATCGAGCAATCTGCCCACCTCTTGCTGGATCGCGATCCTCTTGTCTGCGCCCATCGGACGTCTTCTCTGCGCAATGGGCTTGATCGCGGGGTCTATCTTTAGCTCGTGCACTATCACATCGGGGCTGATTCCTGGCATATCACTCGGGGACCAGGCAAACAGCTCCTTAAACTCCTTCAGGAGCTCGATCAACTCTTTTGCTCTCTCCTCCGATTGGGCAGATCCGATCTTCACCTTCCTCGGAGGCCCATCAATTTCGACTTCCTTCAAGTCCTCCATGGGGGCGGGACGCCCATACTCCTCTCGAGGATCAGCATTAGTCTGAAGGACAGTCATGGCTTCCCTCCTCCTCCTTCAGGTAGCATTAACATAGCATTTTCGCGACGCCACCTGGTCACCCTTGACCTCTCCGACCCCATTGTACGTCGGAAACTTCATCTTCTGGTGGACCGTCGAGGCGACTGCCATAAGAGGGTTGATGGTGGTCCTCCCGATGATCGCGTTGTATGCCCCCGCGGACTCCACTACGACGAAGTCCACGTTTCGCTTCTCCATCTTCCAGCCGCTACCAAACTCTACGGGTAAGGTAATCATTCCCAACGGGTAGGAAGTGGAGCCAGAGAATCCCACCATTGGAAAGTCCACCTGCGTCAGGTCCTTCTTCGTCTTTCCCATGGCTTCCAGAGCGTCCATGAAGAGAATATCGGAGGAGCTCCCTCCGTCTATCAGGATCCGCTTCATCTCGAATCCGTCCACGTCCAGGGTCACGACCAAGGCGTCGTCGTGAGGGCTTTCCACGCCTACTAGATCCTCCGCCGAGAAAGAAATTACCATCTCCTCTTTCAGGGTCCACGACCGGGACCTTTTACCTAGCACTACCGCGGCAGATATGCGCGAAGCGTAGTTCTCCCTGGAAGCAGAGGTATCACCTCCCGCTGCCATCCCTCCGTGGATGACATTGATAGTTCCGCGCCTCTCCCTACGAGCACCTGAACCTGAAGCTTCTTGCTCAATCTTTTTCTTCTTCGGGGATCGGTCGCGGGACTTGGAACGGGACCGTGACCGACTTCTGGAACGGGATCGGCACCGCCCCTTTCCGACGAATTCTTTTAGCTTCCCCTTCTGGATCAGCTTCTCAATTTCCTTCTTCAGCTCCCGACAGTTTTCGGTGTCGTGGCCATTGGCTCGATTGTAGCGACAGTAATAGTCGGGGCGACCTCCTAGGAATTCGCCTTCCTTCCTCGGGGGGTATCGTGCGAGACCCTTTCTGTCCATCACAGCTAACACAGAGGTCATCGAGCTATTGATGGGAACAGCCCGACCTTCTCGGTTGTCCTTCCTCAGAGGACGCTTGTCTTCTCTTTTATCGGGACGACCACGGTTTCTACTTCCCTCCGACTTGTCGCTCCCTTTGCGATCATCCGACAACTTGGACGATGACTTCCCTCTTCCCGATTTCGGGGGATGGAGCTCTCCAGCAGCAATCTTCGACTCCTGGACGTCGATTTACTGTTTCACCCTCGCTTGCAGGGCCTCCATACTCCACACGGCCTTCGCGGCTACGCTGTGCATCGGATCGGAGCCGTACGGAGCGCTCAAGTTCCGCAGGAAAGTACGGATGGTCTCTCCCTCCGAGATTTCTTCATCGACCTCCGCAGCACTGGCGGTGAACCGTTGGTAGTAGTATGCCAACGATTCGTCGGGCCTCTGTACCACCTGAGTTAAAGTCCTCACGCTCTTCAGGAGGCGTCTCCGACCTTGGTACTGCTTGATGAAGCGATCGTGCATATCAGCCCAGCACGTGATGCTTCCTGGCGGGAGGCTGAAGAACCAAGTCATGGCCCTTTCTCCCAGGGTTATCGGGAACAACGAGCATACAAGATCGTCGTTAGAGGTCCTACCCATAAAGGCTTGGACATGTCTTTGCACATGGCGGACTGGGTCTCCTTCACCATCGTACTCCTTGATGGTCGGAATACCGAGCCCGGGCGGGGCGACGGTGTCTATCAGCCGTGGCACGAAAGGGTGGCTGGATCGATCCCTTAGCTCCGATGTCATCTGCTTCTGATCACCCATGCAGATGTTAATGATCTTCACCACTTGATCGGGGGTGATGGGGCCATTCAGGGGAATGGTCCTATTTTGCACCGGACCTGGGCCGTCGACCACGAACTTCTCCGAGTGTGCTGGGTCCTTGCCCTTGCTCCTGGGCGGAACCTCCTGTTCCTCTGGGTCCACCCTTGGTGGGGGTGGTGGTAATTCTTCTCGCGGAGGCAACTCCTCCGCCTTCTTAGTGGCCTCTCTTTTGTCCAGCAAGGCCTCCATGGCGGCCAAGAACATGGGCATAGCATCTGCTACTGCCTTGGCCAACTCCGAGTTCGAAGACGACCCTTCTTCCCTTCGCGGGACTCCTTCTCCTCCATGGCCCACCGGGTTCGGGGGAGCCTCATCTTCCTCCCTACGCGGGACATCCTGCCTGTTCCTCTCAGCGTCTCGGACTGAGACCTCATAGCCATCACCTTGCCCCCCTGTCTGGGAAAGTGCGGGGTTCTCACCTTGTTCAGCAACGCGTTCCGGCAACGGGGAATTCACAGTTCCTGTGGGACGAGAACTGCCAGCCTGAACTTGCTTCTTCTTGCCACCACCGGCCATTGATCTGGTAGAAACTATCTTGACTTTTCGTAAGTTCCCACAGACGGCGCCAATGTTGGATCACGGGCGGAGCTCCGTTACGTCCTTGACGGAAAGCTTGGACTCCTGGGCTCCGCGTAATCCTGCAAAAGGGGATGGCCTGGGTGGTGACCCAGAATCCCTCTCCGATGCTTAAATGAGTATGGTGATCAATGGGGTGGTAAGCAAAAGTCTAAGTTCGTATTAGATGATGGTTTTCTGAGGTAACCTCCTCCTTTATATAGAAGGAGGAGTTACTCAGTTACCTGTTACTGCGCCTGGCAGTTTTACCCATGATTCCGTGTATCTCGCCACGATTCCATATATCTCGGCTGGGATTCCGTATATCTCGCCCCACGCTCCGCGTATCTTACCCATACCTCCGCGTATCTCGGGCACGCCCTGCGTATCTCGGGGGAGATTATCTGTATCTCAACCGTCTTCCCACTACTCTTATCTAGTAGGCGGGTTTCTCGGTCTTATCCTCTGATCACAAGTCTCGACTCCTGTCAGGGACTCCAGAGTTGTATTATTCTAGATCACCACCCAGGACCTTCAGTCTCTACGGGACAGGTCCAGCCTCTGCGGGGCTTTATTATCGGGGCCTTTACTAAGGCGTATCGGGGCCTACTCAGAGGCTTCTCATCGGGAGCATTCAGCTCATACATCGGGACCGCTAAAGTCGGGAGCCTTCGTGCTGGGCCTCTGGGCCTTCTAGGCTTTTCACGAGGCCCACTGGACCTACTCGCCGTCCATTGGTTGTTAACGGGGCTAACGATTATATCGGAACCCATCATACCCTGCTTGAACTCCCAACTCGCAGCGTATCACCCTCATTTAGCTCCACCCTGACATTCATAGTTAATATCATTTCTACTTAGTTAAAATAAAGGGTTAAAGGTACTTTTGGTGCCACATGTTTGACCTGTGTAGGTTTTTGGTGCCATATGTTTCGTTTTGTAGGTTTTTGGTGCCATATGTTTGAGAGGTTGTATGTTTTTGGTATTTCCGTTAGTCAACAGTTAGTTTGACCGTTAAATACTTTTATTTTGTTCAATTTAGTCCTCAAATTTATATTTCTAAAATTTAATATTTACAATTTAGTCCCTATTGTTTGCTCAAGTCACCGTCCAAGGCCGCCGGCCACCACCCACCACCTCCAAGGCCGCCGGCCGCCACGAAACGGGCCGGCCACCACCCCACGGCACCGGCCACCACCGCTTGGGGCCGAAAACCACCCCAATTGGTGGTGGCCGGCCCCAATTGAGGTGGCCACCACCAATTGGAGCCGGCCACCACCAATTGGTGGTGGCTACGGCCCCAATCGGGGCCGGCCACCACCAGTGGTGTTGGCTACAGCCCCAATCGGGGCCGGCCACCACCAGTGGTGGTGGCTACAGCCCCAATCGGGGCCGGCCACCACCAATTGGTGGTGGGTACAGCCCCAATCGGGGCCGGCCACCACCAATTGGGGCCGCCGGTCCCGATTGGGGCCACAGAGGGCTCCAATCGGGGCCGGCGGCCCCAACTGGTGGTGGCCGGCCCCGATTGGGGCTGTACCCACCACCAATTGGTGGTGGCCGGCCCCGATTGGGGCTGTAGCCACCACCACTGGTGGTGGCCGGCCCCGATTGGGGCCGTAGCCACCACCACTGGTGGTGGCCGGCCCCGATTGGAGCTGTAACCACCACCAATTGGTGGTGGCCGGCCCCAATTGAGGTGGCCACCACCAATTGGGGCCGGCCACCACCATTTGGGGTGGTTTTCGGCCCCAAGCGGTGGTGGCCGGTGCCGTGGGGTGATGTCCGGCCCGTTTCGTGGCGGTCGGCGGCCTTGGAGGTGGTGGGTGGTGGTCGGCGGCCTTGGACGGTGACTTGAGCAAACAATAAGGACTAAATTGTAAATATTAAATTTTAGAAATATAAATTTGAGGACTTAATTGAACAAAATAAAAGTATTTAACGGTCAAACTAACTGTTGACTAACGGAAATACCAAAAACATACAACCTCTCAAACATATGGCACCAAAAACCTACAAAATGAAACATATGGCACCAAAAACCTACACAGGTCAAACATGTGGTACCAAAAGTACCTTTAACCCTAAAATAAAAGTAAAAGAATTGTTGGCATTGGAGAGATTGGGCCGTAATTGGGATTACATTAAATAAGAGTATGGTACCTAAGAAATTGGGTAATGTCACATTAGAAATTTTGGGCTAAGCCTAAATTCCAATTGACATGAGAGGCCCAAAATTGGGCCCCCACACTCTAAGGCCAGTCGAATATGAAGTGAGGGAAAATTAGGCTTTTATCCAGTTTGCTCCTCTTATAATAGGCAGTGCTAGGGATTTATTATTAAGCTAATATCTTCTTCCTTTTTGGTGAGATATAAAGAAACCCCTCCTCCCTAAAGTAACCTAGTTCGACCGAACCACTTGTGAGCCAAGGAGATGCCAAATTGTGTTAAGCAATTTACTCCGATGATCCATCCCCGCTAAAGAATCGACAAAGGCTTTGTTGTGGAGACCAATCCGCGTAGGTCTTCCTTAACTATAACATCTATGGGAACCGTCCGGCAGATCGATAACTCCCCTCGGTGATCCTGGGACTACGGAAAGCGTTGTAGGTATGTGTACCATATTCCGCTGCGCAATTAATTACATTGCACATATCTTGTTTTATTTCTATAGTATTTATCCCCTATAATCCTACAAGAAACACTCATGTTAGTCAACAGTATACAATTGACTCATGTTATCTTAGAGTAAGATATAATCAAAACCAATCACAGACTCAATTTTCAATGCTTGATTATCATTATTCTGGCAATAATGAGTTCAACACTCATGTTATCATAATTGTTGGGGTTTAATTGTTTAAGCCTTCAGAACACTCTTGGTCTAGACAAGCAACATGCAAGAATGGAGCCAGGGGGGGTTCTATGTTGCTTAAGTAAGTATACAACTTTCGAGAGAGAAAGTAGATAGAAGCGAGAGCTCAAAGTTATGAGAAATCAAGATACCTTCATAATAAGAGTCCTATTTATAGAGTTCAAGATGATTAAGATGGTAGAAGACAATATTGACCTCATAATAACACTTTATTAGCATGTAACGACAGATTTAAGTTTACCTTAGCATCGGGAGGATCCGGGAATAGATAAAAAGTATAAGTGTTGGGAGAGCGACCGGGTGCCAAAATAGCACTATCGGGACCTCGAAATGTATGGCCTGGACGGGGGTCGTCCGGCCCAAGAAAGGGTCTCCGTATCGGATGAAGTCAGATACGGAGACATCTTAACCGGACTAGTCTGGTTGGGAGCTCCGAATCGGCCTAGTCAGTTTGGAGGTCCCAAACGAACTATTCCGATCGGGATGTCCCAATAAGCTAGTTGAGATGTTTTGCTGTCCAAAATTATGCGCAAGTCAAAGTTTCGATTTGTAAAATTGGTTAAATATGGAGACCTTGTGAGCATCGATTGGGTGTATATCCATCATCTGCCCTTGAGTTATGTAACGGTTTATTATTTACTTGACTCTATTTTTTAGGTGAGAGATACACCCAATTAAGTTCATTTTTTTATTACCTTGACAGTAACACCGATGTCGGTAGCTGCAAATAACACAGTGTTGTTTTCTCCGTATACTCGGAAGTAAGAAGATATAGATATTAGTATAGCCATTGACAGATAAGTAAATGTGGGTATGTCAAAAATATCAATCATGAATAAGCAAGTGATATCAAAATGGCACGTGACATGCTTGTATATGTCCAACTGCGTACGTTTCATGCTTACATGTATGAATGTCATGTGATCATAAACATGGAAATAATTAAATATGAGCATGTCATAATTGCAAGTCATAATATATGGGATGCACATGGATGTGAAAACTTGTGAAAAAATTCACTATGTGTAGAATCACTATAAGGTGACTATTGATGCAAATAATGATATAAATCACTTTTAATTGGAGTCACTTGATCTCATCTTTTTAATCCAATGGTGGATGATAGGGGGTGATGGCAAAAAAACCTAATCACCTATTATAAAAAAGAGAGAGTGTGTTACCTCCCTTAGCTAGCCACCACTTTAGATTGTCATCTTCCCCACCCAAAAATTCTTTCTTGGAGACCAAGAAAAGCCATTTCTTGAAGAAAATGTAGAACAATTCACAATTTTTCTAGACAATAAAGCAATTAATCATGGAGGGATTCACGTAGAGGTCATGAGTGGACCGAATCGAGCTGAAATCCGGCCTGGCTAAGCAAAGAGAAGAACGACGGCATCACCAGCGGCTTGTAGCAAGGCCAGCGGTGGGGAAGGAGCTCTGGTGGGCGAGCCTGGCAGGTTCATGCACAGTCCGTGGCAGAGGGAGCGACTACGGCTTTGGTGATAGCCCGGCATGGTCGTGGGCGAAGGTGCGGACGAATTACGGTGGGCGGGGAGCTCACCTCGGTCCGGCGAAGAGGAGCGCGACCTTTTTGCAATGAGGAATGGTCACCGCGGAGGATTTACTTCGGGTGTTCGACAAACGACGCGGCACCGACGAAGTAAGCGGAGACAGCAGCGACAAAAGCGACGCGTTGAGTTCCGGCGGGCACTGGTTCAACCGGGATGAACCGGCTTTCTCAGACCGTGTTCGGTTCAGTTTCGTGGGTGTCGACCTCGATTTCTTCCAAGGTTCGATCTTTTTCCCAAATTTTTTAGTTGGTTCATCATTTTTCCTTGTTCTACGATCAAAACTTGCAAAACATGGTCAAATCGAAATTATTTGAACTTTGAGTGTAGGGTAAGTGATTACCTTAGGTGTAAATAATGAGAAATTTTCTCTGGAAACAGACTAAGTCTTTTTGAGTAAAAAGGGTATTAATTCCCTTTAAACAGTTGTCGAATCATTTTTTTTCTCATGCGTAACCTGTAATTACAAAATTGATAAGTGTACAAATGTTACTGTAGCAACTGTCGGGTGTAGGTTCCCTTCAAAATTGGCTAAGTATAAAATTATTTTCGTAAATGATACATCGCATTTTTGGCGCAGGGGTTGATTCTTTTGACAAAAACATGACTAAGTTTGGGGATTTGCCCCCGTGACGGGTACGCAGTAAGTGTGGGATTTGCCGCCGTAGTGAGTGCCCATTAAGTTCAGGATCACCACTGAAATTTGACTAAGTATAGAATTACTCATAAAGCAGGGAGTGTGTAGCATTCCCAAGATCATCATCAAAATTTGGCTAAGTATAGAATTTTCACGCAGCAAGGGGTGTGTCGTAGCACCCTCAAAAATTATAACCAACTTTTTTACTAAGTATAGAATTTCTCACGCAGCAAGGGAGGTGTAGAACCCTCAAGGTTATCACCAAAATTTTTGCTAAGTATAGATTTTTTTCACGCAGCAAGGGGTGTGTAGCACCCTCAAGGTTATCACCAAAAATTTGGCTAAGTATAGAATTGTCCCCGTGGTGCAAGCGTAGTAAAATGTTGTTGATGCATGTACGAGAGTTGACAACTTCTCTTATGGCGTTTCAGGATTTTGTTTGGCGGGAATCACCAAGTTAGGATTTTCTTGAAGAGGAATTGTACTGGCACCTTCTACACTAGGTCTTCCTTCAGTTCTCGCGGGGTGGACCAGAATGCGTAAGTATTTTTCTCCCAAAGCATTTACTACTCGCTTTCCGAAATTAGACTTAGAGTCGGAGTCAGAATCACAATCCATGTTATAATCAGAGTCCTCTTCTGAGTTAGAATCCGCCTCGTATCCTGATGCGAGTTTGAGACCGGAGGTCCAATATTTGCAGAGATCTTTCTCGTGCAATATTTTGAGGGAACGAGAGTTTTGTCGTCGTGTCAGGATGGCCAGTCTTTGTCCTTCAGACAAAGCTTTATATCCTTTTCATTCCTTTCTGAGCCTTGCATTAGGCGCGGTCACTGTGCCCCCGGTAGGGTGAGTGGCGTTGTACACCGCCCAGGTGCGGAACGGCTTGAGATTTCCATACTCTGAATTTGATCAAGCTTTGTCGTTATTATGGGATTTCTCCCACCGACCTTGCCTCTTCAGGTGTTCGAGCTTGGGTCGGTTTTCGAGTGTTGTGCCAACGTCGGTCTTGGACTTATTCCCTTACTGTATTTTGATGCTTTTTCCGGATTCATCTTCAAGGTTCTACCAGCATGTCTACCTTCACTATCTTTTTCCCATCTTTGAAAGATCTTGGGTTCATTCACCTATGCTTAGGGACAGTTGTATGGGATTCAACTATCGCTTCGTCACTTCAACTAATCGGTCTAAAAAGATTGGGCAAGCAGTTATTTCTATATCAAAGATCGTCAAGTCACTTTGTCTATTCTGGACATCTCTACTGTGGATGGTAACTCTTCAATCAAAGAGTTTTATGTGTTGGATAGGGAAAATTTGAAGCGCATCTATATTGATCACAAGACCAAGGCTTATCTTTCTCTGAATCAACTTTCCGAGATGGAACTTTACAAAGTGGGATTTCGATCAACTCCCCCTTCTGAAAATTCGGTAAGCTATCAATTGGTTTATCTTTCATCTATCTGGTTTTTTTTTTTTTTTTTTGTAGGTTTGTTTCATGGTAAAACCTCTCGTCTACATGGGTTGGATTATTCACATGGAGGTGATAGTACACCCAAAAGGAAAGCTTCTTCCGGCGTTTTTCATGGCGTCTCGAAGGCGGCTAAAGTATCCTAAAAAACGGCGAAGGGAGTCGAAGCTTCTGGTATGAAAAATGTCGCCTTGTCATTTTGTTCTATATATGCCTTACGTATTTTTCTCATACTGCTTTGTTTTTAGCTGTTTAAGGAAAAGCAAACGAGGTGGCCAAAGTTGAAAAAGTCTGATGTCGAGATTGGACCCTCAACTGCTTCAACGAAAAGGAAGTTTCCTTCAACTGTTGATTCTCAGAAGGCTCCTTCTTATAATAAAGAGAAGGTGGTTGTTCCTGAGGTTGTTTCCCCTCTTGTTCCTCCTAAGGATAAGCGGAAAGGACCGATGGTCAATGATGCAGTTGCTGTTGATTTGGATGTATCATCCCCCATTCCTGCCCCATGTCGAGGGTTCAATCGGTGAATGAAAAGACCGATCGTGAAGGTATTCCCTCTTATTTTGTTCTTACCTTTATGCATGTCCTTCTGATTTATATTCTCTAACTTCTTGGTAGACTTAGTCTTCCCACGCTTTCTCGCAAGGACTTAGTGTGCCCACTAGATGGCGACATCATTGGATCCACGTAGGTTCCTTTCTCCTCCGAGGGGAGTTATCAATTTGATCATTGGTCTTCCTTGAAAGAACCTGAAGTTGGACTTCGTGTTTTGAACACGTGTGTGCCCTCGATGGATCGGAAGCCTATTCCTGCTAATCACAAAGAGGCGCGTTGTGTGGCCAAGGAAATTCTCTCTCGTTATGCTCCGGTGAGCTTCTTTACTTATGATTTGTTGTTCACATAACACTCGGTCTTCTTTCTGACAGTTGCTTGTTGTTTTAGGGCATAGCCGATATCGTCTACTTATCTTCCTCTTTGATTGAGTTGGTTGAAGACAAAGAGACTCTGCAAGCTGAGCGGACTTTGCGCAAGACTGACTTGGAGTTTACTCAGGAGATGCTGCGTGCCCTTACGCAGAAGGTATATGAGCTTGATTCATCTGAGTCACGCCGACGTGAGCATGTTGCATCTATTGAGACAGAGAATGCAAGACTTCGTCAAGAGTTAGAGGAAGAGAGGTCGTCTCATCAGGGTCATTT
Source organism: Clarkia xantiana subsp. parviflora (assembly GCA_036873135.1). NCBI lineage: Eukaryota > Viridiplantae > Streptophyta > Magnoliopsida > Myrtales > Onagraceae > Clarkia > Clarkia xantiana. Next base: position 6,054,301 of record JAPTYO010000024.1, on the reverse strand, counting down.
GAGTGCTGCCATTTCGCAGGCTACTCTTGAAGGGAAGGCACTGGGTTTTGAAGAATATTTGGTATCTTCTAAGTTCGAGGTTGCTGCGCTCGATAAATGTCATAGTGTGCTCTTTGAGTATGGCGAGAAGCTGGCAATAAAGTTGCACAAATTTGCTCCAAATTTTCCTTTTGAGGAACCTGGTGATCTTGCATGCTTTACCTAGAGTCATATTGATGCATTGTTTGGGCTGGAGGCGATCTCTGGGCATGAGGATGAGCCAGGTTCATCTTCTGCACCTATTGACGTTTCTGGACTTGGTCCCGTTGATCGAGTTGTTTGTGGTGGTTCTCCCGTGGCGTCTGGTTGACCCACGATTCAGTTATCATCCTTGTAAATACCACTTATGTTATGTTCATTTCCTGCTTTGTTAGAAACTCTAGTATGGGTGTTGGGCACCTTTGCTTTGTTGTTTGTTTGACTATGTCCAAAGAGTAGAAACTCTGATCCATTTTGTGATGGGCATGTCTTGCCATTATGTATATATCGTGATTTGATGATGGTGGTAGTGTTTCACACTTTTGATATAGTGTACACTCCTTTGTGTTGTACTATGCTTGCATGTTCATCTTCTCATATCTTCATGTATTGAGCATTGCATTTCTCGACTGTTTGATTGATCCATCGTCATCATTTTGTTAGTTTTGGCCTTGATTTGTAACATGGACACTTAACAGAAATGATAGCCGTTAGGTATAAGTCATTTGGAAATATGCGGACATGATAGCCGCTTTGACATGTATAGATGAAGCAGCCGATTGGCATTGCGCAGACATGATAGCCGCTTAAAGATCCATATATGTAGTAGCTGATTGGCGTTGTGCGGAAATGATAGCCGCTTCAAGATGCATGAAGCATAGTCAATAATATGATAATCATTTCAATATTTGGAGTTGGTTCTGTTGGATCACAGTTGGAACTCCGGTACGTTCTTGACGGAAGTCCGAACTCCTTCGCTCCAATTAATCCTGCAAGAAGGGGATAGACCGGGCGGTGACCCAGAATCCCTCTCCGATGCTTAAATGAGTATCTCGATGTAGGCTAGCAAGTATCAGTATGTGAATGTCAATGTATCAATCCTGAGGTAACTCCTTCCTTTATATATGGGAGGGGCTACCCCAGTTACCTGTTGCGATAACTGTTGGGGGCAGTTAGCCCACGTTCTCTTTATCTAGGCCACTTGCCCACGTTCCGTCTTTTCAGGCCACTTCCCCACTGTTGATAGTGGGCGCGTTTCTCGGCCTTGTTCTCTGGTGGCAAGTCCCGACGGAAGTAGGGGACTCCAGAGTTATCTCCTTTGGTCACCGCTCAGGACCCCTCGTCATCGGGACAGGGCCAATATTCTCAGGGATTCAATATCGGGGCCTACTCAACGGCATATCATCGGGGCCTACTCAAAGGCATATCATCGGGGCCTACTTAAAGGCATATCGTCGGGAGCGTTCAGCTCATATATCGGGACCGACCTTGTCGGGTCCCCTCGTATTGGTTTTCTAAGCCTCTTTTGGGGCCCAGTGGGCCTACTTCGTCGTTTAGTCGCCGTTAATGGGCCTAACGGCTATACCGAAACCCATCATTTGCCCCCAAGACATGAGGGACTTACAGTTCGTCGTGTCTTCCAGTTCCGGACCTCCCGATATCGGCATCGAAGGCTTTTGACTTTACGAAAAATCTTCTGAAGCAGATCTCCTCCTCCAAGATTCCCCGATATTCCGAGGATAACCACCGAATCCGAAAAGATTTCTCAGTTACTCAACTATTAAATGCGATGGATGATGAAGCGACGGCTTGGGTACCCGTGCCTGCTTTTTCTGAAAAAGCACTTTCTAGCCGTTTTGTCTCTAGCGTCTCAACGACTCAGGTTGAGGCGTTTCATCTTCAACGGTCCGGATTGCAATGTCTCTTTGGCTGTCCTCTCTCCTATAAAACCCCAAATCTTGGCACTATTCAGTTCTCCTCTACCGTTTCATACTCTGTGTTTTCAAAAGCTCAAGCTCTCCTCTTTGGTTTCTGATCAACACTCCGGCAACCACGATCTCCGATGGGAAGGGGAGGTATTTGTCTCCGCCGGGCAAGTATCGGCGGGGATCCGATTCCCTTTCTGCGGGGATCTGGTCGAGATGTGTGAATATTACAAAACACATCCAACTACCTTTTCCCTGCATGCCATCCGTGTGTGGATCGCCTTCCATGTCTTTTGCCTCCGCCAACAGTGGACCTATAGCCTCCGACTTTTTCGGACCTTCTATGGCATGAAGTGCAATGATGCCGGGGTCTGTGCCTTCTACCCGCGGATGCCTAAATGGAGCAAGGCGCAGCTTTCCCGATACAGCTGGAATGGCGACACCTGGAAGGTCGCCAAAGGTCGGGGGCTTATCACTGATCAGGGCCCGACAATAGTGGCTGGAAGAAGAATTACTTCTTCATTTAGAACAGCTCCATTCCGGGGCCCCGATTGGAGGTTGGGGCAGACCCTCCTCCCGCTTTTCACACTTACTCTGAGGAGGATTTCCAGATTCTCCACTGCATCCAACTCTATCGCTGGGGGGATTCTTTCGCTCCCCTCGATGCCAACTCCATCGGGGAGCGGGATCTGGTTCTGACCGGGATCCGACTCCTTGATGTTTCCTCCGGGGGTCAACTCTTCGACGGCCCTTCCAACCTCGTTCCTTGGGTAATATTCTAATTGCACTTTCATTTTCATCTTTGCAGCTAAGAAGGTATCATTGCTGACCAATATCATGCTTAAGCAGGCGGAGACCGATGCTGTCCAACGCCCTGCGAGGAAGAGGAAGTCTTCAAAGAGGGCCGCCTCCTCATCGGCACCACCAACTTCGGAGCAGATCAAGCGGGCACGGGTGGAGAAGATGGAGAAGATCTTCAACACCAGACTCCTGAAGAAGGTAAGCAGCTTCGGTTAGCAATTCGATTATACAGGAGGCGTATTCCCGAGGAGTTAATCCCCTCCGATAAGAGAGCCAGAATCGAAGGGATCAACCGCAACCTGCAAGGAGAAACTCCCCGCATCCTTAAAGCGGGTTATTACAATTATTACGGGAAGGACCAGTATCTCTCCCGTCGCGTCATTTGGTGTAAGGATCCTGATCAACTTCCTGATTATCTTTCTGAAGCTTCTCGTCCTCCAGCTGCAAGTCAATCGGGAGCTGGAGTTTCAGCGGGGGCGCCACCCTCCGACGCCCGGGTCGGAGAGCCCCTCCTTTCACTTCCTGCCCCGAGAGGATCGGGGACTGAAGATGCCCCGACGGACGGTCAGTTCCGTCGGGTGGTTGACCTGGACGTTTCTCACTCTTTTGAGGAGGCGAGCGAGGGTCCAGCCCTGATTCGTCGTCGGGGGGTGAGGCAGACCCCGTCGGAGCCGGCTCCCAAGGGGCCGTTTCCATCCTCTCCGCCACCACAGCATTCGCCAATCTTGAGCCTGTCTCCTGAAGGGACGACTAGGTCTCACGGCGGCTCGGAGGCGCGCACCTCCGACACTCAGGTCATCCTTCCTCCTCTCCCCTTAGACGGGAGCTTCTATCAGCTTTACACCCCCGACCAAGTCATTGCAAGGGGTCCCGCTCCGTCGGGGTGACACACCACCGGAACTGGGTCTGCACCTGCTGGCAGGTTCAGTTCCGCCATCTTTAAAGCTTCCGCTTTCCTTGGCCCGGGAAGACATCCACCAGGAAATTCGCGACATGGCCGTTCGCCGTGTGGAGGTAAGGCTTCCTGTTTTTACGCTTAGTATATAAGGTAAAATATTCTCATGTACTAACCTTTTCCTTTCTTTTTCACAGGAAATGGCGGACCAACACCGCTGTTTCGGGTTCATCCTGGCCCTGGAGGAGGCCCTAGAGCAGGAGCGAGCCAAGGCGGCCCCCGAGGTCTTGGCCAAGCTCAAGGAGGATCTGGCTGCCTCCGAATCGTCGAGGGGCAAGCTGATTAAGGAGCAGGCCCTCCTTAACCAGAAGACTCGGGACCTCCTGAGGCAGGTCCACGACTTCGAGCGGTTGCTGAAGCAGGAGCGACAAAAGCTCCAGGAAGAGCAGCAGGGGCGCGCGGAGGATCGGGACAGGCTCGTCCTCGAGAAGAAGGCCCTTGAGGACGTCAAGGCGGGACTGGAGGCTGAGAAGGTCATTCTCACCAATCGGTCCCAACAGATGGAGCGGGAGATCGCTGAGTTTCCCACCAAGCTGGCCGAGGCTGAGGCCAAGGGTCGAGAAGATTATCGGGGCTCTGAGGATTTCCAAGTGGACGCGGTGAAGTTCTGTACGGCGGAGGTGGAGACCACCTTGCTTAATGCTGTCGAGGAGCTCCATCTAGAGTATGGTGGTGTCATCGACTGCGCTAAGTCTCAGACTCTCGCCCCCTTCGCGGAGAGGTACTTCAGCCTTTCAGAGGAGAGCGACGGGCCAACACCCCTGAGGGGACTGCGGGTGCTGAAGGCACGGCAGAGCCTCCAAGTACAGACCTTCCGACAACTGACCCCCCGACAATCGACCCTTCACTGGCTGACCTCCAAGGGTCCGATCCTCCTGCGACCAATCTTCCAGGATCCGATCCTCCGATCGCGGAGCCTTCTGCCACGGACCTCGTGGACGCTGCTCCCCTCGATGCTGCCAAGGATCAAGCTTAACGCTTTATTTTAGAATCCTTGTAATTTCCTTTTCTTGTTGTGATCCTTCAGGCATTTATAATACCCATCTGTTTTGGTTCCGATCATCGCTGCACCACCTAAGGTGAATTAACCCTGCCACTTAAGGCGACTTGATCATACATCTTGGAGTGATTCAACACGTCACTTAAGACATTTTACCCACACCACTTAAGGCGATTTATCGACACCGCTTAAGGCGATTTATCCCCGCCACTTAAGGCGATTTATCCACGCCACTTGAGGCGAAACCACGCCACTTAAGGCGAAACCACGCCACTTAAGGCGAAACCACACCACTTAAGGCGAAACCACACCACTTAAGGTGATTTAATCGTGCCACTTAAGGCAATTTATCCACTCCACTTAAGGCGAAACCACGCCACTTAAGGCGGAACCACGCCACTTAAGGCGATTTAACTACACCACTTAAGGCGATTTAATCGGAAGCAACCTCTTTATTCATTGATGGTTCAAAACCTGTTTACATCAAATCAAAACGATAAACAACTTGCACCACTGAAGGTGACTTCGATAAACAACTTGCACCACTGAAGGCGACTTCGATAAATAACTTGCACCACTGAAGGCGACTTCGATAAACAGCTTGCACCACTGAAGGCGACTTCGATAAACAACTTGCACCACTGAAGGCGACTTAATATCAAGCATGACATTTCTTCAAGTGTTCGCCACTTAAAGAATGCTTCAACACATTGCCATCGAGGTCTTCCAACTTATACGCATTTCGAGCTGGCATCCCCACGACCTTATAAGGTCCTTCCCATTTTGGTGACATCTTGTTGATCCGATCAGAAAGGGTAAATTCGTTCCGACGCCAGACCAGTTCCCCGACAAAGAACTGTCGAGACTTGACTCGCTGATTATAATATCGGGCCGTTGCCAAGCGCATCCGAGCCTGGGCCTCCTCGGCATTCCGCCTCTTCTCTTCGACCAAGTCCAAGGCCAGACGCCTCATTTCATTATTTGACAGAGGTTCATAATACCTCGTCCGATGGGATGCCACAGCTATTTCAACGGGAGCAACTGCTTCCGTGCCATAAACAAGGCCAAACGGAGTCTCCCCAGTTGATCGTTTGGGTGTTGTTCTAACAGCCGAAAGCACATTTTCCAGCTCATCCAGCCATTTGCCCTTCAAGGCATGGACCCTCTTCTTCAGGCCATCCATCACAATCTTGTTGGCTGACTCCACCTGTCCATTGGTTTGAGCATGATGACTCCACCATCCATTGATTTGGCTGCCTCCGAATCGTCGAGGGGCAAGCTGGTTAAGGAGCAGGCCCTCCTTAACCAGAAGACTCGGGACCTCCTGAGGCAGGTCCACGACTTCGAGCGGTTTCTGAAGCAGGAGCGACAAAGGCTCAAGGAAGAGCAGCAGGGGCGCGCGGAGCATCGGGACAGGTTCGTCCTCGAGAAGAAGGCCCTTAAGGACGTCAAGGCGGGACTGGAGGCTGAGAAGGTCCTTCTCACCAATCGGTCCCAACAGATGGAGCGGGAAATCGCTGAGTTCCCCATCAGGCTGGCTGAGGCTGAGGCCAAGGGTCGGGAAGATTATCGGGGCTCCGAGGATTTCAAAGTGGACGCGGTGAGGTTCTGTAACACGGAGATGGAGACCACCTTACCCAATGCTGTCGAGGAGCTCCATCTGGAGTATGGCAGTGCCATTGACTTCACCAAGTCTCAGACTCTCGCCCCCTTCGCGGAGAGGTATTTCAGCCTTTCAGAGGAGAGCGACGGGGCCAACACCCCCGAGGGGACTGCGGGTGCTAAAGGCACGGTGGAGCCTCCAAGTACAGACCTCCCGACAACTGATCCCCCGACAATCAACCCTTCACTGGCTGACCTCCAAGGGTCCGATCCTCCCGCGGCCAATCTTCCAGGATCCAATCCTCCTATCGCGAAGCCTTCTGCCACGGACCTCGTGGACTCTGCTCCCCTCGATGCTGCCAAGGATCAAGCTTAACACTTTATTTTAGAATCCCTGTAATTTCCTTCTTTTGTCGTGAACCTTCAGGCCTTTATAATATCAATCTATTTTGGTTCCGATTATCGTTGCACCACTTAAGGTGAATTAACCACGCCACTTAAGGCGATTTGATCATACCACTTAAAGTGATTCAACACGTCACTTAAGACGTTTTAGCCACACCACTTAAGGCGATTTAACTACGCCACTTAAGGCGATTTAACCACACCACTTAAGGCGATTTAGCCATGCCATTTAAGGCGATTTATCCACACCACTTAAGGCGATTTATCCAGACCACCTAAGGCGATTTATCCACACCACTTAAGGCGATTTAATCGGAAGCAACCCTCTTTATTCATTGATGGCTAAAAACCTGTTTATATCAAATCAAAACGATAAACAACTTGCACCACTAAAGGCGACTAATATCAAGCATGACATTTCTTCAAGTGTTCGCCACTAAAAGAATACTTCAACACATTGCCATCGAGGTCTTCCAACTTATACGCATTTCGAGCTGGCATCCCCACGACCTTATAAGGTCCTTCCCATTTTGGTGACATCTTGTTGATCCGATCCAAAAGGGTAAATTCGTTCCGACGCCAGACCAGTTCCCCGACAAAGAACTGTCGAGACTTGACTCGCTGATTATAATATCGGGCCGTTGCCAAGCGCATCCGAGCCTGGGCCTCCTCGGCATTCCGCCTCTTCTCTTCGACCAACTCCAAGTCCAGACGCCTCATTTGATTATTTGACAGAGGTTCATAATACCTCGTCCAATGGGATGCCACAGCTATTTCAACGGGAGCAACTGCTTCCGTGCCATAAACAAGGCCAAACGGAGTCTCCCCAGTTGATCGTTTGGGTGTTGTTCTAACAGCCCAAAGCACATTTTCCAGCTCATCCAGCCATTTGCCCTTCAAGGCAGGGACCCTCTTCTTCAGGCCGTCCATCACGATCTTGCTTGCTGACTCCACCTGTCCATTGGTTTGAGCATGATGGACAGAGGCTGTCCGATGCTCAATTTTCAGTTCCTCCAAGTGCTCCTTCCACTGTGCCCCGTTAAACGGAGGGTCGTTATCACTAATCAATACCTTAGGGATCCCGTATCGGGATATTATATGGGTCTGAAGGAATTTGAGGATATGGTTCCCCGTTTTCTTGGCCAGTGCTTTAGCCTCTATCCAATTCGAGAAATAATCAATAGCAGCAATCAAATATCGGCACTGACCTTTTGCAACTAGAATGGGTCCCACCAAATCGATTCCCCATTGCGCGAAGGGCCAAGCACTCTTGATGGAGGTCAGATCGGCAGCTGGAGCCACGATATTCGGGGCGTACCTTTAGCAAGCGTCACAGGATCGGACTAGCATCGTTGCCTCCTTGTACATCGAGGGCCAGTAATAGCCCAGGTTTAGCACTTTCCTCACGATAAATCGGGCACCTTCATGACAAGCCAAGTATCCTTCGTGCACCTCCCTAAGGATCCGATCTGTGTCAGGCTCAGCCACACATTTCAAGTAAGGAGTTAAATACCCCTTTTTATACAGCTGATTGTCCACCATCACATAATTGGGCGCGATTCGGCGTAATTTGCATGCTGCTGATTCAACATCGGGGACTGCTCCCGTAGTCAGGTACGCGCCTATCGGGGTCATCCAAGTGGGCTCCTCCGATCCGGTCTCGATGGCACATACCTCTGATTGATCGGTGGTTGACAAGATCACCTTCTCCAAGAAATGCACCTTCCGACTTTCATCAAGGGGTGCCCCCAAGGAGAACTTGCTCAAGGCATCCGCTTCCACATTATCCTCCCTAGGGATCGCCTCGATATCGAAGCTCTTGAAACTCTCCTTCAAGGTTTGCACCTCCCGAAGGTATTTTTTTCATCATCGGGCTCTTTGCTTCGTATCGCACCTGAACTTGGTTCACAATCAGGCTAGCATCGAACTTCTCCTTTAAGTGACCAACTCCCGTTCCTTTGGCAATCTTGAAGCCGGTGATGAGAGCCTCATATTGAGCTTCATTGTTGGTGGCCCTAAACGTAAGGCCAAGGCATATCGAAGGGGCTCGCCTCCGCCTGACGGTATCAGTACGAATCCTGCTCCCGATCCTTCTGAATTTGAGGAGCCATCGGTATACATCTCCCAAGTGGCTTCGTTATCGGGCTGTTCTGATTGCTCTGCCATCGGGGATTGCATGGTTGCCCCCTCTACAGGACCCGCTTCTTCTAGATTGGGGGCTGTAGACTCTGCTATGAAATCCGCCAACGCCTGGCCCTTAATAGCCGTTCTCAGAGCGAAGTGAATGCGGAACTCACTAAGCTCGACTACCCATTTCACTAATCTCCCCGACGCATCAGGTCGGTTCAAAAAATGTTTCAAGGGCTGATTCGTCAAAACGGTAATTTCATGCGCATGGAAGTAAGGTCTCAGCTTCCGAGCAATAATAATCAACGCATAAAGATACTTCTCAACGGCGGGATAATTCATTTCAGACTTGGCGAGTGCCTTGCTTACATAATAGACGGGGACTTGGGTTACCCTCTACGACTTTCACTAAGACAGAGCTAACAGTAAATTCATAAACAGCCAAATACAGATAGAGTGGCTCGCCTGGAATGGGCTTCGCCAACGGCGGGAGGGTGCGGAGGTGCTGCTTGAGTGCCTGGAACGCCTCTTCGCACTTGGCAGTCCACTCAAACTTCTTGTTGGACCTCAGCACTTCAAAGAACGGCATGGATCGATCATTTTCCTTGGACAGGAAGCGATTCATCGCGGCCAATAGGCCATTCAGCACCTGCACCTCCCGATGGTTCGTCGGGGACTTCATCTCCTCGATCGCCCTCAGCTTCTCAGGGTTCACCTCGATTCCCCTCTGGCTTACCATGAATCCCAGAAACATCCATGAGTGCACGCCGAAGGCACACTTGGTCGGGTTCAAGCGAACTTGATGAAGCCTCATCCGCTCAAACGCCGTGGCCAAGTGGTGGACATGATCCTCGGCCTGTCGGGACTTCACCAGCATGTCGTCCACATAGGCCTCCATCGTTTTTCCTAGCATATCCCCGAACAGCCGGTTCACCATCCTCTGATAAGTTGCACCTGCATTGATCAGTCCAAAAGGCATGACATCATAGTGATAGATGTCACTATCAGCATAAAAGGCGGTATGGGGGGCGTCCTCCTTGGACATCTTGATCTGATTATAGCCGGAGTAGGCATCCATAAAGCTCAGCAGCTCATGTCCCGATGTTGCATCCACCAGTTGGTCGATCCTCGGGAGCGGATAGCAATCCTTCAGGCATGCTTTGTTCAAGTCGCGGAAATCAACACACATCCGCCACTTTCCATTGCTCTTCTTCACCAGGACTGGGTTGGCGACCCAGGTCTGGAATCGGAGCTCCTTGATAAATCCAGCATCGAGCAACCTGCCAACCTCTTGCTGGATCGCAATCTTCTTGTCGGCACCCATCGGGCGCCTTCTCTGTGTAATCGGTTTGATCGCGGGGTCAATCTTCAGCTCATGAGTAATCACATCGGGGCTGATTCCTGGCATGTCACTCGGGGACCAAGCAAACAGCTCCTTGAACTCCTTCAACAGATCAATCAGTTCTCGGGCCGTCTCCTCAGTCAGAGGGGATCCGATTTTCACCTTCCTCTGAGGTCCATCAATCTCGACCTCCTTCAAATCCTCCATCGGGGCGGGACGCCCAAACTCCTCTCGGGGATCAGCATAAGTCTGGAAAAAAGTCATAGCCTCCCGATTCCTCCTTCGAGTGGCATTGACATAGCACTTCCTGGAGGCCACCTGATCGCCCTGGACCTCCCCGACTCCGTGATCGGTCGGAAACTTCATCTTCTGATGGACAGTTGAGGCAATTGCCCCTAGCGGGTTGATGGTGGTCCTCCCGATAATTGCATTATAAGTCCTCGCAGACTCGACCACCACGAACTCCACGTTCCTCTTCTTCGACTTCCAGCCACTACCGAACTCAACCGGTAAGGTAATCATCCCCACCGGGTAAGAGGTAGACCCGGAAAATCCGACCATCGGGAAGTCCGCACGCTTCAAGTCCTTCTTGGTTTTTCCCATGGCCTCCAGTGCATCCATGAACAAAATATCGGAGGAGCTCCCTCCATCTATCAAGATTTGCTTCATCTCGTACCCATCCACGTTCAGGGTCACGACCAAAGCATCATCCTGCGGGGTCTCCACACCTATCAGGTCCTCTGCTGAGAAGGGAATCACCATCTCTTCTTTCGGAGTCCCAGTTCGGGCCCTCTTGCCCAGCACCACAACAATAGGGATTCGAGAAGCATAGACCTCCCGAGATGCCGTGGTATCTCCTCCCGCAGCAAGTCCCCCATGAATCACATTAGTGGTCCCCCGCTTCTCTTTGCGGGCATTGGAAGACTCAGGCTTATCCTTTTTCGGGGATCGACCGCGGGATCGGGAACGGGACCGCGATCGGGACCGGGAACGGGATCGGCTCCGTCGCCCAGCCACAAATTCCTTGAGCTTTCCCTTCAGGATCAGCTTCTCAATCTCCTTCTTCAAATCCCGACAGTGGTTAGTGTCGTGACCGCTATCACGATGAAAACGACAATAACGATTGGTTCGGGCTCCCATGAACTCTCCATCCTTCTTTGGGGGGTACCTGGCGATACCCTGCCGGTCCATCACCGCCAACACAGCACCCATGGAGCAAATGAGAGGAGTGTAACGGTCCTCCCGCTTGCCTGACTTCGAGGGACGCTTGTCTTCCCTCCGATCGGAGCGGCCTCGACCCCGACTATTCTCGGGTTTATCTTTTCTCCTGCGATCGTTCGGGGGCTTGAACGACTGCTTCCCCTTGTTCGATTTCGGAGGATCGAGGTCTCCGGCAGCTATCTTCGACTCCTGGACGTCGATTTGCTGCTTCACCCTCTTCTGCAGCGCCTCCATGTTCCCCACAACCTTCTCAGCCACGCTGTGCATCAAGTCGGAACCATATGGTGCTGTGAGGTTCCTAATGAAGGTGCGGATGGTCTCTCCTTCCGACATCTCCTCATCAATCTCGTCCACGCTGGCAGTGTACCTCTGATAATAATGTGCCAGCGACTCATCGGGCCTCTGTACCACCTCAGCCAGGGACCTCGCGCTTTTCAGGAGACGCCGACGGCTCTGGTACTGCTGGATGAAATGATCATGCATCTGGGTCCAGGTAGAGTTGCATCCTGGGGGAAGGCTAAAGAACCACATCAGAGCCCTCTCACCAAGTGTGCCCGGGAACAGAACGCACACAATATCGTCATTCAGGGCTCTGCCTAGACAGGCCATGACATGCTTCTGGACATGGCGAACTGGATCTCCTTCGCCATCATACTTCTTGATTGTCGGGATACCAAGTCCTGGCGGGGCGGTGGTGTTCACCAATCGGGGGACAAAGGGATGAGTGGATCGATCCCTCAGCTCCGACATCATCTTCTTCTGGTCTACCATACAGATGTTTACAATCTTCACCACCTGGTCGGGGGTGATAGGACCATTAAGAGGGATGGTCCCATGCTGCACCAGTCCAGGCCCATCAATCACGAACTGCTCCGACTGAGCGGGCTCCTTGCCCTTGTCCTGGTGTTCGGGTTGGGCCTCCTGGCCGTCCCGATTCTCCTTCGGCGGAGGCGGAGGCAACTCCTCATCCTTCTTCTTGGCAGCCTCCCTTCGGTCCAGGAGGGCCTCCATAGTCTCAAGGAATATCGGCATGGCCTCCATTATAGCCTTCGTCAAGTCTACCTTTGTAGGAGCATCCTGGTCCCTCCTCATGACCTCTTCTCTGTCCTCCAACGAGTTTCGAACGGAATCCTCGCGATTGTCATGATGCCCCCTTGTTTGGGAACCAGCAGGGAGAGGATCATTCCGATCAACACTGCGTTCCGGCAGCTCTGAATTCAGAGTTCCAGCAGGATGACGGGAACCGCCGGATTGTCCTTGTTTCTTCTTCTGCTTGCCAGCCATCGATTGGGTAGAAGCTATCTTTGCTTTTTATTACGATTCCCACAGACGGCGCCAATGGTGGATCACGGTTGGAACTCCGGTACGTTCTTGACGGAAGTCCGAACTCCTTCTCTCCAAGTAATCCTGCAAGAAGGGGATAGACCGGGCGGTGACCCAGAATCCCTCTCCGATGCTTAAATGAGTATCTCAATGTAGGCTAGCAAGTATCACTATGTGAATGCCAATGTATCAATGCTGAGGTAACTCCTTCCTTTATATAGGGGAGGAGTTACCCCAGTTACCTGTTGCGATAACTGCTAGGGGCAGTTAGCCCACGTTCCGTTTATCTCGGCCACTTGCCCACGTTCCGTCTTTTCAGGCCACTTCCCCACTATGTTGATAGTCGGCGTGTTTCTCGGCCTCGTTCTCTGGTGGCAAGTCCCGACGGATGTCGGGGACTCCAGAGTTATTTCCTTTGGTCACCGCTCGGGGCCCCTCGTCATCAGGACAGGGCCAGCATTCTCAGGGATTCAATATCGGTGCCTACTTAAACGCATATCATCGGGGCCTACTCAAAGGCATGTCATCGGGGCCTACTCAAAGGCATATCATCGGGAGCGTACAGCTCATATGTCGGGACTGACCTTGTCGGGACTCCTCACATTGGCCTTCTAGGCCTCTTCTGGGGCCCAGTGGGCCTACTTCACCGTTTACTCGTCGTTAATGGGCCTAACGGCTATATCGAAACCCATCAAGGGGGATCCTCGAGGGTTCTGGGGACCTAGGCTCATAGATTCAAAACAAAGGCTAGCTTTGCCTTTATGCACGTACTACCCATTAACTCTAGAATCAAAAAACTTCGAAACATAAAGCACGACGGACAAGCGGCGGATTGGCGGTTGGGCTGACGAAAGAAGAGAATCCGGAGAGACGACGATGTATAGTGAAGAGAAGAATAAGTGCTAGAGTTGTCTCTAAGTTTAAGAAGAAAAGTTTTTTAAAAAAATTCCGGCTTCAGTTTTTATATAGCTGAACTGTTTGAGAACGGATCCGGAGTGAACCGATTCGAACGGTCCAGTTCTAGACCAGTTCGAAACTAGTCTGCCCGAACAGGTTTTTTTGCTCATCCCTAGTCCTAATAGACTCCATTTTTTAATTTTTTGAATGTGGAAATTCACACAGGTTCGTGGATCATTAAGAGCTTGACTAGCTCGGCGCAAATGATAGCTAAGAAAATTGTAATCAATAATTAACAATTCGGGAATGGGGCTTTTGGGGTACCTAGCTTCAGTTTTGTATTTCCTGGGTGGCTCAAGCCGCTGTTATTAGGAAACATTCATGGCTAGGATTTCGTTCTACGTTGGAACGTACATAATTAGTCATACATAAGGGTCGTATCGACGAAACGTGTTTTATAATGTGGGTGCCATTTCGACCATGGGAGTTAAATGCTCAGTTTTGTTAGGCATAATTTTATTAAATTCTTGAAACGCAATATTTACTCTACCGAGCGTGCAAAACCGATCTCGATAGTTGACTGCGATATGTTATCAAAGTATCCTAAGTACTTCTATCTTTTTCCTGAGATTTGTTTCAATGTTCGCTGCTTTGGTCTTGGATCGCCGGATAAAGAAAATGTCCATAGTTAGTGTATGAGAATGATGATCAATAACCATCGTGAGTATCATAGTCATTTGGTCACTAGGTGACCAACAACCCGAATATGTATTAGGTTGTGAACATTTGTGTGGATGGTCCTGGAGTTTCTGATCCTATAGGATTGGACCTATGAAACATACACAACTGATCAAGGATGCAAGGCAGATTTTTTTTCTTTTTTACAGGTACAATTGGTTGTGTGCAAACACTACGATACTCCCAACAGATGAGTAGCACAGTTATGTTAGTGTTCGCCAGTCGCACGGCAAACCTTGTATGAAGAGAATGGAAGTAAGGACATTGAAATTGAGTTAGAGGTAAATAAGCACCCTCTTATTCGGGCGAGAGGGAACTGTTGGCAATTGGAACAATTTGGCTGCCCTTCATGGTAGCCCATTAACCAAACCAATTGAGGTGTAATTTAATTAGAGAAATTAAACCTAATTAAAAGGTATGCATGTCGAATTAATTAAGGTTAATGGACCTATTGGACCTTCTCATTAACTATAAGAATTAAGGTCCATTAGAGTGGACCAATGCATAATTCAGTTCGGCTCTAAGGATTACTTGGATGTTAAGTTTAACCTCCTTATGTAAAGGGATGTATATATATATGGTAACCCTAAAGATATATATGGTAATTCTATATATATAATTGTATATGGATGATTATATATATATATTATATATTATATATTCTATTCCATTATAGTAAATCTATATATAGTAACTAGTGATTATATATATATATATAAAGGACTTAATATATACTTTTTATGTATCTTCGGTGTTCTATATCTTCGAAATAAATCACTCCCTCCCCTATATTTATATAGGTTCAGCCAAACCCTTCTAGGAACATTCATTATTATGCAATTAATCATTCGCATCACCAATAGAGAGTTGAGACAAGCCTATTATCCTAGAACTCCTAGTCTAATTTCTGCCATATGTGCGGTTTAGTTTTTGGAGCCTAGAGCCCACATTTCTGTGTGGTTCGATATTGAGGGGCTCTTGTTGGCGAGCCGCAATACAGCCTTGTTGAAGACTCTTGGCATAGAGAATGCCTCGAAGATACAAGCGTAGAGTAAACTACGCGGGTAGGCCACTTCTTTGAGTAGAAGATCTATCAGGATAATATCTCCACTATCAGTTAGTAATCTAGTTTAGTTTATCGAATTGTTTGTGATTATCCATTATTTCATATAACTATAACATATAATACAAAATGCAGAATGAGTATCGCAATGTTGGGTCATGGTCCTCAAACTATCATTTCCTGCAGGAATAATTTTTGTCATTCCAATAATTGTATTCGGGTTGATTCTCGGCGGATAACGGTTTTGCATAGTGTTCCATTTGCAAACATTTAGTAAAGTTTTCGGGTTGAATGGGGGGGTGTACCACTTATTTCTTCTTCACACTATGTCCCCTAGAAAGAATCTTCAAGTTGTTATAATAGTTTGTATTTAAATTAGTTGGAACAAACCAATACAATTTCATCAATTTTCGTATTGGTCTTTACAATGTCTTTGGTCAACTTATAAGATTCTCTAGTAAACACAATAGTTGTTCCACTTTTACGACACACTTTTTTAGTACTTATAAACCCAGAATCCACGGTGGATCTTGTTATAAGTCTTAATTAGGGGATTTCCACGACATGACTACACCTTTTAGGGTAAACATTCACCCACACGTGGATTCTGAGTCTCTCGATTCAGATATCCAAATAATATTGCTATAAACTTCAATTATGCTTAGATATCTTATATAATGCACCCTATAAATACGAGTGTGTCTCGGGTACCTTAGTAACCTGACGATCTCGTCCCAGTGATCTATACTTGGGTTACTCGTATATATACTCAACACGCACACAACATTTTCTATATCATGCCTTGTACATATCATCTAGTACAACACAGTTCCAATAATTGTAGCGTACTCAATTTGAGAGATACCTTCTACTTTGTTTTTTCAAGTATTCGCTTAGATCCACTGGAGTGTTGACCTCTCTCTTGTCGTCCTTGTTAAATTTTTCTAATATCTTATCGATATAATAAGTTTGACATTGAGCAGTTTCTACTGAGGTTCTTTTTATATTTATCACGAGGACCACATCAACAAGGCACATATCTTTCATGTCAAATATTAAATTCAATATGCTTGGTGGATCAAACCATTTCATTGTTACTCCTGATGATAAGCATGTCATCGACATAAAGACACAAAATTACACAACCTTTGTCAGAGTCTTTCATATAAATGCACTTGTCGCATTCATTCTAAAGCTCTTCTCTATCATGACACTGTCATACTTGATGTCATTGTTCTGGTAAATGTTTAAAAAAATGACTTGATGAGTTTAAATACTTTCTTTTATTGTCTTGGAGAAGAGAAACTTCTAGTTGTTCAATATAGATATCTTCCTTCAAACCTCTCATTCATAAAAGTTGTCTTCATTCTCTTTTGTGAACTTCAAAAGTTCGTATTTCTTTTATTGTCCAGGAGAAGAGAAACCTCTAGTTGTTCAATATAGATATCTTCATTCAATTCATTCATAAAAGTTGTCTTAATTCTCTTTTGTGAACTTCAAGAGTTAGTAGAGCTGCAATTGCAAGTACCATCTGGATAGATATGATTCTCGTCACGGGCGAATACATGTCATAATAATAAATCCCTTACACCTCTCTTTTGTTAGCATCTGGTGACTAGGCGCCGCAATTTGTAGCCCATTAAAATGTATATGTTACCTAAAAAATTGGGTAAATGTCAAATTAGGAAAATTGGGCTTGACCCAAATTCCAATTGACATGAGAGGCCCAAAATATTGGGCCTCCCTTATACATGGCAGGCCGAAACTTTGGTGGTAGGGGCAACGTGAACTTTTGTCCACTTTGCTCCTCCTATAAATAAAGGGTGTTAGGGTTTTATTTGGGGTAATTCACAATTCCTCCTAAGTGGTGATTAACCCTCCCCCCTATAACATAGTTTCGGCCGAACCATATTGCACTACCAGGGGTGTGCCAATTTTCTTAGACCAAATTACTCCGGCGATCCGTCCCTGTCAAGAATCGATCAGAGGCTTTGCTGTCGAGACAATACCGCGTAGGATTTCCTTAACAAGAACTTCTACGGGTTCCGTCCGGTTGGTCGTGAACTCCATCAACAGGATCCTTGGGGACTACAGAAAGGGTTTAATGTATGTGCATATCTTCCGCTACATAATTCTGATTACAAGCATGTACCTTGTTTATGTTTCCGTAGTAATCTGCCCCCTAATCAAACAGTGTTATCAGAGCTTGTGTTTGAATTTCTTGATTTTGATAAATTGATGTTCTTGAAAATTTAAATTTTTGGCAGAGAATTTAAATTTGTGACTTTTGAAATTTTTGAAATTTTAAGTTGATGGTGCCGAAATTTTCATGATGTTCTTAGTAAAATCTGATGTTCATGATCTTCAAGAAAAATGAGACTTTTATCAAAATCAAACATTGAATTGTAGATCTTATTAAAGTTTGATCTTGAAATTTGACCACTTGTCTCTAATTATGTGTTTCAGACGAACCTTAGGAAAATAAAAAGGTAATATTTTTAATTTCTTAGGCCCCAAGTAAGCAAGTTTCGGCCGAAAGTATTAGTATTATTGTTACCATATTTTAATTTTTTATTAAGGGTAACAATATATCTATAAATGGAAACATAATGATAGGCTCATATTAAATATAAAGAAATATATAAGTATCAATATATCTAGCTACTTTATAGAGATAAAGATATTATTGATAGATTTAGTTACCTAAAAGATTAAGAAAATATATTGTCATATATTTGTTTCCCCATTAAAGATATTGACAATAAATAAAATATATATAGGTATGTGCCGAAATTTATATATATAATATATATATATTGTAGATTGATTTTGACTTATAGATAGAATCTTGGCAATAAATATATATATATATATATATATATATATATATATATATATATGTTTATTTATGTGTGCCGAAATATATATATATATATATGCACTATTGGAAATTATTTTACATAGTTAATAATTCTTGGAGGCTAAGTTAAGGTTTTTAGTGGACTTTAAAACCCTACTTAGCCCATAAGATTATTTCGGCCCAACCCTATGGATTTAATGGGCTGGTCCAATTTGCTAAACCGGATAGGAATAAAACCAAACCGGATTTTCTTAATGAGTTCGACGTAGTCGGGTTGGGTCGAACCGGGGTAAATAAGTGGACCTAACCGAACCGGTTTTGTGTGTTGAACCGAACCCTATTTTATTGGACCGGTTCGGAACGAACTGAACCGGATTTATTTGACCCGAACCGAACCGGACCGAAATTGACTAAACCGAACCGGATTTTCAAAATCGAATTCAAGTCAATTTATAAAATGGGATGGTCATGTTTTAAAATCTCAATGTTTTTTAACTTTAATTAGTCTACACGGTGCTCGAAGGTTTAAAACTTTCATGTTTTAATTAAACTTTAATGCGTTGTTTCGATTATGGGGATGGATCTTGGAATGCATGATTTTGGGACTGGATTAATTAGTGGGCTGAATTGCAGTTGTTTACTTTTCGTGACATATAATTATTTGAACTGTTGTCTTGACAAAGTCAAGCTAGCTGGATGTTGGGGGCAGAGCCCTGGTTAAATATATAGTTTGCGCACTAGGACAGACATGTTGTGATGGTTGTGATTGCTTAGGATTCTTTTCTAGAAACACACATGATTAATTGTAAGCATGAATTGCAAGTCAGACCCTAATATTATAAAAACAAAAGCTAGTTGCCAAATATGCATATGTGATGTGGAAGTTTCCATGTATGATACGTATGTTTGAATGTTGAGGATGTAGTTGCATGTGATAGTTTACTTGGAAAGTAGAATTATATATGTGCTAGCATGAGTTCCTCGGAGCATTAGACGCGTGACGCGTATGCATGATGTGTGGTTTAGTTGATGAATTTGGCTTGCTATGATAATTTGCTTGTGAAGTAGAATTATATATGCATGCGTAAGTTCATCAGAAGATTTTTAAATAAAAAAGAGACTTGGGAAAGCCAGGATTGGGTATGCTTATTTTAAAGTATCTGTTCCGGTAATTTGCGAATAAAACCATTTTTAATAGGCTGATCTATTGGATTAAAGACGACGGTAATGTGAACTCTTTCACAAACCCCTTCCCTCGGTTTACTGGCGGTCGGTTGGTTTGGATGGTTGATGAATCATTATTTGTCGTATTCCATCTTAATAGATATCTGATGTATGCAATTCTTTCTCAAAATGTTATTGTCTCCCTGATTATCAACGTGTTCGTATGAATTAGTTGAATGAGTGCAATTCGACATTCCTAGCAATCTTGATGGTGGAAATTATGATGAATAAAAGGAGTATGTGTTGAACTCTCTGCTACGATTCCGAAAAGTGGAGAGGACAACTACAGATGTATATATTAGTCTGTATAATTCTGAAAATGAGAGATGAATGTGATAATTTGTTTCCCCGAGAATGGGAGTAAGTTCTTTGATAATCTGAACGCGTATGTGGTGATACATTCAACTCTGGATAAAGGGGTTGAAGAATACTTCAATTGCAACCAATGTTACAGCTTGCTGTCCCTTTCATCCGCCTCGGTGGAAGCAAAGATGTTAAAGATAGAAATGTTTTGGTTGAATGTGATCGTCTTCTCTCTTTCCATGGATGCTGGTGTAAAATCCGCTCGAGACATTTGCGATGAAAGGTCAACATGGAAGAGATGTATATGGGAGTCCGATGTTTAAGGGACTCACTTACCATGAGTCTAGTCAGGTATAGTAACCACAGTAGTAAAGGGACAACCTCCTCTGCTCACCATAGTGATTCGAAAGAAACCAACCATGATCCGCATATCATGAAGAGAACTGGACCAAATAGATCATATACGATAATCCGGTGGGTTAAACCCCGGTGATAAAGTGTGTCCCAAGTACTCCTCGTATGTCATTAGTATAAAGCTGGAAAATGTTTTATACGGACACAAATCATTTGATGTGATTCATTTGTGAATTTACTCAGGTGTAATGTTCAACATGACTCAAAGTTCTCGACTATATGTGCGATAAGCATATATCAAATACACGACTTTCAGATCAAGAACCATACCGTTATCATTTATCGTTCTTTGTTCGTTTCAATTACTAAAACTTTGGTTATTTTGAGATTCGAAGATATTGAATAAAGTAATTGTCGCTCGATTCGTAGCACAATTTTCTTATAAATTTAAAGGCCCAGTAAAAAGGGAACGATCCGAAACAAAAGTTCATACCCACGGGTTTGAACCTAAATTTTTTCGGCCAGGAAAAGAGGGTGAATGACACGAAACGACACACATACTCCGTCATCTCAGCCGGGACAACTGAGCTGAATAAACCCATCAATTGCGTAGCTAGATCGAAAGATTTAGTATTTCTTATTTGTTAGTACTCCATTATATGATAAATTCCGTAAGGATGAACATGTTCGACACCGATTAAATTAAATTAAATTAAATTTTGGAAAGAAAGGATTTATACCATGGGTTACACCTGGAATAGGCGCCACAGGCACGTGTAACTCGAAACACGGAACACATCGTTTTCAGAGTACGAATTTAATGATGAAGTGTTTTTGAATGAATGCTGAATTTTCATTTCCCTCCTTTATTTTGGAATATTTCAATCAATGCTTACACGATGAACTCGTAAAGCATAAGCTGACGCATAAGGCGAAAGCCCAATGCACAGTTCTAAGATGAATAAGTCTTTGGGATGAATTATCCAATAAAAAGGATGATGTCGGTAAAATGACTCTCCCACTAAATGCCTTGAAAGAGAAGTTTGGCAAGACATTCACTTCGATAACACACTTCATCAAACAAAATCGGTCTAACACGCCGCCATAAAAGCTAAAAGGAATGAGGACTGGGCGTCGTAATTAGTAGTCCATTAATATGTATACGTTACCTAAGAAATTGGGTAAATGTCACATTAGGGAAATTGGGCTTGACCCAAATCCCAATTGACATGAGAGGCCAAAAATATTGGTCCTCCCATATACATGGCCGGCCGAAACTTTGGTGGTAGTGGCAAAGTGAACTTTTGTCCACTTTACTCCTCCTATAAATAAAGGGTGTTAGGGTTTTATTTGGGGTAATTCACAATTCCTCCTAACTGGTGATTTGAGAGAAAACCCTCCCCCCTAGAACATAGTTTCGGCCGAACCATATTGCACCACCTAGGGTGTGCCAATTTGCTTAGAGCAAATCACTCCGGAGATCCGTCCCTGCCAAGAATCGAATAAAGGCTTTGCTTTTGAGACAATACTGCGTAGAACTTCCTTAACAAGAACTTCTATGGGTTCCGTCTGGCGGGTCGTGAACTCCCTCAGCAGGATCCTTAGGGACTACGAAAAGGGTTTAAGGTATGTGCATATCTTCCGCTGCGTAATTCTGATTACAAGCATGTACCTTGTTTATGTTTCCGTAGTAATCTGCCCCGTAATCCAACATCTTTAACCATTGATTACAAGTCTTGTTTTATACTTGTCAATTGAATCATCTTTTTTCATCTTCCGTTTAAAAATTCATTTATAGCATAGCCGCTTGCTTCCATGAGGAGGAACTGTAAGCCACATGGTATTATATTGCAGGAGGATTCAATATTACTATTGACCGCCTCGTTCATAGAAAACCTTATGTAGAGTTTACGACTACTTAAAAGGTTTAAGGTTCAAAATCCAGCATTTAGGCCATAAACACTGGTCACCGAATTAACAATTATATTCCTTTTATTTCCCTCGAGTTTGACATTGGTCTCGACTTGAACAAATTCACTATGTTCTTAGTCTTGCATATTTTCTACAAGTAGTCTTATCAGACCATCTTTAAGAACTTGGTTCTCTTCTAGACTTAGCTGAAATACATTATTAACAAATTTGCATATCGTAGTTTTGTGTATATCCATAATAATTAAATCATGCACACCTCTGTTGGATCACGGGTGAAGCTCCGTTACGTCCTTGACGGAATGTTCGGACTCCTAAGCTCCGCGTGGTCCTGCACAAGGGGATGACCTGGGTGGTGACCCAGAATCCCTCTCCGATGCTTAAATGAGTACAGTAATCAATGGGGTGGTAAGCCAAAGTCTAAGCTCGTAATTCAATTAGGGTTTTCTGGGGTAACTTCCTCCTTTATATAGGAGACGAAGTCACCCAGAGTTACCTGGGGCCAGGCTTGGCCGTTATGGTCATGATTCCGTATATCTCGGGGGATTCCGTATAATTCGCCCCACGCTCCGCGTATCTTACCCATACTCCGTGTATCTCGGGCACGCCCTGCGTATCTCGGGGAAACTTATCCGTTATCTTCAACCGTCTCCCACTACTCTACCTGGTAGGCGGGTTTCTCGGTCTTATCCTCTGATCCCAAGTCCTAACTCCTGTCGGGGACTCCAGAGTTGTTCCATTCTAGATCACCACCCAGGACCTTCAGTCTCTGCGGGACAGGTCCAGCCTCTGCGGGGCTTTATCATCGGAGCCTTTATCAAGGCATATCGGGGCCTACTCAGAGGCTTCTTATCGGGAGCGTACAGCTCTTATGTCGGGCCCGCCTACGTCGGGGCTCTTCGTACTGGACCTCTGGGCCTTCCGGGCCTTTACGAGGCCCACTGGACTTACTTGCCGTCCATTGGATGTTTAACGGGGCTAACGATTGCTATCGGAACCCATCATTTGCCCCCAAGACATGGGGGACTTTTAGTCCATCGTGTCTTCTGATCTCATGCCTGCCAATCTTATCATCGGAGGTTTTCGCCTTTATATCTTCCGATACCACCGTCGGGACCTTCTACCTTCGCAATTTCGGATACCTCAGTTAGAGGCTTTTGTCTTTGTATCCTCCGATGCCACCGTCGGAGGTTCTGATCTTCGCGTGTAATTGTCATGTGTCAGAGTCTCTTTCTCATGATTACTCTGGGCCCCATGTGTAGTTGCCAAATCCGAGGAGTCTCCTCAGCTATTGCAGCATTAAATGCCTGAGGATAGAGAAACGACGTTCGAACTAGCGTGACTGTTGTTTTCTGAAAAAGGCGATTGTGACGTCACGCACGTCTCCTCCGTGCCTATAATCTCGTCGATTGAGATCGTGTCGTTTTCTCTTCAACGGTTCAGATCAAGCCCATCCAGCTGTCTCTTCTGTACCGTTCCATAGTTCAATGGTCCTGATCCAGTCGTTTCGTCTTCAACGGTCACGATTATATTCCTCCATTTGCCTTTTTAGCCTATAAAAGGGAGGACCTTGATCTTATTCACTTCTTCTGCGTTCTTTGACTCTCAGTCCTCTTTGCATTCGAAGTTCTTCTCCAAGCTCTTCCTGGGGTTCCAAGTGATCAAGGCCCCTTCGTCTTCTCCTTTTCTTCATTTTCCGACCATCAATCATGTCTGGTAAGGGCTTCTTTCCATGTTTTCATAATCTACGTACTGTTTTTATTCCTCTTTTCTCAATTCTCCCTGTCTGTAATTGTTTTAGACGAGGCTAGTTCTGAGGTTAGGGCTCCTTTCTTCTTTGAATATGCTGTCAATGAAATATCCGAGGGTTCATATGAGACAGCCCTTAGGGAGGGGTGTATTACCTCGGATTGGGAGCCTCGCTTCCCCTATGGGTCCCAGTCTGCTGGTAGGAGGAAGCACATTATCACGCCTCCTCGAGCGGGCGAAACCTATGTCTCTACTGGACAAATAAGTGCGGGGATTCGGTTCCCCTTCTGCGGAACCCTGGTGGAGATGTGTAATTTTTACAAAACACATCCTTGCACCTTCTCTCCGCACGCCATCCGCGTGTGGAATGCTTTCCAACTTCTGTGTCACCGCCAACAATGGACATACAGTCTCCTACTATTCCGTACCTTCTACGGCATGAAGTGCAACAAAGCCGGTGTTTGTTCCTTCTCCCCCCGACTTCCCAAATGGACAAGGGAGCAACTCTCACGCTACGGCTGGGATAATGAGACCTGGAAGTTTCACAAGGATCGGATCTTGATTCGCGACTCTGGCTCCGATAATAGTGGCTGGAAGAAATATTACTTCTTTGTTCAGCATAGTTCTGTCCCCTGGCCTCGATGGGAGGTCGTGGCGGATCCTGCCCCCAAGCTCCAAGATTACTCCGAGGATGACCTCAATACCCTCCAGATGGTTCAACTCTACCGCTGGGGGGATAACTTCATACCCCTTGATGCCAACAGGCTCCAAGAGAGGGACCTGATCACCATCGGAATCCGACTCCTCGATTCTGTTTCCAAGGATTTAGTCATCTGGGTAATATTTCTAACTGTTTTATTTTTACCTTTTTGCAGCCAAGAAGGCTTCTCTGTTGACTCATCTCGTTATGAAGCAGGGCGAGACTGATGCTGTACAAAGCGGTTCCAGGCGGAAGCGCAAGTTGGTGAAGAAAGGGGCTTCCTCCTCAACTCCCCTAGCTGCTGCTTCTCCAACTGATGAGCGTGTCGTGGCCAAGAAGGCCAGGCGGGAGGAGATTGATCAGGCCTTTGGGGTCGCCACCGTCGAGGAAGGTAAGCGCGTTCGTCGTGCGATTACAAAATATAAAAAATTAATTCCCAAGGAGTTTATCCCCGCCGATCGAAAGACACGGGTTCGAGAGATTAAGTTCGTCCTTCAAGGAGAGATTCCTCATGTTATTGAGGCGGGATACTACAACGTCCTTGGGAAGAAACAATATTTCGATCGTCAGATCATCTGGTGCCCAGAGGGCATTCTTCCTGACTTCATTCGTCCCACTGCCACAGGTCCCTCGGAAGCTCCAGTTCCGACAGAGGCCATCATTCCGGCGGAGGATGCCGCTCCGCAAGAGCTGCTGCTGGAGGACGTCCCGGCGGAGACTCCGTTCCGTCCGGTGACTCACTTGGAAGCTTCTCCATCCGTCGAGGAGCTTGAAGAGGGGGGCCTGGTTCCCCGTGGCCGGTCGAGGTCTAGGAGCACAAGGCCCGTTGCCAGGGATGTATCCAAGAGTCCTCCTCCCATTCTTCGTACTCCAACTCCCGAGCCACCAGCTGAGGTGGCTCCTCCGGCTGAGGGTTCCGGGACTATCCCTCTTTTCCCTGTGGATGAAAATCTTTACAAGGTTTTCACCCCCGACCAGGCGATGTTGCCCTGGAATCCGATCGAGTCCCTCCGCGGAATTCCTCTCCGACGGGGGAATCTTGATCCTGGCCTGGCCCTGCATCTTCTGGCGGGGTCAATTCCTCCAGCCTTGAGGCGACCCTTGTCCTTTGCTCGGGAGGACCTGGAGGAGGATATCCGCGATATGGCTATCCGCCGATTGGAGGTAAAATCTTACCTTTGCTTTATCTTCTTCTTCCATAGTACCTCCGATTTCTGAAACTTTGTTTTCCCTTCTTTTAGGATACCGCCAACCAACAACGCTGTTTCGGGCTTATCCTGGCCCTGAAGGGTGCTTTGGAGGAGGCTCGGGCCCAAGCGAACCCTGAAGCTTTAGCCAAGCTTCAAATGGAGCGTGATGAGGCGGTGGCGGCTGAAAATAAGATGGCTAAGGAGAAGGCTCTCCTCGATGACATGGCCACAAGCCTGCTCAAGAAAGTCCACGACCATGAGGCCGTCATGCGTCGAGATCAGAAGATGGCCCGACTGGAGCATCAGCGGAATGAGCAAGAGAAGCAGCAGCTCATTCACGAGAAAAACGTCTCCGCTGATCTCCTCGCGGAGGCCAAGGCGAAGTTTGAGATGGAGAGGGCTGAGTTTTCTACCAAACTTGCTGAGGCCAAGGCTCAGGGTCTCGAGGAAGGCCGTCTGCAAGGCTGCGCGGAGGGTCGTCTTCAGGGTCACAAGGAGTATCGGGACTCCGAGGAATTCAAGCTGGCTGCTGTGGAGTTCTGCAAATCCGAGGTGGAGGACGTTTTGTTCAACGCCGTCGAGGAACTCTATACGGCCTACGCGGATTCCATCGACTTTACAAAGTCGGAGACCCTAGCTCCTATTGCAGAGAAGTACTTCAACCTTCCCGCGGAGAGTGAAGAGGCTGTTGCTGTGGATCCGACTCCGCCGACTGTGGAGCCTTCTGCCCAAGCCCCTCCAAGTCTTGCTCCTTCCGACGCTGCTGAGGATCCATCCCTCCACAAGGACCAAGTTTAATGCTTTATATCTTTAGTCCTTGTTGCTTTTCTCCTTTATCCTCTGTATCGAACCCTTTTCGGCCTTTGAGCCTTTATCTTTTTTGGTATTGATGATCATTTGCACTTTATCTAAAGCGGCTTAAAATTCGTTACTCAGAACGTTCCGATGCATTATTACAATGACTCCATACGTCTAAGATCGGGACTTCACCATTTAAGGTTTCTCGTCCAAATCGGGACTTCACCACTTAAGGTTTCTCGTCCAAAATCGGGACTTTACCACTTAAGGTTTCTCGTCCAAAATCGGGACTTTACCACTTAAGGTTTCTCGTCCCTGCCTTTCAAGGCCATGTTCGTGCCCCCTAGGGCTTTTATCGCGTCTCTACTGGACGTCTTTATTCGTACCTGTTAAGGCTTTTTCATACCCGTTAAGGCTTTTGGCCGCATCATATAGACGACTTACGCGGACCCATCTGGGCCTTTTCGTACCTAGGCTTTTGATTGCATCATATAGACGACTTACGTGTACCCCGTAGGGCTTTTGTCCATACCTGTTAAGGCTTTTGGCCGCGCCATATAGGCGACTTATGCGTCCCCCGCGGGGCTTTCATCGTACCTCGGAAGGCTTTTGTTGCGCCACTCAGGACGTCTTATTAACAGTGAGAATAAATACGAAAGCATTTTAATCGGAAGGCAACTTCTTTTATTCACTAATAATTCAAAGTAGGCTTACATCGGATTTTATTGGTAGACAATTTGCGCCATTCGTGGCGGCTTCATATCAAACATGATACTTCCTCAAATGTTCACCACTGAAGGAATGCTTCAACGTCTTGCCTTCGAGATCCTCTAACTTGTATGCATTGGGCACTGGCATCCCCACGATCTTGTAGGGTCCCTCCCATTTTGGTGACAGCTTGTTGATCTGATCTTGATGAACAAACTCATTCCTCCGCCAGACAAGTTCTCCCACGAAGAATTGTCGGGACCTGACACGCCGATTGTAATATCGGGCTGTTGCCAGTCGCATTCGAGCCTGGACTTCATCAGCCTTCCACCTCTTCTCCTCGAGTAGGTCTAAGTCCAGACGTCTCATCTCCTCATTTGTCAGAGGCTCGTAGTATTTCGCGCGATGGGACGCCACCGCTATTTCCACGGGAGCAACTGCCTCCGTGCCATAAACTAGGCCAAACGGAGTTTCTCCTGTTGATTGCTTGGGTGTTGTTCTCACAGCCCATAGCACATTCTCGAGCTCATCCAGCCAATGGCCCTGCAAGGCATAGACTCTCTTCTTCAAGCCATCCATCACGATCTTGTTGGCTGACTCTACCTGGCCATTGGTCTGGGCGTGGCGGACTGAAGCGGTCCGATGCTCAATATTCAATTCTTCCAAGTATTCCTTCAACTGGGCTCCGTTGAACGGAGGGCCGTTGTCGCTGATCAGTACTCGCGGGACCCCATACCGGGATATGATCTGAGTCTGAAGGAACCTGAGGATCTGCTGCCCCGTTGTTCTAGCCAACGCTTTGGCCTCTATCCACTTTGAGAAGTAGTCAATGGCCACGAGTAAGTACTTGCACTGACCTCTCGCTTGAGGGAGTGGTCCCACCAAGTCAATTCCCCATTGCGCGAAGGGCCATGCACTGCTGATGGGCATCAGGTCCGCGGCGGGAGCTACGATATTTGGGGCGTACCTCTGGCATGCATCACAGGATTGGACCATCGCCGTCGCTTCTTTGTTCATCGAGGGCCAGTAGTAACCTAAGTTCAACGCTTTCCTTACTAGGGATCGGGCCCCTTCATGGCAGGCCGCGACTCCTTCGTGAAGCTCCCTCAAGATCCGATTTGTATCAGGCTCTGCTACACATTTTAAGAAAGGCTTTACGTACCCTTTTTTGTATAACTGGTTGTCCACCATCGCGTAGTTGTCTGCAATCCGCCGTACCCTGACGGCTGCCGTTTTATCGTCGGGGAGTACTCCCGTAGTCAGGTACGTGACCATCGGGGTCATCCAGGTGGGCTCCCCCTCTTCTTCCGATCTTGTCCCCACAGCACAGACCTCCACCGGGTCGATGTTTGAGATGATCACCCTCTCTAGGAAATGCACCCTCCGATTCTCCTCGGGGGCCACTCCCAGAGCAAATTTGCTCAAGGCATCTGCTTCCGTGTTTTCTTCCCTTGGGATCGCCTCGATATCGAAGCTTTTGAAGTTCCCCTTCAAAGTCTGTACCTCGTGCAAATATTTCTTCATCGTCGGGCTCTTAGCTTCATAGTTCCCCTGGACTTGATTTACAACCAAGCTAGCATCACACTTCACTTTTAGATGGTCGACCCCCGTACCCTTGGCAATCTTGAGGCCTGTGATGAGAGCCTCATACTCTGCTTCGTTGTTGGTGGCTTTGAATGTCAATGCCAGGGCATATCGTAAAGGCTCGCCTCCGTCGGGTGGTATCAATACGAATCCTGCCCCCGAGCCCTCTACACTTGATGAACCATCAGTGTACATCTCCCACGTATTCCCCTCATTCGGCTGTTCTGGCTGCTGTTCTGTTGTCGGGACCTCTTCCATGGTTGCCCCCTCTGCGGGACCCGTTGCTTCTAGATCGGGTGCCGTAGACTCAGCTATAAAATCTGCCAATGCCTGGCCCTTAATAGCGGTTCTCGGAGCGAAATGAATGCGGAACTCCGTCAGCTCAATGGCCCATTTTACTAATCTCCCCGACGCCTCCGGTCGGTTCAAAAAGTGTTTCAAGGGCTGGTTCGTCAATACCGTGACTTCATGGGCATGGAAGTAAGGTCGCAGTTTTCGAGCGGCAATAATCAACGCGAAGAGATACTTCTCAATAGCGGGATAATTTATTTCAGACTTGGCCAATGCCTTGCTTACATAATAGATGGGCACTTGGTTGCCTTTGACAATCTTAATCAAAACAGAACTAACAGCTACATCAGAAACAGCCAAATAGAGATAAAGTGGCTCGCCTGGGACTGGTTTCGCCAGCGGCGGAAGGGTACGAAGATGCTGCTTGAGTGCTTGGAATGCCTCCTCGCACTTGTTGGTCCACTCGAACTTCTTGTTGGCCCTTAGCACATCAAAGAATGGCATAGCTCGATCGCTCGCCTTGGATAGAAAGCGATTCATTGCGGCCAACCGGCCATTCAGTACCTGGACCTCCCGATGATTCTTCGGGGACTGCATCTCTTCGATTGCTCGCAACTTCTCGGGGTTCACCTCGATTCCTCTCTGGCTCACCATGAATCCTAGGAACTTTCCCGAGTTCACCCCAAAGGCACATTTGTCGGGATTCAGCCGAACCTGATGAAACTTCATCCGCTCAAATGCTGCCGCCAAATTTTGGACATGGTCTCCTGCTTGTCGGGATTTCACCAGCATGTCGTCCACATACGCCTCCATGGTTTTCCCCAACATATCTCCGAACAACTTGTTCACCATCCGCTGGTAAGTTGCTCCGGCATTGATCAATCCGAAAGGCATCACGTCATAGTGGTAGACATCGCTGTCGGCGTAGAAGGCTGTATGGGGGGCATCCTCCTTTGCCATCTTGATTTGGTTGTACCCGGAATAGGCATCCATGAAGCTCAGCAGCTCATGTCCCGATGTAGCGTCTACCAGCTGGTCAATCCTTGGGAGCGGGTAGCAGTCCTTCGGGCAGGCTTTGTTCAAATCGCGGAAGTCAACACACATCCGCCACCTCCCGTTACTCTTTCGCACCAGCACTGGGTTAGCCACCCAAGTCTGGAATCGGAGCTCCTTGATGAACCCAGCATCGAGCAGTCTGCCAACCTCCTGCTGAATCGCGATCCTCTTGTCTGCGCCCATCGGACGCCTCCTCTGCGCGATAGGCTTGATCGCGGGGTCAATCTTGAGCTCGTGCACTATCACGTCGGGACTGATTCCTGGCATATCACTTGGGGACCAGGCAAACAGCTCCTTGAACTCCTTCAAGAGCTCGATCAACTCTCGTGCTCTTTCATCCGACAGGGCAGAGCCGATTTTCACCTTCCGCTGAGGCCCATCGATTTCCACTTCCTTCAAATCCTCCATGGGGGCGGGACGCCCATACTCTTCTCGAGGATCGGTATCTGTCTGAAGAACAGTCATGGTCTCCCTCCTTCTTCGTCGGGTGGCATTAACATAGCATTTCCGCGACGCCACCTGGTCACCCTTGACCTCTCCTACTCCGTTATCAGTTGGGAACTTCATCTTCTGATGGACCGTTGAGGCGACTGCCATGAGGGGGTTGATAGTGGTCCTCCCAATGATCGCGTTATATGCCCCCGCGGACTCCACCACGACGAAATCTACGTTCCGCCTCTCCATCTTCCAGCCACTACCAAACTCTACTGGTAAGGTAATCATTCCTAGTGGGTAGGAGGTCGAGCCAGAGAATCCCACCATCGGGAAGTCCACCTGCGTAAGGTCCTTCTTCGTCTTTCCCATAGCTTCCAGAGCATCCATGAAAAGAATATCGGAGGAACTCCCTCCGTCTATCAGGATCCGCTTCATCTCGAATCCATCCACGTCCAGGGTCACAACCAGGGCGTCGTCATGAGGGCTCTCCACGCCTACTAGATCCTCCTTCGAGAACGAAATTTCCATTTCCTCCTTCAGGGTCCACGATCGGGACCTTTTCCCTAACACCACTGCAGCAGAGATGCGCGAAGCATAGTTTTCGCGAGAAGCAGAGGTATCACCTCCCGCTGCCATTCCTCCATGGATGACGTTGATGGTTCCGCGCCTCTCTCGGCGGGCTCCCGATCCTGAGGCTTCTTGCTCCACCTTCTTCTTCTTTGGGGATCGGTCGCGAGATTTCGAACGGGAGCGGGATCTACTTCTGGAACGAGATCGACATCGTCCCTTCCCGACAAATTCCTTCAGCTTCCCCTTCTGGATCAGCTTCTCAATTTCTTTCTTCAGCTCCCGACAATTTTCGGTGTCGTGACCACTGGCTCGATGGTAACGACAGTAGCGATCTGGGCGGCCTCCCAGGTACTCGCCTTCTTTCCTTGGGGGGTATCGGACGAGGCCTTGTCGCTCCATCACGGCTAATACAGAGGCCATCGAGGTGTTGATGGGGGTAGCGCGACCCTCTCGATTGTCTTTCCCCGCGGGACGCTTGTCTTCTTTTCGGTCGGGACGGCCTCGGTTTCTACTCCCCTCCGACTTATCGCTTCTCCTGCGATCTTCCGACAGCTTGGATGACGTCTTTCCTCTCCCCGATTTCGGGGGATCTAGCTCTCCAGCAGCGATTTTTGACTCCTGGACATCAATTTGCTGCTTCACCCTCGCTTGCAGGGCCTCCATACTCCATATAGCCTTCGCGGCTACACTGTGCATTAGATCGGAGCCATACGGAGCACTTAGGTTATGCAGGAAAGTACGTATCATCTCTCCCTCCGAGATTTCTTCATCAATCTCCGCAGCGCTGGCAGTGAACCGTTGGTAATAATACGCCAACGATTCATCAGGTCTCTGCACCACCTTGGTTAGGGTCCTCACGCTTTTCAAGAGGCGTCTTCGTCCTTGGTACTGCTTGATGAAGCGGTCGTGCATGTCGGCCCAGCAGGTGATACTTCCTGGCGGAAGGCTAAAGAACCAGGTCATGGCCCTCTCTCCTAGGGTTATCGGGAACAGCGAGCATATCAAATCTTCGTTTGAGGTCCTACCCATGCATGCCTGAACGTGTCTTTGTACATGGCGGACCGGGTCTCCTTCCCCATCATATGCTTCGATCGTCGGGATACCTATCCCTGGCGGGGCAACGGTGTCGATCAGCCGCGGTACGAAAGGATGGCTGGATCGATCCCTGAGCTCCGAGGTCATCTGCTTTTGGTCGCCCGTATAGATACTAATGATTCTTACCACCTGGTCGGCGGTGAGGGGACCATTCAGGGGGATGGTCCTATTCTGCACTGGCCCAGGACCGTCAACCACGAACTTCTCTGGTTGCCTAGGTTCCTTACCCTTATCCCGAGGCGGCTCCTGCTCCTCTGGGTCCACCCTCGACGGGGGTGGCGGTAACTCTTCTCGCGGAGGCAACTCCCCCATCTTTCTAGCGGCCTCTCTTTTGTCCAGCAGAGCCTCCATGGCAGCCAGGAACATTGGCATGGCCTCCGCCACTGCCTTGGCCAACTCCGAGTTCGAAGACGACCCTTCTTCCCTTCGCGGGGCATCTCCAGCTCCAGGGCCCACCGGGTTTGGTGGAGCATCATCCTCCCCCCTATGAGGGACCTCTTGCCTGTCCCTTCCAGCGTCTCGGACTGAGACCTCATCACCATGTCCCCCTGTCTGAGAAAGGGCAGGGTTCTCACCTTGTTCAGCGACGCGTTCCGGCAACGGGGAATTCACAGTTCCTGCGGGACGAGAACTGCCGGCCGGAACTTGCTTCTTCTTGCCACCACCGGCCATTGATCTGGTAGAAACTATTTTGACTTTTTGTAAGATTCCCACAGACGGCGCCAATGTTGGATCACGGGTGAAGCTCCGTTACGTCCTTGACGGAATGTTCGGACTCCTAAGCTCCGCGTGGTCCTGCACAAGGGGATGACCTGGGTGGTGACCCAGAATCCCTCTCCGATGCTTAAATGAGTACAGTAATCAATGGGGTGGTAAGCCAAAGTCTAAGCTCGTAATTCAATTAGGGTTTTCTGGGGTAACTTCCTCCTTTATATAGGAGACGAAGTCACCCAGAGTTACCTGGGGCCAGGCTTGGCCGTTATGGTCATGATTCCGTATATCTCGGGGGATTCCGTATAATTCGCCCCACGCTCCGCGTATCTTACCCATACTCCGTGTATCTCGGGCACGCCCTGCGTATCTCGGGGAAACTTATCCGTTATCTTCAACCGTCTCCCACTACTCTACCTGGTAGGCGGGTTTCTCGGTCTTATCCTCTGATCCCAAGTCCTAACTCCTGTCGGGGACTCCAGAGTTGTTCCATTCTAGATCACCACCCAGGACCTTCAGTCTCTGCGGGACAGGTCCAGCCTCTGCGGGGCTTTATCATCGGAGCCTTTATCAAGGCATATCGGGGCCTACTCAGAGGCTTCTTATCGGGAGCGTACAGCTCTTATGTCGGGCCCGCCTACGTCGGGGCTCTTCGTACTGGACCTCTGGGCCTTCCGGGCCTTTACGAGGCCCACTGGACTTACTTGCCGTCCATTGGATGTTTAACGGGGCTAACGATTGCTATCGGAACCCATCAACCTCATCGATAAGCATTAATGTTTTGCACATATCCTATGAGAATGCAATAAACAGTTTTCACTCACATTTTAACCCTTAGTCGTGGAGGTATTACAATCTCGGCCAGACACCCCCACATTAAAAGCTAAACGGTTTTTTTCTGATTTTACGAGGTACCTTCGTTACAAGGTAATTGCTAATCGAAATGGATTCTCCCATCATATTCTAAGCTTTCCCAGAACTAATCAACATTGAGTTCATCATTTTCTTCCATGTTCAATTTTTTCCTAACCGCAACTCAACTCTACATAGTAAATGCGGTGTAGTAACTTCACAGATTAAACCATGTATAAGGCACAATTCAGTAAACAGAGAATCATTAATTCCAAACTTTTAACTGCATATAATTTTATTCTCAACCATTGTTTATAAAACATGAATTTTGCAATAAACCTTTTTTTTTTAATCAAATGGATATTGCAACATATGGTATTATCATACACCAAAATGATGAAGTACTTCTGATAGCCACGCGTTTGAAAAATTTCAAGTCGCAACATCCATTTGAAGGAATCAATCAGCCCGAAGTTCCTTTAAATTATTGACTATAAGGACTTGGAGTGAACAATTAAAATTTCAAGTTGCAACATCCATTTGAAGGAATCAATCAGCCCGAAGTTGCTTTAAATTATTGACTATAAGGACTTCGAGTGAACAATTATACAACATGTCGACATATATATTGATGCTTGTGTTTATAATATGGTAGAACATGTCGACATTCATAATAATATGGTAAATCCATGCATAGTATAGTTACATGCCATTTGTAGAACGTCTATTACTCACTCCCCTTCAAAGGCAATGCGACAAAAGGCAGACAGATCCTCTGTAAATAAAATACTTTCTTACCCATGCTCATAAATCATTCATAAAATCATGTTGTTCTGAATCTGATGGTCACAGTTTAATGACTCCATTGAGGCACTGACATAATAAAAAGGACACTGGGACATACTGTACAAATGGACAAGTACTTGTAAACAAGCCAATCCGCAATGCTTTCACATGTTCAATCACACAACCAAAATGTTCAGTAGCTTTACTTTAAATGTTGTTTCACCCATATCAATCAAGTCAAGAACAAAAAACAAAACTCAAACGAAATGTGCTTTCAAAGAAGACCATGCTGAAGTTGAGCGCGACATTCTTTCCTCAGCTATCCTCTTCTTCTCCTCTGCCTCGGCTAGTTTCTTCTCTTGAGCACTGTACTTGGCTTTTGTCTCCCCCGACTCAATCATCAATCTCTCCCAATCCGACATTAACTTGGCTTTTCTTGATTTCACATCTTCCATTCTCTTCATCAGTTCTTCCTCTTCGTTGTTTAGAACATCTATGAGCTTCTTATTGGAAAGGTGAGTCTCATGGTTCTTCTTTATACAAGATAAAATTTGATCCCTCCCTAACTTTTGCAGCTCGAACTCTGAGTTGTCCTGCTCAAATGTTAAGAAATCTGAAACAAAATCATTAAACTCGGCCCGGAACATTTGAATCGCTCGTTGTTGTTCGGGGGATAGACCAATTCTAGCTCGAGATAGAGTCTCCAATGATGTAGCCAACCTATCCTTCATATTTAACTTAAAGAGATCAGAGAGACACTCTTTCAAGGACTGCTTAGCCAACTCCACCTCTTCTAAGGACGGATTCAAGCCTCCGCCGTTGAGACTCGGCCCAGCTTTGTAAGCAGAGTTTCGGCCTTGATCAGCATCGCTAATGAACTTCTCCAGATTGGTAAAAAACGCATCAAATCTATTCCCATCATCCACAACCACAACAGGTGGAACAATAGCAGATGGAACAATAACAGATGGAACAACACTAAGAACCTCAATATCAGCTTCCAACACCAGAGTGTCATCTACCAGGAATCCTTTGGTAGTATCATGAATTTCGGACAGACTTTTAAATGATGTGAATCCCCAGTCAGCTTCTCCAGCCGTAAACTCATGCCGAGTGTCTGCAATGAAGACCAAAACAAAACAATCATCAAGTAATAAGTATGCAATATCTATCTAACAGATGATTACTCAAATATCATACTCCATGTAAAGTGAGTAGATGAGATAAATTGTAAAATCAATCCATAAATGGAATGGAAGACGTACTCTTGGTGGTGGAAAGCATCCTGAGATTCCGATTCACAATTGTCAACCAAAAACGGGTGTCGATGCTCCATCCGCTGGGTAAAGTCTCGCTGTCTGCAACATCCAAGTATGTAGACAAGTGATCGGTGTTATTGCCCTTTGGAAAAGTCATAATGCGCCTGCTCAGTCAAAGACAAATTCAACTCGTTAGTTAAACGGTGAAGCTAAATGTATTGAATTGCGGATGATCGGATGAGATACATACCATTTGCAACCACCGGCAGTGAAAACATCAGAGTAAATTTTAGTCTCGGATTGGCGGCGAGAAAAGTTGGTGATTCTCCAGGTGAAACGGTTGTGGGAGATGTTTTGTTGCTGAGATTCAATTGATGAGAAGAAATTAGATTTAGAAGAGAGAGGAGCATAAGGTGAGAAACAAGGGATAAGCAGTATGGAGTTGATTTTACCTGCATCGTCGCTGACAAACTCTCTCGGACCTAAACTTGCAGAGGAATTTTTGCGGCGGAAAAGGACAGCTGAGGAGAAACAAGGAAGGAAGGAGGATACGAATGATTTCCCTTGGTTTGTTTAAATGACCCTAGAGAAAGAGACTAGTCTAGAAAAAAAATGAAAATGATTTTCTGCAGGCGACTCTGCTCCTGAAACTGAAATACACCTGGACGGACTTCATATTTTTTGTTTTTATTATTATTATTTTTAAATAAATCTAGAGATGATTTTTCATTTTCAATATAGTTTTAATAAATTTAAATTTGTCAATGCAACTCCGTATGTGTTACAATGTTTTGTAATTTCTTAGTTGCTTCCACCGCATTAATTTATCTTTAAATTTTTTATTAAGAGGGGGACATGACATATTGTTGGTGTGGAAATTTCAATGTAGATTACTAGTGATTATTGGATCAATATGACCAATTTCTTTATTATTTTGTTGCGAGTTAAAAAAAAATTTGGAATAATTACTTTAAGAAATTCAAGAGCTATCTAAACTAGATACCTGGGCGTGTTACGCGCCTGAGCGTGTTACGCGCGTGCGCGTTGTCTCCATTAGAATGCTACAATAACGTGATCATACTGACTCCGAGAATAATATATGAGCATAATAGACATGACCCCGATGATGATACAAGAGTACAACCTTATTAGAAAAATATTAACTTAAATTTCAAATTATTAACCGTTAGTAACGTTTTAGGATTCATATCTTCACTGTTGGGATCAAAATGACGTGGCTTGAACTTCTGGTAATGGACTTCGAGATCTCGCCTGTGATTAGCTCCTTTAGGTATCTGTGTCGACCTCGGGGTGACTTAGTTTCCTTTAGGTTCTTTGCGAAAGGCGAGGACCTGAAAAGGGGTGGGGATGGCTTCTGATTCCACTCCGAAGCTTAAGTCAGAAATGGAATATCAAAGAGTACTTTAAGAAGTATATGAATGTAAGTATTTAAATAATGAAAGTGTTCCCCTATTTATTGGGGAAATGTACCAACTTTAAATGGCGGCTACCCTCTTGGGAGGGTTTCTGTCCAGGGTCGATGTCAGCCGGTGACAAGCAGGTCGCCACCTCACCTTTCCTTAGCTAGGAAGGTTTCCTTCTGGCGGTTGAAGCAGGTCGGCATATATCCCTTCCTTAAGAGGAAGGGTTTCCTCTAAGGCGGCAAGTCAGGTTGCCAGTTGTCCTTTCCTTAAGAGGAAGGTTTCTTCAATAATACTTGGATGTCAACTCGACTCTTGCCTTAAGAGGGTGGGTTTGGAGATTGACTGGTCACCGGTCTTTGAAGACCTTGAATGTCGACATTCCCAATATTTGGTGTCGACCATCTTTCTTGGTTTTAACATTCTGAGCGTGATTAGTCGTCGACCTTTTTTGGGGGTCTCGACTTATATGCTCTCGACTCGGTAAGATGACTCTCCAGCTAAATGCCTTGAACGACAAGTCTGGCAAGGCATTCATATCGATAACACACTTCAACTGGCATGGTTTGAAAACATAATGTTAGAGTTCAACAACCGACGTTCCCTATGGAAGAAGGGCAGTTGACTTACATCATTGTAGAACCATGTTCCAATAAAATTGGTCAGACACGACACCATATGAGCTATGGACTAGTAAAGAGTTAGATCTTACCAGGTTGCGACCCTGGGGTTGCGCAGCCTAAACACATACAACTAATAGCCGTTTTGGCAAGTTGGGACCCAGAGGACTAAATAGTATCTTCGTAAGGTATTCAGAGAACTCTAAGGGTTATGTATTTGTGTCAGCTCAAGAAAATGGTGACGTGGTCGAACATGAGTCCAGAGACGTTACATTCCTTGAGGACGAATTTCCAACGCTTGGTGAAATCAAAACAGATGAAGTCTTGATCGAAATGGAGCAGGATGGCAATGATGGTCAGGTCCCAGTTACTTCGAGTTGGAGATTTGAGGCAGCAACGCAAGTGAATGGCATGGTAAATGAAGATGGATACATTTTCATAGTAAATCCAGTGGGAGGAGACAATCCTGCCACACAAATCACTGTTGCTTCAAATGCGAATCAAGTGAACATGAGAAGACAATCCTGCCACACAAATCATGTAGCTGGACCGCTGGATGAAAGTCTAATACTACAACAACTACCCATTGTTCCCAGTGGGAGTGGATCAACCAACTTGGTTCCAGATCCTAGTGATCAAGGAATTCATCTCGGAGGTAAACTCCCGAGACCGAGAGGTCGTCCAAGAAAAGTTGTAGGTCAAGGTTCTAGCACTGCCCTTGTTCCTAGTGGGAGTGATGCTCCGATAAGAAGCATTATTCAGAGTGAGAGAAACGTTCAGACTCAAGATGGGATTAACGAGGCTAGTTGAAGTCAAAGGCATCGAACTTCTCCCAAGAAGTATCCCATCGAGAAGGGTGAAATTTTCACCTTAACCTCTGTTGACGAACCTGTAACGGTTCAACAAGCGTTTAAAGGACCTCAAGCGAAGGAATGGAGGAAAGTAATGGAGGAAGAGATCGCCTCAATGAAAGCCAATTCGATATGGTCTTTAGTTGATTTACCTGCTAACCGCAGAGCCATAGGGGCTAAGTGGGTTCTGAAACTGAAACTCACTGCTGATGGAAATGTCGAGCGATACAAAGCCCAACTAGTTGCGAACGGATATACCCAACTTCTTGGAGTGTACTTTGATGAAATATACTCACCGACTGTGTGTTACACCACAGTCCGGGCCATCCTAGCCCTGGTCGCATGCCTAGATCTAGAGCTGAACCAAATGGATGTTAAGGTCGCGTTCCTCCACGGAAACCCGGAGGAAGAGATCTATACGGAGCAACTAGAGGGTTTCATTACTCCTGGTAACGAATGAAAAGTTTGTAAACTGCAATGATCCATTTACGGTTTTCTCGTCAATGGTACCTCAGATTCTACGAGGAAATCGTTGGAAATGGATTCGTGAACCTCCATGAGGATTCATGCGTGTATACAAAGACCTCTGAGTCTAAGTACATCATCTTAACCTTATACGTGGATTACATACTCATTGCTACGAACGATGTGAGTTTCATGAATGAATCAAAGTCCCGGTTGGGATCTGTATTTGAGATGAAAGACATGGTAGAGGCTACGTACATCTTGGGCATAAAAATTGCTAGAGATCGTGCCGCCCGGATGTTATGTCTATCTTAGGAAGCCTATATCAACAAACTGTTGAAAATGTTCAGATTACAAGATGCCATACCTGTGCAGACGCCAGTAGTATTCAGGTGCGCGTTTTCAAAACGTGATGACCCAAAGAACCAGTAAGAGCGTGAACAGATGGGAGTGCATAGTATTTAAGCATGGTCGGAAGTCTCAGGTACGCCATGCTTTGCACTCTTCCGGACATCTGTTACGTTGTGGGCCTAGTAGCAATATTTAATCAGACCCTGGCTATCAACATTGAAAGGATGTAAAACGGGTCATACGTTATCTGAATGGTACTGCCGACTACGTACTGTGCTACGAGAGCTGGAATTTAGAATTGACCGTTTTCATCGACGCCGACCATGGTAGCGATCCAGACGATTGTAAGTCCACCACAGGAGAAGTCTTTCTCCTTGCTAATGCCACTATTTCATGACGATTTCATGACGATCAAGAAGCAATCATGTGTCGCGCTGTCTACGATGGAATCGGAATTCGTTGCTCTCTCCAAAAATGCTCAGGAAGCAGTCTGGCTGAAAAGGCTTTTTACTACGCTGCTTGATGACGATGTCGGGAGTAAGCCTGTGAAGGTGTATACTGACAGTCAGGCAGCTATTGTGGCAGTTAAGAATCCGTAGTACCATAGTAGGACTAAACACATTTATTTGAAATTTAATTATGCTAAATCCATGGTAGAAGACAATATAATCACTTTGGAATACTCGCCCACTGATGACATGATAGCGGACCTATTAACACGTTAAGCTGACTGGATTGCGTAGGGTTTAAAAGTGGGCATGTATATGTGATAACATTTTGATAATTGAAAGTAACATTTTTAAATGAGAGAATTGCAAATCGAATTATATGATTCATCAACGTCATAATGTTTGATTACATTGGATTTTACGGTCTATAAACTAAGTCGTAGGAGGACGCAATCCTCTGCCTAAATTATGTCAAATGTGGGCCTTGCCTCGCCCCACGGGCACGGTCGTCTTGTAGAAGAGGGGGGAATCTACCGTAACAAGACTGGCTAAGAACTAGGGGGATAAACTTGGTTACGCAAAACGATCATTTGGTTTCGGAGTAACACGACATGATTTTCGTTTTGCACATCGCCGTGATGAACTCTGTCCGTCATTCACCACATTCTAGGCCAAATGAAAATTCTGCGATAGCATTGTTGACATATCCCACTCCTGACAATGTTCGGGTATACTATCGACGCGTGATTCATACTACGTGTGCCATGTTCGACCACGGGGTCAGGCTCGGTTGTGCTAGGTAGAATCCTCGAGATTCAGATGGGCGCAAACTTCTTCAACTCGAGCGTGTGATTGATCCAGGGAGCCTTATGAAGAGGCACCCGAAGTATCCTCATGGACTCAGAACTCATATCTAAGGTCAGGCTCAATGTTCGCTTACCGGCGTACGAGCGTAGTACTAAAGAAAAAGGCCAAGTGACCACGTCTTTGGAAACTAGTTGGGTTTGACTAAGGGTATGAGCGATGGGGATGGTCATGTTCACCTGTAATTCACCGACTCTTGTATTCACTAGGTGGCCACCAGCTGGATATTAGTTGAAGATTGTGAATACTTGTACGGATGCCTTGGAGAAGTATTCCTATGTGGAAACTAGGCAATTGGAGAATTAACAGTTGATCTAGGATACATCACGATACAATTTAATGTTTTTAACAGGTTGATTGGAAATAGGAAATCAACGTTCCGCGGGCGCTACAACACTCCTAATAGATGAGTAGCACGATGCCCGTCGTATCTGCCGGTCGCACGGCAAACCTCGTATGAACTATTTAGAAGAAGGGACAATATCGGAAGAATGAAATTTTGATACGATTTGGACAACAATACATTAACAGGCACCCTCCCATTCCGGCGAGTGGGAGCTGTTAGCATATGGTGATAGGGCGCCGTAAATGGAAGCACGTTAATATGTATATGTTACCTGAGACAATTGGGTAAATGTCATATTAGGGAAATTGGGATAGGCCCAAATCCCAATTGACGTGAGATGCCCAAAATTGGGCCTCCCTTATACAATAGGCCGGCCGAAATATTGGAGTGGGCAAAGTGGAATTTTGTCCACTTTGCTCCTCTTATAAATAGAGAGTGTTAGGGGTTTTATCATGTTTAATCCTAGTTCGGCCGAACCACCTCTTTCACCAAGGGTGTGCCAATTTTCTTTGAGCAAACGCTTTGAAGATCTGTCCTTACCAAGAATCGATCAGAGGCTTTGCTGTGGAGACTATACCGCGTAGGGCTTCCTTAACAAGAACCTCTACGGGTATGTGCACATCTTCCGCTGCGTAATTGTGATTAATAACATTTACCGTATTTAAGTTTTTGTAGTATTTAGCCCCGTAATCCAACAGTTTTAATTTTACACAAATTAAAATTTTGATTTTTAACTTGAGCAAAAACCTATAATAGGTGCGGGTGACCCTCAACTCTAGCCATCAAAGGGTTGAAATCGGCACCAATATCGTGGTGGGTGTTGGGATCAAGTTTCGGCGGCCCTAGCTTTTGGAAATGGACTTCAGGATGTTTCCTCGCCTTACTCTCTTAGGTTTTTATCTTGACCTCATGAGGTACTTAGTTTCCTTTATGGAGTCTTGTTGGCGTTTAACCTGAAAAGGGGTGGGTGTTTCCCCTGATTCCAGAGTAATACTGTAGAAAGTATATCAAAGTATATAAATAATGAAAGTACTCAAGGGTATTTAAGTGAGGTTTTACCGACGACGGTTACCCTTTAGAGAAGGTATATGTCCAGAGTTTTTACAAGCAGGTGACAAGCAGGTTGCCACCT
The DNA here is from genome assembly GCA_036873135.1 of Clarkia xantiana subsp. parviflora. Taxonomy (NCBI): domain Eukaryota; kingdom Viridiplantae; phylum Streptophyta; class Magnoliopsida; order Myrtales; family Onagraceae; genus Clarkia; species Clarkia xantiana. The sequence continues at coordinate 6,011,931 of JAPTYO010000024.1, read as the reverse complement.
CACCATTCCTTAATGAGGAAGGTTTCTTCATGGCCGCAGAAAGCAGGTGACAAGCAGGTTGCCACCTCACCATTCCTTAATGAGGAAGGTTTCTACAAAGAGACGGCGGAAGCAGGTCGCCACCTGGACCCATCCCTTTAGAGGAAGGGTTTCTTCAGAGAGGCGGTGGAAGTAGGTCGCCACCTGGACTCATCACTTAAGAGGAAGGGTTTTCTTAATAGTAGTTGGCTGCCGAGTCGACTCATACCTTAAGAGAGGGAGTCTTTTTTAAGTGGCGTCGTCATTCTTCGTATGTCGTCTTAGATGTCGACATTCTAAAACATGGGTGCCGACTGATGGGTTCGACTACAGCCGTTAGGCCCTATTAACAGTGAGGAAACGGAAAATAGGCCCGGTGGGCCCTAAACGAGGGCCAAGATGGCCCAGACTAAGGATCCCGACGAAGGAAGTCCGAGGATGAGAGGTCCCGACAGAGTCGGACCTGACAGGCGAGCTGAACGCTCCCGACAAGATGCCTCTGAGTAGGCCCCGATGACGAATCCCTGAGAATGATAGGCCTTGTCACGATGACGAGGGGCCCCGAGGGGTGACACAACGAGATAACTCTGGAGTCCCCGATGTTAGTCGGGACTCGTTATCAGAGAATAAGGCTGAGATACGCGGGGCGTGGCCGAGATACGCGGAACGTGGTTAAGATACACGGAGCGTGGCCGAGATACGCGGGGCGTTGCCAAGATAAGCGAGATCATGGCCTAGATAGGCGGGATCACACCCGAGATACGCGGGATACGGGCTAACCACCCCCAACGGTTCACCAGGTAACTGAGGTATCTCTTCGCCTATAAAAGGGCAAGAGGTCACCTCAGATCACGCAAGTTGAAATACATTACTTGAGATTATTGCTTGCCAGTCCGTACGAGATACTCATTTAAGCATCGGAGTGGGATTCTGGGTCACCGCCCGGTCTATCCCCTCTTGCAGGATTGCGTGGAGCGAAGGAGCTAGGATCGCCGTCAAAGACCGTACCGGAGTTCCACCGTGATCCAACATTGGCGCCGTCTGTGGGAAACTAACAAAAAGCTGATATGCCTTCTACTCGTTCAATGGCGGCTGGCAAGCAAAGAAGGCAAGGACAATCTGGTGGTTCCCGTCACCCCGCTGCGACAACTCTGAATTCACTACCAGAACAGGAGGAAAACCAGAACCATCCCGCTGCTGAGCTCTCCCAGACAGGGGGGCATAATGAAGGTCCCGAAGAGATTGCCGCTCAGCACCAGGGCAATAGGGAGCAGAAGGCTCCCCCAGCTACGGACCTGACGAGGGCTGTGGCAGAAGCCATGCCTATGTTTTTGGCAGCCGTGGAGGCTCTCTTGGATCGGAGAGAGGCTACGAGGAGGCAGGAAGAGATGCCCCCGTTAGAAGAAGCGCCCCCACCAGCAGAGGTTAGAAACGTACGGGAGGCTCCGCCCCGAGGCCAGGACAGGAGTAGGGCGTCCATTCAGCCAGAGAGATTCGTGGTTGATGGGCCAGGACCAGTACAGCACAGGACCATTCCCCTGAATGGTCCCATCACCCCCGATCAGGTGGTAAAGATCGTGAACATCTGCATGGGAGAGCAGAAGCCGCTGGTATCGGAGCTAAGGGATCGATCTACTCATCCCTTCGTTCCTCGACTCATAGACACCCTAGCCCCGCCAGGGCTGGGTATCCCCACGATAAAGGAGTAGGATGGTGAAGGAGATCCGGTTCGTCATGTCCCGAATGAAGATATAGTGTGTACGCTGTTCCCGAACACACTTGGAGAAAGAGCCCTGACCTGGTTCTTTAGTCTGCCCCCAGGCTGCATCACTTGCTGGGCAGATATGCACGACCGGTTCATTCAGCAGTACCAGGGTCGTAGACGTTTGCTGAAGAGTGTGAGGTCCCTGACCCAGGTAGTACAGAGGCCCGACGAATCGTTGGCACACTATTACCAGAGGTACACTGCTAGTGTGGCGGAGATTGATGAGGAAATCTCGGAGGGTGAAACCATCCGTACATTCATTCGGAACCTAAAGGCCCCCTACGGTTCCGACCTAATGCACAGCGTGGCTGAGAAAGCCGTGTGGAATATGGAGGCACTACAGAAGAGGGTGAAACGGCAAATCGATGTCCAGGAGTCGAAGATAGCCGCTGGAGAGCTGGAGCCCCCGAAGTCGAATAAAGGGAAGCAGTCGGTTAAACCTTTCGACGATCGTAAGTCAAAGGGTAAACCCGAGGGCAGTCGGGATCGAGGCCGCTCTGGTCGGAGAGATGATAGGCGTTCTTTAAGGAAGGACAAGCGGGAGGATCTCGACATTCCTCTCAACTGCTCCATGGCGGAGGTACTAACGGTCATGGAACGACAGGGTATCTCCAGGTACCCCCCAAAGAAGGATGGAGAATTCTTAGGATCCCGCACGGATCGCTACTGCCGATTTCACCACGCAAATGGTCACGACACCAACCATTGTCGGGAGCTGAAGAAGGAGATCGAAAAGCTGATCCAGCAGGGGAAGCTCAAGGAGTTCGTCGGGGATAAAAGGTGTCGATCCCGCTCTCGGTCCCGATCGCGGTCCCGTTCTCGATCCGCGATCGGTCCCCAAAGAAGAAGAGGTCTGATCCGGAGCCGTCCGGTGCCCGCAAAGAACGACGGGGTACCATTAATGTGATCCACGGAGGATTTGCTGCTGGAGGTGATACCTCGTCCTCTCGGGAGGTTTACACCTCTAGAATTCCTACGGCTGTGGTGCTGGGTAAGAGGTCCCGATCCTGGACCCTGAAGGAAGAGATGGTGATTTCCTTTTCGTCGGAGGATCTCATAGGCGTGGAGACTCCGCACGATGACGCCTTGGTGGTGACCTTGGATGTAGACGGGTACGAGATGAAGCGAATTTTGATCGACGGAGGGAGCTCCTCCGATATTCTATTTATGGACGCACTGGAGGCTATGGGAAAAACGAAGAAAGATCTGAAGGAGGCAAACTTCCCGATGGTCGGGTTCTCTGGTTCTACCTCCTATCCACTAGGAGTAATCACCTTACCAGTGGAGTTCGGTAGTGGGTGGAAATCAGAAAGGAGGAACGTGGAGTTCGTGGTAGTTGATTCCGCAGGGACTTACAACGCGATTATCGGGAGAACCACCATCAACCCCCTGATGGCAGTTGCCTCGACAGTGCACCAGAAGATAAAGTTCCCTACCGACCACGGAGTCGGAGAGGTCAAGGGTGACCAAGTAGCTTCCCGAAAATGTTAAGTTAACGCCACCCGAAGGAGGAGGCGAGACGCCATGACTGTCCTCCAGACAGATACAGATCCTAGAGGGGAGTTTGGGCGTCCCGCCCCCATAGAAGATCTAAAAGAAGTTGATATCGACGGACCCTAGAGGAAGGTGAAAATCGGGTCTGCTCTGACTGAGGAGACAGCCCAAAAATTGATTGAGTTGCTGAAGGAGTTCAAGGAGCTGTTTGCCTGGTCCCCGAGCGATATGTCAGGAATCAGCCCCGATGTGATCGTACACGAGCTGAAGATAGACCCCGCAATAAAACCTATCACGCAGAAAAGGCGTCCGATGGGCACAGACAAGAAGATCGCGATCCAGCAGGAGGTGGGCAGGTTGCTCGATGCTGGGTTTATTAAAGAGCTCCGATTCCAGACTTGGGTCGCTAATCCGGTACTGGTGAAGAAGACTAATGGGAAATGGCGGATGTGTGTGGATTTCCGCGACCTGAATAAGGCTTGCCCGAAGGACTGTTACCCACTCCCGAGAATCGACCAGTTGGTGGATGCCACATCAGGACATGAGCTGTTGAGCTTCATGGATGCGTATTCGGGCTACAACCAGATCAAGATGGCCAAGGAGGACGCTCCTCACACAGCGTTTTATGCAGACAGTGACATCTATCACTATGATGTCATGCCTTTCGGGTTAATCAATGCCGGGGCAACCTATCAGCGCATGGTGAATAAGTTATTCGGAGATATGCTGGGAGAGACCATGGAAGCTTACGTGGATGACATGCTGGTGAAGTCCCAACAAGCTAAGGATCATGTGCACAACCTAACCATGGCGTTTGAGCGGATGAGGCTTCATCAGGTTCGTTTAAACCCGACGAAATGCGCCTTCGGAGTCCACTCAGGGAAATTTTTGGGCTTTATGGTGAGCCAGAGAGGAATTGAGGTGAATCCCGAGAAACTGAGGGCGATTGAGGAGATGCAGTCTCCGATAAACTATCGGGAGGTACAAATGCTGAATGGCCGACTGGCTGCAATGAATCGCTTCCTGTCCAAAGCCAGCGACCGATCAATGCCATTTTTTGAAGTCCTGAGGGCCAACAAGAAATTTGAGTGGAACGCCAAGTGTGAAGAAGCGTTCCAAGCACTCAAGCAGCACCTTCGCACCCTCCCGCCGTTGGCGAAACCGGTTCCAGGCGAGCCGCTCTATCTTTACTTGGCTGTTTCTGAATTTGCCATTAGCTCTGTGTTAGTGAAGGTTTTCGAGGGTAATCAAGTCCCCGTCTATTATGTAAGCAAGGCGTTTTCCAAGTCTGAATTGAATTATCCTGCCGTTGAGAAGTATCTCTTTGCGTTGATTATTACTGCTCGGAAGGTAAGGCCTTATTTCCATGCACACGAGATTACTGTGTTGACGAACCAACCTCTGAAGCATTTTTTGAACCGACCAGATGCGTCGGGAAGATTAGTGAAGTGGGCAGTAGAACTTAGTGAGTTTCGCACACACTTTGCTCCAAGAACGGCCATTAAGGGCCAGGCATTGGTGGATTTCATAGCAGAATATACAGCCCCCAATCTAGAAGAAGCGGGCCCTGTAGAGGGGGCAACCATGGAGGTCCCGACAGAAGAACAACCAGAGAGGGCAGAGCAATCAGAACAGCCAAACGAGGAAAATACCTGGGAAATGTACACGGATGGCTCCTCGAGTTCGGACGGATCAGGAGAATGCTTTTTTTTAATACCACCGGGTGGAGGTGAGCCGCTCCGATACGCCATGGCTTTAACATTCAAGGCCACAAACAACGAAGCGGAGTATGAGGCTCTTATCATGGGCCTGAAAATTGCTAAAGGCACTGGAGTCGATCACTTGAGAGTGAAGTGTGACGCAGCTTTAATCGTAAACCAGGTTCAAGGGCGATAGGAAACGAGGAGCCCGATAATGAAGAAATACCTACGCGAGGTACAAGCCCTGAAGGAGAGCTTTAAAAGCTTCGACATCGAGGCAATACCGAGGGAGGAAAACGTAGAGGCAGACGCCTTGAGCAAATTTGCCCTGGGGGCAACCTTGGAAGAAAATCGGAAGGTGCACTTCTTAGAGAGGGTGATCTTATCGACCATCGACCCGACACAGGTGTGTACCATTGAGGCAAGATCGGAGGAGGAGCCCACTTGGATGACCCCGATAGTCGCGTACCTGACTACGGGGACAGTCCCCGATGATAAAGTAGCAGCCGACAGGATACGTTGGATCGCGGCTAATTACGTGATACTGGACAATCAACTATACAAGAAGGGTTGGTTCTCGACTCCGTACTTGAGGTGTGTGGCAGAACCCGACACAAATCAAATCCTGAAGGAGGTACATGAAGGGGTCGCGGCTTGTCATGAAGGGGCCCGATCCATTATGAGGAAAGTGCTGAACTTGGGCTATTATTAACCTACGATGAGCAAGGAAGCGACGGCGTTGGTCCGATCCTGTGACGCGTGCCACAGATACGCCCAGAGTATCGTGGCTCCGGCCGCTAATCTGACATCCATCGAGAGCGCTTGGCCCTTTGCGCAATGGGGCATCGACTTGGTGGGACCTCTTCCACAAGCACAAGGTCAATGTAAGTATTTACTTGTAGCTATCGATTATTTTTCGAAATGGATAGAGGCAAAGGCGTTGGCCAGAACAACGGGGAAACAGATCGTCAAGTTCCTCCAGACCCATATTGTGTCCAGATACGGGATTCCTAAGGTGGTGATCAGCGACAATGGTCCACCGTTTAATGGCTCTCAGGTGAGGGAGTATCTGGAGGAGTTGAACATCGAGCATCGGACAGCTTCCGTGCGCCATGCTCAGACTAACGGTCAGGTGGAATCAGCCAACAAAATCGTGATGGATGGCCTGAAGAAGAGGGTCTATGCCTTGAAGGGCAAGTGGCTGAACGAACTGGAAAACGTGCTTTGGGCTGTTAGAACGACACCCAAACGATCAACAGGGGAGACTCCGTTTGGCCTCGTTTATGGCACGGAGGCTTTCGCCCCCGTGGAGGTAGCTGTGGCGTCCCATCGGATGAGATATTACGAGCCTCTGATGAATGATGAGATGAGACGTCTGGACTTGGACCTTCTCGAAGAGAAGAGGCGGGAAGCCGATGAAGTCCAAGCTCGAATGCGTTTGGCGATGGCCAGGTATTACAATCGGCGAGTTAATTCCCGACAATTCTTCGTCGGGGAGCTGGTTTGGCGTCGCAACGAGTTTACCCTTTTGGATCGAATCAACAAGATGTCACCAAAATGGGAAGGACCTTATAAGGTCGTGGGGATGCCAGCTCCAAATGCGTACAAATTGGAAGACCTCGATGGCAGAGTATTGAAGCATTCTTTTAGTGGCGAACACTTGAAGAAACACCATGCTTGATGAAAGTCGCCTTAAGTGGTGCCCGATGAAAGTCGCCTTAAGTGGTGCCCGATAAAAGCCGCCTTAAGTGGTGCCCGATGTAAAATCGCCTTAAGTGGTGTATGCTGTTTATCGTTTAATTCGATGTAAGCCAATTTTGTGCCATCAATAAATAAAGAGGTTGCTTCCGATCAGAGTTGTTCTTAGATTTACTCTAAGCATTATAAAGTCGCCTTGAGTGGTGCATGAGAAAAGTCGCCTTAAGTGGTGCACGAGATTAAGTCGCCTTAAGTGGCGCACGATGAAAAGTCGCCTTAAGTGGCGCACGATGTAAAGTCGCCTTAAGTGGTGCACGAGATAAAGTCGCCTTAAGTGGTGCACGATGTAAAGTCGCCTTAAGTGGTGCACGAGATTAATTCGCCTTAAGTGGCGCACGATGAAAAGTCGCCTTAAGTGGTGCACGATCTAATGTCGCCTTAAGTGGTGCACGAGATTAAGTCGCCTTAAGTGGCGCACGATGAAAAGTCGCCTTAAGTGGTGCACGATCTAAAGTCGCCTTAAGCGGTGCACGAGATTAAGTCGTCTTAAGTGATGCACGGGATTAAGTCGTCTTAAGTGATGCATGATTCTTAGATTTATTCTGAGTATTGAAAAGTAGCCTTAAGTGGTACATGATGATAAGTCGCCTTAAGTGGTGCGAGTTAGTAAATTGTCTTAAGTGATGTACGAGAATATCTTAAGTGTCGAAGTATCGACCTAGGCAAGTATAGTAAAGCCACTGGGAGAAATGCGAAGAAAGAATCGGAACTAAGAACGTCTGATATTAATAGGGCTCGAAGGCCCGACGATTACAAAAGCGAAGAAAATACAAGGACTCTAAAGATAAGCAGTTAGGCTTGGTCCTTGTCAGCGGCATCTGCGGGAGCTGGGTCCACGAGGTTGGCGGCAGAAGGCTCCACAGGGTCGGCCGCGGGAGGATCGACTATCGGGGCATCAGCACTTGGAAGCTCTGCTGCGCCTTCGACAATTGCGGGAGTACTCCCCCCATCACTCTCCTCAGAAAGAGCAAAGTATTTCTTTGCGAAGGGAGCGAGAGAAGGAGACTTGTCGAAGTTGATGGCGTCGCCATACTCCAGGTGGAGCTCCTCAACCGCATTGAAGAGAGTGTTCTCCACCTCCGCGCCGAAAAACTTCATAGCATCAGCCTGGAAGTCTTCAGACCTCCGATAATCCTCCCGGCCCTTGGCCTCGGCCGCGACCAGCTGCGCAGGAACCCCCGCGACTTGCTCCTCCAGAGCTTTCTTCTCGAGGACCAGCTTTTCCTCAGCAGCCTGCCGCTCCTGTCGCTCCCGCCTCAGGAGCCCCTCGAAATCCCCGACCTGCTTTTCGAGGTCCTGAACCTTTTGGTCGAGGATGGCCTGTTCCTTGGCAAGTTTCCCCCGCGAGGACGTGGAGGCCGCAAGATCCTCCTTGAGCTTGGCGATGGCCGCCCGGTCCCGCTCCCGGGACTCATCATAGGCAATGAGGTACCCAAAAAGACGGTTGAAGTCCCCGAGCTCCTACGATAGAAGAAAGAAAAGTGTTAATGGACAAACAACCAGCCTTACTAATGAAGAAGGAGAAGCGAAGTTTTACCTCTATCCGACGCAGGGACATCTCTCGAACATCCCTGATGGGTTCGACTACAGCCGTCCGGCCCTTTAACGGTGAGGAAACGGCAAACAGGCCCACTAGGCCCAAAATGAAGGTCAAGATGACCTAGGAGAAGGGTCCCGACGAAGGGAGTCCCGATGATGAAAGGTCCCGACAGAGTCGGTCCCGACAGTTGAGCTGGAAGCTCCCGATGAGAAGCCTTTAAGTAGGCCCTGATGATGAATCCCTGAGAATGATTGGCCCTGTCACGATGACGAGGGGCCCCGAGCGGTGACACAACGAGATAACTCTGGAGTCCCCGACAGGAGTCGGGACTCGTTATCAGAGAATAAGGCCAAGATACGCGGGGCGTGGCCGAGATACGCGGAACGTGGTTAAGATACACGGAGCGTGGCCGAGATACGCGGGGCGTGACCGAGATAAGTGAGATCATGGCCTAGATAGGCGGGATCACATCCGAGATACGCGGGATACGGGCTAACCACCCCTAACGGTTCACCAGGTACCTGAGGCATCTCTTCGCCTATAAAAGGGCAAGAGGTCACCTCAGAACACTTACGTTGAATGACTTACCCTTTGAGATTATTGCTTGCCAGTCCGTACTAGACACTCATTTAAGCATCGGAGAGGGATTCTGGGTCACCGCCCGGTCTATCCCCTCTTGCAGGATTGCGTGGAGCGAAGGAGCTAGGATTGCCGTCAAAGTCCGTACCGGAGTTCCACCGTGATCCAACATTGGCGCCGTTTGTGGGAATCAAACAAAAAGCTGATATGCCTTCTACTCGATCGATGGTGGCTGGCAAGCACAGAAGACGGGGACAATCTGGTGGTTCCCGTCACCCCGCTGCAACAAATCTGGATTCGCTACCAGAACAGGAAGAAAACCAGAACCAGCCCTCGGCTGAGCTCTCCCAGACAGGGGGGCACAATGAAGGTCCCGAAGACATTGCTGCTCAGCACCAGGGCAATAGGGGGCAGGAGGCTCCCCCAGCTACGGACCTGACAAGAGCCGTGGCAGAAGCCATGCCAATGTTTCTGGCAGCCGTAGAGGCTCTCTTAGATCGGAGGGAGGCCGCGAGGAGGCAGGAGGAGATTCCCCCGTTGGAAGAAGTGGCCCCACCAGCAGAAGTTAGGAACGCACAGGAAGCTCCGCCCCGAGGCCAAGACAGAAGTAGGGCATCCGGCCAGCCAGAGAGGTTCGTGGTTGATGGGCCAGGACCAGTACAGCACAGGACCATTCCCCTGAATGGTCCCATCACCCCGACCAGGTGGTAAAGATCATGAACATCTGCATGGGAGAACAGAAGCCGCTGGTGTCGGAGCTGAGGGATCAATCCACTCACCCCTTCGTCCCCCGACTCATCGACACCCTAGCCCCGCCTGGGCTAGGTATCCCCACGATAAAGGAGTACGATGGCGAAGGAGATCCAGTTCGTCATGTCCAGAAGCACCTCATGGCATGTCTGGGAAGAGCCCCGAACGAAGACATAGTGTGTACGCTGTTCCCGAACACACTTGGAGAAAGAGCCCTGACCTGGTTCTTTAGTCTGCCCCCAGGCTGCATCACTTGCTGGGCGGATATGCACGACCGGTTCATCCAGCAGTACCAGGGTCGGAGACGTTTATTGAAGAGCGTGAGGTCCCTGACCCAGGTGGTACAGAGGCCCGACGAATCGTTGGCACACTATTACCAGCGGTACACTGCCAGTGTGGCAGAGATTGATGAAGAGATCTCGGAAGGTGAGACCATTCGTACCTTCATTCGGAACTTAACGGCCCCCTATGGTTCCGACCTGATGCACAGCGTGGCTGAGAAAGCTGTGTGGAATATGGAGGCACTACAGAAGAGGGTGAAACGGCAAATCAATGTCCAGGAGTCAAAGATAGCCGCAGGAGAGTTGGAGCCCCCAAAGTCAAACAAAGGAAAGCAGTCGGTTAAACCCTTCGACGATCGTAAGTCAAAGGGCAAACCCGAGAATAGTCGGAATCGAGGCCGACCTGATCGAAGGGACGATAGGCGTTCTTCAAGGAAGGATAAGCGGCAGGATCTCGACATCCCTCTCAACTGCTCCATTGCGGAAGTGCTGACGGTCATGGAACGACAAGGTATCTCCAGGTACCCCCCAAAGAAGGATGGAGAATTCCTGGGATCTCGCACGGATCGCTACTGCCGATTTCACCGCGCAAATGGTCAGGACACCAACCACAGTCGGGAACTGAAGAAGGAGATCGAAAAGCTGATCCAGAAGAGGAAGCTCAAGGAATTCGTCGGGGATAAGCGGTGTCGATCCCGCTCTCTGTCCCGATCGCGGTCCCGTTCCCAATCCCGCGATCGGTCCCCAAAGAAGAAGAGAACCGACCCAGAGTCATCCGGCGCTCGTAAGGAGAGACAGGGCACTATCAATGTGATTCATGGAGGGTTTGCTGCTGGAGGTGATACCTCATCTGCCCGCGAGGTTTATGCCTCTAGAATCCCTACGGCGGTGGTGTTAAAGAGGTCCCGATCCTGGACCTTGAAAGAAGAAATGGTGATCTCCTTTTCGTCGGAAGATCTAATAGGCGTGGAAACAGCGCACGACGACGCCCTGGTGGTGACCTTGGATGTAGACGGGTTCGAAATGAAGAGAATTCTAATCGACGGAGGGAGCTCCTCCGACATTCTATTCATGGACGCGCTGGAGGCTATGGGGAAAACAAAGAAAGATCTAAAGGAAGCAAACTTCCCGATGGTCGGGTTCTCTGGCTCAACCTCCTATCCGCTAGGAGTAATCACCTTACCAGTGGAGTTTGGTAGCGGGTGGAGATCAGAAAGGAGGAACGTGGAGTTCGTGGTAGTCGATTCCGCAGGGACCTACAACGCGATCATCGGGAGAACCACCATTAATCCCCTGATGGCGGTCGCCTCGACAGTGCACCAGAAGATGAAGTTCCCGACCGACCACGGAGTCGGGAGAGGTCAAGGGCGACCAGGTGGCTTCCCGAAAATGTTATGTTAATGCCACCCGAAGGAGGAGACGAGCGGCCATGACTGTCCTTCAGACAGACACAGATCCCAGAGAGGAATTTGGGCGTCCCGCCCCCGTAGAAGATCTGAAAGAAGTCGAGATCGATGGACCCCAGAGGAAGGTGAAAATCGGGTCCGCTCTGACGGAGGAGATAGCCCAAAAATTGGCGGAGTTGCTGAAAGAGTTCAAGGAACTGTTTGCCTGGTCCCCGAGCGATATGCCAGGAATCAGTCCCGATGTGATCGTACACGAGCTGAAGATAGACCCCGCGATCAAGCCTATCACACAGAAAAGGCGTCCGATGGGCACGGACAAGATGATCGCGATCCAGCAGGAGGTGGGCAGGTTGCTCGATGCTGGGTTTATTAAAGAACTTCGATTCCAGACTTGGGTTGCTAATCCAGTGCTGGTGAAGAAGACTAACGGCAAATGGCGAATGTGTGTGGACTTCCGCGACTTGAACAAGGCTTGCCCAAAGGACTGCTACCCACTCCCGAGAATCGACCAGTTGGTGGATGCCACGTCCGGACACGAGCTGTTGAGTTTTATGGATGCGTATTCAGGCTACAACCAGATCAAGATGGCCAAGGAAGACGCTCCCCACATAGCGTTCTACGCAGACAGTGACATCTATCACTGCGATGTCATGCCTTTCGGGTTGATCAATGCTGGGGCAACCTACCAGCGAATGGTGAACAAGCTGTTCGGAGATATGCTGGGGGAAACCATGGAGGCTTACGTGGATGATATGCTGGTGAAGTCCCGACAAGCCGAGGATCATGTGCACAACCTAACCATGGCGTTTGAGCGGATGAGGCTTCATCAAGTTCGCTTAAACCCGACGAAATGCGCCTTCGGAGTCCACTCAGGGAAATTCTTGGGCTTTATGGTGAGCCAGAGAGGAATTGAGGTGAATCCCGAGAAGCTGAGGGCAATCGAGGAGATGCAGTCTCCGATAAATCATCGGGAGGTACAAGTGCTGAATGGCCGACTAGCTGCAATGAATCGCTTCTTGTCCAAAGCCAGCGACCGATCAATGCCGTTATTTGAAGTCCTGAGGGCCAACAAGAAATTCGAATGGACCGCCAAGTGTGAAGAGGCGTTCCAAGCACTCAAGCAGCACCTTCCAGGAGAGCCGCTCTATCTATACTTGGCTGTTTCTGAATTTGCCATTAGCTCTGTGTTAGTAAAGATTGTCGAGGGTAATCAAGTCCCCGTCTATTATGTAAGCAAGGCGTTTGCCAAGTCTGAATTGAACTATCCTGCCGTTGAGAAGTACCTCTTTGCGTTGATTATTACTGCTCGGAAGCTAAGGCCTTATTTCCATGCACACGAAATCACTGTGCTGACGAACCAGCCTTTGAAGCATTTTTTGAACCGACCGGATGCGTCGGGGAGATTAGTGAAATGGGCATTAGAGCTTAGTGAGTTTCGCATACACTTCGCTCCAAGAACAGCCATTAAAGGCCAGGCATTGGCGGATTTTATAGCAGAATCTACAGCCCCCGATCTGGAAGAAACGGGCCCTGTAGAGGGGGCAACCATGGAGGTCCCGATAGAAGAACAACCAGAGAGGGCAGAGCAATCAGAACAGCCAAACGAGGAAAATACCTGGGAGATGTAGACGGATGGCTCCTCGAGTTCGGACGGATCAGGAGCGGGCTTTTTGTTGATACCACCGGGTGAAGTTGAACCGCTCCGATACGCCTTGGTTTTAACATTCAAGGTCACAAACAATGAAGCGGAATATGAAGCTCTTATCACGGGCCTGAAAATTGCTAAAGGCACTGGAGTCGATCACTTGAGAGTGAAGTGTGACGCAGCTTTAATCGTAAACCAGGTTCAAGGGCGATACGAAGCGAGGAGTCCGATAATGAAGAAATACTTACGCGAGGTGCAAGCCCTGAAGGAGAGCTTTAAAAGCTTCGATATCGAGGCAATCCCGAGGGAGGAAAACGTAGAGGCAGACGCCTTGAGCAAATTTGCCCCGGGGGCACCCTTAGAGGAAAATCGGAAGGTGCACTTCTTGGAGAAGGTGATCTTATTGACCATCGACCCGACGCAGGTGTGTACCATTGAGGCAAAATCGGAGGAAGAGCCCACTTGGATGACCCCGATAGTCGCATACCTGACTACGGGGGCAGTCCCCGATGATAAGATAGCAGCAGACAGGATACGCCGAATCGCGGCCAATTACGTGATGCTAGACGATCAAATGTACAAGAAGGGTTGGTTCTCGACTCCGTACTTGAAGTGTGTGGCAGAACCCGATACAGATCGAATCCTGAAGGAAGTGCATGAAGGGGTCGCGGCTTGTCATGAAGGGGCCCGATCCATTATGAGGAAGGTATTGAACTTGGGCTATATTGGCCCACGATGAGCAAGGAAGCAACGGCGTTGGTCCAATCCTGCGACGCGTGCCAGAGGTACGCCCCGAGTATCGTGGCTCCGGCCGCTAATCTGACATCCATCAAGAGCGCGTGGCCCTTCGCGCAGTGGGGCATCGACTTGGTGGGACCCCTTCTACAAGCACAAGGTCAATGTAAGTATTTACTTGTAGCAATCGATTATTTTTCGAAATGGATAGAGGCGAAGGCATTGGCCAGAACAACGGGGAACCAGATCGTCATGTTCCTCCAGACCCACATTGTATCCAGATACGGGATTCCTAAGGTGGTGATCAGCGACAATGGTCCACCGTTTAACGGCTCTCAGGTGAGGGAGTATCTGGAGGAATTGAACATCGAGCATCGGACCGCCTCCGTACGCCATGCTCAGACTAATGGCCAGGTAGAATCAGCCAACAAAATCGTGATGGATGGCCTGAAGAAGAGGGTCTATGCCTTGAAGGGAAAGTGGCTGAACGAACTGGAAAACGTGCTTTGGGCTGTTAGAACGACACCCAAACGATCAACGGGGGAGACTCCGTTTGGCCTCGTTTATGGCACGGAAGATGTCGCCCCCGTGGAGGTAGCTGTGGCGTCCCATCGGATGAGATATTACGAGCCTCTGACGAATGATGAGATGAGACGTCTGGACTTGGACTTGGACTTGCTTGAATAGAAGAGGTGGGAAGCCGATGAAGTCCAAGCTCGAATGCGTTTGGCGACGGCCAGGTACTACAATCGGCGAGTGAAGTCCCGACAATTCTTCGTCGGGGAGCTGGTTTGGCGTCGCAACGAGTTCACCCTTTTGGATCGAATCACCAAAATGTCACCAAAATGGGAAGGACCTTATAAGGTTGTGGGGATGCCAGCTCCAAATGCGTACAAGTTGGAAGACCTCGATGGCAGAACATTAAAGCATTCTTTTAGTGGCGAACACTTGTAGAAACACCATGCTTGAAGAAAGTCGCCTTAAGTGGTGCCCGAAGAAAGTCGCCTTAAGTGGTGCCCGATAAAGTCGCCTTAAGTGGTGCCCGATGTAAAATCGCCTTAAGTGGTGTATGCTGTGTATCGTTTAATTCGATGTAAGCCAAATTTGTGCCATCAATGAATAAAGAGGTCGCTTCCAATCAGAGTTATTCTTAGATTTATGCTAAGTGTCAAAGTCGCCTTAAGTGGTGCACGAGTAAAGTCGCCTTAAGTGGTGCACGAGAAAAGTCGCCTTAAGTGGTGCACAATCCTTAGATTTATTCTAAGTATCAAAAAGTCGCCTTGAGTGGTGCACGATATTAAGTCGTCTTAAGTGATGCGTGATTCTTAGATTTACTCTAAGTAATAATTAAGTCGTCTTAAGTGATGCACGAGATTAAGTCGTCTTAAGTGATGCATGATTCTTAAATTTACTCTAAGTAATAATTAAGTCGTCTTAAGTGATGCACGGGACTAAGTCGCCTAAAGTGGTGCGCAGGATTAAGTCGCCTTAAGTGGTGCAAGTTATTAAATCGTCGGGAAGGACGTACAAAAAATGTCTTAAGTGTCGAAGTATCGACCCAGGCAAGTATAAAACCACTTGAAGAAATGTATCAAGAAAATCGGAACTGAGAAAGTCTGATAGTTGATAAGGGCTCAAAGGCCCGACAATGACAAAAAAGGAGAAGATACAAGGACTCTAAAGATAAACATTCAAGCTTGGTCCTTGTCGGCAGCATTGGCAGCAGCTGGGTCCGCGGAGTCGGTAGCAGAAGGATCCACAGGGTTGGCCTCGGGAGGATCGACTATCGGGGCGTCCGCACTTGGAAGTTCAGAGGCGTCTTCGACAATTACGGAGGTACTCCCCCCATCACTCTCCTCGGAAAGAGCAAAATATTTCTTCGCAAAGGGAGCGAGGGAAGGAGACTTGTCAAAGTTGATGGCGTCCCCATACTCCAGGTGAAGCTCCTCAACCGCGTTGAAAAGAGTATTCTCCACCTCCGCGCCGAAGAATTTCATAGCGTCGGCCTGGAAGTCCCCAGACCTCCGATAATCCTCCCGGCCCTTTGCCTCCGCCTCGACCAGCTGCGCAGGAAAGCCCGCGATCTGCTCCTCCAGAGCCTTCTTCTCGAGGACCAGTTTGTCCTCAGCAACTTTCTTCTCCTGGACCAGCTTGTCCACAGCCGCCTCCCGCTCCTGCCGCTCTTGCCTCAATAGCCCCTCGAAGTCCCCGACCTGCTTCTGGAGGTCCCGAACCTTCTGATCAAGGACAGCCTGCTCCTTGACAAGCTTTCCCCGCGAAGACTGGGAGGCCTTAAGATCCTCCTTGAGCTGGTCGAGGGCTGCTCGATCCCGCTCCCGGGACTCATCATAGGCGATAACGTACCCAAGAAGACGGTTGAAGTCCCCAAGCTCCTACAATAAGAGGAAAAAATGTTAACAGACAAACGACCCGATTTATCATTGAAAAGAGAGAAACGAAGTCTTACCTCTATCCGGCGCATGGACATCTCTCTGACATCCCGATGCATGGCCGTCCGATTGAGGGAAATCGGATACCGCATGGTGGGCAGGATCGAGCCTGCCAGCAGATGCAGGGCCAGGTCATGGTGCTGCTCCCCTTGTGTAAGCGGGACTCCTTGCAGCGTCTGGATGGGAGTCCAGGGGGCATTCGCTTGTGAAGGGTTGAAGGGCCTATAGAAGTTCCTATCAAGAGCAACGGGAGGAGGAGGACGATACGTGGAGGGGCATGCCTCCGTCTCGGCCCGAACGGTGGAAGGAGTGAAGTTATGGATGGGCGACGGCTCCCGCTGCTGCGGAGAAGATGAAGGAGGGGGCCCCTGAGGGGTTGGCTTCAAGGGCGATTGCCCCGTCCTCCGACGATGACGAAGGGAGCCACCCTCGTCAGTCTCCTCGGAGGAGTCCAAGGTTTCCACCTGACGAAACTGTTCGCCAGTCGGAGCCTTCTCCCCAGCCGAGGGAGGCGCCCCTGCTGAAGATGGTGCATTCGCGGAGGCTGCAGCACCCGATGGAACTCCCGAGCGACCTGCACCTGGAGGATGAGAGGCTTCAGAAATGTAGTCAGGAAGTTCATCAGGATTCTTACACCAAATGATACGTCGGGAGACGTATTGATCCTTCCCGCGATAGTGGTAATAGCCCGCCTTCAAGACACGAGGAGTTTCGCCTCGAAGGATTCGTTTGACGTCAGCGATACGGGCCTCCTTGGTCGAAGAAATCAAATCCTTCGGGACCATCCTCTTGTATGATTTAATAGCAAGTCGGAGCTTTTTACCTTCTTCAGCATTCTGGACGTCAAAGAGCTGGTCCAGATCCACCCGCTTCCGCTTGGGCTGCTCCGCGGAAGGAGACCCCGACTGAGCAGCGGCCTTCTTTGCGGATTTCCTCTTCCGCGAGGGGCGGACAACATCAGTTTCCCCCTGCTTAAGGAACAGATCGGTCAGCACAGATACCTTCTTGGCTGCAAACAGTAAACGAAGAAGAGTTAGAAGTTTACCCAAGGGACCATATTAGAAGGGCCGTCGAAGAGCTGCCCCCCAGAGATAATATCGAGGAGTCGGATCCCGGCGTTCACCAGGTCCCGCTCCACGAGGGAATTGGCGTCGAGGGGAGTATAGGACTCCCCCCATCGATAAAGCTGGATGAGTTGAAGGGTTTCGAAATCTTCATCGGAATAAGTGTGGAAGGCAGGCGGGGAGTCTGCTGTCACCTCCCATCGGGGCCAGGGGATCGAAGAGTGTCGGATGAAGAAGTAGCTCCTTTTCCAACCACTGTTGTCGGACCCCGTGTCAACCAACAGTCCCCGACCCTTGACCACCTTCCAGGTGTCATTGGTCCAGCTACACCGGGCAAGCTGCTGCTTACTCCACTTGGGCATTCGAGGATAGAAGGCGCAAACCCCCGCCTCGTTGCACTTCATCCCATAGAAGGTTCTGAAGAGCTGGAGGTTGTAGACCCACTTCTGTCGGAAGCAGAGAACCTGAAAGGCGTTCCACAGACGATGGCATGGGGAGAGAAGGTAGTTGGATGCGTTTTGTAATGCTGGCACATCTCGACCAGATTACCACAGAAGGGGAATCTGCTCCCCCCTGATATTTGTCCCGTAGAGACAAATACCTCCCCTTTTTGGGGACGAGTAACCTCAAGGCTACCCGAGGGGCGGGGCCAAGGATACGGGAAGCGGGGTTCCCAGGTAGAAGTGATACAACCCTCTCGGAGGGCTGCATCGTAGGCAGTATTGGAAATTTCATTCAGAGCATAATCAAAATTAAAAGGTTTTCTCCCCTCAGAGCTGGACCCGCTGTCTGAAAAGCAACAATGGCAAGAAAAACACAGTGGGATTCTTGGAAAGCTATGAATAAGGAAAAGACGAACAGACAGTGAAGGAAAAATCCTTACCAGACATGATGAAGTGGAAGTAGAGGAAATGAACTGGGCGTCGCCGGAAAGATGACCGGAGAAACTCTGAGACCTTCGGAATTACAGAGCTTGAGTTCGCAGAAAAGTTGCAGAGAGCTTTTGAGAATTCGGAAACGGTAAAAATTAAACTGTGCCCGTGGCTAGGGTTTTATAGGCAAAGAGGACAGTTGAAGGGACACTTCGATCCGAGTCGTCGAAGTCGAAGAGTTTTAATATGGACCGTTGAGATGAAACGTGTAGAAGGACAACAGACGTAATGATGAAACAGCCTAAAAAGCACTTTTCAGAAAAGGACAGGCGCGAAAAATCAGGCACGAGGGCCGAAAACGTCGCTTCACTATCTACTGCATTTAATGAACTGGGGAACCGAGGAGACCCCTGGGATTTGGCAGTTATCTACAAAACGCTGAGGAAACGTGAAGGAGAAGACTGATAATTGAGTGACTGAACCAAGGGTAAGATCCCCGATTCCAATATCGGGAGGTCGAGAGTTGGAAGACACGACGAACTAAAAGTCCCTCATGTCTTGGGGGCAAATGATGGGTTCGACTACAGACGTCCGGCCCTTTAACGGTAAGGAAACGGCAAACAGGCCCACCAGGCCCAAAATGAAGGTCAAGATGACCTAGGAGAAGGGTCCCGACGAAGGGAGTCCCGATGATGAAAGGTCCCGACAGAGTCGGTCCCGACAGTTGAGCTGGAAGCTCCCGATGAGAAGCCTTTAAGTAGGCCCCGATGATGAATCCCTGAGAATGATTGGCCTTGTCACGATGACGAGGGGCCCCGAGCGGTGACACAACGAGATAACTCTGCGACAGGAGTAGGGACTCGTTATCAGAGGATAAGGCCAAGATATGCGGGGCGTGGCCGAGATACGCGGAACGTGGTTAAGATACACAGAGCGTGGCCGAGATACGCGGGGCGTGGCCGAGATAAGTGAGATCATGGCCTAGATAGGCGGGATCACATCCGAGATACGCGGGATACGGGCTAACCACCCCTAACGGTTCACCAGGTACCTGAGGCATCTCTTCGCCTATAAAAGGGCAAGAGGTCAGCTCAGAACACTTACGTTGAATGACTTACCCTTTGAGATTATTGCTTGCCAGTCCGTACTAGACACTCATTTAAGCATCAGAGAGGGATTCTGGGTCACCGCCTGGTCTATCCCCTCTTGCAGGATTGCGTGGAGCGAAGGAGCTAGGATTGCCGTCAAAGTCCGTACCGGAGTTCCACCGTGATCCAACAATCCCGATGCATAGCCGTCCGATTCAGGGAAATCGGGTACCGCATGGTGGGCAGGATCGACCCTGCCAGCAGATGCAGAGCCAGGTCTTCATGGGCATCCCCTTGTCGAAGCTGGACCCCTTGCAGTATTTGGATTGGGGTCCAGGGAGCATCCACATGCGCGGGGTCGAAGGCCCTGTAGAAACTCCCGTCGAGAGGGACAGGAGGAGGACCAGCACGAGTCGTGGAGGGGCGCGCCTCCGGCTCGACCCGGGCGGGGGAAGGAGTGAAGTTATGGATGGGCGACGGCTGTCGCTGCTGCGGAGAAGATGAAGGGGGCAGCCCCTGAGAGGTTGGTTTCAAGGGGGACTGCCCCGTCCTCCGACGATGACGAAGGGAGTCACCCTCATCAGTCTCCTCGGAGGAGTCCAAGGTTTCCACCCGACGAAATTGTTCGCCGGTCGGGGTTTTCTCCCCAGTTGAGGGAGGCGCCCCTATTGAAGACGGTGCACCCGCGGAAGCTTCAGCGACCGACGGAGCTCCTGAGCGACCTGCACCTAGAGGACGAGAGGCTTCAGAAATGTAATTAGGAAGTTCATCAGGATTCTTACACCAAACAATACGTCGGGAGACATATTGATCCTTCCCGTGGTAGTGGTAGTAGCCCGCCTTCAGGACACGAGGAGTTTCACCTCGAAGGATTCGTCTAACGTCAGCAATACGGGCCTCCCTGGTCGAAGGAATCAAATCCCTCGGGACCATCCTCCTATACGATTTAATAGCGAGACGGAGCTTTTTACCTTCTTCAGCGTTCTGGACATCGAAGAGTTGGTCCAGCTCCACGCGCTTCCGCTTAGGTTGCTCCGCAGAAGGAGACCCCGACGGAGCAGCAGCCTTCTTGGCGGACTTCCTCTTCCGCGAAGGGCGGACGACATCGGTCTCCCCCTGCTTAAGGAGCAGATCGGTCAGCACAGATACCTTCTTGGCTGCAAACAGTAAAAGAAAAGAGTTAGAGATTTACCCAGGGAACCATATTGGAGGGGCCGTCGAAGAGCTGCCCCCCGGAGATTATGTCGAGGAGTCATAATCAAGGTTACCCGAGGGGCGAGGCCAAGGATACGGGAAACGAGGTTCCCAAGTTGAAGTGATGCATCCCTCCCGGAGAGCTGCATCATAAGCAGTGCTAGAGATTTCATTCAGAGCATAATCAAAGTTGAAGGGCTTTCTTCCCCCAGAGCTGGATCCACTGTCTGAAAAGTAGCAATGGCAAGGAAGGCACAGTGGGATTTTCGGAAAGCTGCAAACAAGGGAAAAGATGAGCAAGCAACGAAGACGAAATCCTTACCAGACATGACGAATTGGAGGTTGAAGGAATGAACTGAGCGTTGCCGGGAAGATGGTCGGAAAAGCACTGATGGTCTTCGGAATCGCAAAAGCTTGAATTCACAAAGGTTGTAGAGAGCTCCTAAAAATTCGAAGACGGTAAAAGTGATCCAACACCCACGGTTAGGGTTTTATAGGCAAAGAGGACAGTTGAAGGGACACTTCGATCCGAGTCGTCGAAGTTGAAGAGTTCTAATCTGAACCGTTGAGATGGAACGTGCAGAAGACGTCAGACCTGAAAAGCACTTTTCAGAAAAAGCAGGTGCGAAAAATCTGGCACGAGTGCCGAAGACGTCGCTTCACTATCTGCTGCATTTAATGAACTGGGGAATCGAGGAGTCCCCTCGGATTTGGCAGTTATCCACAAGGCATCGAGGAAACGTGAAGGAGAAGACTAGTATTGAGTAACTATGCCAAGGGAAAGATCCCGATTCCAATGTCGGGAGGTCGGGAGTTGAAAGACACGACGAACTAAAAGTCCCTCATGTATTGGGGGCAAATGATGGGTTCGACTACAGCCGTTAGGCCCTATTAACAATGAGGAAACGGAAAATAGGCCCGGTGGGCCCTAAACGAGGGCCAAGATGGCCCAGACTAAGGATCCCGACGAAGGAAGTCCGAGGATGAGAGGTCCCGACAGAGTCGGACCTGACAGGCGAGCTGAACGCTCCCGACAAGATGCCTCTGAGTAGGCCCCGATGACGAATCCCTGAGAACAATAGGCCCTGTCACGATGACGAGGGGCCCCGAGCGGTGACACAACGAGATAACTCTGGAGTCCCCGATGTTAGTCGGGACTCGTTATCAGGGGATAAGGCCGAGATACGCGGGGCGTGGCCGAGATACGCGGAACGTGGTTAAGATACACGGAGCGTGGCCGAGATACGCGGGGCGTGGCCGAGATAAGCGAGATCATGGCCTAGATAGGCGGGATCACACCCGAGATACGCGGGATACGGGCTAACCACCCCCAACGGTTCACCAGGTAACTGAGGTATCTCTTCGCCTATAAAAGGGCAAGAGGTCACCTCAGATCACGCACGTTGAAATACATTACTTGAGATTACTGCTTGCCAGTCCGTACGAGATACTCATTTAAGCATTGGAGAGGGATTATGGGTCACCGCCCGGTCTATCCCCTCTTGCAGGATTGCGTGGAGCGAAGGAGCTAGGATCGCCGTCAAAGACCGTACCGGAGTTCCACCGTGATCCAACATCGACTACCTATTTTTAGTTCATCATTCTGAATATGACTACTCGTTGACTCATATGTTGGAGTCTCGACTTAGGTGGTCCCGATTATCCATTTGTTGTCTTCTTATCTTCTATAATCGTAACCCAACAGTGGGGGAGAGCTGTTAATTGGCCACCCCACCCTACCGCTAGTGGTAGCCCCTCTCGTTGGTCACAACCAGCAACCCTAAAAGGGGTTACCGCAACTAGGAATTCAATACTCTAGCCCGTAAATCTTGATGGGTTTGTCGCGAAAACTAGTCCAATTGGATTGTTGTGAGGACTTGGTCAAACCGGGTCAATCAAATTCCATGAAATGGGTCAGGTCATAATGATTCGGGCGGGACAAATCAAATGAACTGGGTTGGACCGGATAAGACAAGGTCGGATAAATCGGGTCGAATATGAATATATCTTGGACATTAAAGGAAAAAAAATTTGGGGCGAAATTGGACATTTTTAAAATAGGACTGTATTTCATAAATTTTATATTTGATCGTGTTATACTTGATAGTTGTATATTTACATGTCATCTGGATATATATATATATATATACTATGAAGTGTGTGATATCTGTAAATTTGAATTAATGAGTTACACACTATGATAGACATGTTGTGATTATTCAGAACTAATTCCATGTATGATAGGTAAATTAAGGTTAATTGAATTTTATAAAGTTTATATTATTTCGCCGAACTTTGAAATTTCAAAATTTGGCCCAATTAAAATCATAACCGAACCGAACCGGTCCGAACTTGCATGTTGATATGGAATTTTGTATTGCATGTGATAATTGTGGATAGTAACTATCAATATATCTAGCACAATATTAGGGATCTAGATAATATTGATAATATAGTTGCCTGAAATATTGAGAAAATATATATTATTGATGAAATATATATCCCTAAATATTGAATATTAACAATAATATATTTTCAAAAAGATATATATAGTGTTGCCAAATATATATATAGTGTTAGATATCTGTCCAATTCGGGTTCGTATTTACATTTCGGGCCTCGTAAAATATCCCAAAACCCGTAAAAAACCCTTTCGCGGACACCCAAGTCTAAAAACGATCCGGGATACGCGTAATTCCCGGGCCGAAGGACTTCCGGATTGCTTCGGCAATCCGGACCTCCGGATTACCGTTTTACCTCGTACGCTCACCCCGATTAAATTGCCAAGTGCGGGAAGTCGGTGCATACATAGTCTGCCTTGATGACGGTATACGTCTTCCTTACATACCGACATCAAGTAGTTCAAAACTGGGCATGATCCTTAGGTTCCCTATAAATAGGGACCTAGGTCTCCCATTCTAGACAATTCCCTCACTTTTGGACTTGAAATGCTCTGACTTCTCTCTAAGGCTTTCTCTCTCTAGAAGTGCTAAATTGAGCGTCAGAGTGGGCCCAACCAGCATTCCCCCTCCCAAGCCGGTTACTGCCCCTCGTGCAGGACCCGAAGATCAAGAGCTCAAGGTCGAGGATTGGGAGTTTAGCTCGGTGATTGTGTATTAAGGATTGCGGCGTTCCCGTCCTTATACATACATCTCGAGCCCGATCGTGAAGGAAGAAGCCTGTTTGTTAGGGGAAAAGCCCGAAGCTGCCCAAGTGGTGAAGCGAACACAACATTTGGCCTTAGAAAATATTTTTCACTTGTCGACAAGTGAAAAATATTTTCTAAGTGTTTCCATGTACGTACGTACATGTCGACAAGGATGGATTGCACACATCAATTAGCTACTATCGACTTCTACACAATGCCTCTTGAGCATTCCTACGACGTTTATCGACAAAGCTCATACGACAACATCTATGCTATCATTACCAACATACGACCGTGGACGACCATGTACGTACAACTATCAATCATCAATATCGAGCATGCTAGAACAACAACTAAGGCATGGGAAAACATGTCGACAATGAACACTATGCATAAGGGAAGTATAACGATTCATTTCAATTTTCTAAAATTTTCAGCACTTAGGAAAATTTTGGCCGATTTGGGGCTAAGTATTCTATTGCATTTTATCAAACACCTTGTATGCATGATAAGATAACTTGGTACATGATGATTTCAAGACTAAATCAAGGCCAAACGAGGTCACGAAAGGTCTAGCCATGTACGAAATTGGACTCACCGACACGAAGCGAGTTCGAATTTCTACTCGCCCTCACTCGAAGACCCACGCGCCACCGCCGTCCACACGCGCCGCCGCCGCCGCCCTCACGCGCCGCCCCCCTTGCTTCTCGCACCACCTCGATTCCCTCCTTGCCCGGATTCGATCTTGATCGACGTCAAATGTGATGTGATTACTCCAAATTCACACCTCCATGAATTCCTTCTTCATCAAGAATGGAGAGCTTCTTGAGGATTTATCTATGAAGGATGTAAGATAATGGGTATTCTCTCTCCTAATTCTCATTAATAGTGCCTACACCATGTGCTAAGGACTAAACTTATATCTATTTTCACACAAGTCCTTAGTACCACATACTTACACATCTCCTATGCTTGTTTTACATACATGCTCTCTAGTATTGCATAGCACGCTTCGTAGATCGTCATGCATGTTATCGCTTTCATACGTACATGATGCAAATTCATGAAGGTCGTGTGATTATTTTTATAATCTAAGTATGAATTGAACGTCTGCATCATCTCCCATGATTGCATCATATTACATGCTTGCATCATTTTCCGTGTTTACATCATGCTTCATGATTACGTACATGTTCTCCAATTCCATATTATCCTAAGTGTTTTGCTTATTGCATGATCACGACATCCATCTATTATGTCATCATTTGCGTATTGACAACGTGTTATACGCTTACTTCATATATCATGATATTATCACATTGCATGTCATTGTATGCATATTGTCCGCTACGCTAACCCTGTGAACAGATTACGTACGTACGCCGGGAAATTAAAAGTTGGTCAAATTTATGATCTCAACATTCGAATTGACGAACAGGCCACCCCTGAGGTCAGTACCGAACCAAAATTGGACGAATATCTTATCTTTGAAAAAGAGTCAAGTACGAGTTTTGAACCACTACTTGACTCGGGGGCAAGTGTTAGATACCTGTCCAATTCGGGTTCGTATTTACATTTCGGGCCTCGTAAAATATACAAAAACCTGTAAAAAAACCCTTTCGCGGACACCCAAGTCTAAAAACGGTCCGGGATACGCGTAATTCCCGGGCCGAAGGACTTCCGGATTGCTTCGGCAATCCGGACCCGTCCCGGATTGTTAAACAATCTGGGTAGGTCCGGATTACCGTTTTACCCCGATTAAATTGACAAGTGCGGGAAGTCGGTGCATACATAGTCCGCCTTGATGACGGTATACGTCTTCCTTACATACCAACATCAAGTAGTTCAAAACTAGGCATGATCCTTAGGTTCCCTATAAATAGGGGCCTAGATCTCCCATTCTAGACAATTCCCTCACTTTTGGACTTGAAATGCTCTGACTTCTCTCTAAGGCTTTCTCTCTCTAGAAGTGCTAACTTGAGCGTCGGAGTGGGCCCAACCAGCATTCCCCCCTCCCACGCTGGTTACTGCCCCTCGTGCAGGACCCGAAGATCAAGAGCTCAAGGTCGAGGAATGGGAGTTTAGCTCGGTGATTGTGTATTAAGGATTACGGCGTTCCCGTCCTTATACATACATCTCGAGCCCAATCGTGAAGGAAGAAGCCTGTTTGTTAGGGGAAAAGCCCGAAGCTGCCCAAGTGGTGAAGCGAACACAACATATAGTATATAAGTACGTTAGCGGAGGTTTTTCAATCTAACGTTTTCTCTCTCTTCTAGAAAATCTCTTCATCTTTTACACTAGTCTAACCCTAGCTATGGCCGCCACATACCATTTCTTCCCCTTCCTACCTCAAGGAATCTAGACACTATTATTCTTTTTGTTTGGTTTCTTTGGTTTTTTCCAAGTTTTTTCTGTCAGTTCTCTCTTCTTCTACAAAGTTACCTCAGAACTTTGCATACGTGGCTAAAAATGGTGGAATGCATGCCTGTGTCTGTTCATCTTCCCAACAATGATCACGATGAGGTCATCACATGCAAGGAAGAGTCTCAGCAACGAAGTTCTCATGTGGATATAAATAATTACTTATTCAAAAAGGGAGACTTTTTACATTCTACTCTTCTATTGTACCGTATATACGTTCCCGTGGAAGCAGTTTCAGAATAAGTTTCAATGACAAAAATGGTGCCTTGGAACAGAGTTTTATTTGGTCGTTGTTATGTCCTTCGTAGGGAAAGCATCGTCCAGATAAGAAGGTTCACTGCAAATAACTGGAGAATTGCACAGGAGGTTCATGGGGAAAGACGTGAATATTTTATGTGGACTTTCCAGTTTCCCGACGAACAACAAGCATTGGAGGTACTGCAAAATGGTCCTTTTCAGGTCTATGGTCTGGTTTTTGTGTTAATAATGGCTGACCCAGTCACTCATGATATCAACTTTGATTTCACGCGGCTTCCTGTATGGATCGAGCTGAGAGGGATTCCTCCAAGATTAATGAACATGGAGAATATTTGCACTGTGGGGGAGAAAGTAGGTCCAATTATTGACGTCAATTTTAGGGAGGATAGGGTCCTGGAAATAGCATATCCAAGGGTGAAGGTCTTTCTGAATTTGCCGAGACCTGTTCTTCCTTCTGTGGGTCTTCTGGAAGGTTTAGTCTCTCACGAGATTCTGATCTGTTATCGGTGTGGAGTATATGGACATAATTTGGCGGACTGTAGACAGACAGATGACCAAGTTATGGAGGCCATTAATCAAAGATTCCTAGAAGCTGTTCGTGATCATCTTATGATTCTTTGTCATGATCTGAATAGAGATTTATATACTTTTGGGCAGAGAGGTTCCGGTACTTTGATGAGGTGGTTACCGTAAAATGCAGACCCTACTTTAAATTACCCCTCCGGGGGTGATTACAGACGTGTTCGTCGTCGTTATGCAGAGAATGGCCGTGCAGAGAATATTCCAGTTCCTCCTCCAATGGTTAGAACAAGAAAAAGTGTGGCGGAATCAAGCAATTTCAGAAGACCAATAGCCAGGGAGAGATTAATTGGAGACAGTTTATTGAATGCCATGTCGGAGAGTCCACTTTTTTCGGAAAGGGCAGTCTCAAGTAGACAAGTCATTAATCATGGACCAGTTTCTTCTTCAATCCAAGGTAGGGCTTCGGGAATTCCACTTGTTCCGTCTTCTTTGAAAAATCTTATTCTGAACTGGGGTCAGACAGCTTTGGGTGATATTGACCAATTAATGAGGCCCTTTGCTGGAATGGGCTCCAATTCTACAACGTCATAATTAATTCCAGTTCTGATACCTGCTTACTTTCCTGGGGGTTGTTTTGCCGTGGACATCGCATCCATATTCCTTTATCCCGATTACTTATCCCACAGTAGCTACAAGACAATTTACTAGTTCCAATTCAACTGTGGCTTCTTCCATGCAGGCCCACAACAAGATTGACTACAAACCCTAACTTTATGCAGGAAGCGCCAGTTGAGGATACAATTCCCTCTCCAGATATTACTCCTCTTACTATTGGGAATCTTACCTCTACCACAGAGCATCCTAAAATGGATTCACCATCTGCTATTAGTCAATTGGCACTTCTGTCAGAGAATTTGGATAATCTAGCTGCTTTATCTGTGGCTTTGGGGTTTGATACTGGTACTGCAGAAGATAATTTCATTGTGGATCAGGAACTAGCAGCACAACTAGTTTTAATGGAGCATTACCATCAACAATCACAACTACATGTGGATTTATCGGGTGCAGGAGCTAATCAGGATGAGTCAGGACCGTCAAATGTTCATCATGGACCGCAACAGACAGTTAAAGAACATGGTGAGAAGGTAGAGGTTACTCACAGGGAGGGCAAAGAACCAGTTTGTATGGAGGTGGAATCAGGAACGAGGAAGAGAAGACGAACTTCAATTATTATCTCATATGATCCATTGCCCTTCACTCGACCAGAGCCCTCTAGGATGGAGCCAGTCCAGATGTGTCGATCAAGGTTAAGAAGGGCCTCTCACGAGGCAATACAAGCTCTTAACTTATCTTCCCATACTCAGGTATCAAATATGTGTCAAATGTGGCATAGTTGCTTTTACGAAGGGTACTATACTTTCAAAGTTGAACAACAAAGTAGGTTACAGGAATTTGTAGACAGTTTGTGTGTTGTTGTGAATGTCAACTCTATTTCTGAGGATTTAGGTTTAGACGATAAGTGCAGCTTGGTGGATGTCCCTCTAGGGCATATTCCGCAGTCGTTATGAATTTCCTAGTCTGGAACTGTCAAGGTATATGAAGAGCCTTGACAATGAGCCACCTTCAATTTCCGGTTGGTACCTTGAAACCTCACTTTATCTTTCTCTCTGAGATTAAGTCAAATTTTGGACGCTTAACTTCAGTGATTATTAGGCTAGGTTTTGATAATATCCTTGTTGAGGAGCCATTGAACACTCGAGGAGGTCTACTATTGGCTTGGAGGAATATGCATTCAGTAACCCTAGTTGAATCTTCAGGGAATTTCTTTCATTGTCTTATTCAACAAACCCCTATGGCCTCCCCTTGGTATCCCACTTTCCTATATTCCCCTTTCAAATTTGCAGACCGTCATTCCTTTTGGTCCAAAATACAAACACTTCAAACACATATCTCCTCTAAGTGGATGTTAATGGGAGATTTCAATGATATTTGGGCCACTAGTGAAAAGGAAGGGAGGGGGGGGGGGGGGGGGAGGGGGTAACGTGGTTTCTCCTGGCGGAATTATTCAATCACATATATGGTCAGATAACTTGGATCTTATGGATATATGATTTGTAGGGTGCCCATTACTTAGTCTAATCGTAGGACAGGCCAAGCCCAAATTAAGGAAAGATTGGATAGAGTCCTATGCACTTTGGATTGGAGGCTCCAATTTCCTTTAGCTGTGCTAAAAAATTCTGAGATGATAGGTTCTGATCACTTTCCAATCTTTGTATCTACTCAACCTCAAGATTCACCTAGACATTCCCTATTCAGATTTGAGAATATGTGGATCACCCATCCTACTTTCCTTGCCACGGTACAGAAGTCATGGGACCTTCCACTGTTTGATAACACTCAATCTATCTTGGCTTTAAAGCTAAGAAGACTCAGATTTCAACTAAAACGTTGGAGTCATGATGAGTTTGGGAACTTCAAAAATCAGATCAAACATCAACTTCAGAAAATAGCTCTTTTTCAGCAATCAGGGAGCCAACTGGAGGAAGAGAAACTTGTTATACAAGAAATAGAGCATCTTTATCATACATAAGAAACGCATTAGAGACAAAAGTCAAGGCAGATGTGGCTTGTAAATGGGGATCGCAACACAAAGTTTTTTCATGCTTCAATGCTGGCTAGGAGGGCGAGAAATAAATTGGAATGGCTTAAGGACGATCATGGCACTTGGATTTCCTCTCCACAGGAAGCACAGTCTTTTATATTGTCTCACTTTACAACAGTCTTTCAGGCCACAGTACTCTCTTTTGTTTATATTCTGCCGGAATTACTCAATAATAGGGTCGAGTCTACAAATCTTATTCACTTGGCTAATTCAGTCTCAGATCATGTTGTTAGCATATGGTGACGTGGCACCGTAATTGGTAGCCCGTTAATATATGTGGTTACTTAAGATAATTAGGTAAATGTCACATTAGGGTTAATTGGGCCAGACCCAATTCCCAAGTGACATGGGAGGCCCAAAATTGGGCCTCCCACCCACATAACATAGTCGGCTGAAACCCTAATAGTAGGGAGGAGGATTTTCTCCTCCTCTCACTATATAAGGAGGTCTTGGGGTCACTCCCAAAACACACCTTGATTACAACTCCTCCTAAGTTGTGATTTGAGAGAAATCCTTTTCTCTCTACAAGCATATTTCGGCCGGCCCCCTAACACCACCATTGGTGTGCCAAATTGCTTCCAAGCGTTCAGTCCGAGGTTCTGTCGCCGTTGAAGAATCGATCAGAGGATTTTTTGTGGAGCTTATACCGCGTAGGACTTCTTCTCAAAAAGAACTTGTACGGGTTCCGACCGGAGGATCAGAACTCCCTCCACAACGTTCTTGAACAAGAAAGCTATCGAGGTATGTGTACATTATTCTGCGGCTTAATTAGATTACTTACAAGTACACGTTTAGCATTTCGTAGTATTACTTCCCCGTAATCCAACAGTGTTATGCAGTTCAAATACATAGAAACAGAAAAAGTACATTTGAACTCTGCAAGAAAAAAATTGATTTTTGAGCCAAGGGGTAACCTGTGTTAGCGATCAACCAATTGAAAAAGAAAGAAAAGTATCTGGAACCGAAAGAAACAAATTAATTTTGAAGCCAAGGTTCATTATTTAAACTGAAGCAATTTTAACCTGCATTGATGATCTACCGATTGAAATATATAGAACGTGTAACGAATTAATTCTGAAGTTGAAGATTTAACTTAAATAGTTGGAGAAGAATACCGAACTCCGTTGAAATTTTAGAAGAACCCATTAGCATTGTGCTTGAAAGATCGAAAATGAGGAAATTATACTTGACAGACAATTGAACACATACCAATTGCCATTGCAGAGAGACACACATAAACCTTAAATTAAAAGGATGAATAACTAACTTGATCATCAGTAGAAGATGGATCAATTGGGTGTAATGGACGACCAATGGGAAGATGCAGAACGGGCGGCTGAAGGTTCTGTGGTTTCTCTCTCTTTGTCTCTGACTGTGACTGGCAGGGACGCAGCGGCTTAGGCTGACAGGAGGAAACGAGGCGAACGGGCGACGTGAGTAGGCGGAGTGAGCGATTGGCATTCTCGGCAGCGAGTCTGTCAGTTCAATTTGTCTGTGGTGGCTCTGTTTTTATCGAAGAGATGTATGTATCTAACATGTAGGTGAAGGGGTGGCTGATTTGTAACTGCTTGGTGACTGATTTGTAAGTATCGAAATGGTATGGAGAAATTTGGTATCTTTTGAATATGAGGACACCCCAAACTTTTAATATAGGTAGGAGTTCTAGAAAATTTGATAAACTGATGTTCTTGAAAATTTTATAAAAACCGAAATTTTTATGATGAACACAATGAGTAATCCGAAATTTTTAAACAAATTTCATATGTTTGATCTTTAAAAACTTAAAATTTTCAGAATTTACATGTTTTTATAGATCAAAACCGAAAATTCATGTTTAAATTTAAGTTTGATGTTCATGATCTTCAAGAACACGATGAGTTTTATCAAGAACACTTTTTCGATTCATGATCATAATAGTGTTTGATCTTAAATTTTAACAATTTTTCCAATTTTTGGTGTTATGGCCGAAACCCTAGGTGAATTATTAGGTAAAATTTTTAATTTCTTAGAGTGCAAGAAAGAAAAATTCGGCCGGCCTAGGTTAGATATATCTGTTACTATATTTTAATTTTATTAAAAGGAGACAATATATCTATAAACTGGAAAGATAATGAAAGATTCACATTATATAGTAAAATATATAAACTATCAATATATTTACTGAAAGATAGGGATAAAGATATATTGATAGGATTTTGTTACTTAAAAAGATTAAGAAGATATATTGTCTATATATTTTATCCATAAATATATATTTGACAATATATATATATATTTGGACGAAAATTATATATATATATATATATATATATCTATATTGTTAATTGATTTACATCTTAAAGATAGAATCTTGACAATATTTATATATATTAATAATATATAAGTGCCGAATTTCATATATATATTAGCAAGATTGGAAATTCTTTTACATAATTAATGTTTCATGTGGGCTAAGTTAAGTTTTCAGTGGACTTTAAAACTCTATTTAGCCCAAAAGAAATGTTTCGGCCGAACCCTATGGGTTTATTGGGCCGGTCCAATTTGCGAAATCGGAACGGGTTAAACCAATCCGG
Organism: Clarkia xantiana subsp. parviflora; assembly: GCA_036873135.1. Lineage (NCBI taxonomy): Eukaryota > Viridiplantae > Streptophyta > Magnoliopsida > Myrtales > Onagraceae > Clarkia > Clarkia xantiana. The sequence continues at coordinate 5,980,008 of JAPTYO010000024.1, read as the reverse complement.
GTTTTTCTTAATCGGGTCGACCTAGTCGGGTCGGGTCGGACCAAAGTAACTAAGTGAATCTAAACCGAACCGGTTTCGAGTGATGAACCGATCCACAATCTTATTTTATTGAACCGTTTCGGACTAAACCTGATTTTTAAATTGTACCGACTCAGACCGGATTTTAAATTGGACCGAACCAAATTTTAAAATTTTTCAGAAATTTTAAATGTTCAAATAAAATAGGATGTCAAATTTTAAATCCAAAATGTTTTCGAACTTTAAAAATTAACCTAAACAGTGCTCTTTGGGTTTACGTTTTAACACGTTTTCAGATAAAAAAAAACCCTAATACCTGGTTACGATTATGGAGATGGATCTCGGATATGCATGTTTTTGGGACTGGATTAAATTAGTGGGTTGAATTGCAATTGTTTACTTTCTGCAACATATATTAGAACTGTCGTCTTGACTTAGTCAAGCTAGCTAGATAATAAATTGCGAGCATTGAGCTATGAGATTTAAATATATGGTATGCTCAATAGGATAGACATGCTATGCAGATTGAAATTGCCTAGAATCCATGTCTAGAAATTTCGCATTATTGATTGTAAGCATGAATTGCAAGTCAGCCCCTAATATTTTCAAAACGTTTTTAAAACTGAAAATACAAGTCACCAATTATGCATGATGTATGCGGAAGTTGCATGTTTTGACACGCATGCTATAATGTTTATGAATGAATGTTAAGGAACATTAGACGCATGACGCGTAAGCATGTTGTTTTGGTTTGTTCGATATTTATGGCGTGATGGAGTATTATGCATGCGTAAATTATCGGATAACTTTACAAAATCAAAAAGGGCCATGGGAAATCCAAGATCGGGTATGCTTGTTTGAAAATTCCCGTTTCGGTAATTTGCAAAATAATAACCGTTTTCAAAAGACTGATCTATTGGATTGAAGACGACAATGGTGTGAACACTTTCACAACACCCCCTTCCCTCAGTATACTGGCAGCCGGTTTGGTTTAATGACTGAAGGATCACTATTCGTCGTATTACATCTTAACAGATAATCCAATGTTTGCAATTCTGTTAAAATGTTATTGTCTCCCTAACTTAGCATGATTATAATTGTAATAGCTTTAATGGCTGGGTCGGTACGCTTTTATAAATCATGCAATCTGGATGGCATGGAGTGAGATGGTAAGAGAACGTCTTTTAGCATGTGATACACACGGCTGTATCATGACTATAAGAGAGAAAATGTTGGTACCGCCAGACCACAACCTAATTCCCAAAATAGGGAACATAGGCTTGGGAGATAAGAAAGCTTGCAAGGTGATATTGGCATCCTTTGATAATGAGGTTGCAGAGGACTTCACGCTCAATTATTATGCTGTTCAACTTTGGGCTGCCCTTAAACTCCGTTTTTGTAGTGGAAAGGCAGCCGAAGCAAGAAAGTAATAATAGAGTATGATGACCTACTTTCAAACAACACTAGAGTAAAACCTATGTGTAACCGAAGGATCGAAAGATCCAATTGGAGAAAGATAATCAATATCGCACAGGGATATCCGATATCATGGTTTGCTGACGATAATGGACTAGGATACTTAATTGATTTAGTTGAGTACTCCATGTTCCTATTCAAGGAAAGCAACCAAAAGAGACTGAAAAGTTCCCATGTGCGCCACCGCAAGAGGACTAAGGAAATTGCAGAGGAAACATGATCGAATTGGTCCTCAAACGAGATCCGTAGTATGAAAAATACTACTGATGAAGTACTGTAAAAGGTACACCTCATTTTCCACATATATGAAACTGTTAAATGTTTTATATCGCTAAGTCTACTGAAATAATTCACTTCTGAATTTCTTTCAGGGACGTTGGTGAAGATGGCTGGAGTTTTCCTTTTCGACTTTACTTTTCCTTTACCTCTAAAAGCTATTTAATGTATCTTAGTGCAGCATCAATGTTTACAAGTTCTCTTATTATCAATAAATGTTTATGTTTAGTTAATGATAATTCAAAATTATTGAATAAAGTAGTAACCATTCAGTTCATGATTTGGCATACTTATCAAAATTAATCGACCCGATTAAACGGGACCTATCCGAAACAAATAACTAATCTGTGAATCCTCCAGTAAAACGGTTGGATCAAACCATTCACTCACCTAATCAAATATCCATCGATTGCATAATTCCAAAAGCAAAACGACAGATAATTTCATCATCATTTGCTATAGAGTACTCCATTAAATGATAAATTCCTCGGTTAATGTGCATGAAAAACCGATTAAATTAAATTTGGAAACGAAACGATATAAACCATGGGATAAAACTGGTTTTTTGCGCCGTACGCGCGTGTGCCTCGAGAGACGGAACACATCGTTTTGAAGTACAAATTTATTAATGAAGTGTTTTAATGAATGAATGCTGAATTTTGTTTATAATCCTTTGGAAATAACTCATTGATGACTATTATAGTAAGAAGTATGCTTTAATGCTACTACGATCTAGTAAGACGTCAACTATGGAATTAAAGCGAGAGCTTAAATGAATAGCCCATGACGTGGATAAGTCCCAGGATGAGTTAATAACGAAAGGAAGTAGTCAGTAAAATGACACTCCCACTATAAGCCTTTAACGATAAGTTTGGCTAAGCAATAATATTATTAAATACTTCGAGAAACATAGTTTAAAATTACATTATGTTAGAACTCAACATTAATTGTTCCTATGGAATGAAATTAAGTTGATTCATATTAATGTAACACTATGTTCTAATAAGATCGGTTGACGCGTTACCATAAAAGCTAACAAATGATACGGGAAAAACCTTATCATAAAGTAACATTAATTTGCGCATTAAACAAGTATTTATTAAGAGTACGATCTACTCTTAAAAGATACAAGTTTAAAATTAGCTTGGATTAATGGTAACGTGGTCAAACATGACACATTATAGAAATTTGAGGATGGACTTCCTATGCTTTGCGGAACAAAATGAACTAAAGTACTGATCGGATTAAAATGGATAATGGAGATTCTCAGGTCCCACTTACTTCGAGTGGGAGAATGATATAGCATAAGTAAATGCATTAAGTGAATGACATGGTAAATGATGATAGAAACGTCCTCATAATAAATCGAGTGGGAGGGCTCACTCCCCCTCACATAATCATCACTAAATGTTAATGTGAATCAAGTCGGACCTGATAATCATAATGCTGAACCATTGGATGAAAATCCAATAGTCGTTGCAACTGCCCATTATTCCTAGTGGGAGGAAATGACTAACTTGATTCCAGATCCTAGTGATTAAAGAATAAATCCCGGAGGTAAAATCCTGAGATCAAGAGGTCATTCTAAGAAAGTTGTAGACCAAAAGTTCTAGCACCGCCATTGTTCCCAGTGGGAGTAATGCTCCGAAAGAAGCATTATTCCGAGTGGGAGTAACGATCAGACTCAAGATGAGATTATCGAGCCTAGACTTAGTCTAAGACAACAAACTTCTTTTAAGAAGTATCCCATCAAGTGAGATATTCGTTCACGAACCAGTGACGGTTCGGCAAGCATTGGAAGAACCTCAAACGTTGGAATGAAGGATAACAATGGAGGATGAAAATGCCTAAATTAGAACGTATTCGGTTTTGGTCTTCAGTTGATTTACCTGCTAACCACAGAGTTAGAAAGTGAAATTTTAAAATTCACTACTGATGGAAAATTTGAGTGGTGCAAAACTCGAACGATTGCGAAAGGATATACCCAAATTCACGGAGTGGACTTTGATGAAACATACTCACCAACTGTGCGTTACACCACAGTTAGGGCCATCCTTGCCCTTATTGCAAGCCTCGATCACGAGCCTGCATCAAATGGATGTTAAAGACCGCATTTCTCCATGGAAACCTGGAGGAAGAGATCTAGATGGAGCAGCCATAGGGTTTTATTACTCCTGGCAAAAGAACATAAAGTTTGCAAACTCCAAAGATATATTTATGGTCTTAAACAATCGTCTCGGCAATGGTACCGCAGATTCCACGAGGAAATCGTCGGAAACAGATTTGTGAACCTTCACGAAGATCCCTGCGTTTACACCAAGACCTCCGGGTCTAAATATGTCATCATAACCTTATACGTGGATGACATACTCATTGCTGCAAACGATGTGAGTTTCATGAACGAATCAAAGTCCTGGTTATCATCAACATTTGAGATGAAGGACATGGGAGAGGCCACGTACATCTTAGGCATTAAAATTGCCCGAGATCGTGCCGCCCGGAGATTGTGTCTGTCTCAAGAATCATATATCATCAAACTGTTGAAAAGATTCAGAATGCTCGATGCCAAACACGTGGATACGCCGGTTGTGTTCGGGTGCGCGCTGTTGAAGCGTGATGGCCCTGAAAAACTAGCAGGAGCGTGAAAAGATGAAGAGTGCAGAGTATCTAAGCATGGTAGGAAGTCTACTGTATGCCATGCTATTTACTCAGCCGGACATCTGTTACGCTGTGGGCCTTGTAGCAAAATTCCAAACTGATCCTGGCTATCAACGTTTAAAGGCCGTAAAACGAATTATAAGATATGTGAAAGGTACTGCCGAAAATGTTCTGTTCTATAAGGGCAGGCAAATAGAATTGAATGGTTATAGTGACACCGAACACGGTGGCGATCCGGACGATCGTAAGTCCACCACAGGGGGAGTTTTCCTTTTTGTTAATGCTACCATATCATGGGTAAGCAAGAAGCAATCTTGAGTCGCTCTTTCCACTATGGAATCAGAATTCGTTGCCCTTTCTAAAAACGCACAAGAAGCAGTCTGGCTGAAAAGGCTTCTTACTGCATTAATTGGCACTGAGAAGAAGAGCAAACCTGGGAAGGTATTCTCCGACAGTCAGGCAGCCATTGCAGCAGTTAAGAATCCAAAGTACCATAGTAGGACCAAACAGATTGATGTGAAATAAAATTATGCCAAATCAGTTGTGGAAGACAATATAATCGCCTTAGAACACTTATCCACAGATAATATGGTCGCAGACCTGTTAGGTTCCGGGATTTGGGTCAACGGGTGGTCGGCTCAAATCTCGTTCCTCACTGGAGGGGTGGATGATCTGGTCTTCTCGGGTTGCTCTGTCTTAGTTTGCGTCCTTCCCTCTGTCGCTTCTCTTCTCCTTGCGCCCTGCAGAAGGGGCAGTACCAGACACAGAGAGGGGGGGTGGTGCCTGGTGAACCCTCTCCGATGCCTAAGTCAGTGTCGTTTTTAGAGAGATAAAGCTAGAGAGATGTCAGAGCAAAATAATCCAAATTGCCAAGATGTCCAAATGAATTGTGAAGGTGGGGTATTTATAGGCAACGGTGTCATTAAGGTGGCTTAATGACATCGTTAACCTTTAAACACAATTAATTAACCTTTAAGCGCATAATTAAGACCTTAGGATACGGAGAAGGTAGGCGGAGTGAACCGAGTGTGGGAGTCCAAAAATGGTGCCGGGGCCCTTGGGGGGGAGGAGGAATCCGACCCCCAAGGGTAGGGGTTGGGTGAGGGCACCCAACCTCACCTAGGTGAGTTTACCTTGGCCGGACGAGCGCTTCGGCCTCGTCCGAGCCGTTGATGTTCTCGCGAAGTGTCCGGGTTGAAATTTCGATTTACAATCGTTAATGGGATGATAAAAATACAACGGTTCGGAAGTCAACGGGTTCAAATTGGGCGTATATCCATCACATGCCCCCGAGTCAACCAATGGCTTAACCCTTGATTGACTCTATTTCAGGATGGTATGATACGCGCAATTTGAAACCGGGGTTTTTACCTTTCGTCTGAGTGTTTGCTTACCCATGGATGCGTGTCTCCGACCCTGCTCCCTGCCTTATGAGATAGAGGAGTTGTAAACGTTAGAGTAACGCGGACGTGTGCCTAAGCACGCGTCCGTCTGAGGTGGGAGTAATAAATCTATCTTTGCTACCGGCGTATACTTAAAAAATTCACACTCGCACAGGGGCGCAATACAAATGCAACTAAGTAACTTACGCTTCAAATTCGTGCCGTGATTCTATCTAAGTAAGGAAAAATTTAATTTTGGCCAAATTTTTTTCCTAAGTATGAAATGTTCAAGAATAAACCTAACTTGATAGTTTTTCTAAGTATGGAGATATACTTAGCCATAATTGAAAGGGATAAAAATGATGGTTTTTCCTTGGCCCTTAGATCTCATTTAAAAGGTAGATGAAGGGTGGTGATTAAAACCCTTTAAAAAACCCTATCATCTTTTCAATATAGAGGAGAGTTAGAAAAATACCTTAGTGAATCACCATAGCCACCATCTTCCCTCTTTACTCACCCTTGGAGAGCAAGAAAAAATTTGGAGCACCCCCAAGGTAAGGGCCGGCCGAAATTTCCACCAAGGGACAGAAATCCGGCCAGCAGCCTCGTCGGGAAGATCGACGGCGTGGGGGGACCAGCAGCGGCGTGACGGCGATATTGGCGACGCGGAGCAGACCCCGGACTACGCCGGAGCTGAGCGGGGTCGCGGAGGGGCAGCTTGACGACGACCTAGCTGCTGTCGACGGAGGCGGAGCCTGGTCCGGCACGGGCGGTCGACGGCGAGGGAAGCAAGCTCCGGTGCGGCGTGAGACGTCTTCCAGCGACGGCGGGGCGAACGGAATCACCTCCGGCGACGACAAGGTCCAAGCTCCGGCGAGGGGCTGATTCCCGGCAACGCCCAAATTCGAATTCCGGACCCGTTTATCACATCGGGTCGGGTTTTCCGAAGGTCCGCTCTTTTCCTTTCCGTTACCGCATAAAACGTTGATTTTTGAATCGTTGATACTTGATTGCCGATGCTTGATTGCCGATGTTTGATTGCCGAAATTTGATTGAAAGTGGGATTGCCGTGGATAACCGTCGATAGTTGTGGATTTGAGAAAAAGTTTTGCCGGTTGTCCGGATATAGTTTCTTGTCCGATTGGACTATCCCGGTCTTGAATTTGATGTCGTATCGCCGTTGGTGTGTTAATCTTCGTTGGAGGGCGTAACGGTTTGGTTGTCGTGGTGTCCTTGGCTCATGTTGACTATCTTTGCTGGGTGTCTTTGGATCTTTGGTTGTTGTCGTTGGTCGGGTGTCGGAGTATTTCCGGTTCTTCGGAAATTTTTCTTGTCTTGATATTTGTCGTGTCGTGGCAGGTACTGTATTCCTGGTGGTGTCCGCGCACGCAGACTCTACAGAGGCGTCGCATCCTCCGAAGGATGAGTGAGTTCCTTTTCTCTTCGTTTTTGGTCGCATTACTTCCTTTCCTATTGCTAGCTTAGTGCTGTGACCTTCGTTGGGGTGTTAGTCGAAATTTGATTCGAACTTTGGGATCTCCTGCTACCTTTGCCTTAGGTCTCGCTACCCTGTCGGAGAACCATCTCACTAGGTCCGATTACAATGAGCACGTTACCCTAGGATATATCTGTCCCCTAGATGAGCCTCTGTATCCTTTTCTCCCCTCCTTGGGGAATACTCGCGAGACGGTGACGGAGCCTCCTATAGGGAAGGTCGCCGTGTACCCCTCCCAGATCCGATTTGGGTTGAGGTTGCCTTACTGCGATGACCTCATAGAGTTGAGCAGGTTCTTCAGGATTTTTCCTGTGAACCTTGCCCCCAGTGCCCTCCGTGTCTGGGTGGGTTTCGGGTATTGTGCCATTGGTACTCCTGGAAGTACTCCCTCGTTCTGTTCCGATGTTTCTACCGGTTCCAGTACCAGACGAAGGTGGGGTTTGCGAGTTTCGTAACTCGCCATCCGACCTTCAAGCATCCCCGATTTGCTGATTTCGGGTTGAGTGGGGTCGAGTGGGATACCTCTCTCCGCTTCGTGGCCCGGAGTGACAACTCGGCCAGTCACTGGGCTAAGCATTACTTCTTCATTACGGATCGATACGTCACTTGGTCGGTCTTGAATGAGGATCGGTCCGATGGTTGGCCTGCTTTCAGGGAGTTCTCTTCAGTTGATTTAGAGACTATGAAGATCATTCATGAGAGCAACAGGACTCGGTCATACTGCCCCGTGTCCTTAGTGACTGAGACGGATCTTTACGAGGCCGGGATCAGTTTGACTCCTGACTCCGGGGGTTCGGTATGTCACTTGGTCTTTCCATCTTTATTTACCCTCTGCTTTTCCTTTGTAGGTTGGTTTCATGGAAAGACCTATAACGTGCAGGGAGCCCCTGTTGATCTGAGCAAGAGGAAGGCTCCTTCCAGTTCCACTCTGAAGGAATCCCCCATGCCTGGGAAGAAGGCTGGGGCCTCTTGTATGCTTCCTCCTATTTGCTTCTCTATGGTATAGCTTGTGTTTTCCTTATCTTGTTTTTCTTACATTGCTAGGGCACTCCCCCTTGGTGACCGAGAGGGTCGTCTCCGTAGGCAGAGACTCTGGACCTTCCAAGTCCAGGCCGCGGAGATCTGATTCTGAGGCCGGGGCCTCGGCTGCTAAGAGGAAGAAAGCTGCGGATCCTGCTTCGCCTACTGCTCGTCCTCCGACCCTATCTCGTGATAAGGAGATGGTGGTCGAAGAGGTGCCTTCCCTGGCTGACAAAGGGAAGCGACCTGTTGGAGGTGGTTCTCATGCCCCCCAGCCGAGGGCACGGTCCTCAGGTATGATCTCTACCTTGTTACTGATTCTTCTATGTTTATATTTTCCTTTGACTTGCTTCGCTCTTGTAGGTGGGCCTCCGACTTTAAGTCGGAAGGATTTCGCACGTCTTACTGATGAAGATGTTATTGGGTCTGAGTGGACTCCTTTCGCTGGTTTGAAGGAGTTCCACCTCGATAGCACCTCCTCTTTGCGGACTCCTGAGGTTGGCGTCCGCGTACTCCGCGGCGCCATCCCCCCTGGCGATCGTGTTGCTCCGCCCAAGTCTCCTGGGGAGACTCGGCGCTTTGTTCAGGGTGTACTTTCTCGTTATGCTCCTGTGAGTTGTTCCTTGCTTTCCTCTTATTACTTTCATATTGACTGTCTTTCGGTTACTCATCCCTTGTTTGAATTGTTAGGGTATGTCTGACATGGTGAACATGTCCTCGCTCGTGCTCGAGTTATCTGACGAGAAGAAGACCCTTGAGGACAGCCAGGTCTCTCTCAAGGTGGAGCTCGCTACTGCTGCTGAGAAGGCGCGTTTATCTGATTTGAGGATGCAGGAGCTCCAGGACCAAGTGTCCTTGCTTGAGACTACTGTGGGCAGTTTACGCCAGGAGGCTGAGGTTGCAGCGTCGCTCCATTCTGAGGAGTTGCGGAAGTTGGAGGCTAAGTGTCGGGCAGAGGAGAGGACCGTCGCAGTGTCTGAGTACAAGGCTTCCTCTGCCTTCACTGCCGATTATAGCGCGCGTCTCACTCAGGAGATGAACCAGTTTGGTGAGTATCTGGTTGATCACATTTTCCGCATTGATCCTCAGTTCCCAGTTGGTGACCTTGGTGACTTCGGGCCATACGCCACTGGCTACATGGCTGTTCTGAGGGGTCAGGCTCCTGTTGCAGACAAGCCTGCTCCTGCCCAGGTGGATGCTACACCAGTGGAGATTGGTACCTCAGACTCCTCCTCTTCATCCATCTCTGCCGGTGGTTTAGCTTCAGGGGGTGAGAGTGACTCTCCCGAAGGTTCTGATTGATGTGTTTACATCATGCTATCTTTGTATATATAACTGTACTCCTTCTCCCCTTTAATGGGTTGAGTGTCTTTTGAGATTGTGGTGGTGTTTGTTGTTACTTTCCTTTGCCGCATTGTGTTGTTGACTACGTGGTTCACTTGCCTTTACATTAATGCTTCTCATGCTTTTGTATGTATTCCTTTGGTTATGGACTCTTCTCTTGATGTGTTTCCTTTACTTATCCTTCTTTCGTGTTTTCCTTCATGTCATACCTGCTATTTCATCAAGAAAAAACATTATGTGTTCTTCATATAACTTTACTTTGAGATTACTTTCTCACTGGATCCTTCTTAGCATGGTGTCATGATCTCTTCTGATACCCTTTAAATGGTATAGATGGTACTGTTAGACCAAAGATACGCTCTTGGTGGGCGTTGAATCTGATCACGAGACAGGCTCTTGGAGGGCACTTAACGTTTCGCAGGATAGGCTCCCGGAGGGCACAGGTTAAACCAAAGATACGCTCTTGGTTGGCGTCGAAACTATTCGCGAGACAGGCTCTCGGAGGGCACTTAACGTTTCACAGGATAGGCTCCCGGAGGGCACAGGTTAGACCAGAGATATACTCTTGGTTGGTGTCGAAACTGTTCGCGAGACAGGCTCTCGGAGGGCGCTTAACGTTTCACAGGATAGGCTCCTGGAGGGCTCAGATTAGACCAAAGATACGCTCCTGGTTGGCGTCGAAAACTGTTCACGAGACAGGCTCTCGGAGGGCGCTTAACGTTTCACAGGATAGGCTCCCGGAGGGCTCAGGTTAGACCAAAGATACGCTCCTGGTGGGCGTCGAAAACTGTTCACGAGACAGGCTCTCGGAGGGCGCTTAACGTTTCACAGGATAGGCTCCCGGAGGGCTCAGGTTAGACCAAAGATACGCTCCTGGTGGGCGTCGAAGCTGGTAGTTTGAAATCTACCTCAAGATACGCTCTTGGGGGCGTCGAATCTGGTAGTGTTTTTTCTACCTCAAGATACGCTCTTGGTGGCGTCGAATCTGGTAGGTTGCAAATCTACCTCAAGATACGCTCCTGGGGGCGTCGAAATTCGTAGTTTTTGGAAACCACTCTCAAGATACGCTCTTGCGTCGAAGGTCGTAGTGTAATAACTACTCTCAAGATACGCTCTTGGGGGTGTCGAAGTTCGTAGTATGAACACTACTCTCAAGATACGCTCTTGAGGGCGTCGAAGTTCGTGGTTTTTGGAAACCACTCTCAAGATACGCTCTTGGGGGCGTCGAGGGTTGTAGTATGAATACTACTCTCAAGATACGCTCTTGGGGGCGTCGAAGGTCGTAGTATGGATACTACTCTCAAGATACGCTCTTGGGGGCGTCGAAGGTCGTAGTATGAATACCACTCTCAAGATACGCTCTTGGGGGCGTCGAGACTGTTGTTGACTTGAAGTCATATCTGTGTAAGGATAACATCATGATTATATCACCACATTCATTGGAAAATGCCATTGAAGGAAAACCTACTCTTTCAAGAGTGCTCATGTTTTCTGTACATGTGGGGTGCCTTGGGTGGGTCAAGACACCCTTTGGAGGAAAATAAAGATAGTTGTAGAGTTGGAGGGACTTCGTGAGTTCTCCTTCTCAAAAGTTGTTTTAAAAACTTGGAAAGCTTGAACATGTAAAGTTCTAGATATGAAACTAAGGATATGGGGTGGTCACTTTGTCTGTTGCCACGTACTCCTTCAGGCCTCCATTGTGGATCATTTCCTCCACTTCTATCTTCAGCACCATGCAGTTGTTGGTTTGATGCCCCCAGGTCCCATGGTACTCACACCATCCTTGTGCATCCCTTCCTAGGAAGGCCTTGCCCTCCTCCCTGCATGTTGGTAGCTTCTTCTTGAGGTACTTGTGTAAAATTTCTTCTATGCTCACTGTAAGGGGTGTGAATGTGAAGTTTACACCTCCTCCCAGTGTGTCAGTCTTTCTTCCTTTCTCCAATACTTCATCCAGCTGCTCCATTTCTTTTGCAAATGCTTTGTCGAGCTTTTCCTTGAGCTCCCTCATCGTGCTCGTCATGACCATCTCATAGAGCCCCCCATAGGCCTCGAATGAGTTTTGATGCATGTTTCTAATAAATGCTCTGACGGTTTCTCCTCTTGTGGTGTCCATGTTGGCACCATAACTAGAGAATCTCTGGAAATAGCTTGATATTGACTCCCGCGGCATTTGCTTGATATCATCGATGTGACGGAAGCCTCTTGAGATGGAGTCATTTGTTCTTTTCCCCTCTTTGGTGTCTGGCTGCCAAGGTATGGCTGTCACCTTCACAACCTTGCTTCTGTGTCTCCTCTTAGGCACTGTTTGAAAAAACTGCCTACTCAAACGGAGTACCACTCCATTCTTCATCTTTCCCTGTCTTTGCCTCATTCTTCTCTTCTTTCTATCTTGGTTGGCTCCAACCATGACCACAGCCACTGTATCTGTCCCGTGTGATCCACGTCTCATGGAGTTGACGTAGCACTGCCTTGCGGTGCGTTGATCACCTAGGACTTCTCCGACTCCATTCTCAGTGATGTATTTCAGCTTCTGGTGTACAGTGGATGGCACGATTTCGTATGGGTTTATGGTTGTCCTTCCTAGGATCCCATTGTAGGCTCCCAGGCTTTCAACCACCACAAAGTTAACATTCACTTTCAGCTGTGTCCATCCTTGGCCCATGGTCACCGGCAGAGTTATCATTCCCAGGGGATAGCTTGTTGCCCCTGAGAAGCCAACTAGAGGGAAGTTGACTGGTTTGATGTCTGCCTTGGTTTTCCCTATCTCTTCTAGGACTCTCAAGCTTAGGAGGTCAGCTGAGCTGCCCCCATCCACCAAAATTCTCTTTACATCAAAATTATCAATGTCTATTGTGATAACTAGAGCATCGTCATGTGGGAAGACGATGTGGCTCTTGTCCTTCTCTGAGAATTCGATCTTGATTTCTTCTCCTTCTCTTGGCCTTTTTCTCCACCTCGGCACTGAACCCAGCTTTGATGCGTAGACCTCCCTTGCATTAGCAGTTGGACCACCTGACGCTACTCCTCCGTGTATCATGTTTATGGTCCCTCTCTTGTTGGGTGGAGGATTGTAGTCTGCTTTGCCTTTGCCCTTGTCTCTGTTTGATGGCTCTAGCTGCATGCTGTTGCCCCCATGATCCACGAACTGCTTTAGGTCTCCCCTTTGGATGGCATTGTTGATGCTTAGCTTTAGGCTGAAGCATTCGTTCGTGTCGTGCCCGTAAGCTTCATGGTTGTCGCACCATCTATCCTTGTGATTCCCCACCATTGGGGCTCTCCACCTTGCAGGGGGTGACCAGAGCTTCTGGTTCCGCATCTCTTTGAGGACAGTAGCTGGAGTGGCGTTCAATGGGACGAACTTGATGACATTTATTTCTCTGGGCTTTAGTGGTTCGCCCATTTGGTTTCTTTGCTGGGGCGGACGCCATTCCTGCTGCCTTGTGTGCTGAGGTGCCTGGGGTGGCTTGCCTTTGTTCGGCTTTGCATTGTCTTCCTTGGCTGCTTGAATCTTGGCTTTCTTACTTGCCCTGTGTCTCTCCAGGTCTATATGAGTTTTGACTCTTCCTGCAAGCTCCTCTAAGGTGCTTGCTGGCTTCTTGGCCATCTTTTCTGCCAGTGTGGACCCGAAGCGGCCTAGGTTTCTGATAAAGGCTCGTATTATCTCACCCTCTGTGATGTCGCCCTGGATGTCTGCGATATTTTGATTGAACCTAGTGTAGTAACTGGCCAGGGATTCGTCATATTCTTGTTTCACATCATCGATGGAGCCTGTGCCTTTGAGGAGTTTCCTCACCCCTAGATATCTCTGTAGGAACTTTGCCTTTAGCTGCTCCCATGAGTGGATGCTTTCAGAGGGTAGGCTGAAGAACCAGTGTGAGGCCACCCCTGATAGGGTGTTTGGGAACAAGAGTGCCTTGTACCTTTCATCAGTGGTCCTCCCAAATAGGGAGGCCTCATGCTGTTGGATATGCTCTAGGGGGTCTCCCTTCCCATTGTACTTTGCAATTTGCACTGTGTGCAGGGAGTCTGGCACTCTGTTCATCTCCAGTTCCCTTGTGAAAGGGTGGTTCGTCTTGTCACTTAGACAATGCAAGCTGGTTTTCTTTGACTCATTCATCTTCCGGGTTATCATTGCCTCTATTTCTTCCGGAGTGATCAATATCGGTGTTGGAGTGTAATTCCTCTGATAGCCTCCGTGGTTGTAGATAGGACTTGCCGGGATCCCTTGTCCGTATTGATACGGGCTGTAGGTGTATCCTTGGTGTCCCTGCTGGGGTGCTTCATAGAATTCTTGCCTCCTTGGAGGTCTTGCTTGTCTTTCCTCCCCCAGTGGGGTGTAAGCCCTTGCGTTCTGCTGTTGCCTAGGAGGCACGAATTGTTGCCTTCCCTCTTGGGGTGGCTCCTGGTAATATCTTCTTTGCTCCTCTTGCTGCCCTGCTCTAGGGTGCGAGTGGTGCCCTTCTGTTGGAATCTGCTCCTCTTCGTGAGCTTCAGTGTGCGTCCCCTGGGTGTATGCCGGCCTTGCATATGTTGTGTGGGCGCGGTTGCCATCCCTTTGGGCCGGCATCCCATACGGGTACCCTTGGGGTTGCGCCTCATAATAATACCCCTCAGGGGGTGCCGTGTGCTGGGACGGCACTCCCTGTTGTTCTCTTTCTCTCTGTGGCCTTCTTGCCCGAGGTGTGGAGGCTGTGGAGGACTCAGCCCCAGCTGGGCGTGAGGGTCCTCCCTCCTGGTTGTTCTGTTGAGGAGGCTGTGGTATTTCTTGTGGTTCTGGTTGCATTGGCTGCTTCCCAGAGTTAGGCTGCCTTCCTGGGGGTATAGGCTCTCTCCTTCTCCCATTGCCACCTGGTGGGCGGTGGTGCCTAGACACCCTGCTGTTCGTCATTGCTCGTGTAATAGCCAGGCTTTATGTCCGAAGCCCACTGACGGCGCCAAGTGTTAGGTTCCGGGATTTGGGTCAACGGGTGGTCGGCTCAAATCTCGTTCCTCACTGGAGGGGTGGATGATCTGGTCTTCTCGGGTTGCTCTGTCTTAGTTTGCGTCCTTCCCTCTGTCGCTTCTCTTCTCCTTGCGCCCTGCAGAAGGGGCAGTACCAGACACAGAGAGGGGGGGGGGGTGGTGCCTGGTGAACCCTCTCCGATGCCTAAGTCAGTGTCGTTTTTAGAGAGATAAAGCTAGAGAGATGTCAGAGCAAAATAATCCAAATTGCCAAGATGTCCAAATGAATTGTGAAGGTGGGGTATTTATAGGCAACGGTGTCATTAAGGTGGCTTAATGACATCGTTAACCTTTAAACACAATTAATTAACCTTTAAGCGCATAATTAAGACCTTAGGATACGGAGAAGGTAGGCGGAGTGAACCGAGTGTGGGAGTCCAAAAATGGTGCCGGGGCCCTTGGGGGGGAGGAGGAATCCGACCCCCAAGGGTAGGGGTTGGGTGAGGGCACCCAACCCCTCCTAGGGAGGATGGGGTTGGCCAACCCCATCCCTCCTAGGAGAGATCGGGTTGGTCCACCCGATCTCCCCTAGGGGAGATCGGGTTGGCTGACCCGATCTCCCCTAGGGGAGGTCGGGTGTGGCCACCCAACCTCACCTAGGTGAGTTTACCTTGGCCGGACGAGCGCTTCGGCCTCGTCCGAGCCGTTGATGTTCTCGCGAAGTGTCCGGGTTGAAATTTCGATTTACAATCGTTAATGGGATGATAAAAATACAACGGTTCGGAAGTCAACGGGTTCAAATTGGGCGTATATCCATCAAGACCCATTAACTAAGCCATTACGTAGAGAAATTTTCGAAAAGCAGGTAAAACTGCTTAGATTACGTAGGGCTTAATAAGTAGCTTGTATGAGTGATGGCATTTTGACATTTGAAATAATATTTCGATTGAATAAAAGAATTGAAAATTGAGTATATGATCTATCGACGTCATAATGATAAATAACATCGGATTTTTCGGTCTATAAACTAAATCGTAGGAAGAAGTAAAACTCTTCCATCAAAATTATGTCGGATGTGAACCTTGCCTCGTCACACAGGCACGGTCATCTTGTAGGAGAGGGGGACCTCTACCACAACAAGATTGGCTAAGAACCAGGGGGATAAACCTAGTTAAACGAAACGATAACTTGGCCACGCTCAAAGCATGACATAATCTTCGTTTTGTAAATTGCCGTGTTGGACTCTATCCATCATTAAAATCACATTCAGGGTCAGATGAAAGACTCTGCGATAGCATGATTGACTTATCCCACCCCTGGCTTGTCCGGGTGTGCTATCGACGCGTGCTTCATACTACGCGTGCCATGTTCGACCGCGGGGTCATGCTCGGTTGTTCTAGCTAGAATCCTTGTGATTCAAAGGACACATACTTCTTCACGTTGAGCGTGTGATTGATCCCAGGTGTCTTATGAAGAGGCACCCAAAGTATCCTCTCGGACTCAAAACTTATACCTAAAGTCTAGCTCAATGTTCACTTCCCGGCGTACGAGCGTAGAGCCAAAGAAAACGGCCAAGTGACCACATCTTTGGAAACAGGTTGAGTTAGACCAAGGGTATAAGCGATGGGGATGGTTATGTTCATCTATAATTCACCGACTCCTGTGTTCACTTGGTGGCCACCAACCGGATATTAGTTGAAGGTTGTGAACACTTGTACGGATGCCCTGGAGAAGTATTCCTATGTGGAAAAACTGGGAAATTGGAGAATTATCAGGTGACCAAGGATACAGTGCGGTACATATTTTATTTTGACAGGATTGATTTACGAAAGGGAATCAACATTCTGCGGGCGCTACAACACTCCTAACAGATGAGTAGCACAATGCCCGTCGTATCAGCCGGTCGCACGGCAAACCTCGTATGAACTATTCGGAGACAGAGACAATAACTGGAGACTGAAAAGTTGATGCTATTGGATGACAATACATTAACAGGCACCCTCCCATTCCGGCGAGTGGGAGCTGTTAGCATATGGTGACGTGGCGCCGTAATTGGTAGTCCGTTAATATATTTGATTACCTAAGATAATTAGGTAAATGTCACATTAGGGCTAATTGGGCCAGACCCAAAATTGGGCCTCCCACCCACATAGCATAGTCGGCCGTAACCCTAAAAGTAGGGAGGAGGATTTTCTCCTCCTCCCACTATATAAGGAGGTCTTGGGGGTCACTTCCAAAACACACCTTGAATACAACTCCTCATAAGTTGTGATTTGAGAGAAATCTTTTTTCTCTCTACAAGCATATTTCGGCCGGCCCTCTAACACCACCATTGGTGTGCCAAATTGCTTCCGAGCATTCAGTCGGAGGTTCTGTCCCCGTTGAAACCGTTAAGAGGATTTGTTGTGGAGCTTATACCGCGTAGGATTTCTTCTCATGAAGAACTTGTACGGGTTGCGACCGGAGGATCAGAACTCCCTCCACAACGTTCTTGGGCAGGAAAGCTATTGAGGTATGTGTACATTATGCCGCTGCGTAATTAGATTACTTATAAGTACACGTTTACCATTCCGTAGTATTACGTCCCCGTAATCCAGCACATGAGATTATGGCTGCCTTTTTGGAATTACATCCAGAAAAATCACCAGGTCCCGACGGATTTTCAGGCAGATTTTTCCAAGCTACCTGGGAAGTAATATCCTCTTCTGTTCTTAATTCTGTCAAAGCCTTCTTCTCAACAAGGAGGTTCTTGAAGGAGACCAATCATACTCACATAGTATTGATCCCAAAAACTGAGCATCCTCAATATATTTCTGATTGGCGTCCAATCAAATTTGTGTAACCATACATACAAACTGATAGCAAAGATTCTAGCTAATAGGCTCAAATCAATTCTTCCTAAGATAATATCTCCTTTTCAAAGTGCCTTTGTGCCTAGTAGACTCATATCAGACAATACTCTACTTGCTCAGGATTTGCTTCATGTTATGAAGAGTAAATGAACGGGGAAAGTAGGGCTGACTGCCCTAAAATTAGATATGAGTCAGGCCTACGATAGATTTGAATGACCTTTCCTACAAAAACTGATGAGTGCTTTACAGTTCCCTCAACTCTTTCAGCAATGAATAATGGAGTGTGTTACTACTCATTCATTAGTGTTCTTAATCAATGGAAAACCTACCCCGTTTATTGAATCATCTAGGGGTTTACGACAGGGAGATCCTTTGTCTCCTTTTCTGTTTATCCTGTGTGCTGAAGCGTTATCCTCAAAACTTTCTTGGGCTCAACATGAAGGACTCTTGAAGGGTATTAAACCAGGGTGGAATTGTCAACCAATTACTCATCTTCTATTTGCGAATGATAGTTTCTTGTTTTTTTTAAGCTACTGAGCTTAATGTTCAATCCTTCAAAAATATCCTTCACATATATGCCCAAGAGTCTGGTCAGATGATTAATTATTCTAAGTCAAGTATCAGGTTTAGCACGAATGTGCCCCGGACAGTTAGACTTCTTTACAAAATGCACTCCAGGTTAAGGAAGTGAAGGACCAAGACCTATACTTAGGTATCCCTATAGATTGGTCATCTCAAAAATCACTGATAGGGTCTACTTTGGTCAGTCGGGTAGCAGGCAGGATAAGAGGCTGGATGACTGCCTTGCTCTCTGCGGCAGGAAAAGAACTGCTCATCAAATCAACAATTGCTTCTCTTCCTACTTATTCAATGTCTTGTCTGAAGATTCCTCAATGATCTTTAGACTAAATCAATCAACTGATAAGGTCCTTTTGGTGGAAAGGTTCTCCTAACACTACCGAGATTGCATGGGTCGCGTGGGAAAAACTTACTCAATCTAAAGAAAAAGGGGGGTTAGGGGGGTTAGGCTTCAGGGACTTCAAATATTTCAAACAAGCATTGTTACTAAAGCAACTTTGGAGAATTCTTAATTCTCAAGACTTCCTCTGGGCTATATGCATGAGACAGAAATATCTCTATGGAGAATATTTTTGGACAGCATATGCTTCTGCAAATTCATTGCCATGGCGAACTATGTTGGCCCTTAGACCATTATTGGTGGAGGGCTGTCGTTGGAGAGTAGGATCAGGCGCTTCTATAGATTTTTGGGTAGATCCCTGGCTTCCAAATCATACAAGTCTCCTCCCTTGGAGACTTAGACAATCTGTTCCTCAGCCACTCAAGGTTAATCTAATCATTTGTGCACACACAAGGACATGGAATTTGGAGGCTTTGAATTCAGTTGTCCATCCAGTGATGATCAGCCTCATTCAACAGATCCCACTTCCCTTCTTTCCTGTTTCAGATAAGTTCTTTTAGAATCATACAGTTAATGGAATTTACACCGTCAAATCTGGATACTACTTCATTAGGTCAAAGAATGAACCACATCAAATCTCCTCTTCATCTTCACCCCCTGGGATTCGTAGTCCTAACTTTTGGGTAGCTCTTTGAAATCTTAAATTGTTGCCTAAAATAAGTATGTTCATCTGGAAGGGGTGTGTCAACTACCTTCCTCTTGGTTCGAATTTGGCCATATGTGTTAGACAGACGGATCCATTCTGTGTTTTCTGCAAGAAAGGCTTTGAATCATGGAATCACTTAATGTGGAATTGTGAATTTGCTGGTAGAGTCTGGTATGCTAGCCCATTTATGATAAGGTCTGATAAATTCAACATCTCCACTGTCAAAGAATGGTTGTCATTGGAGCCACCTGTTGGTTTGATTGATAGGAAACAATGTTTACTTCTTAAATGTATAATTATGTGGGTTATATGGCTGGAACGAAATCGTTGTATTTTTTATGGTGTTGTGCCCTCATTTGAGGTTGTAATCTCCTATTTTCAGTCAGTTGTAAATGATAATTTGGTGGCCTTTGCTGGTGCTCCGGGACAATCCATCTCCAGAGACTCCCAACGATCAACCACAAAGGCAACATTGAGGCCCCAGCCTCTACTTTCTCCTATCAGTTGTGTGGTAACGGATGGTATTGTAGATAGAAGCACTAAATGTTATATGGAGCAACTGTTTTGGTTGATGGAAGAGGTGATGTTGCAGCTGTTATGGTTCAGGCGATAACAGGTGATAACCCTCTTATGGCGGAAGCATTAGGACTGAGAACTGGTTTATTGCTGGCTAGGATGACTGCAGTCACCTCCCTTTGGACTGATTCTCAACTTTTGGTCAAGTACATTGCAACGCCTGATAGCTGCCCTATTATGTTGTTTTCACTCTTTTCGGATATTATGTACTTTTGTAATCATTCTACTATGTCTGTTGTGTTTAAGAAACGTGAATATGTGCGTGTTGCAGATAGGGTAGGGAAGAAAGCTTCGGTGGAACGTCTTACTGGGACTTGGTTTGTTCCTGACATCCCTCTAGTTCTGCTTCCGTAATCACGTGTCTGGGTGTTTGTATTTTGTTTCAGATGTTTATCTATAAAGGCATCATTTATAAAATATATATATATATATATATATATATATATATATATATATATATATATATATATATATATATGTATATATATTGTTGATTGATTTTATATCCCTAAATATAGAATCCCGTAACCTAACACTAAGTACTATGCTATGAGGGCGGGAAGTTAGAATTGACCGGATTCAGTGACGCCGACCATGGTGGCGATCTCGATAATCATAAGTCCACCAAAGGAGGAGTGTTTCTCCTTGCTGATGCCGCCATTTCATGAATGAGCAAGAAGCAATCCTGTGTCGCGTTGTCTATGATGGAATCGAAATTCGTTGCTCTCTCTAAAAGTGCACAGGAAGCAGTCAGACTGAAAAGGCTTCTTATTGTGCTACTTGATGGCGAGGTTGGGAGAAAACCTGTGAAGGTGTTCTCTAACAGTCAAGCAGTGATTGCGGCAGTAAAGAATCCGATGTACCACACTAGGACTAAACACATTAATGTGAAATATAATTATGCTAAATCTATGGTAGATGATAATATAATCACTTTAGAATACTTGCCCACTAATGATGTGGTGGCAGACCCACTAACTAAACCATTACGTAGAGAGATATTTGAAAAGCATGTGAAACTGCTTGGATTGCGTAGGGTTTAAATGTGGGCATGTATCTATGATAACATTTTGATTAATTGGAAGTTACATTTTGTTAAATGAGAGAATTGCAATTTGAGTTTATGATTCATCGACGTCATAATTGATGGATATGTGCCCGATTCGAGTTCGTATTTATATTTCGGGCCTCGTAAACACGTCAAAATTACATCTCGACTTGAAAAACGTCTCCCAAAGGGTCAAAACGGTCCAGAAGCGCGTTACGCGCGTCTGGATTGCGCGGCAATCCGGACCTCGCCGAATTGCCCAAATTCGACGAGGTCCGGATTGCATTGCGGGTATCGTGCGATTACCGTTTCCGCGGTTACCATTACGTGTATAGAAGTCAAGTTCGCGCATTACCAATATGGATGACGGTTACCGCTTGCTTTTGATCCGTCATCAAACCGCTTTAAACCGGGTCCGGTCCCAAGGAAGCCTATAAATAGGAGGCCTTGGCCACCCATTTTCACACATCCTCTCATTTGCCCAACTTTGGTATTTTGAGCTCTGACTTCTCTCTAGAAATATTTTCTCTCTCTAGAATTACTCTTTTAGCCCAATAGTGACTTAAGCATCGGAGAGGGCTCCGCTAGCACCACCCCCCCTCTCCGTGCTAGCACCGGTCCTTTGTGCAGGAATCGACGCCTCAGACATCCGAACTTGTGCACAGTCCACCGCCTCTTGAGACTCAGACGCCTCCTGAGACACAACCGCCCTTTTGGGACACAGACTTTCCGAGAATCAACCGAATACTCGTCAGTGGCACAAACCTCTTTCAGACGAAGGGTTACAGCCCGAAAACCCGCTCAACCATACAAACAGTCGCGTCCCCACGACTCAGTTCATCCAGTACGCAACATTGGCGCCGTATACGTGACTCGAACAAAAAGCTACATTTCCGCAAAATCATGACGAGTGATCGCAACCCTCTCGAAGAGGTTAAAAACACAAGGAAAAGGCCTGGACGTCCCTAGAAGTCCCCGGCAAACAAAAGATTAGGAGGCCAAATGCTAGCTGGGAGCCAGTCGGGACCCTCCCACATTCCAAGAGCTACTTCCGTAGCTTCATCAATCCCAACTGACAATGTGCCCGACGCACAGCACAAAGAGCCAAGGGATGAGCATCACTCACCTCCACCTGGTTTCGAGCAAGAGGTGCATGAAGATGAATCTCAGACGGAAATGCCGCAAGGCGAACAAAGAACGGGAGCAAACCCAATGCCCACCATTACTCTAGCGATGATGGCTGCGTTGGAAGAGTTACTCGCATTTCGCGAGTCTCTAAAAAACCAAGGATATGCGGCTCAACCACCTCCACCCAACCAAGAGCACGCCGCGCCAGCAAGAGAGGTGTCACAAGACACTACTCGCTACGGCAATCCTTTCCAGGGCAGAAACCAACACGCAAGATATGAAGCTGCACGGTCATACACTCCTTCCCAAGGAGCCCATCATTGGAGGAATGAAAGGCAACCCCCATTCTACCACCCACAGCAGCCAACAAGGGATGATCCCTTCCAGGCCACAAGTAGAGATCAATCTGACATCTACCACACCAATGGTCGGCAAAATCCTTCAACAGGTTACGCTGAACCTGCAAAAGGGTTTACCGCCGAGATGTTAGAAGAAATTGTAGAGAAGAAGATGAAGGAAGCAAAAATGAAGGGTATGCACGCACTTGAAGAAAAGGCGTCACATCCGTTCGCGGACCACCTTGTGAACATTCGCGTCCCAGACGCACTGTACAGAATTGGAGGAGACCTCTACCGCGGAAAAGGAGATCCAGTGGAACACGTGCAAAAGCACGAGGCCTCTCTGCTAGGCAGAACGAAGAACCCACACCACTTCGCAATGACGTTTTCACAAACTCTTGCCGGGACTGCAGCACACTGGTTCTTCTCACTGCCATGCGGAAGCATCATTTCATGGGTGGACCTGAAGGCTAAATTCATTCAACGATACATGGGCGAGCGCACATTACTGAAGGGGTCAAATGCCCTGGACGACGTCCAACAACAAAACGAAGAATCTCTCGCCGACTACTACGTCCGCTTCAATCAGAATATCTCTGATATTCAGGGGAACCTGACGGAAGGAGAGATTGTTCGAGCGTTTATTCGAAACCTCGGACGAAGAGGCTATGCCCTAGCAGAAAAGATGGCAAAGCGCCTAGCTGAGACCATGGAGGAGTTAGCCGCAAGAGTTAAAGAATACGTGGAACTCGAGAGGTTCAGAAGACAGAACAAGGCAAAAATCTCTGCGGCAAAGGCAATAGAAAATCCAAAGCTGAACCAACCAAAACCACACTCAAGTGGTCAACAAGGTAGAAATTGGCAACCTCAGCCGAAAAGACCTTTTCAAGGAGATTTTCAGAAGCCAAAAGAAGTAAATCTTGCTGACTGCATTCCTTTGAATACCCCGCTGTCCGTGATATTGAGAGAGATGAAGGACGCGAACATGTGGAAAGAGCCGAAAGATTTCAGAAAAGGCCCGCTGGGGAGAGACAAAGACAAGTGGTGTGAAAACCATGAGGTCTTCGTCCATGAGACGGACAGCTGTGTCAGCCTACGTTTCCGCATTAACAACTTCGTCTTCAAAGGAGAATTGAAGCAATTTGTCGATCAAGGCGACAACCCCCCGAAAAAGGTTCAAGCAGAGTCATCAAAAAGAGGAAACAAGGGAAAAGAGAAGGTCAATGACAACCCTCCGCCAGCTAAGCGAGGCGTAATCAACGTCATACACGGAGGACCTGCCACCGGAGGACAAGTGTCTAATGCTCGGGACATTTATGCATCCCAAGCAGCAACATTGCCGAAATACGGAAAGCGCAAGCAACCAGAGCAAGAGGACGCGGTCATCCAATTTTCCAGGGAAGACTTAAAGCATATCGTCTACCCTCAACGATGACGCTTTAGTCATAACCATGGACATTGACGGGTACGATGTGAAAAGAATCCTCGTAAATGGTGGAAGCTCCGCTGACATTCTACATGTCGAAGTCTTAGAGCAACTGGGAAGATCAGTCAAAGACTTGACTCTGGGAACCCTCTCGCTAGTCAGCTTCGCCGGAGCAGCTACACACCCCCTGGGAACAATCACGCTTCCTGTCATCCTCGGCAAAGGATGGAAAGCATTGCATGTCAACGTCACTTTCGTCGTTGTAGAATCTTTCGGGGCCTATAACGGAATTTTGGGGCAAACAACGATCAACCCTTACGTGATCGTGCCCTCCACTGTCCACCAAAAGATGAAGTTCCCTACGGACCATGGGATTGGGGAAGTGCTAGGCGACCAGATAACCGCAAGACGTTGTTACGTCAATGCCTTGAGAGCAAAGCACCAATTCCATGTGGCAATGATAAATTCTTTTAAAAGGCAGAAATTTGTTGATGAAAGAAAGGAGCTTGTGGTGGAACAAGCTGTTACAGTTTGGAAGCCACAAGAATACATCCAGTATTCGCCATGGCACCAGATATGGCTCGTCAAGCAGGGAGAAGGCGAGCCAATCATGGACTACTTCATCAGATCGCTTCTAACGCCTCCTCGGCGAAAGCAACAAGAGAAGAAGTGATAAGCGTGTTCTATGCAAACATGAACGCCAGATCCTTCCTTCTCTTCGGACGAACTCATGGATGGCGAACAACAAAAACCATGGCAGATCTAAAGGATAAGCTTGAGACAGCAGACTTGTGCGAACAAGAACTGAGGTGGGGTACACCCCTCAGTTGGGACAAAGGAGTTCGAGCAAAAACGGACAAACAGGAAGGCGCAAGCATCGATATCGACAACATCTTCACACCACTAAACACGGTTGCTGAAGACATTTACGTCAACCTACTTGAAAACAAGCTCCCAAGTCCACTTGTTCCAAAGACAGCTTTCTTGGGCAGCAACATTAGGGAATGGTGCAAGTACCACAAAACCTGGGGGCACAACACAAACATGTGTCTTCCACTAAGATGGGAGATTGAAAAATGCATCGCGCTAGGCGCATTAAGGCGATTTGTTGCAACCGACTCCGTGACATCGTCATCAAACCAGCCATAATGAGACGGGAGAAATAACTATCTTTCAGATTACTTTGCGCATTTCTATTCCAAGTGTTTCTAGTATAATTGCATTTACATGTTTCAAGAAGGAATGATCGGTTGATGCCTTCTCGAAAAAACAATGTAAATACGCGCAAGTATCTAATAAAGTCAATCTACATTTGTAGGTACATATCTATGCCTTGCATGCTATTTTGGATTAAACGCGAAGCAACAAAACTACGTGCCTATTATCTACATCAATAATCCAAGATATTATGCCATGTGCAAGCAAAAATCTATTGCGCGTTATGACAACGCTTATCATCAACAACAACTTACTCATATTGACGACTACATCAAAATGCGTCATCATGGAATCAAAAACTTGGAAGTTAAGACCAAGATATTTTCAAAGTCAGCATGCTACAACTACATATAACGGATGATACTTGGAAAAGCCACGTTCCCAATATATACATACCTATCATGATCCGCACCTATCGCGTCTGCACTCAGGGAAGTTTCCTACACAAACAAGGAATCCTCGTATTAAATTCCTTTGCTTCATTTATTATATGCATGATTAAAAAGAAAGTTTCATGACTCCATACTTTTGCAAACTTATAAAAATGGCGATTATCTGACAAAAGTAACTCTTCTCGTAGGTACATGCTACACTACGATTACTACTCAGGAATTACGCCAAGTAGTAACCTCTGCACAAAAATCTACTTCAACAATACAAGCTAAGCATTGTGTTCAAGGAGGGATTTATGGTATACAACACCAACATATCTATTATCTACACCAACAGGGAGTTTATTTCTCCATTCATAACATAGGCGTCTATCTCAAGAAGATGCCGGCAACACAAAGCCATCAAGCTATGTGCACAATCAACTTATATGCCGCAATGACAACCTGCGGATTATTTATCAAAACGACGACTATTCAGAGGCGTCAACTACAAGCCATATCTTGGATTAACACCAAGACCTACTATCAAAGTGACGACTATTAAAAAGGCGTCAACTACAAGCAATATCTTGGATTAACACCAAGACCTACTATCAAAAGGAAGACTATTCAAAAGGCGTCAACTACAAGCAATATCTTGGATTAACACCAAGGCCTACTATCAAAATAGCAATATCCTCTTTTTTAAAGACAAACCCCATGTTTACTTCTAAAAAATGACATGCTGTGACATCTCTGGTTAGAGGCAAATCCTCATGTTCATAGCCATTCCCTGGATTCAGAATAGGTTGGGCAAATACAATACGGGACTGATCACCCCATAAGTGGCGGAAGTTCTCTGGTTGGACAACGACCCCACACTATAACAAGGGTGAATTCCTGTTTAAAGGGTTCACTCTTTATGGCGAATGTCCTCTTGATAGACGACAATCCCATATTATAAATTCCTGTTTAAAGAGTTCACTCTTTACGGCAAAAGTCCTCTTGATAGACGACAATTCCGTACTACAGATTTTCAAACTGTGTTGCATGGTTTCTGAACGCAGAAAGCATGCATCACAATTCATATTTTCAAAAGTGTTACATGATCCCTGGGCGCAGGAATCATGTATCACAAATATTTTTTCAAATATTTTACCAAATATTGTCAAATATTTTATCAAATATTTTATGTATCAAACACCTTTCCAAAAATTTTATCAACACGGTTTTTTGGGTGTATCACATTCAAAGCCAAAATATTTTTTCAAATATTTTATCAACAAGCTTTTTAGGGTTCACAAAATACTTTTTCAAATACTAAAATGTTTCTACGTATGCTTCCCCAACGCGAGTTGATACACGCTGGCAGGTGCGCACCTGTTTAAAACTCATAAAATTTACAAGTCGAGTCTTGTACAACGTCACCTTAGAGTGGAACTAAGAGACGGTATAAACTAGTATCTTGCTTAGCCAAGAAAACACCTTTCAAATACACTACTTGTTGAGAAATATTGCTATACGCAAAATACTTGGCAGGTTGCAACACATATAGCGGCAAGCTATTCAGGAAAGAAGGGCAATATGCATAATGCATCATGCAAGCAATAAGGAGAGCATCTCAACTTATCAATCAAGAAGTGGCTATCGGTCACGACTGCAGGGACTATGTCTACGTTACTAGTCATCCACATTCAATAAACACAGTAAGTGATAACGGTATGAAATATTACTAACAAGTTATCATGCAAACTACTATGTATAAAGCAGGTTCAAACGACGTAGTTCAAAGCGAACAAGTCGTAAGCAACAGCTAAGGAACAACTACAGCAAGTTTCCAAACATAGAAGCCGGGGGGCAAACAGACTCAGAAACGAGTTCAACATATCCAAAAGATGGCACAGATTAAAGAATGCCATCATCTCTGACAGGACTCGGCGGAACAGGCAGAAGTTGCAAATTAGTGTTGCCACCGTCTTCTCCAAACAAAACCTACAGTGCGCAAGTCGCAACATCGTATGCTCTACCCATCTCACCATGCCTTGGAGTCTAGCCAAGAGGGGCAATCATAACACTTAACAATGTGCGACGTACAGTCGCAACTACGGACATCATGTTCATCATCTAAGGATATATATCCTATCTTTCAAGTCTAAAGCATATGGACAACATAGATAACTCAAGGTATGAAATATTACTAACAAGTTATCACATAATTATTATTGAAAACAGGTCCAGGTGACGAAATATCATGCAAGCAAAGGCATGAACAAAGAATTATCAACATCAACCCATTCACAAAGGTTCAACATGCTGGAAGCAGACAGCCCAACAGCAACCAAGAGTCAACATCATCTCTAAGGACTTAGGGCAAAGAGTTCATAATTTCAACATCAAATGCAATGTCGTCATCCACACAGAAGACACGACAAGAATGATTGTTTCAACATTCAGCACAACATAGCTCATCAACATAAGGGCGACAATCAGCAATCAACAAATACTTACCTCAGTAGGAGTAACGCTCCTCCTTGGGCCGGTCCCTCGACCGGGGGGCAGAAGACACCACTGCACAACCCTCAACTCTATTTCCTTTATCACAAGAAGGAATTAGCACGGTCATGCTCAGCATAAAGAACTAAGAATCGCTCGAGGAACGCGCCCCTGCGTCGGATCTTTCGAGAATTATGCTAAAAACAGAAACTGCAGCCAGCGATAACTTGAAAAATTAACAAGTTCAAAGAAAATACAATGAGACGTCTTACCCACAAGCCCTTTACCGCCACCGTGTCCAAAGACTCCAGAGTAGCGGGGGCACTTGTATGGACATTCCTCTCAACAAATGAATTTCTATACACATCAGCTATCCGCAAAGACAAGCTTTCTCCCATCAAGATGAAGATAGTGGACTTACTCATGGTAACAACCGTGGGAAGACTAATTCTGACAAGAGGACAGCAAGATCTGATATCCTGGAAAATGCTATCAACAATCCAATCAGTGCGCAAATACGCACCAACACTTATTTAAGCATTTATGCAACAGACGCTCCACGTGAGACAACCATGTACATACAAGACTACTTAGTCTTCATGAAACAAGTAACAAGCATCACGCAAGGGGGGCAACCTCTTCAACACATTAACCTTGCATGACAACACCGAGCTCATACTCGCAGCATACAAGATTACAATGGTGGAATATTTTCTAAGTACTTTGCTCAGGATGACAGTCAGCATATTGCAAGCTGTCGGCATACAACCACGTGTCAGTATATTACCAGGAGTTGGCATATAACCTGTGTTCGCATCAAGCATACGGATACAGCATACATAGCCAGAGATGGTGAAAACATTCTAAGTGCGGGGGCAAATACGCACACACAATTTACGTACATACATGTCGACAAGGATGCATGTCGACAAGGAGAAAATATCTTCTAAGTGTTTCCATGTACGTACATACATGTCGACAAGGATGCATGTCGACAAGGAGAAAAATATTTTCTAAGTATTTCCATGTACGTACATACATGTCGACAAGGATGCATGTCGACAAGGAGAAAATATTTTCTAAGTATTTCCATGTACGTACATACATGTAGAAAAGGATGCATGTCGACAAGGAGAAAATATCTTCTAAGTGTTTCCATGTACGTACATACATGTCGACAAGAATGCATGTCGACAAGGAGAAAAATATTTTCTAAGTATTACCATGTACGTACATATATGTCGACAAGGATGCATGTCGACAAGGAGAAAATATTTTCTAAGTATTTCCATGTACGTACATACATGTAGACAAGGATGCATGTCGACAAGGAGAAAATATTTTCTAAGTGTTTCCATGTACGTACATACATGTCGACAAGGATGCATATCGACAAAGAGAAAATATTTTCTAAGTGTTTCCATGTACGTACATACATGTCGACAAAGATGGATTGCATACAGCGAGTAGCTATGCCTCCTAATCACACCTACGACGCTCATCGACAAAGCTCATACGACGACATCTATGGTAACAAGTATTAGATATCGCTTAAATATTTCCTAAGCGTTTTAGCATACTTGCAGGCAATGACCAACAGTCTATACCTGATGCTCAACCATTAGCGCCAACGCGCATTGCAAAGTCAATGCGCATAGCAAAGTCAACGCGCGTAGCAAAAGTCAACGAGCGTAGCAAAAGTCAACGCGCGTAGCAAAAGTCAACGCGCATAGCAAAAGTCAACGCGCATAGCAAAAGTCAACACGCGTAGCAAACGTCAACGCGCAAAGCCAAAGTCAACGCGCATAGCAAAGTTGGTACGTGCAGTAAAACGGACCAACATCTCAAGAAGCTATCATGCAAGCGATGCGGCTAATATGACGAACCGCGAAGAGCAAATACGACAACACTTAAGGAAATATTTCTCTAAGGCATCAAAGCAACAAACGACTACTTCCAAGAGTATCCTTGATGATAAGGATCAATGGAGTAATGCACCTACAAGTACTTACGGTATACTCCGCCCTCTTCTAAGTATTTATCTCTACATACATGATTGTTTTGGTGTTACACGTATCGAATCCGTCATTTTACATGCATGTTTACATATCGCATGATTCATGATTTAATAATCGCTAAGTCGTTTGAGAAGTATACGGATTATATTTCTTACGTCACGTAATTACGTTCTTGCCATGACCGTTACTTGTGCATGTACGTTGATAGAAGCATGTCCGCATGACGTGTCCCTAACGATAATCATGTTTGTACGTTATATATGCGCATTCCCTATTGCACTAACCGTAATGAGAGGAAATAAAGTCACTCGGTCGGAAAATCAAAGGACGGACGAAATCAAGACTCCTACGTCCAACCAACAATCAAAACCGGAAGGTTAGCGTCAAGCTCAAATTGGACACGTACCCTAACTTAAAATAGAGTCAAGAAAAGTTTTTAACCGTTACTTGACTCGGGGGCAAGTGATGGATATGTGCCCAATTCGAGTTCGTATTTATATTTCGGGCCTCGTAAACACGTCAAAATTACATCTCGACTTGAAAAACGTCTCCCAAAGGGTCAAAACGGTCCGGAAGCGCGTTACGCGCGTCCGGACCGGACCTCCGGATTGCGCGGCAATCCGGACCTCGCCGAATTGCCCAAATTCGACGAGGTCCGGATTGCATTGCGGGTATCGTGCGATTACCGTTTCCGCGATTAACGTTACGTGTAGAGAAGTCAAGTTCGCGCATTACCAATATGGATGACGGTTACCGCTTTAAAACCGGGTCCGGTCCCAAGGAAGCCTATAAATAGGAGGCATTGGCCACCCATTTTCACACATCCTCTCATTTGCCCAACTTTGGTATTTTGAGCTCTGACTTCTCTCTAGAAATATTTTATCTCTCTAGAATTACTCTTTTAGCCCTATAGTGACTTAAGCATCGGAGAGGGCTCCGCTAGCACCACCCCCCCTCTCCGTGCTAGCACCGGTCCTTTGTACAGGAATCGACGCCTCAGACATCCGAACTTGTGCACAGTCCACCGCCTCTTGAGACTCAGACGCCTCCTGAGACACAACCGCCTTTTTGGGACACAGACTTTCCGAGACTCAACCGAACACTCGTCAGTGGCACAAACCTCTTTCAGACGAAGGGTTACAGCCCGAAAACCCGCTCAACCATACAAACAGACGCGTCCCCACGACCCAATTCATCCAGGACGCAACAATAATGATTGATTACATCGGAATGTAGAGTCTATAAAATAAAGTCGTAGGAGGATGCAATCCTTGGCACAAATTATGTCGAATTTTGGCCTTGACTTGTCACACGGGCAGGGTCGTCTTGTAGGAGAGATGGACCTCTTTCGAAGCAAGACTGGCTAAGAACCGGTTGGGAAACTTGGTTATGCAAAAACAATCATTTGGTTTCAGAATAACACGATATGATTCTCGTTTTGCTCGTCGCTGGTGATGAACTCTGTTTGTCATTAACCACATTCTGGGCCAGATGAAAGTTTGCGATAGCATCATTCACATATCCCACACCTGACGATCTTCGGGTATGCTATTGACGCGTGTTTTATACTACGCATGCCACGTTCGACCACGGGGTCATGCTCGGTTTTGCTAGATAAAATCATCGTGATTCAGACGAGCGCAAACTTCTTCACCACGAGCTTTTGATTGACCTCAGGAGCTTTATGAAGAGGAACCCGAAGTATCCTCATAGACTCACAACTCATACCTAAGGCCAGGCTCAATGTTAGCTTCCCGGCGTATGAGCGCAGTGCTGAAGAAAAATGCCAAGTTACCACGTCTTTGGAAACCGGTTGGGTTTGACTAAGGGTATGAGCAATGGGGATGGTCAAGTTCACTTGTAATTCACCGTCTCTTGCATTCACTAGGTGGCCACCAACTGGATATAAGTTGAAGGTTGTGAATACTTGTTCGGATGCCCTGGAGAAGTATTCCTATGTGGAAACTGGGCAATTGGAGAATTAACAGTTGACCAAGGATACTTCGCGATACAGATTCATGTGTTTAACAGGTTGATTTGAGATAGGAATCAACGTTCCGCGGGCGCTACAACACTCCTAACAGATGAGTAGCACGATGCCTATCGTATCTGCCGATCGCACGGCAAACCTCCTATGAACTATTCAGAAGCAGGGGCGGGATTAGAAGAGTGGAATGTTGATACGATTTGTACAACAATACATTAACAGGCACCCTCCCATTCCGGCGAGTGGGAGCTGTTATCATATGGAGATTGGGTGCCGTACTTAGGAGCCCCTTAATATGTATACGTTACCTAAGAGATTGGGTAAATGTCACACTAGGGTAATAGGGCTTGAACTAAATCCCAATTGACATGAGAGGCCCAAATATTGGGCCACCCTTATACATGGCCGGCCGAAACATTAGTGTAGGGGCAGAGTGGACTTTTGTCCACTTTGCTCCTCCTATAAATAAGGAGTCTTAGGGTTTTCTTTAGGGTAATTCACAATTCCTCCTAAGTGGTGATTTGAGAGAAAAACCTCACCCCAAGAACATAGTTTCGACCGAACCATACTGCTACACCAAGGGTGTGCCAATTTGTTTGGAGTAAATCACTCCGGAGATCCGTCCCTGCCAAGAATCGATTAGAGGCTTTACTGTGGAGTTAATACCGCGTAGGACTTCCTTAACAAGAACTTCTACGGGTTCCGTCCTGTGGATCGCGAACTCCCTCAGCAGGATCCTTGGGATTGCGGAAAGCGTTTAAGGTATGTCCACATCTTCTGCTGCGTAATTCAGATTACAAGCATGTGCCTTATTTATATTTTCGTTGAGGTCAACCCCATAATCCAACAAATTCATTACCTGGAGGTCTTTATTGTGGAGAAAGTGATAGTAACTGGCTCCAACTCCCTTGATCTCTTTCGCGTATCTTAAAAGGACATATTTTGAGCTGCATAAGCTTCTCGAGCAGTTCTTTGTTCTCATCCCTCCACAAATCCTCTCGATAAAACGTTGATGTTATTATCATGGGGTGTTCCCCACCATCTTTGCTCGTGAGCAAGGTGGCAGTGGTGACGCTGAATTTCATCTAGTGTGAATTCGAGCTCTCTCCTTTCTAGGAGGCAATCTTCGTTGTTGTGCCCCTCTATATTGTGATGCTCACGAAATGGAAGGGGACAACGAATTTCTTTAGTAGGTTGGAATCTCTCCAGCGTTTCTTCGTGGTATTGCGCAATCTCGAGGAGGGTTGTAGCAATCTTATATGCATTATTTCAACTGGGGTGACTTTTGGGAGGTGCCATGACTTTTTTATCGCTTTCCCACAGATGACGCAAAATGTTGGGATCAGAGTTCCATGGCCCTAAATTTCGGGAATGGACTTCAGGATGTCCTCGACTTGCTATCTTAGGTGTCTATTTTGACATCGACGGGTACTCAGTTTTGTTTGTGGAGCTTCTGGTGGCATTAAACTGAAAAGAGAGTGGGGATTTGCCCCTAATTCTACTCTGAAACTAAAGACGATAATGGATATGAGAATACAATATTTGTAAAAGTATATGAGTGATTAATAATGAAGATACTCAAGGTATTTATAGGGGAAGCTTTTACCGAATTTTTGGTGGCAGTGGCGTCATCCTGATTGGTGGTTTGGTGGCGGTGGCTGCCTTTTATGTTTGGCTAAGGGAAACGGTGGCAAATCAGCAGGTGCCAAGTAGGTAGTCACGTCACCTTTCATTAAGGAAGCTGGTTTTTTCGAGTAGGTGACAAGCAGGTAGTCACGTCATTTATACCTTGGAAGGGAGGTTTCGTCAGGGGAATGGCGGCGAGCAGGTCACCACGTCATTTTTATCTTGGAAGGGAGGTTTCCTCAGGGGGAATGGCAGAAAGCAGGTCGCCACCTGGATCCCATTTCTTAAGAGAAAGGGTTTTCTCAATATGGTTTCGTCATCGACTTGAATCAAACCTTTAAGGAAGGGAGCCTGATGGAACAAGCCCTGTGTCGAGTCGAGTATCTATACTCTTTGTGTTTCCCGTCTTCTCGATGTTACCACCAATCTTCTTCCAAGTCGTTCGATTACCTGCAATAAGGATTACGCCAGAGGGGGGGGTGTCTATGGCAAACCCTCTCTGATGCTAAAGTCAAAGCCGGGTTCTAGAGAGATAAAGTAGAGAGAAGGCAGGGCAATGTTGCCAGGGATCTGTAAAATGAAGAATTCCTCCTCCTATTTATGGATTTTGAAAATTGTACGGGCGGGGCCCTTGTAAAAAGGGTAGTTCCGTAAATAGGTGGAGGGAAAGTTCGTAAATAGGTAGAGTCCCGGGTGTCAGATACCCAGGGGTTCGGGGTCGGACGCGTGACGTGTCGACCCAGTGACGCCAGACCAATCCGGTGTCATTGCACTGGATCCGGTCTGGTACCAATGGTACGTACCGGACCGGTCCGGTGTCACCGGACTAGTCCGGTACCAATGATACCAGACTAACGTGCTGAAAATGAAGACTTTAGCCCCTTACCATGTTCGGGGTCGACGGTGGGACCATGTCGAGCCTTAATGAGGTCCATTCGGGTGTATATCCATCATTTGCCCCCGAGTCAAGCATAGGTTTATCCTCTACTTGACTTTATTTATTAGAAGGATTTTACATCTGATTGTATCTCGGCTTTGTTTTTACATTTTTTCATGTGTTTGTCAATTTCGTTGTCGATATCAGATGGTCATTCCTTCCGTGCTAGGAAGTTTGTTATTGTGGGTGTCGATGTCCGACCTATATCATTATTGTGCTCATAGACAAAGAGTTTCATGTATGTGATGTTAGCATGTGACGTCGCATATGTAATCACGGGGATGATTGCACGTGCTTGATAATGTAAATTAATGATATCACTTGTAGATGTATGTGATAGGGTAATATGAACAAGTGAATTTATTTCATGACGTGTATGTGTATGTAATAATCATGAAAAATTTCAAATTGTTTTGAAAACACTAGCTATAATATACATGGATGTATACATGATGTTCATGGATAAAATTACTATATGTCTAATGACATTAGTGTTGATGCCTATGCATGTGGTCATGGTAACGGGTGATAAAATTCTAAGTGTTGTAAAACACTATTGGTGACATACAGGGATGCATGCATGATATCATAATATGCATGTGCATTGTTGAAAGTATATCCAACACTATCAATGATGATGTTCATGAAAAATTTACTAAGTGTTTTGATAACACTAGTAATAATGCATATAGATATGATCATGGTGATGTGGAAAAAATTCTAAGTGTTGTGAAACACTATCGATATCATGTTATCATTAACATGTATATGCAATACCTATATGCCTTAGTAAAAAATTACTATAGGTAGTGGCAAACTTGTAAATAATGGTCATCTTTCCTAGTGACAATTGGATCATGCAATTTTGAAATAGATGGTTGGGATTGTGTCTCCCTTTTAACACTAGGGTAATACCTTTATATAAAGGTCTTTACCTTTCACCACCACCATAGCCAACATTCACTTTCATCTTTCAAAACTTACCATTTTACCTTGCTTAGCCACCAAAAAGGCTCTTTGGTTCGGTTTTGGAGTTGGTTCGGTGTCAATTCGAATTTGGTTTGGTCGGGTGGTTCAAAATTAGAACCGAACCGGTCTCAGCAGTTCAGTCAGGGGAGGAGAGGCGTTCCGTCTCGACACGGGCGCGACGGCCGGCGGAGCTTCTTCTTAAATTCTCTATGCACATCGGCATGGTGGTAGTGGGTTTTAGCTCGTCAGGGTCGGACGAGAGCTGCGGTATCTCCAGTGGCCTTGATTTCGTAGACGGAGGCGTTTTTCGGCGTCGGCGCGGCGGATCTGTTTTCATCTCCAGCGGTGGGGCTCTTGGTGTTCAATTTGACCACGGCGAGGCTCTAATCGAGGCCGGTGGTGGATGGGGTAGTGTTGCCCAGACCAGGCGGTGCTGGTCGGGTGGTTTGCGGACGACAGAGGGCGACTCCGGCGACGGTGCGGCGACGTTTCTGCGGTGGAGGGTTTTACGTTGGTCTGGACCGGTTTTGGTGAACCAGTTCACTGCTTTGACCGGTTTGATTAAGATACTTCAAACCGAGTCGGTTCTGTTCTTGGTTCTGACTTTGAAGGTCCATTCTTTTCCTTTTTGTGTCCTATTTTTAGTCATAGACTAGGAAAATACTTGCAATATATTTTCATGATAATATAATTAAGAATTTTTATATTATCGAAAAGGGGTTAACGCTATTCTGATTTTGAAAAAATTTCGATTTTTACCGAAAATTTAGCATTTTCCCAAGTGTGGATGTCATTGCTCCCCTTCGGGTTGTCAATCATAGTGGTCATCTAAAGTATGACCTACAATCGATAATATAGACATGTATTGATTTGCCCCCGTAGTGAGCTTAGATGTACCTTTAGACGTGAGTTATTGATCTCGCGTCGACGATGTCGGTGGCTATGTTTGCTTTGCCACAGTGAGTTAATCATCGGGGGATACCCTTGTCACTCATCATGTATCATCCTTTTGGACATGGGGTGTCGCCCCTTGTGTCCTTCATGTATTACACCATAGGTGTCGTATTGCCCCCGTAGTAAGCTATGTGATCATCATGTGCTTAGGGAGTTACCATTCGCATTGTCATAGTCATCGTCATTGGTATGATATCATGTTGCCCCCGAAGTAGGCGTCTTCGTCGTGTTGGGCGTAGTGGGTTGACCTTTGTGTCCGGCTTAGTTGTCATATGGCATGTATGCATTGGCATGCCTAATATTTTTTATTCATCACGTTTCCCCCGTAGTGAAATTTCTATTGTCATAGGGTGTTGACATTCATGTCGACGTAGGGGTCAACGTTGCCCCTGGCTTAGACATTGACGTATGTGTTGGCGTTAATGTCGACGTTGATGTCGGTGCTGGTTCAACAATGATTTCGACTTGGGCATCGACATTGATGTCGACGTTGGTGTCGACGTAGGTACTGACTTAGGTGTCGACGTAGGTGTCGCCGTAGGTGTCGACGTGGGTGTCGACGTAGGTGTCGACGTGGGTGTCGACGTCGACGTAGGTGTCGATGTAGGTGTCGACGTTGATGTCGACATAGGTATCGATGTTAATGTCGTCGTCGGTACTGACGTAGGTATCGACGTTGATGTCGACGTTGGTGTTGACATTGATGATGACGTAGGTACCGCTCTAGGATTTCTATCATTTACCACATGCATTCATTGTGATGCCTTAGTCAAGGCATTGTCGTTGTTGGATATCTGTCCAATTCGGGTTCGTATTTACGTTTCGGACCTCGCAAACACGTCAGAACCACTAACGGATTTTACCGCAGTCACCCCGGTTTAAAACGGTCCAGATGCGTGCAGCACCCGGACCGGGACTTTCGGATTGCCAAGGTAATCCGGACCCGTCTGTTTTGCCCGGCAATCCGGACCATGTCGGATGTCGACATGGTTCGGACTGCCGACTAGTACTGCGTGCTTACACCTATTTTTACTAAGTATGAGAAGTCAGTGCGCACATAGCCAACCTCGATGTCGGTAAGCGTTTTCCTGTAAACCGGCATTGAACCGCATAAAACCGGGTACAGTTCTCGGGTTTCCTATAAATAGGGACCTAGACCTCCCATTTGATAACTTAACTCGAAACTCTCCCAAATTGGCTATTTGTGCTCGGAGAGGGCTCAACCAGCGCCACCCCCCTCTCCATGTTGGTTATTGCCCGTTTTGCAGGACCTGGCGTGTAGAAGACCGAGATAGGAGCCAAAGTCAGATTCGGGGTTCGAGGATCGAGGTTCACAAAGAGCAACCCGAGGTGTCCCAGGTGGAATCGACCTCAACACTTGGCGCCGTCAGCGTGATTCGAACAAGAACTCGTTCCGTACCGCAAGCTATGGAAGGCAGACGTACGAAGAAGGCGGGTGCGAGCAAGCCGAAGCCGACGAGAAGCCAACCAGGATCTCCACACATCCCAGATGCAGAATCTACCGCCTCATCCGTGCCAACCGAAAATGTGCCTTCCGCACAGCACGGTCCCGAAATTTAAAACAATGCACCAGCGCACGAGTTCGAGCAAAGGACGGAGATGAATAAAGAATTCCCATATGGGATGCTAGCTGACGAAGTGCAGCAGCAAGCAAGAGGTGCAAGCAACCTGCCTCCAGTCACACCAGCCATGATCGATGCGCTTGAAGAACTTATCGCATTCAGGGAGACGCTAAGGAATCAAGGATACGACGTATCCTCCATGCCAACAAGAAGTTTGCCTTCCGCACAGCATGGCCTTGAATTCCAGAATACGACGTACATTGCATCCCATTCGGAAAAGATGGCAAACGTACATGTGATCAATGGAGGCTTTGATGCTAGAGATGAGAAGTCATACGAACAAGAAGGATACGTTGCAAAGATAGTGCACAAGTCCCATGATGCCGGATGGGTTCGATTACACCCGTTAGGCCCTTTAACGGGGAGGAAATGGCAAACATGCCCACCAGGCCCAAAATGAAGGTCAAGATGACCTAGGAAAAGGGTCCCGACGAAGGGAGTCCCGATGATAAAAGGTCCCGACAGAGTCGGTCCTGACAGCTGAGATGGAAGCTCCCGATGACAAGCCTTTAAGTAGGCCCCGACGATGAATCCCTGAGAATGATTGGCCCTGTCACGATGACGAGGGGCCCCGAGCGGTGACACAACGAGATAACTCTGGAGTCTCCGACGGGAGTCGGGACTCGGTACCAGAGGATAAGGCCAAGATGTGCGGGGCGTGACCGAGATACGCGGGGCATGGCTATGATACGCAAGATCATGGTCTAGATAGACGGGATCACACCCGAGATACACGGGATACGGGCTAACCACCCTTAACGGTTCACCAGGTACCTGAGGCATCTCTTCGCCTATAAAAGGGCAAGAGGTCACCTCAGAACGGTTACGTTGAATTCAAATATACTTTGAGATTATTGCTTGCCAGTTATACGAGATACTCATTTAAGCATCGGAGAGGGATTCTGGGTCACCGCCCGGTCTATCCCCTCTTGCAGGATTGCGTGGAGCAAAGGAGCTAGGATTGCCGTCAAAGTCCGTACCGGAGTTCCATCGTGATCCAACATTGGCGCCGTCTGTGGGAATCAAACAAAAAGTTGATATGCCTTCTACTCGATCGATGGAGGCTGGCAAGAACAGAAGACAAGGACAATCTGGTGGTTCCCGTCACCCCGCTGCAACGAATCTGGATTCAGTACCAGAACAGGAGGAAAACCAGAACCATCCCCCGGCTGAGCTCTCCCAGCAGGGGGGCACAATGGATCACATGCCGAAGATATTGCTCCTCAACACCAGGGCAACAGGGGGCAGGAGGCTCCCCCAGCTGCAAACTTGACAAGGGCCGTGGCAGAAGCCATGCCCATGTTTCTGGCGGCCGTAGAGGCTCTCTTGGATCGGAGAGAGGCTGCGAGGAGGCAGGAGGAGATGCCCCCGTTGGAGGAAGTGGCCCCGCCAACTGAGGATCGGAACGCACAGGCAGTCCCGCCCCGAGGCCAGGACGGGAATAGGACAACCGGTCAGCCGGAGAGGTTCGTGGTTGATGAGCCAGGACCAGTACAGCACAGGACCATTCCCCTGAATGGACCCATCACTCCCGACCAGGTGGTAAAAATCGTGAACATCTGTATGGGAGAACAGAAGCCATTGGTGTCGGAGCTAAGGGACCGATCTACTCATCCCTTCGTCCCCCGACTGATAGACACCCTCGCCCCGCCAGGGCTGGGTATCCCCGAGATTAAGGAGTATGACGGTGAGGGAGATCCAGTTCGTCATGTCCAGAAGCATCTTATGGCGTGTCTGGGTAGAGCCCCGAACGAAGACATAGTGTGTACACTGTTCCCAAACACACTTGGAGAAAGAGCCCTGACCTGGTTCTTTAGTCTGCCCCCAGGCTGCATTACCTGCTGGGCAGACATGCACGATCGTTTCATTCGAAAATACCAGGGCCGCAGACGCTTGTTGAAGAGCGTAAGATCCCTGACCCAGGTGGTGCAGAGGCCCGACGAGTCGCTGGCACACTATTACCAGCGGTACACAGCCAGCGTAGCAGAGATAGACGAGGAAATCTCGGAGGGCGAAACCATCCGTACCTTTATTCGGAACCTGACAGCACCCTATGGCTCCTACCTGATGCACAGCTTGGCTGAGAAAGCTGTGTGGAATATGGAGGCACTACAGAAGAGGGTAAAACGACAAATCGATGTCCAGGAGTCAAAGATAGCCGCAGGAGAGTTGGAACCCCCGAAGTCAAACAAAGGGAAGCAGTCGGTTAAACCTTCTGACGATCACAAGTCAAAGGGCAAACCCGACAGTAACAGGAATAGAGGCCGCCTGGATCGAAGGGACGATAGGCGTTCTTCAAGGAAGGATAAGCGGGAGGATCTCAACATTCCTCTCAACTGCTCCATGGCGGAAGTGCTGACGGTCATGGAACGAAAAGGTATTTCCAAATACCCCCCAAAGAAGGATGGAGAATTCCTGGGATCTCGCACGGATCGCTACTGCCGATTTCACCGCGCAAATGGTCACGACACCAACCACTGTCGGGAACTGAAGAAGGAGATCGAAAAGCTGATCCAGAAGGGAAAGCTCAAGGAATTCGTCGGGGATAAGCAGTGTCGATCCCGCTCTCGATCCCGATCGCGGTCCCGTTCCCGATCCCGCGACCGGTCCCCAAAAAGGAAGAGAACCGATCCCGAGTCATCCGGTGCCCGCAAGGATAGACGGGGCACCATCAATGTGATCCATGGAGGATTTGCTGCTGGAGGTGATACTTCATCCGCCCGAGAGGTCTATTGCTGGAGGTGATACTTCATCCGCCCGAGAGGTCTATGCCTCTAGAATCCCTACGGCGGTGGTGCTGGGTAAGAGGTCCCGATCCTGGACCTTGAAAGAAGAGATGGTAATCTCCTTCTCGTCGGAAGACCTCATAGGCGTGGAGACTCCGCACGACGATGCCTTGGTGGTAACCTTGGACGTAGATGGATTTGAAATGAAGAGAATTCTAATCGACGGGGGTAGCTCCTCCGACATCCTATTCATGAACGCGTTGTAGGCTATGGGGAAGACGAAGAAAGATCTAAAGGAGGCAAACTTCCCGATCGTCGGTTTCTCTGGCTCAACCTCCTATCCGCTAGGAGTAATCACCTTACCAGTGGAGTTTGGTAGCGGGTGGAAATCAGAAAGGAGGAACGTGGAGTTTGTTGTAGTTGACTCCGCGGGGACCTACAACGCGATTATCGGGAGGACCACTATTAATCCTCTATTGGCGGTCGCCTCGACAGTGCACCAGAAGATGAAGTTCCCGACCGACCACGGAGTCGGAGAGGTCAAGGGCGACCAAGTGGCTTCCCAAAATGCTACGTTAATGCCACCCGGAGGAGGAGGCGAGAAGCCATGACTGTCCTCCAGACAGACACTGATCCTGGAGAAGAGTTTGGGCGTCCTGCCCCCGTAGAAAATCTGAAAGAAGTCGAGATCGACGGACCCCAGAGGAAGGTGAAAATCGGGTCTGCTCTGAGTGAGGAGACAGCCCAAAAATTGATAGAGCTGTTGAAGGAGTTCAAGGAGCTGTTTGCCTGGTCCCCGAGCGATATGCCAGGAATCAGCCCCGATGTGATCGTACACGAGCTGAAGATAGACCCCGCGATCAAGCCTATCACGCAGAAAAGGCGTCCGATGGGCACAGACAAGAAGATCGCGATCCAGCAGGAGGTGGGCAGGTTGCTCGATGCTGGGTTTATTAAGGAGCTCCGATTCCAGACTTGGGTTGCTAACCCAGTGCTAGTGAAGAAAACTAACGGGAAATGGCGAATGTGTGTGGACTTCCGCGACTTGAACAAGGCCTGCCCAAAGGACTGTTACCCGCTCCCGAGGACCAACCAGCTGGTGGATGCCACGTCGGGACACGAGCTATTGAGTTTCATGGATGCGTATTCAGGTTTCAACCAAATCAAGATGGCCAAGAAAGACGCACCCCACACAGCGTTTTACGCAGACAGTGACATCTATCACTACGATGTCATGCCTTTCGGGTTGATCAATGCTGGGGCAACCTACCAACGGATGGTGAACAAAATGTTTGCAGATATGCTGGGAGAAACCATGGAGGCTTACGTGGATGATATGCTGGTGAAGTCCCGACAAGCGGAGGATCATGTGCACAACCTAACCATGGCATTTGAGCGGATGAGGCTCCATCAAGTTCACTTGAACCCGACGAAATGCACCTTCGGAGTCCACTCAGGGAAGTTTTTGGGCTTTATGGTGAGCCAGAGAGGAATTGAAGTGAATCCTGAGAAGCCGAGGGCAATCGAGGAGATGCAGTCTCCAATAAACCATCAGGAGATACAAATGCTGAACTTAGGCTACTATTGGCCCACGATGAACAAAGAAGCAACGGCGTTGGTCTGATCCTGCGACGCGTGCCAGAGGTACGCCCCGAGTATCGCGGCTCCGGCCGCTAATCTGACATCCATCAAGAGCGCGTGGCCCTTCGCGCAGTGGGACATCGACTTGGTGGGGCCTCTTCCACAAGCACAAGGTCAATGTAAGTATTTACTTGTAGCTATCGATTATTTTTCGAAATGGATAGAGGCAAAGGCGTTGGCCAGAACAACGGGGAACCAGATCGTCAAGTTCCTCCAGACCCACATCGTGTCCAGATACAGGATTCCTAAGATGGTGATCTGCGACAATGGTCCACTGTTTAACTGCTCTCAAGTGAGGGAGTATCCGGAAGAGTTGAACATCGAGCATCGGACTGCTCCTGTACGCCATGCTCAGACTAATGGTCAGGTGGAGCTAGTTTGGCGTCGCAACGAGTTCACCCTTTTGGATCGAATCAACAAGATGTCCCCAAAATGGGAATGACCTTATAAGGTCGTGGGGATGCCAGCCCCGAATACATACAAGTTGGAAGACCTCGATGGCAGAACGTTAAAGCATTCTTTTAGTGGCGAACACTTGAAGAAACACCATGCTTGAAGAAAGTCGCCTTAAGTGGTGCCCGATGTAAAATCGCCTTAAGTGGTGTATGCTATTTATCGTTTAATTCGATGTAAGCCAATTTTATGCCGTCAATAAATAAAGAGGTTGCTTCCAAAACGAGTTGTCCTTAGATTTTTGCTAAGTGTCAAAGTCGCCTTCATCGGCGCACGAGAAAAGTCGCCTTCAGTGGTGCACGAGAAAAGTCGGCTTCAGTGGTGCACGAGAAAAGTCGCCTTCAGTGGTGCACGAGAAAAGTCGCCTTCAGTGGTGCACGAGAAAAGTCGCCTTCAGCGGTGCACGAGTTGTCCTTAGATTTTTGTTAAGTGTCAAAGTCGCCTTCATTGGCGCACGAGAAAAGTCGCCTTCAGTGGTGCACGAGAAAAGTCGCCTTCAGTGGTGCACGAGAAAAGTCGCCTTCCGCGGTGCACGAGAAAAGTCGCCTTTAGTGGTGCACGATATTAAGTCGTCTTAAGTGATGCACAATTCTTAGATTTATTCTAAGTATCAAAAAGTCGCCTTAAGTGGTGCACAATATAAAGTCGCCTTAAGTGGTGCACGACATAAAGTCGCCTTAAGTGGTGCACGATATAAAGTCGCCTTGAGCGGTGCACGATATTAAGTCGTCTTAAGTGATGCACAATTCTTGGATTTATTCTAAGTATCAGAAAGTTGCCTTGAGTGATGCGCGGTATTAGGTCATCTTAAGGATGCGCGGAACTAAGCCGCCTTAAGTGGTGCAAGCTTATTAAATCGTCGGGAAGGACGTACGAAAATGTCTTAAGTGTCAAGGTTCCGACCTAAGCACGTATGGTAAAGTCACTCGGAGAAGTGCAACGAAAGAATCGGAACTAAAGAAGTCTGATATTGATAAAGGGCTCGAGGGCCCGACGGCGACAAAAGAGAAGAAGATACAAGGACTCTAAAAGTAAACATTCAAGCTTGGTCCTTGTCAGCAGCAGCTGGGTCCGCGGAGTCGGTAGCAGAATGATTCGCGGGGTTGGCCTCGCGAGGATCGACTATCGGGGCGTCCGTACTTGGAAGTTCAGAAGCGTCTTCGACAATTATGGGGGTACTCCCCCCATCACTCTCCTCAGAAAGAGCAAAATACTTCTTCGCAAAGGGAGCGAGGGAAGGATACTTGTCGAAATTGATGGCATCCCCGTACTCCAGGTTGAGCTCCTCAACTACGTTAAAGAGAGTGTTCTCCACCTCCGCGCCAAAGAACTTCATGGCATCGGCTTGGAAGTCCTCAGACCTCCGATAATCCTCCCGGCCCTTGGCCTCCGCTTCAACCAGCTGCGCAGGAAATCCCACGATTTGCTCCTCCAGAGCCTTCTTCTCAAGGACCAGCTTATCCTCGGCAGCCTTCTTCTCGAAGACCAGTTTGTCCTCATGGATGGGCGAGGGTTTCCGCTTCTGTGGAGAAGATGAAGAAGGCG
Source organism: Clarkia xantiana subsp. parviflora (assembly GCA_036873135.1). Taxonomy (NCBI): domain Eukaryota; kingdom Viridiplantae; phylum Streptophyta; class Magnoliopsida; order Myrtales; family Onagraceae; genus Clarkia; species Clarkia xantiana. The sequence continues at coordinate 5,935,824 of JAPTYO010000024.1, read as the reverse complement.
GCCCCTGAGGGGTTGGTTTCAAGGGGGATTGCCCCGCCTTCCGACGCTGACGAAGGGGGCCACCCTCGTCAGTCTCCTCGGAGGAGTCCAAAGTTTCCACCTGACGAAACTGTTCGACAGTTGGAGCTTTCTCTCCAGCTGAGGAAGGCACCCCCGCTGAAGACGGTGCGTCTGCGGAAGCTGCAGCACCCGATGGAGCTCCCGAGCGACCTGCACCTGGAGGATGAGAAGCTTCAGAAAGGTAGTCAGGAAGTTCATCGGGATTCTTACACCAAATGATACGTCGGGAGACGTATTGATCCTTCCCACGATAATGATAGTAGCCCGCCTTCAAGACTCGAGGAGTTTTGCCTCGAAGGATTCGTTTGACGTCAGCGATGCGGGCTTCTTTCGTCGAGGAAATCAAATCCTTCGGGACCATCCTCTTGTATGATTTAATAGCAAGTCGGAGTTTTTTACCTTCTTCAGCATTCTGGACATCAAAGAGCTGGTCCAGATCCACTCGCTTCCGTTTGGGCTGCTCAATGGAAGGAGACCCCGACTGAGCAGCGGCCTTCTTGGCGGATTTCCTCTTCCGCGAGGGGCGGACAGCATCAGTCTCCCCCTGCTTAAGGAATAGATCGGTCAGCACAGATACCTTCTTGGCTGCAAACAGTAAACAAAGAAGAGTCAGAAGTTTACCCAAGAAACCATGTTAGAAGGGCCGTCGAAGAGCTGCCCCCCAGAGACAATACTGAGGAGTCGGATCTCGGCATGCACCAGGTCCCGCTCCACAAGAGAGTTGGCGTTGAGAGGAGTGTAAGACTCCCCCCATCGATAAAGCTGGATAAGTTGGAGAGTCTAAAAATCCTCGTCGGCGTAGGTATGGAAGGCAGGCGGAGGGTCTGCTGCCACCTCCCACCGAGGCCAGGGAATTGAAGAATGTCGGATGAAGAAGTAGCTTCTCTTCCAGCTACTGTTGTCGGACCCCGTGTCAACCAAGAGTCCCCGACCCTTGACCACCTTCCAGGTGTCACTGGTCCAGCCACACCGAGCAAGCTGCTGCTTACTCCACTTGGGCATCCGAGGGTAGAAGGCGCAAACCCCCGCCTCGTTGCACTTCATCCCATAGAAGGTTCTGAAGAGCTGGAGGCTGTAGACCCACTTCTGTCGGAAGCAGAGAACTTGAAAGGCGTTCCAGAGACGGATGGCATGGGGAGAAAAGGTAGTGGGATGTGTCTTGTAATGCTGGCACATCTCGACCAGATTACCACAAAAGGGGAATCTGATCCCCGCTGATACTTGTCCCGTAGCGACAAATACCTCCCCTTCCTGGGGACGAGTAACCTCAGGGTTACTCGAGGGGCAAGGCCAAGGATACGGGAAACGAGGTTCCCAGGTGATAGTGATACAACCCTCTCGGAGGGCTGCATCATAAGCAGTATTGGAGATCTCATTTGGAGCATAATCAAAATTAAAGGGTTTTCTCCCTTCAGAGCTGGAACCGCTGTCTGAAAAGCAACCATGACAAGAAAAATACAGTGGGACTCTTGGAAAGCTGTAAACAAGGAAAAGACGAACAAGCAACAAAGGGGAATCCCTTACCAGACATGATGGAGTAGAGGTTGAGGAGATGAACGAGGCGTCGCCGGAAAGATGATCGGAGAAACTCCAAAGACCTTCGAAATCACTGAGCTTGAAATCGCAGAGAGCTTTTGAGAATTCGAAGACGGTAAAAGTTAAATTGTAACCATGGCTAGGGTTTTATAGGCGAAGAAGACAGTGGAAGGGACACTTCGATCCGAGTCGTCGAAGTCGAAGAGTCTTAATCTGGACCGTTGAGATGAAACGTGCAGAAGAACAACAGACGCAATGATGAAACGGCCTGAAAAGCACTTTTCAGAAAAGGACAGGCGCGAAAAATCAGGCGCGTGGGCCGAAAACGTCGCTTCACTTTCTACTGCATTTAATGCATTGGGGAAACGAGGAGACCCCTAGGACTTAACAGTTATCTACAAAACATTGAGGAAACGTGAAGGAGAAGATTGATAATCGAGTAACTGAACCAAGGGAAAGATCCCCGATCCCAGTATCGAAAGATCGGGAGTTGGAAGACACGACGAACTAAAAGTCCCTCATGTCTTGGGGCAAATGATGGGTTCGATTACACCCGTTAGGCCCTTTAACGGGGAGGAAACGGCAAACAGGCCCACCAGGCCCAAAATGAAGGTCAAGATGACCTAGGAAAAGGGTCCCGACGAAGGGAGTCCCGATGATAAAAGGTCCCGACAGAGTCGGTCCTGACAGCTGAGATGGAAGCTCCCGATGACAAGCCTTTAAGTAGGCCCCGACGATGAATCCCTGAGAATGATTGGCCCTGTCACGATGACGAGGGGCCCCGAGCGGTGACACAACGAGATAACTCTGGAGTCTCCGACGGGAGTCGGGACTCGGTACCAGAGGATAAGGCCAAGATGTGCGGGGCGTGGCCGAGATACGCGGAATGTGGTTAAGATACACGGAGCGTGACCGAGATACGCGGGGCATGGCTAAGATATGCGAGATCATGGTCTAGATAGATGGGATCACACCCGAGATACACGGGATACTGGCTAACCACCCTTAACGGTTCACCAGGTACCTGAGGCATCTCTTCGCCTATAAAAGGGCAAGAGGTCACCTCAGAACGGTTACGTTGAATTCAAATATACTTTGAGATTTTTGCTTGCCAGTTATACGAGATACTCATTTAAGCATCGGAGAGGGATTCTGGGTCACCGCCCGGTCTATCCCCTCTTGCAGGATTGCGTGGAGCAAAGGAGCTAGGATTGCCGTCAAAGTCCGTACCGGAGTTCCATCGTGATCCAACAATGCCGTCATGAAGTATGCCGACATGAAGTATGCTGACATGAAGTATACCGACATAAAGGATTCCGTCATGAAAGATGCCGCCATAAAAGATGTCATTGGTTTTACATCAAAGGACAAAGAGCACATTGTGCACCACAACGCCTTGGTCATAACCACGCAGAAGCCGACAAGAAGTCAACTTGGATCCTCCCACATGCCTGTTGTCACATCCAATACCTTCTTCATGCCAACAGGAAGTGCGCCCTTCGCACAGTACGACCATGGAGTCCACAATACAAAGCACGTTACACCTCCGGTGGGATTTGAGCCTAAGAAGCACATCAATGAAGAGTTTCCTTACAGGATGCCAAAAGAAGAAGTCCCCCAATACGAAGGTGTCAACACGTCACCACCTGTCACTGCTACCATGCTGGCCGCGCTCGAAGAGCTGCTTGCATTCCGAAAGATGCAAAGGAACCAATGATATGCCCCGCCACAACCACCTCCGCTTCCGAACAACAGACAAACCAAGGAAACAAGAGCAATGTCCCGAGACACAAGCCATCAAGATACATCGCACCAAGGAGTAGGGGGCAATACACGGAAGGTACCTTCAAGTACCGACAAACAAGGCAAGGAGTTGCGCGCTCATACAACCCGTATTTGTTAGCACAACACCAAGAAGGGACATGGAGACAACCTCCAACCTCTCGCTAAAAAATTCACAAGGAAGGTTCCTCCACGATGACAAGCCAAGACGATGCTGACATCCGTCACAAGGAGGGAGGGAGAAAACCTGTAGATTATGATGATGTCCCAATCGCGGGTCTTACAACAAGAACCTTGAAGGAAATAATTGAGGAAAAGATAGACGCTTCCTGGAAAAAGAGACAACAAAAACAAAAGAGGCCATTCCAGTCAGACGTCCAAAGTCTCAAAAAGACCAATCTCGCCAAATGTGTTCCATTAAACACACAGTTGTCTGTCATCTTGAAAGAGATGAAGGAGACCAAGCTATGGAAAAAGCCCTCTAGTTTCCGCAAGGGCCCATTGGGAAAAGATGAAAGCAAATGGTGTGAAAATCACGAAGTGTATGGCCACGAGACGGAAAGTTGTGTTGGATTAAGGTTCCATATAAATAGATTCATCTTAAAAGGAGAAATGAAGAAGTATATCGACCAAATCAATAAGCATAAAAAGAAGTCTCATTTGGAGTCTTCAAGAAAATGCAAAGGAAAAGGAAAGGCGAATGATAATCCACCTCTCGCGAAGCGTGGGAAAAACAACGTCATTCATGGAACCAATTATGACGACTTCTACATTCCTTGGAGCACGAAGGTAGAAGAAACAAATTTCAAACTCCCGGAAAACAAGCTTCCCCGTCCACTTGAGCCAATGACTGCTTTCCTTGGCAAGAACGTTGAAGAACGGTGCAAGCACCATAAAACTGGGGGGCATAGCACCTAAATTTGTTCATCCCCAAGGGTGGATATTGAAGAGCTTAACACGCTAGATGCACTCTGGAGCTATGTGGCACGTGGCAGAATCAACTTGCCGACAAGTCACCTATGAAGACGTCAAACACATCATCAATCCCTTTATCTCCATTTTTGCATATCTACTTTAAGTCTTCTTAGATTAAGTACAACTTATGCTTATTAGCCTTAGTACTTTTCGAAAAGAGCGATCAGTTGACGCCTTCCTGTAATCGTTTGTACGAACTCCAAATATCTAATGAAGGTTAAATCTACTTTCGTAGGTACCTTATTGCACTATGCTCATTACTTTGGAATAAAACCAAAAGCAACGCACATATTAATAGCGTCAACAACACAAGCTATCACACTAGGAACAACAAACGGCTTAGGCCATACAACACCCATATGTCTATTATCAACACCATGCATTGCCCTCAAAAGACGATCTCGCCTACTTAACAAGGTCAAGGTAACATGCGTTATTGCCAAAGGTAAACTTAGGTATAATGTAACAACTTCACAACAACACTACTATGAATAAAGCAGACCACTCGAGTAGGACATTTGCTCAGGGTAGCCTGATTTAGTCAAAACAAAATCCAAGCTGAACGGAACAGACTAGTCGCAAATAGTCTGATCCAGTCATATTGGCATTGCAGGCGATAGAGTCATGTGAGGAATTTATAACTCCATTCTATTCCCTAACCAATATATATCTCAAAGTATTCCGACTAATTTGAGACAGGTTATATGTACATCCAAGAGATGTCTCAATGACACACCCTATCTAGAGAGTAACATTAAGAGGAGCTGTATGCAACACTCTCTGGAATTCTCTATCTATGGACATTCTACTCAGGAATCTAAGCCAACGAATATTCTACTCAAACATCAACTCTTTCCTTGGAAACAATACCAGGAAACGATCATATATACGTATGTGCATCACGCCAAGGAAGCATCGACACGTATCGACTAAATGATGCATACAGCAATACATAGTCTCTCTTTGTACGTACATATTCACAAACACATGCAGTGGGTGGTACTTGAAAAGCTTCGCTCCCGACATCCGCGCACCTGTTGCGTCCGCACCTATCACATCTGCACTAAGGGAAGTTTCCTGCACAACGAAGGGATCCTCGTATCAGATTCCTTTAATCTATTTATTATATGCATTAGTTAAAAGGAAATTCATAACTCCATATTTTTACAAACTTGCAAACATTGCAACTATCTGACAAAGCAAAACCCTGTTCGTAGGTACATACTACAGTATGATTACTACATTGGAATTGCGCCAGGTAGCAACCTACGCGCATAATATCTACTTCAACAATACAAGCTAAACATTATGTGTAACGAGGAACTTATGGTATATAACGCCAACATATCTATTATCTACACCAACAAGGAGTTTATTTCTCCATCTATAACGACGTCTATCTCAGGAAGATGTCGGCAACACAAAGCCATTTCGCTGTGTACACAATCAGCTTACATCACGCGATGACAACTTGCGTATTATCAACAACAATGGACTTATAAAAATTCTCTACTCAAAGTGACGGCTATTCCAAAGACGTAAAATACATGCAATATCTTGGAAAAACACCAAGGTCTACTATCAAAATGACGACTATTCCAAAGGCGTCTCCCGAGTATGTGGGGGATACCAAGAAGAAGTGTGATGACATCATTCATGATTATGGCATGGAGCTTGTTGCGACAATTTATGACATTGATCCACTATTAGACTTCAGACAGTTAGGTGACTTTGCAGGTTTTGCTTCAGCGTATGTGTCACAGCTCTTTGGTGAGGTTTCTGCCCCGTAGGTGATGATGCCGGCGTTGGTCCCTCGACTCGAGGCGATGTCTGCTTCTACGTTATTATGCTTGACGTGTTCTTTGTGTAGAAACACGTATTTTGGGATGTAGGCGTGTATGCCATCCATCTATCCTTTTCTATGGACATGTTTTAAACATATATATGCATTATGACTATATGTCTGTCAGTTGTATTTCATACCCTTGTTGTCATGATTGTCCCATTGCTTTGGGTCGTAGTTGCATCTTTGTGTTTGTTTGCACAACTTGTCATATCCTCTTATACTTGAGGTCGTTGATGCAGTGCCGGTTGTGTGCCGGTGTTGGCTTGATGACATATATGTGTCATATACTTTTCGTTGATTCCTCGTCTCTGCTAGGCATTGTAACGTATGCTTGCCGGTTGTATGCCGACCTTGGCGTTTATTACACTTATCTTTGATAGTACATAGGTACTTGTCGATGTTACCAAGGCATGGCATTGTTTTAAGTTTTTCATCGTAAAAGGTACAAGACATTCATCCACTAGTCGATGGCTCGACATAGTGATGTTGCAAGACGCTACTTGCGTTGTGTTGAAACATTTTGTGACCGCGTATCCAATGCCTCGGGATAGCGTTGTAAACAAGACGCTACTAGTTAGTCTGTCACGTTTTAACCACTTACCTGATGCCTCGTGGTAGTGTTAAGGCAAGAAGTTACTTGCATGATTTGGTACGTTTTAAGCCACTTACTCAATGCGTTGAGATAGCGTTGTAGCGAGACGCAACACGCGATATGCACTTTACCGCCTACTTGATGACTCAAGGTAGCGTTGAGGCAAGACGTTACTTGCTTGATTTGGTACAGTTTACGCCGCTTACCCAATGCCTTAAGGTAGCGTTGTGGTGAGACGCAACTCGCAATCCTAACTACTAAAGTTATCGCGTTTTCCGTCGCTAGGTGTCCCAAGATGTGACGTTATGGAAAGACGTTACTTGCTTGGTTTGGTACGTTTTATCCGGCTTACTCGATGCCTCGAGATAGCGTTTTGACAAGTGCTACTTGCAAATGCGTTTTTCCACCGCTTGGAGTTCCAAGATTTGGCGTTGATGCAAAACGCTACTTGCAAATTTTGAATGCGTTTTTTTCATTGTATGACCATTACTTGGCTTTTCCGAAGCAATGGTCACAACATGATCGACTATGCCGTTGTGCAATATCCTTTACTTGATGGCTTCAAGCTTACGTTAAGGCAAGACGCTACTTGCCAGATTTGATTCTTCTTTAGACGTGTGGGCCAAAGTTCGATGTTGCGATTTGCCCCTTCATCGGCCTAGCAGAGGTCGTTATGACATACTATCCGTGGTAAGTCGTTGCTACATTGTAGGCTGGACCGAATGATATTCAAATCTCCTCAGAGTTAGCCCCCGAGTCATGTAGCAGTCGCATCACATAAGTCGACTGCGCCGCTTTATAAAGACACCCTGACATGGTGTTAATTCCCAAGTTATGGGCAATACCAACCTGGCATTGTTTACCAGGGGCATAGTTAACGTGAAGTTGGTGTTGTTTCCAACCACGACACTCTATTGACGCCGCCGGGTGATCAGTCCGAAGCAGGCCAGGGGTTGTGTATTAACCCATTCATAGATTTTTTCATAGGTTGTGTATTAAACCATTGCATGTCATCTTCAGAGGTTGTGTATAACCTTTCATGTTGTATGTAGCTGATGGGTCCGACTACACCCGTCAGACCCTTTAACGGGGAGGAAATGGCGAACAGGCCCAAAAAGAAGGTCAAGATGACCTAGGAGAAGGGTCCCGACGAAGGGAGTCCCGACGAGACAAGGTCCCGAACAGAGTCGGTCCCGACAGCGGAGCTGGAAGCTCCCGATGAGAAGCCTTTAAGTAGGCCCCGATGATGAATCCCTGAGAATGATTGGCCCTGTCACGATGAAGAGGGGCCCCGAGCGGTGACACAACGAGATTAACTCTGGAGTCCCCGACGAGAGTCAGGACTCGGTACCAGAGGATAAGGCCAAGATATGCGGGGCGTGGCCGAGATACGCGGAACGTGGTTAAGATACACGGAGCGTGGTCGAGATACGCGGGGCATGACTAAGATACGCGAGATCATGGTCTAGATAGACGGGATCACACCCGAGATACACGGGATACGGGCTAACCACCCCTAACGGTTCACCAGGTACCTGAGGCATCTCTTCGCCTATAAAAGGGCAAGAGGTCACCTCAGAACTTACGTTGAATGGAATATACTTTGAGATTACTGCTTGCTAGTCATACGCGATACTCATTTAAGCATCGGAGAGGGATTCTGGGTCACCGCCTGGTCTATCCCCTCTTGCAGGATTGCGTGGAGCGAAGGAGCTAGGATTGCCGTTAAAGTCCGTACCGGAGTTCCACCGTGATCCAACATTGGCGCCGTATGTGGGAATCAAACAAAAAGCTGATATGCCTTCTACTCGATCGATGGCGGCTGGCAAGAACAGAAGACAAGGACAATCTGGTGGTTCCCGTCTCCCCGCTGCAACGAATCTGGATTCAGTACCAGAACAGTAGGAAAACCAGAACCATCCCCCGGCTGAGCTCTCCCAGACAGGGGGGCACAATGGATTGCATCCCGAAGATATTGCTCCTCAACACCAGGGCAACAGGGGGCAGGAGGCTCCCCCAGCTGCAGACTTGACAAGGGCCGTGGCAGAAGCCATGCCCATGTTTCTGGCGGCCGCAGAGGCTCTCTTGGATCGGAGAGAGGCTGCGAGGAGGCAAGAGGAGATGCCCCCGTTGGAGGAAGTGGCCCCGCCAACAGAGGATCGGAACGCATAGGCAGTCCCGCCCCGAGGCCAGGACGGGAATAGGACAACCGGTCAGCCGGAGAGGTTCGTGGTTGATGGGCCAGGACCAGTACAGCACAGGACCATTCCCCTGAATGGTCCCATCACTCCCGACCAGGTGGTAAAAATCGTGAACATCTGTATGGGAGAACAGAAGCCATTGGTGTCGGAGCTAAGGGACCGATCTACTCATCCCTTCGTCCCCCGACTGGTAGACACCCTCGCCCCGCCAGGGCTGGGTATCCCCGAGATTAAGGAGTATGACGGTGAGGGAGATCCAGTTCGTCATGTCCAGAAGCATCTTATGGCGTGTTTGGGTAGAGCCCCGAACGAAGACATAGTGTGTACACTGTTCCCAAACACACTTGGAGAAAGAGCCCTGACCTGGTTCTTTAGTCTGCCCCCAGGCTGCATTACCTGCTGGGCGGACATGCACGATCGTTTCATTCGACAATACCAGGGCCGCAGACGCTTGTTGAAGAGCGTAAGATCCCTGACCCAGGTGGTGCAGAGGCCCGACGAGTCGCTGGCACACTATTACCAGCGGTACACAGCCAGCGTAGCATAGATAGACGAAGAAATCTCGGAGGGCGAAACCATCCGTACCTTTATTCGGAACCTGACAGCCCCCTATGGTTCCGACCTGATGCACAGCGTGGCTGAGAAAGCTGTGTGGAATATGGAGGCACTACAGAAGAGGGTAAAACGGCAAATCGATGTCCAGGAATCGAAGATAGCTGCTGGAGAACTGGAGCCCCCAAAGTCGAACAAAGGGAAGCAGTCGGTTAAACCTTCTGATGATCACAAGTCAAAGGGCAAACCCGACAGTAGTGGGAATCGAGGCCGCCTGGATCGAAGGGACGATAGGCGTTCTTCAAGGAAGGATAAGCGGGAGGATCTCGACATTCCTCTCAACTGCTCCATGGCGGAAGTGCTGACGGTCATGGAACGACAAGGTATTTCCAAATAACCCCCAAAGAAAGATGGAGAATTCCTTGGATCTCGCACGGATCGCTACTGCCGATTTCACCGTGCAAATGGCCACGACACCAACCACTGTCGGGAACGGAAGAAGGAGATCGAAAAGCTGATCCAGAAGGGAAAGCTCAAAGAATTCGTCGGGGGTAAGCAGTGTCGATCCCGCTCTCGATCCTGATCGCGGTCCCGTTCTCGATCCCCCGACCGGTCCCCAAAAAGGAAGAGAGCCAATCCCGAGTCATCCGGTGCCCGCAAGGATAGACGGGGCACCATCAATGTGATCCATGGAGGATTTGCTGCTGGAGGTGATACTTCATCCGCCCGAGAGGTTTATGCCTCTAGAATCCCTACGGCGGTGGTGCTGGGTAAGAGGTCCCGATTCTGGACCTTGAAAGAAGAGATGGTAATCTCCTTCTCGTCGGAAGACCTCATAGGCGTGGAGACTCCGCATGACGATGCCTTGGTGGTAACCTTGGATGTAGACGGGTTCGAAATGAAGAGAATTCTAATCGACGGGGGCAGCTCCTCCGACATCCTATTCATGGACGCGCTGGAGGCTATGGGGAAGACGAAGAAAGATCTAAAGGAGGCAAATTTCCCGATGGTCGGGTTCTCTGGCTCAACCTCCTATCCGCTAGGAGTAATCACCTTACCAGTGGAGTTTGGTAGCGGGTGGAAATCAGAAAGGAGGAACGTGGAGTTTGTTGTGGTTGACTCCGCGGGGACCTACAATGCGATTATCGGGAGGACCACTATTAATCCTCTGATGGCGGTCGCCTCGACAGTGCACCAGAAGATGAAGTTCCCGACCGACCACGGAGTCGGAGAGGTCAAGGGCGACCAAGTGGCTTCCCGAAAATGCTACGTTAATGCCACCCGGAGGAGGAGGCTAGAAGCCATGACTGTCCTTCAGACAGACACTGATCCTAGAGAAGAGTTTGGGCGTCCCGCCCCGTAGAAACTCTGAAAGAAGTCGAGATCGACGGACCCCAGAGGAAGGTGAAAATCGGGTCTGCTCTGACCGTGGAGACAGCCCAAAAACTGGTGGAGTTGTTGAAGGAGTTCAAGGAGCTGTTTGCCTGGTCCCCGAGCGATATGCCAGGAATCAGCCCCGATGTGATCGTACACGAGCCGGAGATAGACCCCGCAATCAAGCCTATCACGCAGAAAAGGCGTCCGATGGTTACGGATAAGAAGATCGCGATCCAGCAGGAGGTGGGCAGGTTGCTCGATGCTGGGTTCATTAAGGAGCTCCGATTCCAGACTTGGGTTGCTAACCCAGTACTGGTAAAGTCCCGACAAGCGGAGGATCATGTGCACAACCTAACCATGGAATTTGAGCGGATGAGGCTCCATCAAGTTCACTTGAACCCGACGGAATGCGCCTTCCGAGTCCACTCAGGAAAGTTTTTGGGCCTTATGGTGAGCCAGAGAGGAATTGAGGTGAATCCCGAGAAGCTGAGGGCAATCGAGGAGATGCAGTCTTCGATGAACCATCAGGAGATACAAATGCTGAACTTAAGCTATTATTGGCCCACGATGAACAAAGAAGCAACGGCGTTGGTCCGATCCTGCGACGCGTACCAGAGGTACGCCCCGAATATTGCGGCTCCGGCCGCTAATCTGACATCCATCAAGAGCGCGTGGCCCTTCGCGCAGTGGAACATCGACTTGGTGGGGCCTCTTCCACAAGTACAAGGTCAATGTAAGTATTTACTTGTAGCTATCGATTATTTTTCGAAATAGATAGAGGCAAAGACGTTGGCCAGAACAACGGGGAACCAGATCGTCAAGTTCCTCCAAACCCACATCGTGTCCAGATACGAGATTCCTAAGATGGTGATCAGCGACAATGGTCCACCGTTTAACTGCTCTCAGGTGAGGGAGTATCTGGAAGAGTTGAACATCGAGCATCGGACTGCTCCTGTACGCCATGCTCAGACTAATGGTCAGGTGGAGCTGATTGGGCGTCGCAACGAGTTCACCCTTTTGGATCGAATCAACAAGATGTCACCAAAATGGGAAAGACCTTATAAGGTCGTGGGGATGCCAACCCCGAATGCATACAAGTTGGAAGACCTCGATGGCAGAACGTTAAAGCATTCTTTTAGTGGCGAGCACTTGAAGAAACACCATGCTTGAAGAAAGTCGCCTTAAGTGGTGCCCGATGTAAAATCTCCTTAAGTGGTGTATGCTATTTATCGTTTAATTCAATGTAAGCCAATTTTATGCCGTCAATAAATAAAGAGGTTGCTTCCAAAACGAGTTGTCCTTAGATTTTCACTAAGTGTCAAAGTCGCCTTCAGTGGTGCACGAGAAAAGTCGCCTTCAGTGGTGCACGAGAAAAGTCGCCTTCAGTGGTGCATGAGAAAAGTCGCCTTCAGTGGTGCACGAGAAAAGTCGCCTTCAGTGGTGCACGAGAAAAGTCGCCTTCAGTGGTGCACGAGAAAAGTCGCCTTCAGTGGTGCACGAGAAAAGTCGCCTTTAGTGGTGCACGATATTAAGTCGTCTTAAGTGATGCGCAATTCTTAGATTTATTCTAAGTATCAAAAAGTCGCCTTTAGTGGTGCACGATATTAAGTCGTCTTAAGTGATGCGCAATTCTTATATTTATTCTAAGTATCAAAAAGTCGCCTTTAGTGGTGCACGATATTAAGTCGTCTTAAGTGATGCGCAATTCTTAGATTTATTCTAAGTATCAAAAAGTCGCCTTTAGTGGTGCACGATATTAAGTCGTCTTAAGTGATGCACAATTCTTAGATTTATTCTAAGTATCAAAAAGTCGCCTTTAGTGGTGCACGATATTAAGTCGTCTTAAGTGATGCGCAATTCTTAGATTTATTCTAAAGTATCAGAAAGTCGCCTTAAGTGGTGCATGATATTAAGTCATCTTAAGGATGCGCGGAATTAAGCCGCCTTAAGTGGTGCAAGCTTATTAAATCGTCGGGAAAGACGTACGAAAATGTCTTAAGTGTCGAGGTTTCGACCTTAAGCACGCATGATAAAGTCACTCGGAGAAGTGCAACGAAAGAATCGGAACTAAAGAAGTATGACATTGATAAAGGGCTCGAAGGCCCGACGACGACAAAAGAGAAGAAGATACAAGGACTCTAAAAGTAAACATTCAAGCTTGGTCCTTGTCGGCAGCAGCTGGGTCCGCGGAGTTAGTAGCAGAAGGATTCGCGGGGTTGGCCTCGGGAGGATCGACTAACGGGGCGTCCGCACTTGGAAGTTCAGAAGCATCTTCGACAATTACGGGGGTACTCCTCCCATCACTCTCCTCAGAAAGAGCAAAATACTTCTTCGCAAAGGGAGCGAGGAAAGGAGACTTGTCGAAGTTGATAGCGTCCCCGTACTCCAGGTGGAGCTCCTCAACGGCATTGAAGAGAGTGTTCTCCACCTCCGCGCCAAAGAACTTCTTGGCCTCCACTTTAACCAGCTGCGCAGGAAATCCCGCGATTTGCTCCTCCAGAGCCTTCTTCTCAAGGACCAGCTTGTCCTCGACAACCTTCTTCTCGAGGACCAGTTTGTCCTCGACTGCCTTCTTCTCTTGGGCCAGCCTGTCCACAACCGCCTCCCGCTCCTGCCGCTCTTGCCTCAAGAGCCCCTCGAAGTCCACGATCTGCTGCTGGAGGTCCCGAATCTTCTGATTAAGGACAGCCTGCTCCTTGACAAGCTTTCCCCGCGAAGACTGGGAGGCCTTAAGATCCTCCTGGAGCTGCTCGCGGACCCCTCGGTCCCGCTCCCGGGACTCATCGTAGGCAATAACATACCCGATGAGGCGGTTGACGTCCCCGAGCTCCTGCAGTAAGAAGGAAAAGTGTTAATGGACCAACGACCCGATTTATCATCAAAAGAAAGAAAGCGAAGTCTTACCTGTATACGGCGCATGGCCATATTCCTGACGTCCCGCTGCATATGTGTCCGATTGAGGCAAATCGGATGCCGCATAGTAGGCAGGATCGAGCCTGCCAGCAGATGCAAGGCCAGCTCCTGGTCCTGCTCCCCTTGTGTGAGCGGGACTCCTTGAAGCGTCTGGATAGGAGTCCAGGGGGCATTCTCTTGTGAAGAATCAAAGGGCCTGTAGAAGTTCCCGTCAAGAGCAAGAGGAGAAAGAGGACGGTGAGTGGAAGGGCATGCCTCTGTCTCGGCCCGAACAGGGGAAGGAGTGAAGTCATGGATGGGCGAGGGTTGCCGCTGCTGCGGAGAAGACGAAGGAGGCGGCCCCTGAGGGGTTGGTTTCAAGGGGGATTGCCCCGCCTTCCGACGTTGACGAAGGGGGCCACCCTCGTCAGTCTCCTCGGAGGAGTCCAAAGTTTCCACCTGACGAAACTATTCGCCAGTTGGAGCCTTCTCCCCAGCTGAGGAAGGCACCCCCGCTGAAGACGGTGCGTCTGCGGAAGCTGCAGCACCCGATGGAGCTCCCGAGCGACCTGCACCTGGAGGATGAGAAGCTTCAGAAAGGTAGTCAGGAAGTTCATCGGGATTCTTACACCAAATGATACGTCGGGAGACGTATTGATCCTTCCCACGATAATGATAGTAGCCCGCCTTCAAGACTCGAGGAGTTTCGCCTCGAAGGATTCGTTTGACGTCAGCGATGCGGGCTTCTTTGGTCGAGGAAATCAAATCCTTCGGGACCATCCTCTTGTATGATTTAATAGCAAGTCGGAGTTTTTTACGTTCTTCAGCATTCTGGACATCAAAGAGCTGGTCCAGATCCACTCGCTTCCGCTTGGGCTGCTCAGTGGAAGGAGACCCCGACTGAGCAGCGGCCTTCTTGGCGGATTTCCTCTTCCGCGAGGGGCGGACAGCATCAGTCTCCCCCTGCTTAAGGAATAGATCGGTCAGCACAGATACCTTCTTGGCTGCAAACAGTAAACAAAGAAGAGTCAGAAGTTTACCCAAGAAACCATGTTACAAGGACCGTCGAAGAGCTGCCCCCCAGAGACAATACTGAGGAGTCGGATCCCTGCGTGCACCAGGTCCCGCTCCACAAGAGAGTTGGCGTTGAGAGGAGTGTAAGACTCCCCCCATCGATAAAGCTGGATAAGTTGGAGAGTCTCAAAATCCTCGTCGGCGTAGGTATGGAAGGCAGGCGGAGGGTCTGCTGCCACCTCCCACCGAGGCCAGGGAATTGAAGAATGTCGGATGAAGAAGTAGCTTCTCTTCCAGCTACTGTTGTCGGACCCCGTGTCAACCAAGAGTCCCCTACCCTTGACCACCTTCCAGGTGTCACTGGTCCAGCCACACCGAGCAAGTTGCTGCTTACTCCACTTGGGCATCCGAGGGTAGAAGGCGCAAACCCCCGCCTCATTGCACTTCATCCCATAGAAGGTTCTGAAGAGCTGGAGGCTGTAGACCCACTTCTGTCGGAAGCAGAGAACTTGAAAGGCGTTCCAGAGACGGATGGCATGGGGAGAAAAGGTAGTGGGATGTGTCTTGTAATGCTGGCACATCTCGACCAGATTACCACAAAAGGGGAATCTGATCCACGCTAATACTTGTCCCGTAGAGACAAATACCTCCCCTTCCTGGGGACGAGTAACCTTAGGGTTACTCGAGGGGCGAGGCCAAGGATACGGGAAACGAGGTTCCCAGGTGATAGTGATACAACCCTCTCGGAGGGCTGCATCATAAGCAGTGTTGGAGATCTCATTTGGAGCATAATTAAAATTAAAGGGTTTTCTCCCCTCAGAGCTGGAACCGCTGTCTGAAAAGCAACCATGACAAGAAAAATACAGTGGGACTCCTGGAAAGCTGTAAACAAGGAAAAGACGAACAGGCAACAAAGGGGAATCCCTTACCAGACATGATGGAGTAGAGGTTGAGGAGATGAACGAGGCGTCGCCGGAAAGACGATCGGAGAAACTCCAAAGACCTTCGAAATCACAGAGCTTGAAATCGCAGAGAAATCGCAGAGAGCTTTTGAGAATTCGAAGACGGTAAAAGTTAAATTGTAACCATGGCTAGGGTTTTATAGGCGAAGAAGACAGTGGAAGGGACACTTCGATCCGAGTCGTCGAAGTCGAAGAGTCTTAATCTGGACCGTTGAGATGAAACGTGCAGAAGGACAACAGACGCAATGATGAAACGGCCTGAAAAGCACTTTTCAGAAAAGGACAGGCGCGAAAAATCAGGCGCGTGGGCCGATAACGTCGCTTCACTATCCACTGCATTTAATGCGCTTGGAACCGAGGAGACCCCTGGGGTTTGGCAGTTATCCATAAAACACTGAGGAAACGTGAAGGAGAAGACTGATAATTGAGTGACTGAACCAAGGGAAAGATCCCCGATTCCAATATCGAAAGGTCGGGAGTTGGAAGACACGACGAACTAAAAGTCCCTCATGTCTTGGGGGGCAAATGATGGGTCCGACTACACCCATCAGGCCCTTTAACGGGGAGGAAACGGCGAACAGGCCCACCAGACCGAAAAAGAAGGTCAAGATGACCTAGGAGAAGGGTCCCGACAAAGGGAGTCCCGACGAGACAAGGTCCCGAACAGAGTCGGTCCCGACAGCGGAGCTGGAAGCTCCCGATGAGAAGCCTTTAAGTAGGCCCCGATGATGAATATCTGAGAATGATTGGCCCTGTCACGATGACGAGGGGCCCCGAGCGGTGACACAACGAGATTAACTCTGGAGTCCCCGACGAGAGTCAGGACTCGGTACCAGAGGATAAGGCCAAGATATGCGGGGCGTGGCCGAGATACGCGGAATGTGGTTAAGATACACGGAGCGTGGTCGAGATACGCGGGGCATGACTAAGATACGCGAGATCATGGTCTAGATAGACGGGATCACACCCGAGATACACGGGATACGGGCTAACCACCCCTAACGGTTCACCAGGTACCTGAGGCATCTCTTCGCCTATAAAAGGGCAAGAGGTCACCTCAGAACTTACGTTGAATGGAATATACTTTGAGATTACTGCTTGCTAGTCATACGCGATACACATTTAAGCATCGGAGAGGGATTCTGGGTCACCGCCCGGTCTATCCCCTCTTGCAGGATTGCGTGGAGCGAAGGAGCTAGGATTGCCGTTAAAGTCCGTACCGGAGTTCCACCGTGATCCAACAGTAGCGATGACGCGCGCGCCTTCATGTCTGTACCTCTACATGGTGGCTTCCACTATAGGGTATTCACTGTGTATGGCCTGTCGCTTAACAAGCATTCAAAAGACATAACCATTCATTATCCTTACAATACGGAGTCCGTAGATCTCCGATTAAGGTTCATGTAAGTTCGAATAAGAACATAATCAAATAAAGGATAGTTTCTCGTTATGAGGATTTCACTTCTTGGAAATTAAATTGAAGGATATTGGAAAGGATACGATTACTATTTCTTTTTTCAAGGATTTCCTTGTTTAAGAGTGAGGCATCACGAACTCATCTAGCCGACCATTACGAACAAGGCATTCCACTTCGATTTCGAGACCATGCAGTCGTTCATATGGTGCCCCATGTCTCGTGGTATCTGCACCATTTGGCTGTACTATTGCCGACGAAGACTCTCTTATCATTGCTTGGTGGTGGTAGCATGCACCATAAACGCTCCTCATATAGGTGTTCAAAATATTTGTTCAAAGTTGTGCGTTCGAATCCACATCCTTCCAAGTGGTTCATTTCTGAACCATGTTCGTCTTTGTGGTGGTTGTCATCCACTACGTCGTTATCTGCTTCATATCTTAAGAGGCCCTTGGCTCTTAGTTCATCGTCCTCCTTTGGTATCCCCTCTTCTAGCTGTCCTCGCAGCTCTCTCATTGTTGTTATCATCATGATTGCGTATGCACCTCCGAAATACTTTTCATGATATTTCCTTAAGTTCCTGAAGAAGGTCCTAACGGTTTCTTCCTATTGTGGGTGCAGTGGGGCAGCATTTCTTGAGAAGAGCTTGAAGCAGCTTCTTATTGTCTCGCCTGGAAGGTGGCAAACATCATCGATGTAGTGGATTCCACACTTAATCCTTTGATTAATTCTTGCCTGTCTCGTTTCTTCATATGACGAGTCGACGCTCGTCATATCTTGATGCTCAGCTGACTCTGAATTCCTGTCACTGCTGTTATTGGTTGAAGCTCTATGTGTTGTGTGTCACTGGTCTGGTGCTAATCTCAACAACTTTTCACTTAAACTTAGAGACTTCCTTCTACGCATTTCTTCTTGCGCCCCATTTTTCCATACCCAAGAGGGTCTTGCTTTGTGTCATCACCATTGCAATACTAGAACCTTGTTGTGAGCCTGACGCTGACGTAACATTTCCTTGAACACGCTTGTTCGCCTAGCACCTCGCCCACTCCATTCGGAGTGATAAACATCAATTTTTGGTGTGCGGTGGATGGCATCATGATACTTGAGTTGATGGTGGTCCTCCCCAGAATACCGTTGTAGGAACCTAAGTGCTCTACTACAACAAAGTTGACAATTATTGTGATTTGTTACCATCCTTTACCAAGCCTTAGCGGGAGTGTTACTGTCCCAAAGGGGTATGTCGATGTTCCCGCGAAACTTACCAAAGGGAAGTTCACAGGTGTCAGGTTAGTCATTTTCTTCCCAAGGTTCTTCAATACACTTAGGTGAAGGATGTCTACCGAACTTCCTCCATCTATCAAGATTCTCTTTACTTCGAAACCAGCGATTTCTACCGTTATGACCAGAGCGTCATCATGGGGGAACACAATGTGTTCCATATCTTTTATAGAGAAGTGGATGACCATGTTGTCCTCCTCTCTTGGCCTCTTGTCCCAAGTAGCCATGTTTTGAGGTTGCGCGGCGTACACCTCCCTTGCTTTCGATGTTTTCCCCCCGGCGCCGATGCCTCCGTGTATGACTTGATAGTGCCCTTGTTTTGTTGGGGGAGCATAGTCATCGAGCTTTGATTTTCCTTAGTCAGTTGTTAATGGTTTCTGAGGCAGTAACTGCTCTGTCTTGTTACCTGTATTGACATAATGGTTGATGCGTCCTTGTTGGACTTCTTTATCGATCTTGTCTCTTAAAGTGCTGTAGTCATTTGTATGAAGCCCCTTGACCTCATGGAATGAATAGTACTCGATTCCATCCGGGCCCATCTGGTGGTCTGGCTTCCTTGCTTCTGGCGTCCACATACTGGTCTCCTTCATCTATTTTAAGATGACGGTGAGTGATGCGTTCAAAGGAACGTATTTGATAGCGATGACGCCATCTTTTCTTCTTTGCTCATTGAATTGCCTCCCTTTTAGTGGAGGCATCCATTCTCTTGTTCTTTGTGTTTGCTATTCCTGCTGGGGCTTCGGCCTGTTGGGATTGCCTCCATTTGCTTTAACTTGTTGGTTTGTTGTGTTCGCTCTTCTTATGGCTTGTGTTCTTTCCAGGTCAATATGCGTTATCACTCTCTATGCCAACTCTTCAACTGTGCTGACCATGTCTACCGTCAAGCTATCTTCTATTTACACTCCCCATCGTTCGAGGTTCCTTATGAAAGCTCTGATTATTTCTCCATCTGACATTTCAATGTCGTAATTCGCCAGGTTTTTATTGAAGCAGGTATAGTAGCTTGCTAACGTCTCGTCATGCCCCTGACAGATGTCATCGATAGCGTTTGAACCTTTCGGGAGCTGTCTATCTCCCAGGTACCTTCGTATAAACATAGCTTTCAGCTGCGGCCAAGAGCTTATCGATGCCTTCGGGAGACTTAAGAACCAGTTCGAGGCTGCCCCTATTAGTGTTGATGGGAACGATACAACCATCAATCTTTCGTCAGTTGTGCGTCCCAACAACGAATATGCTCCATTGGGTCTCCTATTAGTGGTGATACCCTGTCGGGGATTCGCATGTGTATAAGTTCCTGGACCAATGGGTGTGATGCTTTGTCACTGAGGCAGAGTAGGGCCTTTTCTTTAGACTCCTTCATCTCTTGCAATCAATTCCTCTATCTCTTCGGCAGTCATAGGTGCCCTTGGTGGGGGGACTTCCATGTCGCCATTGGCTTGTTGATATTCTGCCTTATAAGGCTGTTGGTGAGGGCTTTGGTAGTATTGGTATTCATATGGAGGTGCGGGCTGTCGCCTCCATGCTAGGGGCGTTGGCATCCGCTCTTGCCTTTATCTTGCATAATCTGCTACTTCTGGTGCATACTGATAGTATGGTGGTGGGGAAGGCACTGACATATGCCTTGCATCCTGATACATTGGCTTTTGTCTATCAGGTGTAGGTGCTGGCACATGCCTTGCGTCGTCCTGCCTTGGCGGTTGGCTTGTATCTCTTGGGGTAGGCTCTTGCCTTTGTGGATAGACTCCTTCCGACCTTGCAATTCTTTCACCCTCTCTTGGAGGGACTTGATTGATTGAACTAAACTCTGGTGGTCCATAACCCCTTGCTCTCATGGCCTTTCTGTATGCCACTAGATCATTGATTGCTGACATGAATCCCTCCGTGACCGGCGGGGCTTCATAGGAAAACATTGGGCGGCCATGTGCCGCGTAAGTATATCGCATATTGTTGGATCGCGGTGGAACTCCGGTACGGATCTTGACGGCAATCCTAGCTCCTTTGCTCCACGCAATCCTGCAAGAGGGGATAGACCGGGCGGTGACCCAGAATCCCTCTTCGATGCTTAAATGAGTACTTCGTCTGACTGGCAAGTAACAGATATCAAAGTGTATTCAACTCAACCTAAAATGATCTGAGGTGACCTCCTGCCCTTTTATAGGCAAAGAGATGCCTCAGGTACCTGGCGAACCATTAGGGGTGGTTAGCCCGTATCCCGCATATCTCGTACGTGATCTCGCGTATCTTAGCCATGCCCCGCGTATCTCGGCCACGCTCCGTGTATCTTAACCACGTTCCGCGTATCTCGGCCACGCCCCGCATATCTTGGCTTTATCCTCTGATAACGAGTCCCGACTCCCGTCGGGGACGCCAGAGTTATCTCGTTGTGTCACCGCTCGGGGCCCCTCGTCATCATGACAGGGCCAATCATTCTCAGGGATTCATCATCGGGACCTACTTAAAGGCTTCTCATCGGGAGCTTCCAGCTCCACTGTCGGGACCGACTCTGTCGGGACCTTATTTCATCGGGACTCCCTTCGTCGGGACCCTTCTCCAAAGTCATCTTGACCTTCACTCTGGCCCTGGTGGGCTTGTTTTCCGTTTCCTCGCCGTTAAAGGGCCTGACGGCTATAGTCGGACCCATCATTTGCCCCCAAGACATGAGGGACTTTTAGTTCGTCGTGTCTTCCAACTCCCGATTTTCCAATGCTAGAGTCGGGGATCTGTTCCTTGGTTCAGTTACTTAATTTATCAGTCTTCTCCTCCACGTTTCCTTAGGGTTTTGTAGATAACTGCTATATCCCAAAGGTCTCTTCGGTTTTCTAGTGCATTAAATGCAGCAGATAATGGAGTGACGTCTTCGACCCACGTGCCTGATTTTTCGCGCCTGTTTTTTTCTGAAAAGTGCTTTTCAGGATATTTCATCATTGCACCTGCTGCCATTCCGCACGTTTCATCTCAACGGTCCAGATTAGAATGCTTCATCTTCGACGGTTCAGATTAACGTGCCCTTTCGACTGTCCTCTTTGCCTATAAAATCCTTACCCAGGGTTCAGTTTCCTCTCATCATCTACGAATTTTCGAAGGCTTTCTGCAACTCTTGAGACCTTAGTGTTTCTTCGGCCATTCTTCCAGCAATGTTAGGTTTATCCTTTCAGCCTTCAATTATCATGTCAGGTAAGGGTTTCTTCTCTATTGTTCGCCTTCATCTTCGCTTAGTTTGATTGTAATTTTCCGGGAAGACCTAACATCCCTTTTCAATGACTGATTTCAGACAGTGGATCTGGTTTCGAGGGAAGGAAGCTCTTCAACTTCGACTATGTTATGAACGAAATTTTCAGCACTGCTTATGATGCAGCTCTCCGGGAAGGATGTATCATTCCCGCCAAAAAAGCCGATGCTCAAGGCCGGAAATGCATACCACAAGTTCAGAGTGAAGAGGGACTACTTCTTCATCGGAAACTCCTCGATCCCATGACTCCGATAGCTAATCCTCCAACGGCTGACCCTGTGGAGCCTTCTGCCCTAGACCTTGCGGACCTTTCTCTCGTTGATGCCGCTACCAAGGATTAGGCCTAACTGCTTATCGCTAGAATCTTTGTATTCTCCTCCTTTTGTAATCATCGGGCCTTCGAGCTCTATTAATATCGGACTTTCTCAGTTCTGATTCTTTTATTGCACCTCTCCTAGTGGCTTTATGATACTTTCTCAAGTCGAAACCTCAATACTTAAGACATTCTCGTACGTCCTTCCTAACGATTTAATAACTTGCACCACTTAAGGCGACTTAACATCGAGTGCATCACTTAAGACGACTTAGTTCTTAGCTGTCGAAACCTCGATATTTAAGAAATTCTCGTACGTCCTTCCCGACGATTTAATAACTTGCACCACTTAAGGCGACTTAACATCGAGTGCATCACTTAAGACGACTTAATCGTTACTTAGGATAAACCTAGAGATCGTGCACCACTTAAGGCGACTTAATCCCACGCATCACTTAAGACGACTTTTGGATACTTAGAATAAATCTAAGTATTGTGCACCACTTAAGGCGACTTTCATCGTGCACCACTGAAGGCGACTTTCATCGTGCACCACTGAAGGCGACTTTCATCGTGCACCACTGAAGGCGACTTTCATCGTGCACCACTGAAGGCGACTTTTGGATACTTAGAATAAATCTAAGTATTGTGCACCACTTAAGGCGGCTTTCATCGTGCACCACTGAAGGCGACTTTTGGATACTTAAAATAAATCTAAGTATTGTGCACCACTTAAGGCGGCTTTCATCGTGCACCACTGAAGGCGACTTTCATCGTGCACCACTGAAGGCGACTTTCATCGTGCACCACTGAAGGCGACTTTTGGATACTTAGAATAAATCTAAGTATTGTGCACCAGTTAAGGCGGCTTTCATCGTGCACCACTGAAGGCGACTTTCATCGTGCACCACTGAAGGCGACTTTCATCGTGCACCACTGAAGGCGACTTTTGGATACTTAGAATAAATCTAAGTATTGTGCACCACTTAAGGCGGCTTTCATCGTGCACCACTGAAGGCGACTTTCATCGTGCACCACTGAAGGCGACTTTCATCGTGCACCAATGAAGGCGACTTTTGGATACTTAGAATAAATCTAAGTATTGTGCACCAGTTAAGGCGGCTTTCATCGTGCACCACTGAAGGCGACTTTCATCGTGCACCACTGAAGGCGACTTTCATCGTGCACCACTGAAGGCGACTTTTGGATACTTAGAATAAATCTAAGTATTGTGCACCACTTAAGGCGGCTTTCATCGTGCACCACTGAAGGCGACTTTCGGATACTTAGAATAAATCTAAGGACAACGCTTGTTTGGAAGCAACCTCTTTATTTATTGATGGCATAAGATTGGCTTACATCGAATTAAACGATAAATAGCATACACCACTTAAGGCGATTTTACATCGGGCACCACCTAAGGCGACTTTCTCGGGCACCACTTAAGGCGACTTTCTTCAAGCATGGTGTTTCTTCAAGTGTTCGCCACTGAAAGAATGTTTTAACGTTCTGCCATCGAGGTCTTCCAACTTGTATGCGTTCGGAGCTGGCATCCCCACGACCTTATAAGGTCCTTCCGATTTTGGTGACATCTTGTTGATTCGATCCAAAAGGGTGAACTCGTTGCGACGCCAAACCAGCTCCCCGATAAAGAATTGTCGGGACTTCACTCGCCGATTGTAGTATCTGGCCGTCGCTAAGCGCATTCGAGCTTGGACTTCATCGGCTTCCCGCCTTTTCTCTTCGAGTAGGTCTAAGTCCAGTCGTCTCACTTCATCGTTCGTTAGGGGCTCGTAATATCTCATCCGATG
Source organism: Clarkia xantiana subsp. parviflora (assembly GCA_036873135.1). NCBI lineage: Eukaryota > Viridiplantae > Streptophyta > Magnoliopsida > Myrtales > Onagraceae > Clarkia > Clarkia xantiana. Next base: position 5,911,990 of record JAPTYO010000024.1, on the reverse strand, counting down.
GGACGCCACAGCTACCTCCACAGGGGCAACAGCTTCCGTGCCATACACGAGGCCAAACGGAGTCTCCCCTGTTGATCGTTTGGGTGTCGTTCTAACAGCCCAAAGTACATTTTCTAGTTCGTTCAGCCACTTGCTCTTCAAGGCATAGACCCTCTTCTTCAGGCCATCCATCACGATTTTGTTGGCTGACTCCACCTGGCCATTAGTCTGAGCATGGCGTACGGAGGCGGTCCGATGCTCAACGTTTAGTTCTTCCAGATACTCCTTCACCTGAGAGCCGTTAAACGGTGGGCCATTGTCGCTGATCACCACCTTAGGAATCCCGTATCTGGACACGATGTGGGTTTGGAGGAACTTGACGATCTGGTTCCCCGTTGTTCTGGCCAATGCCTTCGCCTCTATCCATTTCGAAAAATAATCGATAGCTACAAGTAAATACTTACATTGTCCTTGTGCTTGTGGAAGAGGTCCCACCAAGTCGATGCCCCACTGTGCAAAGGGCCAAGCGCTCTTGATGGACGTCAGGTTAGCAGCCGGAGCCACGATGCTCGGGGCGTACCTCTGGCACGCGTCGCATGATCGGACCAACGCAGTTGCTTCTTTGTTCATCGTGGGCCAATAGTAGCCTAAGTTCAACACCTTCCTCAAAATGGATCGGGCCCCTTCGTGACAAGCCGCGATTCCCTCGTGCATTTCCTTCAGGATTCGGTTGGTGTCGGGTTCTGCTACACACTTTAGATAGGGAGTGTTAGGTTATAAAGTCTAGGTCAACGGGTCGTCAATCTAGAATTTATCTCCCACTAATGAAATGTCGGGTTCAGTGTTCCTAGGACTAGTCGTTCTGATACATGCCCTTCTGCTCCCTTGGGGTAGTTGTTCTGATATATGTCCTTCTCTTCTCTCCCTCTGACCTCCTTTCCTCCTCTCCTTCTGATCTCCTTTCCTTCTCTCCTTCTGACCTCCTGAGGCTTGTACTTCTTACCCCTGGGGCTTGTCCTACTGTTCTATGCTCTTCTGCTTCCTTGGCTCTCTTCTCCTTGCCACCCTGCAAGAGGGGCAATACCAGGCACAGAGGGGGGGGTGGTGCCTGATGAACCCTCTCCGATGCCTAAGTCAGTACGGTTTTAGAGAGATAAAGCTAGAGAGATGTCAGAGCAAAATTGTGCCACTTGCCCAGAAGATCCAAATGAATTGTGAAGGTGGGGTATTTATAGGCAACGGTGTCATTAAGGTGGCTTAATGACATCGTTAAAATTTAAACACAATTAATTAACCTTTAAGCGCATAATTAAGACCTTAGGATACGGAGAAGGTAGGCGACGTGAACCGAGTGTGGGTGTCCGAAAATGGCGCAGGGGCCCTTGGGGGAGGAGAAATCCGACCCCCAAGGGTAGGGGTTGGCCAACCCCATCCCTCCTAAGAGAGACCGGGTTGGCCGACCCGATCTCTCCTAGGAGAGATCGGGTTGGTCTACCCGATCTCCCCTAGGAGAGATCGGGTTGGCTGACCCGATCTCTCCTAGGGGAGGTCGGGTGTGGCCACCCAACCTCACCTAGGTGAGTTTGCCTCGGCCGGACGAGCGCTCCGGCCTCGTCCGAGCCGTTGATGTGTTCGCAAAGTGTTCGGGTTGAAGTTTCGATTTACAATCGGTAATGGGACGATAAAAATACAATGGTTTGGAAGTCAACGGGTTCAAATTGGGCGTATATCCATCACATGCCCCCGAGTCAACCAATGGCCTAACCCTTGATTGACTCTATTTCAGGATGGTATGATACGCGCAATTTGGAACCGGGGTTTCTACCTTTCATCTGAGTGCCAGCTTACCCATGGATGCGTGTCTTCGACTTTGCCCCCTGTCTTATGAGATAGAGGAGTTGTAAACGTTAGAATAGCACGGACGTATGCCTAAGCATGCGTCCGTCTGAGGCGGGAGCAATAAATCTATCTTTGCTACAGGCGTATACTCAAAAAATACATGCTTGCATAGGAATGTAATACTGATACATCTAAGTGATTCATGCTTCAATTTCATGCCGTGATTTGCCTAAGTGGAGAAAAATTTAATTTTGGCCCAAATTTTTTCTAAGTATGGGATACTAGAAAATATGCCTATAGGATGTTAACTAGGAGTGAACATGGACATATCATGAACATGAGGATGTGTACTAGCATACATGCAAGTAGGAACATAAGGATGGGAGTGAGTAGAGACATGCTGCGATTGTAGTCATGAATGTATGCATGAATATATGGCGGCCATGTGCATGGACGTCTAAATGTTTGAACACACGGGAGTGTGTATGTGGGCATGCATATGAGTGCAAGCATGAACATGTATGTATGTATGGATGGGTTGTGAGTATAAGCATGAGTGATGACATTGATGTACCTGTGGATGTTAATCATGAATATGAGCATAAGAGCAAGGGTGAGAGCATAGACCTCTCCTTTACTTGAGGGTGGGAACTCTGCCACTCAATGGGACACAACGTTCCGCCTCCCTCGTACTAGCGTGAGCATTGTCCATTAACCTCGACCTTCGGCATGTGTAACATTTTTCCTTCATTCGTTGGAGCGTGTGTATAGCTCTTGACCTTTACCCTGCAATTTGTTCCCCATAAAAGTGAGGGTGAAAATGCCTACAAGCTTTCTCCTTACTGCCGTGAGCGAAGGGGTCTATTGACATGTGTTAAGGGTTGACCCTTCCTTCAGATGTGTTGGAGCGTTGCTCCATTTGGGGAAACTAAAAGTTCGCCCTCTTCCCTTGGTGTTAAGGTTGCCCCCGTAGTAGGCGTATCTCGCCCCTCCATGAGTAAGGGTCGATCTTTGCGTTGGTTGCTCGTATAGATGACTCACTTTTGGGAAGCTTTCTTCTTCAGACAGGGAGACCTTGAAGATCGTTTTCCAAGGTAGTCAGACCAAATCTGACTGTCCTGTGTCTTGGGTGTCCGAGGTGGACTCGTATGAGGCGGGGACTCGTATGACCTCTTGTAGGTTGATTTCATGGAGAAACATATAAGGTGTAGGCAGAGCGTTCCGAACGTACCGTTGAATCGGATGAGAGGGAAGAACCCTCTAGTTCTGCTTATCCGGCCAAGAAATTTTCTAAGTCAGGGAAGGCTGCTAATGCTTCCAGTACGTTCTCATTCCATTCTCTTTTCTTTGTGATATACTTATGATTGTTCTCATGTTGTTTCCTTCTTGTTGTTAGAACGTTCGTCCCTGGTTACCGAATGGGTTCTTGCGGTGGGCGAGAGTTCAAGTCAATCTAAATCCGAGGCGCGGAAACCTGACTCTGAGGTCGGGCCCTCGGCTGCCAAGGAGAAGGAAACCGCGAGAGGCTCTCCTTCAAGTGCCCCCTTGCTGACTCTCTCCCATGATAAGGAGGTAGTGGTTGAAGAGGCGACCTCTTTGCTAGACAAAAGGAAACAACCTGTGGCTGGCGATGGGGTGATCATAGGTCTTGATGTCTCTTCTCTATCCCCTGCCCCCCAGCCGAGGGGCCGAGTCTCAAGTTTATTTCGTCTTTATGTAGATTTGACGACTTTTGAAGGTTTTTTTGTCTTTCCTATGGGTTATGTTATTAACCCCTGCGTTGAAGATTTTTCTTTTGGTGATGGGTGTGATCATCACCTTTCATTGAGGTTCCTTTCTCTTGCCCTGGCTCTGATTAAGATAGCAAATTCTTGCTTTGGAGTTTGGTGGAGACTGCTCCTGAGTTAGCCTCTACTAGTATTGTGGTTGTGATCGTTGTGGGGATCGTTTTGTTATATGCCCTCAATAGTGCTTGTCGTGATTCTTTGCTTCATGGTTGATTTCGTGAGATATGGAGGTTGTCTTCATAATGAGGACGTCTCCTTCCTGGTATCACCCAGTGGGTTGAAATATAAGTGCCTACCTTTGATGAGCGTACGAAGGGTGTTGTTTTTCCTTTTTCTTGAACCTCCTCCTAAGGCTAAGCGTAGCCTTTTGATGTTCGTGGTCGGGATGGTGTCTTTACAATACATGTCTTTGACAGATGTTTTATGATGTGCTGCCATGATAATCACTTCGGGGTATGTGGACATGATAGCCACTTCGTGATGTGTCGGAGTGATAGCCCTTCTGTATTGTGTGTACATGATAGTCACTTCAGGGTATGTGGACATGATAGCCACTTCAAGGTGTGTGGACATGATAGCCACCTCAAGGTATGTGGACATGATAGCCACTTCAAGGTGTGTGGACATGATAGCCACCTCAAGGTATGTGGACATGATAGCCACTTCAGTGTATGTGGACATGATAGCCACCTCAAGGTATGTGGACATGATAGCCACATCACGATGTATGGAGTTGTGCTTTAGTATTCCTTTCTTATTGGAGAGCCTTCATTGCTATATTTGCCTTTTGTGTAGGCTATGTTTGTTGGGTTAGGTTCCGATGTCTCGTCTTGTCGGATGTTGTATCCTTTATGCTCTTTAGATGTCTCCTTCATGAGTTGTACTTGACGATGTTCAAGTCTGATACGAGCATAGGTCACGCGAGGGCGACATGCATGACAATAACATTTGTCGGAGGTTGATTTGTGTGACTTGTAAGGCAATTCTCTTCTTGATGGGTCGAGCTTATTTTGAGGGCCTTGAACTTTGGATTTCATGTCTTTGCTATCCTTCTTGGTGGTGTTGGGTTCCTTTGAGATACTTCTCTTGACTTGTGATATGGGTGGTAGGATAACTCGTTACTTTTCATGATAACCTCTTGTGCTTCTGTATATGATCCTTTGGTCATGGACTCTTCTCTTAGTGTGTTTCCTTTACTTGTCTTTCTTTCGTGCTTTCCTTCATGTCATACCTGCCATTTCATAAAGAAAAAACATTACTTGTTCTTCACATTACTTTACTTAGAAATTTCTTTCTCATGGTATCCTTCTGAGCATGGTGTGATGATCTCTTCTGATACCCCTTACACGGTATACGTTGTACTGTTAGACCAAAGATACGCTCTTGGTGCGCGTCGAAAACTGTTCACGAGACAGGCTCTCGGATGGCACTTAAAGTTTCACAGGATAGGCTCCCGGAGGGCTCAGGTTAGTCCAAAGATACGTTCCTGATTGGCGTCGAAATCTGTTCACGAGACAGGCTCTCGGACGGCACTTAACGTTTCACAGGATAGGCTCCCGGAGGGCTCAGGTTAGACCAAAGATACGCTCCTGGTGGGCGTCGAACTGGTAGTTTGAAATCTACCTCAAGATACGCTCTTGGGGGCGTCGAACTGGTAGTGTTTTTTCTACCTCAAGATACGCTCTTGGTGGCGTCGAATCTGGTAGGTTGCAAATCTACCTCAAGATACGCTCCTGGGGGCGTCGAAGTTCGTAGTTTTTGGAAACCACTCTCAAGATACGCTCTTGGTGCGTCGAAGGTCGTAGTATAGAAACTACTCTCAAGATACGCTCTTGGGGGCGTCGAATGTCGTAGTATGAACACTACTCTCAAGATACGCTCTTGGGGGCGTCGAAATTCGTAGTTTTTGGAAACCACTCTCAAGATACGCTCTTGGTGCGTCGAAGGGCGTAGTATAAAAACTACTCTCAAGATACGCTCTTGGTGCGTCGAAGGGCGTAGTATAAAAACTACTCTCAAGATACGCTCTTGGGGGCGTCGAATCTGTTCGCGGGATAGGCTCCCGGAGGGCACAGGGATCGTAGTTTTAGAACTACTCTCAAGATACGCTCTTGGGGGCGTCGAAGGTCGTAGTATGAAAACTACTCTCAAGATACGCTCTTGGGGGCGTCGAATCTGTTCGCGGGATAGGCTCCCGGAGGGCACAGGGATCGTAGTTTTAGAACTACTCTCAAGATACGCTCTTGGGGGCGTCGAATGTGTTCGCGGGATTGGCTCCCGGAGGGCTCATAATGTTACCTTATCTTGTGTCCTTTCTCATGTAGGGTGCGTCTTTGGTATGCTTTTCGAGTCTTTACTTGACTTATCCTTCTATGATATTGCATGCTACCACGCTTTTCCTTCAATATGGGAGATCACCTCTCGAGGGCGATGTTTGTGTGTTGCCAACTTAGGACGAGTTCGTATAGGGAGTTGATGATGTTTTCCTCTTATGTGACCTCTTCTAGGAGAAGTGGTATTGCATGTTCTTGTGATCTTCTGCCTCTAATCTCTTCTTTTACACTTAGGTGGACTACCAAGCACTTATTCGTTTGGTGCCCCCCAAGTTGCTTGGTGGTCACACCGCCTTTCATATTTGGCCGTTGAAGGCCCCTCGTTCATTTTCTTGGTTGGGTACCCCTTATACTCGGGGCTCCCTTGTCTGCTTCTTTGAATGCGATGAGTGTCCCTTGTAGGATTTACTCTTTCTCATGCTTGCTTGTTTCAGTCATAGGCATGGTTTGGATGATGCCTTTGTCGGATGTGTCTTTGGAAGTTGGGTGGAAGAGCTTTTGCTTTGGGTGGGTGGTGGTGGATTTCATTCTCTTGATAACTAGGATGTGGCATTGTTTGTATCCTAGGGGTGTTTGTAAATTCTTTCCCCCCCTTCCTTGTGTTTTAGGTTGAAAAGCTTTCTCATAGAATGACGTCTTGAGTTGTTAGTCTCGTAGGTGTGTTTCAGACTAGTCAATCTGATCCATGCTCTTTGCTCGTGCATGGGGGGTCTGACCGGGCTGTGATAATCTTGGAGTGTTGTGGCACTTAGTGTGCTTTGCCTTTTCCTTTACATTGGAGTATTCTTCAATGCTTTTAGGGAGTGTCACATTGGTCATGCTCCTCCCACCTTGAATCTTGATTATAGACTTCCTTTGAATTAGGACTTGAACCTAAAAATGATGTTTTCCTTTAGGTTTGCAAGTGATGCTCCATGATTTTCTATGGGTTTGTCCCCGTATTGGCTATTCCTTGCTGGATAGCTTCATTAGAGGCTGCATTTGTGTTGCGTACGTATACGTGTTTGAGGTGTGTTGAGCTGACAAGTCCCTCCTTTTTTGTTTTATCATAACCTTCATTCATCATGTATTCGGCGTATGGCTTTAAAGGCGGGATATTTTTCTAGTGCCCCTTTTATCGTGGCTCTCCTCTTGATGGGATGCCAGAGTCAAATGTCTTATCATTTGCAGACAGGGTGGTTGATCGGGATGTGCGTCTAGTGTGAAGGTCGATCTTGAAACCTTACTCCCCAAGCTTTTGAGCTCTTCTTTGGTTGATCTTGTAGAACTATTATCCTGCCCTAAGGCTCTTGATAGGAGATGTATCTCATTTTCACACTCTAGTTGTTGCACTATCTCTTTTGCTAATCTTGCATCTTTAGAGTATCTCTCTTGGTGCATGACTTCAGTGACCGAATTTTCTACCGATGTTTGTTTTGTTAGGACTTGTATCCTTGGCTGCCTTTCTTTCTTGTGCGACGGCGAGGGAGTGTTTATGAACACTCAAATGTGTCGTACTTGGTAGAGGTATGCGCCTAATCTTTATGGCGCTGTCTTGAATCTTCGTGTACCTATCTTTGATGAACATGTTATTCATTGCATATATAATACGGAGTCCAAGGATCTCCGGGTTAGGATCATATTTTGAGAACAGAGACATAGTAATCTATTAGATAACCTCTTTATCTACGGAGTTTATTTTTGCAAGGATAAATGCAAGGATACTTGTAAGGATACTTGTAAGGATACTTGTAAGGATATGTGTCCCTTCATGCACTATGGTTCTCTTCATGTCAAAGTTGGTGATTCCCTCTCTTATGACTAATATATCATTGTGTGGAAATACTATGTTTTCCATATCCCTTTTTAAAAGCTTGATGATGGTGTCACCATTCTTCCTTTGCTAGGCTTGGTGTCCTTGAGTGTTTTTTATGGAAGTGTATTCCATTACCTGGGATGAGCTTACTAGGTGAAATCATAAAAATCCGCTGGAGGTGTTTGTCTCTGATGGTGGGCGTTGCCCATGTGATATGGTTTCCTCCATTTTTGGAGGGGTGTGTTTGCGGCTACCACCTCTCATGCTAATGGGCGTTTGTGGGGAGGGCATGTTGTGACTGGTGCCCTCCTTGCATACCAATGCCCGATGGGATCCTTTGACGGACTTGGCCCTAGGATGCTTAGTGGAAGGTTATAGTAGGGGTAATCCTTTGTGATCTTCATGGTAGTTCCTCTATAGGATGTTGAGAGTGCTCAACTTATTTTTGTAAGTGAGCCTTCCATCTTGTGATCTTTCCCAGAAACTTGACCTTATAGGTGCCTTTTGAGATTGAGAAATCTGTTCCTTGTGTATCTCTTGGATGGCGGCGGCGTTTTATGGACTCTTCTAGTAGTCCACCCCTTGCTTCCTTGGTAATGTAGCTGTCTTCCTCCAGTAGTCTGTGTGTATTCCTTCCACTTGAGAAATATAAGGTCGCATCCTTGCAAGGCGGACTAGGTGGAGGTGTATCCTTCATGTATGCTATGTGTGATCTCACTTCACTATGTCTCTCCATGAGACTTCCCATTGTAGTAGCTATGTACTAACATGGTGTGGTACTCTATGAGTCCCCTGTTCAAATTCTTGTCTTTTTGACTGCTCCCCTGTCCTAGGGGGATGTGTGCCAAGGGTTGTAATGCATGAGGGGTTTGGACCTGTCGTGCTGTATCATGGGTAGGTGGTTGCCTTGTTGTGTTGTTGGGACTATGTCCCTCCCTTTGAGCTTTCCTTGGTATGTCCCTTAGTCATGTCTGTAGTGATACGGACTGTATGTGTACATTGCCAGGGTGGATGTTGGAACTCCTATATCCTTGTTGTTCTGGCATGTATGTCCTCCCTTAGTGCGGTGTATGTCCCTGTTGGGGTACTTGGTTGAATCCATGCCTCCTTGGAGGTCTTGCCTGTCTATCTGCCCCCATGGGGGTGTATGCCCTGGCATCCTGCTGTGTCTGTTGCTGCCTTGGAGGCACAAATTGCTGTTTTCCCTCTAGGAGTGGCCCTGGTTATCTCTCATTTGTTCTTCTCGCTGCCTTGTTCGAGGGTGCGAGTGGTGTTCTTCTTCTGGGTCTTGTTCTTCCTCATGAACTTCTTCTTCTTCATGCTGGTGTTGCCTTCTCTGCCTGTTCCTCAGAGTCTCTATATGGGCTAGCAGCTCATCCAATGCGTTCATCAACCTCGGAGTCACTGTCTGTGCCCCTTGCGAGTATGCGGGCCTTATGTTGGTTGTGTGGGCACGATTGTCGTTCCTTTGAGTTAATATTCCATATGGATACCCTTGAGGTTGTGCCTCATAGTAGTACCCCTGTGGAGGTGCCGTGTATTGGGATGGCACTCCTTGTTGCCCCCCTGTCCCTGTGGCTTCCTAGTCAATGGAGTTGGAGCTGTGGAAGCCTCCTCCCTGCTTGTTAGGCTGGTGTGCCTGTGGGGCTACTTGAGGCTCTGGTGTGCAGGCTGTTTCTCTGGGTTAGGCTGCCTTGTTGGAGGTATAGGCTGTCTCTCTCGCCTATTGCCCCCAGGTGGGCGGTGATGCCTAGATACTAAGCTGTTCGTCATCGCTCTTGTTATTGCCAGGCTTTCTGTTCGAAGCCCACAGACGGCGCCAAGTGTTAGGTTATAAAGTCTAGGTCAACGGGTCGTCAATCTAGAATTTATCTCCCACTAATGAAATTCGGGTTCAGTGTTCCTAGGACTAGTCGTTCTGATACATGCCCTTCTGCTCCCTTGGGGTAGTTGTTCTGATATATGTCCTTCTCTTCTCTCCCTCTGACCTCCTTTCCTCCTCTCCTTCTGATCTCCTTTCCTTCTCTCCTTCTGACCTCCTGAGGCTTGTACTTCTTACCCCTGGGGCTTGTCCTACTGTTCTATGCTCTTCTGCTTCCTTGGCTCTCTTCTCCTTGCCACCCTGCAAGAGGGGCAATACCAGGCACAGAGGGGGGGGGGTGGTGCCTGATGAACCCTCTCCGATGCCTAAGTCAGTACGGTTTTAGAGAGATAAAGCTAGAGAGATGTCAGAGCAAAATTGTGCCACTTGCCCAGAAGATCCAAATGAATTGTGAAGGTGGGGTATTTATAGGCAACGGTGTCATTAAGGTGGCTTAATGACATCGTTAACCTTTAAACACAATTAAATAACCTTTAAGCGCATAATTAAGACCTTAGGATACGGAGAAGGTAGGCGACGTGAACCGAGTGTGGGTGTCCGAAAATGGCGCAGGGGCCCTATGGGGAGGAGAAATCCGACCCCCAAGGGTAGGGGTTGGGTGAGGGCACCCAACCCCTCCTAGGGAGGATGGGGTTGGCCAACCCCATCCCTCCTAGGAGAGATCGGGTTGGCCGACCCGATCTCTCCTAGGAGAGATCGGGTTGGCCGACCCGATCTCTCCTAGGGGAGGTCGGGTGTGGCTGACCCGATCTCTCCTAGGAGAGATCGGGTTGGCTGACCCGATCTCTCCTAGGGGAGGTCGGGTGTGGCCACCCAACCTCACCTAGGTGAGTTTGCCTCGGCCGGACGAGCGCTCCGGCCTCGTCCGAGCCGTTGATGTGTTCGCGAAGTGTTCGGGTTGAAGTTTCGATTTACAATCGGTAATGGGACGATAAAAATAAAATGGTTTGGAAGTCAACGGGTTCAAATTGGGCGTATATCCATCAGGGAGTCGAGAACCAGCCCTTCTTGTACAGCTGATTGTCCAGCATCACATAATTAGACGCGATCCGACATATCCTGTCTGCTGCTACCTTATCCTCGGGGACTGCCCCCGTAGTCAGATACGCGACTATCGGGGTCATCCAAGTGGGCTCCTCCTCTGATTTTGCTTCAACGGTGCACACCTGTGTGGGGTCGATGTTTGACAAGATCACCTTCTCCAGGAAAAGCACCTTCCGATTTTCTTCTGAGGGTGCCCCTAGGGCAAATTTGCTCAAGGCGTCTGCCTCTACGTTCTCCTCCCTCGGAATAGCCTCGATATCGAAGCTTTTGAAGCTCTCTCTCAGGGTTTGTACCTCTCGCAGATACTTCTTCATTATCGGGCTCCTTGCTTCGTATCGCCCTTGAACTTGGTTCACGATTAACGCTGCGTCGCACTTCACTCTCAAGTGATCGATTCCAGTGCCTTTAGCAATTTTTAGGCCCGTGATAAGAGCTTCATACTCCGCTTCATTGTTTGTGGCCTTGAATGTTAAAGACAAGGCGTATCGGAGAGGTTCACCTTCACCTGGTGGTATCAACAAAAAGGCCGCTCCTGACCCGTCCGAACTCGCGGAGCCGTCCGTGTACATCTCCCAGGTATTTTCTTTGTTTGGCTGTTCTGATTGCTCTGCCCTCTCTGGTTGTTCTTCTGTCGGGACCTCCATGGTTGCCCCCTCTACAGGGCCCGTTTCTTCTAGATCGGGGGCTGTAGATTCTGCTATAAAGTCCGCCAATGCCTGGCCCTTGATGGCCGTTCTTGGAGCAAAGTGTATTCGAAACTCACTGAGCTCTACTGCCCATTTCACCAATCTCCCCGACGCATCCGGTCGGTTCAAAAAATGCTTCAAAGGCTGGTTCGTTAGCACAGTGATCTCGTGTGCGTGGAAATATGGCCTTAGCTTCCGAGCAGTAATTATCAACGCAAAGAGGTACTTCTCAACGGCGGGATAGTTCAATTCAGATTTGGCAAATGCCTTGCTTACATAATAGACGGGGACTTGATTACCCTCGACAACCTTTACTAACACAGAGCTAATGGCAAATTCAGAAACAGCCAAATAAAGGAAGAGCGGCTCGCCTGGAACCGGTTTTGCTAGCGGCGGGAGTGTGCGAAGGTTCTGCTTGAGTGCTTGGAACGCCTCTTCACATTTAGCGGTCCATTCGAACTTTTTGTTGGCCCTCAAGACTTCGAAAAACGGCATTGATCGGTCGCTTGCTTTGGACAAGAAGCGGTTCATTGCGGCTAGTCGGCCATTCAGTACTTGCACCTCCCGATGGTTTATCGGAGACTGCATCTCCTCGATTGCCCTCAGCTTCTCAGGGTTCACTTCAATTCCTCTTTGGCTCACCATGAAGCCCAAAAACTTCCCTGAGTGGACTCCGAAGGCGCATTTCGTCGGGTTCAAGCGGACTTGATGGAGCCTCATCCGCTCAAACGCCATGGTGAGGTTGTGCAGGTGATCCTCAGCTTGTCATGACTTCGACAGCATATCATCCACGTAGGCTTCCATGGTTTCTCCCAACATATCTCCAAACAGCTTATTCACCATCCGCTGGTAGGTTGCCCCGGCATTGATCAACCCGAAAGGCATGACATCGTAGTGGTAGATGTCGCTGTCTGCATAGAACGCAGTGTGGGGGGCGTCTTCCTTGGCCATCTTAATCTGGTTGTAGCCTGAATACGCATCCATGAAACTCAGCAGATCATGTCCCGATGTGGCATCCACCAGTTGGTCAATCCTCGGGAGTGGATAGCAATCCTTTGGACAAGCTTTGTTCAAGTCGCGGAAGTCCACGCACATTCGCCACTTTCCGTTAGTCTTCTTAACCAGCACTGGGTTGGCGACCCAAGTCTGGAATCGGAGCTCCTTAATGAAAGCAGCATCGAGCAACCTGCCCACCTCCTGCTGGATCGCGATCTTCTTATCCGTGCCCATCGGGCGCCTTTTCTGTGTGATAGGCTTGATCGCGGGGTCTATCTTCAGCTCGTGCACGATCACGTCGGGGCTGATTCCTGGCATATCGCTGGGGGACCAGGCAAACAGCTCTTTGAACTCTTTCAGCAACTCCACCAATTTTTGGGCTGTCTCCTCAGTTAGAGCAGACCCGATTTTTACCTTCCTCTGGGGTCCGTCGATCTCGACTTCTTTCAGATCTTCTACGGGGGCGGGACGCCCAAACTCTTCTCTGGGATCTGTGTCTGTCTGGAGGACAGTCATGGCCTCTCGCCTCCTCCTCCGGGTGGCATTAACATAGCATTTTCGGGATGCCACCTGGTCGCCTTTGACTTCTCCGACTCCATGGTCGGTCGGGAACTTCATCTTCTGGTGCACAGTCGAGGCAACCGCCATCAGGGGATTGATGGTGGTTCTCCCGATAATTCCATTGTAAGTCCCCGCGGAATCAACCACGACAAACTCCACGTTCCTCCTTTCTGATTTCCACCCGCTACCAAACTCCACTGGTAAGGTGATCACTCCCAGCGGGTAGGAAGTTGAGCCCGAGAACCCGACCATCGGGAAGTTTGCCTCCTTCAAATCTTTCTTTGTTTTCCCCATAGCCTCCAGCGCGTCCATGAATAGAATGTCGGAGGAGCTCCCTCCGTCGATTAGGATTCTTTCATCTCAAAACCATCTACATCCAGGGTTACCACCAGGGCATCGTCGTGCGGAGTCTCCACACCTATGAGGTCTTCAGATGAGAAGGAGATTACCATCTCTTCTTTCAAGGTCCAAGATCGGGACCTCTTACCCAGTACCACCGCTGTAGGGATCCTAGAGGCGTAAACCTCTCGAGTGGATGAGGTATCACCTCCAGCAGCAAATCCTCCATGAATCACGTTGATGACTCGTCTTTCTTTGCGAACACCGGATGACTCTGGATCAGTTCTCTTTTTCTTCGGGGACCGATCGCGGGATCGGGAACGGGACCGCGATCGGGACCGAGAGCGGGACCGGCATCGTTTGGCCCCAACGAACTCCTTGAGCTTTCCCTTCTGGATTAGCTTTTCAATCTCCTTCTTCAGCTCCCGGCAGTGATTGGTGTCGTGGCCATTTGCGCGGTGAAACCGACAATAGCGATCTGTGCGGGACCCCAGGAATTCTCCATCTTTCTTCGGGGGGTACCTGGAGATACCTTGTCGTTCCATGACTGTCAGCACTTCCGCCATGGAGCAGTTGAGAGGAATGTCAAAATCCTCCCGCTTGTCTTTTCTTGAAGAACGTCTGTCGTCCTTCCGATCCGGACGTCCTCGATTCTTACCACTGTCGGGTTTACCTTTTGACTTACGATCGTCGAAGGGTTTACTTGACTGTTTCCCTTTGTTCGACTTTGGGGGCTCCAGTTCTCCCGCGGCTATTTTTGACTCCTGGACATCGATCTGCCGCTTCACCCTTTTCTGCAAAGCCTCCATATTCCACACAGCTTTCTCAGCCACGCTGTGCATCAGGTCGGAGCCATAGGGGGCTGTCAGGTTCCGAATAAAGGTGCGGATGGTCTCGCCCTCCGAGATTTCCTCGTCTATCTCTGCTACGCTGGCGGTGTACCGCTGGTAATAGTGTGCTAGTGACTCGTCGGGCCTCTGCACCACCTGGGTTAGGGACCTCACGCTCTTCAACAAACGTCTGCGGCCCTGGTATTGTCGAATGAAACGGTCGTGCATGTCCGCCCAGCAGGTAATGCAGCCTGGGGGCAGACTAAAGAACCAGGTCAGGGCTCTTTCTCCAAGTGTTTTTGGGAACAGCGTACACACTATGTCTTCATTCGGGGTTCTACACAGGCATGCCATAAGATGCTTCTGGACATGACGGACTGGATCTCCTTCGCCATCATACTCCTTAATCTCGGGGATACTATGCCCTGGCGGGGCGAGGGTGTCTATTAGTCGGGGAACGAAGGGATGAGTGGATCGATCCCTTAGCTCCGACACCAGCGGCTTCTGTTCTCCCATACAGATGTTCACGATCTTTACCACCTGGTCGGGAGTGATGGGACCATTCAGGGGAATGGTCCTGTGTTGTACTGGTCCTGGCCCGTCAGCCACGAACCTCTCCGGCTGACTGGTTGCCCTACCTCTGTCTTGGCCTTGGGATGGGGCTTCCTGCGCGTTCCGACCCTCTGTTGGTAGGGTTGCTTCCTCCAGCGGGGGCATCTCCTCCTGCCTCCGCGCAGCCTCTCTTTGGTCCAAGAGAGCCTCTACAGCCGCCAGAAACATGGGCATGGCCTCTGCCACGGCCCTCGTCAAATCTGCAGCTGGGGGAGCCTCCTGCCCCCTGTTATCCTGGTGTTGAGGGGCAACATCTTCGGGATGCGATCCATTGTGCCCCCCTGTCTGAGAGAGCTCATCCGGGGGATGGTTCTGGTTTTCCCCTTGTTCTGGTACTGAATTCAGGTTCGTTGCAGTGGGGTGACGGGAACCACCGGATTGTCCTCTTCTGTTCTTGCCAGCCGCCATCGATCGAGTAGAAGGTGTTAAGTTATGAGATCTAGGTCAACGGGGTGTCAGCTTTGATCTCACTCCTTACGGGGGATGTGTGTGATCCGATGTTCCTGAGCTGCTCTGCCTTAGTCTATCTTCTTCTTTCCTTCCTTCCTTCCTCTGCTTCTTCTCTCCTTCTACCCTGCAGAAGGGGCAATACCAGACACGGAGGAGGGGGGGGGTGGTGCCTGGTGAACCCTCTCCGATGCCTAAGTCAGTACTTTTCTAGAGAGATAAAGCTAGAGAGATGTCAGAGCTAAAATGTCCAAATGGCCAAGATGATCAAATGAGTTGTGAAGGTGGGGTATTTATAGGCAACGGTGTCATTAAGGTGGCTTAATGACATCGTTAGCCTTTAAACACAATTAATTAACCTTTAAGCACATAATTAAGACCTTAGGATTCGGAGGAGGTAGGCGGAGTGGACCGAGCATGGGAGTCCGAATGTGGTGTCGGGACCCTTGGGGGGGGAGAAATCCGACCCCCAAGGGTAGGGGTTGGGTGAGGACACCCAACCCCTCCTAGGGAGGGTGGGGTTGGCCAACCCCATCCCTCCTAGGAGGGATCGGGTTGGCCGACCCGATCTCTCCTAGGAGAGATCGGGTTGGTCCACCCGATCTCCCCTAGGGGAGGTCGGGTGTGGCCACCCAACCTCACCTAGGTGAGTTCGTCTGCCGGACGGGCGCTCCGGCCCCGTCCGAGCCGTCGATGTTCTCGCGAAGTGTCCGGGTTGAAGTTTTGATTTGCAATCATAAATGGGACGATAAAAATACAACGGTTCGGAAGTCAACGGGTTCAAATTGGGCGTATATCCATCACATGCCCCCGAGTCAACCAATGGCCTAACCCTTGATTGACTCTATTTTAGGATGGTATGACACGCGCAATTTGAAACCGGGGTTTTACCTTCTCTGTCTGAATGCTTGCTTACCCATGGATACGTGCCTCTGACTCTGCCCCCCTGTCTACTGAGATAGAGGAATTGTAAACGTCAGAGTAGCACGGACGTGTGCCTAGGCATGCGTCCGTCTGATGTGGGAGTAATAAACTTATCTCTGCTACAGGTGTATATTCAAAAAAAAACACAAACTTGCACAGGGGTGCGATACGAATGCAACTAAATAACTTACGCTTCAATTTCATGCCGGGATTCCATCTAAATGAGGAGAAATTTAATTTTGGCCAAAAATTTTCCTAAGTATGGAATGCTCAAAAATAAAACTATCTTGATAATTCTTCTAAGTATGGAGATATATTTAGCTATAGGTGAAAGGGACAAAAATGATGATTTTTCCTTGGCCCTTAGATTTTATTTAAGGCTAGATGGATGGTGGTGATTAAAACCCTCTAAAAAACCCTATCATCCTTTTAACATAAAAAAGGAGAGTTAGAAAAATACCTCCAAGAGTCACCCTAGCCACCATCTTCCTTCTTCACTTACCCTTGGAGAGCAAGAAAGGTTGGAGAGCACCCCCAAGGTAAGGGCCGGCCGGAATTTCCACCAAGGGGCAGAAATCCGACCAGCAATCCAGCCGGGACCAGCGACGGGAGATAGGGCCGGAGAGGACGACACAGCTCCAGGCGGGAGGCAGCTAACGGCGACGCGGAGGCGGCCAGGGGCTTGGCCGACGACGACGACGGCGGCGTGGCATTGGACGGACGGCTGTGGTCGACGACAGACTCGCCTCTGACGGCGACGACACCAAATCCGGCGGGGGTTGTCGACGGCGAAAGGCGACGACTCCGGTGTGACGTGCAGGACCCTCCGGCGACGGCGGGGCGAGCGAGATCACCTCCGGCGGCGGCGAGGCTCAAATTCCGGCGAGGGACTGATCTTCGGGTGTCTTCAAATTCAAAATCCGGACCCGTTTACCATATCGGGTCGGGTTTTCCGAAGGTCCGCTCTTTTCCTTTCCATTACCGCGTAAAACGTCGATTTTTGAATCGTTGATAGTTGATTGCCGATGCTTGATTGCCGATGTTTGAAATTTAATTAAATGTGGGATTGCCGTAGATAGCCGTTGGTAGTTGTGGATTTTGGGAAAAATGTTTGCCGGTCGTCCGGATATGGTTTCTTGTCCGATTGGGCTATTCCGGTCTTGAATTTGATGTTGTATTGCCGTTGGTGTATTAATCCTTGTTGGAGGGTATAATGGTAATTTTTTCCAAGACCCGACCTTAGGCTCGGATAAAATTATTCAACTTGGTTGTCGTGGTGTGCTTGCCTCATGTTGACTATCTTTGCTGGGTGTCTTTGGATCTTTGATTGTTGTCGTTGGTCGGGTGTCGGAGTATTTCCGGTTCTTCGGAAATTTTCCTTGTCTTGATATTTGTCGTGTCGTGGCAGGTACTATACTCCTGGTGGTGTCCACGTACGCAGACTCTTCAGAGACGCCGTATTCTCCGAAGGATGAGTGAGTTCCTCTTTCTCTTCCTCTTCGGTCGCGTTACTTTCTTTCCTATTGCTAGCTTGGTATCGTGACCTTCATTGGGGTGTTAGTCGAAATTTGATTCGTGCCTTGGGGTTTCCTGCTATCTTTGCCTTAGGTCTTGCTATTCTGTCAGAGAACCATATCACTAGGTCCGATTACAACGAACATGTTACCCTAGGAGATATCAGTCCCCTAGATGAGCCTCTGTATCCTTTTCTCCCCTCCTTGGGGAATACTCGCGGGACGGTGACGGAGCCTCCTATAGGGAAGGTCGCCGTGTACCCCTCTCAGATCCGATTCGGGCTGAGGCTGCCTTACTGTGACGAGCTTATAGAGTTGAGCAGGTTCTTCAGGATTTCTCCTGTGAACCTTGCCCCCAGTGCCCTCCGTGTCTGGGTGGGCTTCCGGGTATTGTGCCATTGGTACTCCTGGAAGTACTCTCTCGTTCTATTCCGATGCTTCTATCGGTTCCAGTACCGGACGAGGGTGGGGTTTGCGAGTTTCGTAACTCGCCATCCGACCTTCAAAGATCCCCGATTTTCTGACTTCGGGTTGAGTGGGATCGAGTGGGATACCTCCCTCCGTTTCGTGACCCAGATTGACAATTCGGCCAGTCACTGGGCTAAGCATTACTTCTTCATTACGGACCGATACGTCACTTGGTCGGTCTTGAATGAGGATCGGTCCGATGGTTGGCCTGCTTTTGGAGAGTTCTCTTCGGATGATTTGAAGACTATGAAGATCATTCACGAGAGCAACAGGACCCGGTCTTACTGCCCCGTGTCTTTAATAACTGAGACGGATCTTTACGAGGCCGGGATCAGTCTGACTCCTGACTCCGGGGGTTCGGTATGTCACTTGGTCTTTCCATCTTTATTTACCTTCTGCTCTTCCTTTGTAGGTTGGTTTCATGGAAAAACCTATAACATGCAGGGAGCCCCTGTTGATCTGAGCAAGAGGAAGGCTCCTTCTAGTTCTGCTTTGAAGAAATCCCCCCTGCCTGGGAAGAAGGCTGGGGCCTCTGGTATGCTTCCTCCTATTTGCTTCTTTATGATGTAACTTATGTTTTCCTTATCTTGTTTTTCTTACCTTGCTAGTGCGCTCCCCCTTGGTGACTGAGAGGGTCGTCTCCGTTGGCAGAGATTCTGGACCTTCCAAGTCCAAGCCGCGGCGATCTGATTCTGAGGCCGGGGCCTCGGCTGCTAAGAGAAAGAAGGCTGTGGATCCTGCTTCGCCTACTGCTCGTCCTCCGACTCTATCTCGTGATAAGGAGATGGTGGTCGAAGAGGTGCCTTCCCTGGCTGACAAAGGGAAGCGACCTGCTGGTAGTGGTTCCCCTGCCCCCCAGCCGAGGGCACGGTCCTCAGGTATGATCTTTACCTTGTGCTGATCCTTGTATGTTTATACTCTCCTTTGACTTGCTTTGCTTGTGTAGGTGGGCCTCCGACTTTAAGTCGGAAGGATTTCGCCCGTCTCACTGATGAAGATGTTATTGGGTCCGAGTGGACTCCTTTCGCTGGTCTGAAGGAGTTCCACTTCGATAGCACCTCCTCTTTGCGGACTCCTGAGGTTGGTGTCCGCGTACTCCGCGGTGCCGTTCCCCCTGGGGATCGTGTTGTTCCGCCCAAGTCTCCTGGGGAGACTCGGCGCTTTGTTCAAGGGGTACTTTCTCGTTATGCACCTGTAAGTTGTTCTTTGCTTTCCTCTTATTTCTTTCATGATGGCTATCTTTCGGTTACTCATCCCTTGTTTGAATTGTTAGGGCATATCTGACATGGTGAACATGTCCTCGCTCGTGCTCGAGTTATCTGACGAGAGGAAGACCCTTGAGGACAGCCAGGTTTCTCTCAAGGCGGAGGTCGCCACTGTTGCCGAGAAGGCGCGTATATCTGATTTGAGGCTGCAGGAGCTCCAGGACCAGGTGTCCTTGCTTGAAACCACTGTGGGCAGTTTGCGCCGGGAAGCTGAGGTTGCTGCTTCGCTCCATTCTGAGGAGCTGCGGAGGTTGGAGACTAAGTGTCGGGCGGAGGAGAGGGCTGTCGCGGTATCTGAGTACAAGGCCTCCTCTGCCTTCACCGCCGATTATAGCACGCGTCTCACCCAGGAGATGAACCAGTTCGGTGAGTATCTGGTTGATCACATATACCGGATTGATCCTCAGTTCCCCTTTGGTGACCTTGGTGACTTTGGGCTATATGCCACTGGCTACGCGACTGTTCTGATGGGTCAGGCTGCCGTTGCAGACGAGCCTGCCCCTGCCCAGGTGGATGCTACACCTGTGGAGATTGGTACCTCAGACTCCTCCTCTTCATCCATTTCCGCTGGCGGTTCAGCTTCAGGGGGTGAGGGTGACTCCCCCGAAGGTTCTGACTGACGTGTTTATCTCATGCTATCCTTGTATATAATTACACTCCTTCTCCCCTTGTATGGGTTGAGTGTCCTTTGAGATTGTGATGGTGTTTGTTGTTACTTTCCTTTGCCACATTGTGTTGTTGACTACGTGGTTCGTTTGCCTTTACATTAGTGCTTCTCATGCTTTTGTATATATCTCTTCTCATGATGGCTCCCTATGCCTTGTGTATGTCTCTTTGGGTATGGACTCTTTCCTTGGTATGTTTCCTTTACTTATCCTTCTTTCGTGCTTTCCTTCATGTCTTACCTGCCATTTCATAAAGAAAAACATTACTTGTTCTTCACATTACTTTACTTAGAAATTTCTTTCCCATGGTATCCTTCTGAGCATGGTATCCTTCTAAGCATGGTATGATGATCTCTTCTGATACCCCTTACACGGTATACGTTGTACTGTTAGACCAAAGATACGCTCTTGGTGGGCGTCGAAATCTGTTCACGAGACAGGCTCTCGGACGGCACTTAACGTTTCACAGGATAGGCTCCCGGAGGGCACAGGTTAGTCCACCGATACGTTCTTGACGGGTGTCAAAATCTGTTCACGAGACAGGCTCTCGGACGGCACTTAACGTTTCACAGGATAGGCTCCCGGAGGGCTCAGGTTAGACCAAAGATACGCTCCTGGTAGGCGTCGAACTGGTAGTTTGAAATCTACCTCAAGATACGCTCTTGGGGGCGTCGAACTGGTAGTGTTTTTTCTACCTCAAGATACGCTCTTGGGGGCGTCGAATCTGGTAGGTTGCAAATCTACCTCAAGATACGCTCCTGGGGGCGTCGAAATCGTAGTTTTTGGAAACCACTCTCAAGATACGCTCTTGGTGCGTCGAATTCGTAGTGTAATAACTACTCTCAAGATACGCTCTTGGGGGCGTCGAAGGTCGTAGTATGAACACTACTCTCAAGATACGCTCCTGGGGGCGTCGAAGTTCGTAGTTTTTGGAAACCACTCTCAAGATACGCTCTTGGTGCGTCGAAGGTCGTAGTGTAATAACTACTCTCAAGATACGCTCTTGGGGGCGTCGAAGGTCGTAGTATGAACACTACTCTCAAGATACGCTCCTGGGGGCGTCGAATGTCGTAGTATGAAAACTACTCTCAAGATACGCTCTTGGGGGCGTCGAACCTGTCATTGACTTGAAGTCATATCTGTGTAAGGATAACTTTGTGGTTATACCACTGCATTCACTGGAAAATACTTTTGAGTAACTACTACTCCCTTAGGAGCATTCATGTTTTTGTACACTTGGGATGCCTTGGTGCACCAAGACATCCTTTGTAGGAATGAAAGATAGTTGTAGAGTTGGAGGAACTTCGTGAGTTCTCCTTCTCCAAAGTTGTTTTTGAAAAGCTTGTAGAGGTGAAACATGCAAAGTGCTAGATATGAAAACTAAGGATATGGGGTGGCCATTGTGTCTGTTGCCACGTATTCCTTGAAGCCTCCATTGTAAATCATTTCTTCCACTTCCACCTTCAACACCATGCAGTCATTGGTTTGATGCCCCCAGGTCCCATGGTATTCGCACCAACCCTGTGCATCTCTTCCTAGGAAGGCCTTGCCTTCCTCCCTGCATGTTGGTAGCTCTTGCTTGAGGTGCTTGTGGAAAATTTCTTCTATGCTGAGTGTGAGGGGTGTGAATGTGAAATTGACACCTCCTCCCAATGTGTCTGTTTCTCTTCCTCTTTCTGGAACTTCATCCAACTGTTCCGCCTCTTGTTCAAATGCCCTGTCTAGCTTCGCCTTGAGCTCTCTCATTGTGCTCGTCATGACCATCTCATAGAGCCCTCCATAGGCCTCGAATGAACTTGGATGCATGTTTCTGATGAATGCTCTGACTGCTTCTCTCCTTGTGATGTCCATGTTGGCACCATAATCAAAGAATCTCTGGAAATAGCTTGATATAGACTCCTGCGGCATTTGCTTGATATCATCTATGTAGCAGAAGCCTTTTAGGGTGGAGTTCCTTGTCCTGTTCCCTATTATGGTGTCTGGCTGCCAGGGTATGGATGTCACCTTCACAGCCTTGCTCCTGTGTCTCCTTGTAGGCACTGTTTGAAAAAACTGCCTGCTCAAACGGAGTGTTACTCCACTCCTCCTCCTTCTTTGCCTTTGTCTCCTTCTCCTCCTTCTTCTGTCCTGGTTGGCCCCTACTATGACTACAGCCACTGTATCTGTCCCGTGTGATCCACGTCTCATTGAGTTGACGTAGCATTGCCTTGCGGTGCGTTGGTCACCCAGGACCTCTCCAACCCCGTTCTCCGTGATGTACTTCAATTTCTGGTGAACAGTGGATGGCACTATTTCATATGGGTTTATGGTTGTCCTTCCTAGGATCCCATTGTAGGCTCCCAGGGTTTCAACCACCAAGAAATTGACATTTACCTTCAGCTGGGTCCATCCTTGGCCCATGGTCACTGGTAGGGTTATCATTCCCAGGGGGTAACTTGTTGCCCCTGAGAAGCCAACTAGAGGGAAGTTGACCGGTTTGATGTCTGCTTTGGTTTTCCCTATCTCTTCCAACACCCTCAGGCTTAGGAGGTCAGCTGAGCTGCCCCCATCCACCAAAATTCTCTTTACATCAAAATTGTCAATATCTAAAGTAATAACTAGAGCATCGTCATGTGGAAAGACGATGTGGCTCTTGTCCTTCTCCGAGAACTCGATCTTCACTTCTTCTCCTTCTCTTGGCCTTTTCCTCCACCTTGGCACTGAGCTTAGCTTGGATGCATAGACCTCTCTTGCGTTAGCCGTTGGGCCACCTGATGCTGCTCCTCCATGTATCATATTGATGACTCCTCTTTTGTTGGGTGGAGGGTTATAGTCTACCTTTCCCTTGCCCTTGTCTTTCTGTGGTGGCCCCAGTTGCATACTATTGCCCCCATGGTCTACGAACTGTTTCAGTTCTCCCCTCTGGACGATGTTGTTTATGCTTAGCTTTAGGCTAAAGCATTCATTTGTGTCGTGACCATAAGCCTCATGGTTGTCACACCATCTATCTTTATGATTTCCCACCATTGGGGCTCTCCACCTTGCAGGGGGTGACCATAGCTTTTGGTTCCGCATCTCTCTAAGTACGGTGGCTGGAGTGGCGTTCAGTGGGATGAACTTAATGACATTGATTTCTCTAGCCTTTAAAGGTTCACCCATTTGGTTTCTTTGCTGTGGCGGACGCCACTCCTGCTGCCTTGCATGCTGCGGTGCCTGAGGTGGCTTGCCTTTGTTTGGCCTTTGAGTATCCTCCTTGGCTGCCTGAATTTTGGCCTTCTTGTTTGCCCTGTGCCTCTCAAGGTCAATATGCGTTTTAACTCTCCCTGCAAGCTCCTCCAAGGTGCTTGCTGGCTTTTTGGCCATCTTTTCAGCCAATGTTGACCCAAAGCGACCTAAGTTTCTGATAAAGGCTCGGATTATCTCCCCTTCAGTGATGTCTCCCTGGATGTCTGCAATATTCTGGTTGAACCTAGTATAGTAGCTGGCCAGGGATTCATCGTATTCTTGTTTTACGTCATCAATGAAGCCTGTTCCCTTGAGGAGTTTCCTCTCCCCTAGGTATCTCTGCAGAAACTTAGCTTTTAGCTGCTCCCATGAGTGGATGCTCTCAGAGGGCAGGCTGAAGAACCAATGTGAGGCCACCCCTGATAGGGTGTTTGGGAAAAGGAGTGCCTTGTATCTTTCATCAGTTGTCCTCCCGAGTAGAGAGGCCTCATGCTGTTGGATATGCTCTAGGGGGTCTCCCTTCCCATTGTACTTTGCAATTTGCACAGTGTGCAGGGAGTCTGGCACCCTGTTCATCTCCAGCTCCCTTGTGAAAGGGTGGTTCGTCTTGTCACTTAGACAATGCAGGCTGGGTTTCTTTGACTCATTCAATTTCCGGGTTATCATGGCTTCTATCTCCTCCGGGGTGATCACTACCTGTGCCGGAGTATAATCCCTCTGATATCCATTGTAGTTGTAGACTGGGCTTACTGGGTTCCCTTGTCCCTGCTGGTATGGACTGTAGGTGTACTCTTGATACGCCTGCTGGGGTGCTTCATAGAAGTCCTGCCTCCTTGGAGGTCTTGCTTGTCTTTCCTCCCCAAGCGGGGTGTAAGCCCTGTTGTTCTGCTGTTGCCTAGGAGGCACGAATTGTTGCCTTCCCTCTGGGGATGGCTCCTGGTAATATCTTCTTTGTTCCTCTCGCTGCCCTGCTCGAGGGTGCGAGTAGTGCTCTTCTGTCGGGATCTGCTCCTCCTCATGAGCTTCAGTGTAAGTCCCTTGGGTGTATGCCGGCCTTGCATATGCTGTGTGGGCGCGGTTATCATCTCTTTGTTCCGGCATCCCATATGGGTACCTTTGGGGTTGCTCCTCATAATAGTATCCCTCAGGGGGTGCCGTGTTGTGGGAAGGCACTCCCTGTTGTCCTCTTGCTCTCTGTGGCCTTCTTGGCCGGGGGGTGGAGGCTGTGGAGGACTCAGCCCCAGCTGGGCGTGAAGGTCCTCCTTCCTGGTTGTTCTGTTGCTGAGGAGGTTGTGGTATTTTTTGGGGCTCTGGATGCATTGGCTGCTTCCCAGGGTCAGGCCGCCTCCCTGGGGGTATGGGTTCTCTTCTCCGCCCATTGCCCCCGGGTGGGTGTTGGGGCCTGGACACCCTACTGTTCGTCATAGCTCGTGTAATAGCCAGGCTTTCTGTTCGAAGCCTACAGACGGCGCCAAGTGTTAAGTTATGAGATCTAGGTCAACGGGGTGTCAGCTTTGATCTCACTCCTTACGGGGGATGTGTGTGATCCGATGTTCCTGAGCTGCTCTGCCTTAGTCTATCTTCTTCTTTCCTTCCTTCCTTCCTCTGCTTCTTCTCTCCTTCTACCCTGCAGAAGGGGCAATACCAGACACGGAGGAGGGGGGGGGGTGGTGCCTAGTGAACCCTCTCCGATGCCTAAGTCAGTACTTTTCTAGAGAGATGTCAGAGCTAAAATGTCCAAATGGCCAAGATGATCAAATGAGTTGTGAAGGTGGGGTATTTATAGGCAACGGTGTCATTAAGGTGGCTTAATGACATCGTTAGCCTTTAAACACAATTAATTAACCTTTAAGCACATAATTAAGACCTTAGGATTCGGAGGAGGTAGGCGGAGTGGACCGAGCATGGGAGTCCGAATGTGGTGTCGGGACCCTTGGGGGGGGAGAAATCCGACCCCCAAGGGTAGGGGTTGGGTGAGGACACCCAACCCCTCCTAGGGAGGGTGGGGTTGGCCAACCCCATCCCTCCTAGGAGGGATCGGGTTGGCCGACCCGATCTCTCCTAGGAGAGATCGGGTTGGTCCACCCGATCTCCCCTAGGGGAGATCGGGTCGGGTGTGGCCACCCAACCTCACCTAGGTGAGTTCGTCTGCCGGACGGGCGCTCCGGCCCCGTCCGAGCCGTCGATGTTCTCGCGAAGTGTCCGGGTTGAAGTTTCGATTTGCAATCATAAATGGGACGATAAAAATACAACGGTTCGGAAGTCAACGGGTTCAAATTGGGCGTATATCCATCAGAAGGCATATCAGCTTTTTGTTTGTTTCCCACAGACGGCGCCAATGTTGGATCGCGGTGGAACTCCGGTACGGATCTTGACGGCAATCCTAGCTCCTTTGCTCCACGCAATCCTGCAAGAGGGGATAGACCGGGCGGTGACCCAGAATCCCTCTCTGATGCTTAAATGAGTACTTCGTCTGACTGGAAAGTAACAGATATCAAAGTGTATTCAACTCAACGTAAAATGATCTGAGGTGACCTCCTGCCCTTTTATAGGCAAAGAGATGCCTCAGGTACCTGGCGAACCGTTAGGGGTGGTTAGCCCGTATCCCGCATATCTCGTACGTGATCTCGCGTATCTTAGCCATGCCCCGCGTATCTCGGCCACGCTCCGTGTATCTTAACCACGTTCCGCGTATCTCGGCCACGCCCCGCATATCTTGGCTTTATCCTCTGATAACGAGTCCCGACTCCCGTCGGGGACTCCAGAGTTATCTCGTTGTGTCACCGCTCGGGGCCCCTCGTCATCATGACAGGGCCAATCATTCTCAGGGATTCATCATCGGGGCCTACTTAAAGGCTTCTCATCGGGAGCTTCCAGCTCCACTGTCGGGACCGACTCTGTCGGGACCTTATTTCATCGGGACTCCCTTCGTCGGGACCCTTCTCCAAAGTCATCTTGACCTTCACTCTGGCCCTGGTGGGCCTGTTTGCCGTTTCCTCGCCGTTAAAGGGCCTGACGGCTATAGTCGGACCCATCACATATCATACACCGGGAAGTCGTGTGACATAACTCCATTGTATGGCATTCCATACGGCTCGTGACCCTCCGAGTGTCCACTAGCGGTCATCCTTCTCGTAATCGCCAGGCTTTTTGTCCAATCACACAGAATGGCGCCAATGATGGAACAAGCTCGCCGGGGGTTTCGAACTAGGCGGCTTTGCGTCGAGTCGAGTTCCTATACTCTTCTTTTTTCCTGTCTTCTTGATGTTACCGTCAATAATCTTCCAAGCCGTCTGATTACCTGCAAGATGGATTGCACTAGGAGGGGTGTCTCTGGCGAACCCTCTCCGATGCTAAAGTCAGAGGCGGGTTCTAAAGAGATAAAGTCGAGAGAAGCCAAAACAATGTTACCAGTGATCTCTGAAATGAACAATGCCTCCTCATATTTATAGAGTTTGAGAATTGTATGGGTCGGGCCAGTATAAAAAGTGTAGTTCTGTTTATAGGTGGAGGGAAATTTCGTAATGCGATACTGGACTAGCATGCGGAAAATGAAGGCCTTAGCCACTTACCGTGTTCGGGGTCGACGGTGCGACCTTGTCGAGCATTAATGAGGTCCAGTTGGGTGTATATCCATCAGAGTCTTTGTCGAGCCTTGTGGCCATTCCGGTGTCGTTCGTGTCGTCGACGTCTCCCAAAAAGGCACGTGTCGACTTTTTATCTCTGTCTCTTTATTCTGGACATGAATAGTCGTCGACTCATATTTTGAAATCCTGAATTAGAGTGTCCTAACATGTAACGTGCCAGCCTTGTATTATCTTGATTCATAACATAACACTATGCGTCCCACGTTCGACCACGGGGTCAGGCTCAGTTGCGTTGGACGGAATCTTCCGAAATTCTGAAGGATACAAACTTCTTCACCTTGAGCGTCTGACTGGTCCCGGGTGTTGATTAAGCAGCACACGAAGTACCTTTATCACTTGGAACTTATATCCAAGTTTGGGCTCAATGCTCGTTCCCAAGCGTACGAGCGTAGTGCTCGAACAAAAAGGTCAAATGGCCAAATTTTGGGCACCGGTTAATTTCCGTTGTTGATATGAGTGATGGGGATGGTCATGCACATTTGTCATTCTCCGACTTTTGTATTCACTAGGTGGCCACCAACACGATATTAGTTGACGGTTGTGAATACTTGTACGGATGCCTTCGATAAGTATTCCTTTGGGGAAACTAGGAAATTGGAGAATATCATTGTACATCGGGGGACAAAGAAGTAACAGGTTTGTAATAGGATGGGAATCAACGTTCCGTGGACGCTACAACACTCTTTACCGATGAGTAGCACGATATCTGTTGTGTCTGTCGGTCGCACGGAAAACCTCGTATGAACAAGATGGAAACTGGATTGGATTGAAGAACAAGTATTGATGTGTTGGTCAAAAACATATTAATAGACACCCTCTCATTCCGGCGAGTGGGAGCATTTGGCATTTGGAGTAAATGCGCCGCCGTAATAGAGCCCATTAATATAAGCCTTACATCCTAAGTATAATTGGGGTATGTCACATTAAGGATTTTGGCTCAGGCCAAAATCCCAATGGACCATACGAGGCCGAATATTGGGCCTACCCTGTTATGTGGTGCGGCCGAACTAGGTGAGTAAGCGGTTAGGGGTTTTTCTCACCACCTCTTAAAAATAGGAGGTGTTAGGGATTTCTTTATGGTTATTCACTCTCTCCCTTTTATTTGTGACAAAAGAAATCCCTCTCCCTATTTTCTATAGAGTTTCGGCCGAACCCTTTAGGGTACAAGGAGGTGCCGAATTTTCCTTGTGCAATTCACCCCGGAGATCAATTCCTGCAACCGAATTGAAGAGGCTTTGCTGTGGAGACCATTTTCTATGGATTGCTCTCAATTCAAAGTTCCTGTAGGACACCGTCCGATAGATCGTGAACTCCCTCATGATGATCTTGGGCTACGGAAAGCAAACATGGTATGTGTTCCTTATCCGTTGTGTAATCTGTTTACAAGAATGTACCTAGGTTTTGATTAGTAATTCTATCCCCCTAATTCAAAAAAAATTCACCACAATTCCAACTAGCTATTTGTGATATTCCAGGAGATTTATCTCCGATCCTTGATTTTGAAGTCCGTGCCAATTTGGACCTTTTTAGTTACTCATCCCCTTTCTGTCAACACTGAGAGCCTTCCGTGACGAAACACCAATTTCTCGTTTCTGAATACTTTTGATAAGGACAACATCTCATATTTTATAAAACTTCAGCTTCTAAGATACACGGGAAATACTAATCGCGGAAACAATAGTATCCCATGACTCAGGCAGAGATGATAACAAAATCAAAGTTTTAACCTTATCTTCAAAGTTAATCTCAGCAAAACTCTATTGCAAAATAATCATATTAAAGGAATTTTTATAATCAACAAAAGAACCACCTTTCACTATTTTTAAATTGAACAATCTACACATCAAGTATACCTTGTTCACCGCTGATGGTTTCTCGTACATGTTAACCAACGCCTTCAACTTCGTTTATGTTTCTTTGACGATGTTGACTGCAACTTTCTTGGACAGACACAATCAGATCAAACCTAGGGTTTTTTGATCCTTGAGCTTCCACTGCTACTCCATCATGGACTCCGGCTTCTCTACAGATAAGGGTTCATACAGATCTTTCTAGTACATATAATCTTCAATATGCATCTTCCATCGAACTTCTCGATTCCAGCCTTAGATATCTCAATCTTTAGTGATCGTTTTGAATCTACTTAGCTCTAATACCAGTTGTTAAGATCAATTCTCTCAACACTCACAAACGATTAAGAAGAAAGTAGTAAAGAAGAAACAATTTTACGTGGTTCAGTCAATACAACCTAAGTCCACGGGCAATGGCGACTTGCGAATTTATTTATCGTCTCTAGGTTGCACATTATAGTGAAATTTATCGTTATATATAGCTACGGAGAATAAACTCACAACTATAGAAGACCAACAGAGGTTTTGTACAACCTTAGTTTCTCAACATCAACACATTTTGTTAACATGTCTGCTGGATTCTTCGCACCCTCTATCTTTTCCGAACATATCTCACCATCTTCCACTGCCTTTCGAATGAAATGATAACGTCTCCTCATGTGCTTTATCTTCAAATGATGGACGGTGATCTTCACAAACTCTGTGGAACTTTAACTATCTGTGTAGAGAATCTGTTCACGCTGTTTCAAGCCTAGTTCTCGCAGATAATCTGCCACTCATATCATCTCCTTCCTACATTCTGCAATTGCAACATACTCAGCTTGACAAGATGAAAGAGCAACACTCTTCTGAAGACTGGACATCCAACGTACTATTGTTCCAGCTATAGTGTAGATGTACCCATATGTGCTCTGGATCGACTCCAAATCTTCACTAAGATCGTCATCATCATCAAAAAAAACCTTGTAGTGTCACCTTGATATTGCCAAAACAAAGTGAAGTATTGGACGTACATCTCAAATATCTCAGAAGACACTTCACAGCTTCCCATTGTTATTTCCCCTTAGTTGACATGAACTTGCTAACAACCCCCACTGCATATGTTGTATCTAGTCTTGTGTAGACCATTAAATACATCAAGCTCCTAACTGCAATTCTCCCACTAGGATACTGATTTCACCTTCCAAGTAAAACTAATTATCGCAAACGATTTTCCCTTTCAATTCAGCATCTTCGCTAGCCGCAACGTCTTCGGAAATAAATACAGAAGAATGACTGAAGGTTTGCACAACCTTAGTTACCCAACATTAACACATTTTGTTGACATGTCTGCTGAATTCTTCGCACTCACTATCATCTCCAAACAGATCTGACCATCTTCCATTACCTACCGAATTAAGTGATAACGTCTCCTGATGTGCTTTGTCCTCGAATGATGGACATGGTTCTTCACTAACTATATGGCACTTTGAATATATGTGTAGAAAAGATTCTCACCCAAATTCAAGCCTAACTTCTCACACTGCGTGAATTCGGAATTTCATTCTCCCCTCTGTTGTCAGACCTCAGGCATTTGATCTTCAGCCCAGTCAGATTCTCAACTTCAGCTTTCCACTTCTTGAAAGTAGCAAACAGTTCTGACTTTTACTTCAAGTAATCGTCTCATACCTTCCTACTAGAATCATCATTGAAGATAACATAGAATCTAGATCCGCCAAGTGATGAAACTGGAGATGGTCCGAGACATCTGTATGGGGGATTTCAAAACTCTCATATTTTGGCTCCCTTTCACAGAGTTCCATGTCAAGAGAATTAAGATCTTCTAAAGTTCTTTTCCCTACCAGCATCTTCATTTGTTTAACTCTCATGTGTTCAAGTCTGTTATACCACAGTCATAAATTGGAAGCACTCTCCTAAATATCAGCTATAAGGCCACGTAATATCACAATTGCATCCTTCTTAATCTTCCAAAAACCCTTCCCAAACTTTGTTGCATAGAATGTGTTACCCAACTGAAAAACCGAGATCAGATTCTTCTTGAGACTAGTAATGTACCTAACTTCTTCCAATGTCCACTAATTTCTTGCTAGAGTGTGAATGTAGATGTTCCCATTTCCTTCGATGTGTAAAGCTTTGTTATCAGCAAGATACACCTTTTAAAACTTTCCAGACTTGAAATTTTGGAACAAATCCTTGCTTAGAGATGAATAAAATGATGCTCCAAAATCCAAAATCCCGAATTCAAGTGAGATATCCACACTAAGGATTAAAGCATCCCCAATGTCATTTGTTGACTTCACAGAATCACTATCACTGCCATATTTTTTATCTTTCTTCTTTGGCTTCTAGTAATCAGATCTTAAATGACCTCTTTCACCACAGTTCCAACATGTTATTTGTGGTATGCCTGGGGATTTTCAACAATTCCTTGATTTTGAACGTCCTTGATGATTTGGAGCCTTTGATTTACTCCTCCCCTTTCTGCCATATTTTTTATCCTTATTCTTTGGCTTCTAACAATCAGATCTAAAATGGCCTCTTTCACCACAGTTCCAACATGTTATTTGTGGTATGCTTGGAGATTTTCCATAGTTCCTTGATTTTGAACGTCCTTGCTGATTTGGAGCCTTTAATTTACTCCTCCCCTTTCTGTCAACACTCAGAGCACTCCCAGACGACTCACCAATTATGCATTTGTGAATACTTTCGCTAAGAACAACAACTCATATTTCATAAACTTCAGCTTCTCAGATCTACGGGAACTACTAATCGCGGAAACAATGATATCCCATGACTCAGACACAAATGACTGTCAAATCAAAGCTTTAACCTTATCTTTAAAGCTAATCTCAAAGGAACTCTGTTGCGAATCAATCATATTTTATGGATTTATATGATCAGCAACAGAATCACCTTAAACCATCTGTATATTGAACAATCTACGAATCAAGTATACCTCGTTCATCACCGATGGATTTTGGTACATGTTAACCAACGCCTTCAACACACCCTTCGTTGATGTTTCTTTGACGATGTTAAATGCAATATTCTTGGACACACACAATCGGATCAGCCCTAGGGCTTGTCGATCCTTGAGCTTCCACAGTTGCTCCATCACTGACTCAGGATTCTCCATAGAAAAGGGTTTGTACAGATCTTTCTAGTACAAATAATCTTCAATCGACATCTTCTAGCCTTCGACATCTCCATCTTCAGTGATCGTGTTGAATCTCCTTAGCTCTGAAACAAGTTTTTAAGACCGATTTCTTAACACTCACAAATGAATAAGAAGAAAGAAGTAAAGAAGATAAGATTTTACGATGTTCAGCCAATTCAACCTACGTCCACGAGCAATGGCGCCGACTGGCGATTTTATTGATTTTCTCTAGGTTATAAGTTAAAAAGAAACACATCTCTATATATAGTTGCGAAGAACAAATTAATAAACCCTAATAATTCGCGTCGATCCTCAAAAAATTTGGAATCTATAACTTAAAAATTCTCCCATTTGGATACTAATTTAATCATACAAGTAAACTTCGTTCTCCCAAAATATTTTTCCTTAAACTTTAGCATCTTCGCCAGCAGCAACGTCTTCTGAAACAACTACAGAAGACCAATCGAGGTTTTCAAAAACCTTAGTTTCACATCAACACATTTTGTTAAAATGTCCGCAGGATTCTTCCCACCCTCTATCTTCTCGAAACACATCTCACCATCTTCTACTGCCTTCTGAATGGAATGATGATGCCTTCTGATGTGCTTTGCCTTCGAATGATGGACATTGTTCTTCACTAACTGTTTGGCACTCTGACTATTTGTGTCGAGAATCTTATCACCTTAATTCAAGCCTAAATCTCCCAGGTAATCTTCCAACCATATCCTCTCATTCCCATCTTCCGCAATTGCAAGATACTCAGCTTCACAAGATGAAAGAGCAACACATTTCTAAAGCCTGGACATCCAACTCACTGCTTTTCCATCTATAGTTTAGATGTACCCAGAGGTGCTCTGACTTGAGTCCACAGCTCCACTAAGATCAGCATCCACAAAACCTTGTACCATCACCTTGCCATTATTATAAGAAAGTGAAGTATTCTATGTACCCCTCAGATATCTCAGAAGCCACTTCATGGCTTCCTAATGTTCTTTCCACGGGTTTGACATGAACCTCCTTACAACCCCCACCGCATGTGCTATCGCAGGTCTTGAGCCGACCAAAACATACATCAAGCTCCCAAGTGCAAATGCATATAGATCAAGTGCCATCTTTTCTCGCTCCTCCTCTGTATTGGGGGACTGCTCATTTTACAATTTCACGTGATTTTCCAAATGCGTAGTCATGGGTTTAACGTCACTCACCCTAAACCAGCTCAACACCTTCTGAATGTACTGCCCCTAAGATAGATTTAATATACCTGTAGCTCTATCCCGAGAAATCCTCATCCAATAATTTGCTTCGTCACACCCAAATCCTTCATCTCAAGCACTGAAGACATACATGCCTTCAGATCATCAATATCTCTCATGTTTGATCATGAAATGAACATATCATCCACATATATGAATGTATAATAATAAGTATACTTATTAAAATAAAAACACTGGTCTTTTTCACTCCCGTGAAACCCACTCTTGTGCGTGAAAGAGTCAAACTTCTTGTACCATTGTCTTGGTGTTGTCTCAGTCCGTATAAGTTCCTTCTAAGCTTACAAAAATCCTTCAGGTTGCTACATATAGATCTCCTTAACAAGATCTCCATGTGAAAACAGAGTTTTAACATCCATCTATTCAAGGTGTAAATTCACTGATACAATAATACTCAAGATAATCCGCATAAAAGTTAATTTTACAACAAGAGTGAATATTTCGGCATAATCAATATCTTTCCTGTGAAAATAACATTTAAAACTAAACTCACATTGAAATTATTCATGCAATATGCTTCAATCTTTACTCTAAACACCCACTTGCTTAATATAACTTTCTTTCCCGCAGGCAGCTCTGTCAACACCCAGGTGTTGTTCTTCTCAAGTGAGCTCATCTCATCATCCATGGATCGCTACCACTTGATTGAATGATCCACTTATAGATCCTCATAAAGGACTGAAGCTCCCCTCTGTAAAAAAAAAAAAGGTAATATAACGAGGGAGAATAACTTTCTGGTAGCCTGATGGTCTTGGATGATCTCCTCAACACCTGCTCAGGTGTTATTGGCTCTGCCTTTGGCTCTACCTCTGAATCGACCTCCCGTTATTCATCGTTAGTTTCCAAAGTTGATTGAGTTTCTTCTATCTCCAAATCCATCTCAACTCCCACTTGCTTTGGAGCCTCTGAAACCTTCTGATCTCTGACTTTGTACAATATGGCTTCATTAAAGGTCATGTCACAGTGTCTCGGAATCTTTATGTTCCTTTTATCCCAAAACCTGTAGCCCAATTTTTCAGAGTTGTAACCTATGATTTAAAACTTCACAGAATTCGCATCAGACTTGTCCTGCTGCTCTGGATCAACATGAACATAATTTATGCACCCAAAAATTCTCAAGTGAGAATACTTGATTTCTTTTCATGTCCATACTTCTTTAAGAATCTTGAACCGTGGAGGAAGAAAAGATCCCCCGGTTATAGAGTATGCAGTTGTGCTAACAACATCTGCCCATAACATATCGGGCAGTGCACAATGGATTCTCATGCTCCATGCACGTTCGTTCAGTGTAATGTTTATCCTCTTAGCAATGCCATTTTTCCTTCCTATTCTAGGAACTGTCTTCGTCAGTCTGATTCCCTCAATGACATAGAATGCTATGAATTCTTAATTTTCATACTCCTTTTTGTTGTCAGACCTCAGGAATTTGATCTTCAGCCAAGTTTGATTGCCAACTTCAGCTTTCTACTTCTTTAATATAGAAAACACTCTGACTTGTGTTTCAAGTAATTGACCCATATCTTCCTACTTATATCATTAATGAAGGTTGCATAGAATCTGGATCTTCAAAGTGATGAAACTGGAGATCTACTGACCCTGTTGGCTCGTGATTTATCAAATATGACTATACCAAAAGCATAGGATTTTTACGGCAACCTCCCAGACACCCAACTCGAGACCTTATAGATATGAAAGTCGGGACCACTAAAGTTCAGACCTCCCATACAGGAAAGTCGGGACCTCCAAGACACCAAATTCGTGACTTCTCAAACAGGAAAGTCGGGACCCCCAAGACAGGAAAGTCAGGACCACTAAAGTTGGGACCCTAGAGAAACCAAATTCTGGGTCTCTCAGACAGGAAAGTCAAGACCACAAAAGTCGTCACCTCTTAGACAAGAAAGTTGGCATCAACTATCATGAACACCAGGTGGAGACTTACCTGTCCCCTACTTAAAGAAAACGCTTCCTCCTAAGGAAGAAGAGGTCGCAACCTACTTTTCACCTACTTATAAGAAAACCATTGTTCCTAAGGAAGAAAAGGTGGTAACCTGATTATCACCTACTTAGAAGAAAACTTTCCTCATAAGTAAAAAGATGTGGCAAACTGCTTGTCAACTACCGACACATTGTCCCCATCTCCACCAATGAGAGAAAGACGTCCATATCCTCAGTCAACCAATCATAAAAGAGGCTAATACCCTTGTAGGTTGGTTTAAAATCCACATAAATGTCAGCTTTCTACATTCATATGACTAAGGGTGCGTTTGGCAAAACATTCTCAAATTTCATTTGCACTTAAAAGCAAATTGGACAAAGCCGGAGCGTTTGGTAGCACAAGGTGAAAGTGCATTGTTTTCTCAAAGCACTGCTTTCATTTAGACGGTTTTGCAAAGCCGCCTGTGTGCTTCTTCCTAAAAGCCACTTTCCGAAAAGAACACTTTTGCTATGTTTTTATATATCATTTTTACCCTTGATTTTTTTATAAACTCTAAATTACCCTTAGTTAAACGTGTACATCTCTATCAAAATTAACATTATTTTTTATTACATAAATTTATTATTTTTCAAAGAAAAATAATTTTATATAATATATAAATGTTTAATAAATTATAAACTATCTTATTATTATATATTATAATATTTATACATACTTATTATTATATAATAACTATCAAAATAAACATTAGAAAAATGTGTATCATTGATTTTTTTTATATCTTTATAATATATATGTAAAGTATATTGATTAATAAAATCATTTATACAATATATAGGTATATATTGATGCCAATATATAGACACTAAATAATGAATTAGTAAATAAACAAGTTCCAAAATTATATTTGACAACGCTTTACTAGGACTGTAAACGAGCATAGTCAAGCCGGATATCTGTCAAGCTCGACTCGATTAAAAATTACCGAGATCGAATTCGGTTGAGCGCAAATTTCTAAAAATCAAACTCGACTCGCATCCAAACCTGATATAATCGATTTGCACTCAATTCGACTAGTATTTATAGTATACATCATAATAAGTTAGTATTTCTCATGACTACCCGACTTGACACGATGCTCATTATACGTCTCACTAAGTAATATTTCTCACGACTATAATAGTCGATCTCGACTCTAACTCATAAAACTTATGTATATTATAAAGCTTGATTTGACTCGCAATACTTCCTGCAAAGTATTATCAAGTTTGAGCTGGACTCGACGTACCAAAAATCTCAACTGGAAATTTTTCATGTCAAATTTGAATTTTGACCAAGCCGATTCTGGATAGCTCGCGATTAGCTTAATTAACGTACGCCTGCATTATTAATCACAACTTTTAAACAAAAAATTATAATTACATGTAAAGTACAATAGATACGCTGACAATGGCGATAACAATACATCAACAAATAATACATAAATGGAGGTGTCAAAATTATGTTATTAAAAACATAAAGGTTTGATGAGATAACTACATATTATTGTGATTTTTCTTGTTTTACAATATTAATTTTCTTAATTTTTTTCTTGCATTTTAATTATTAAAATATTTTTTTTTTATTACACTCTTATATATAAGATGAATATACTATATTGTACGAATATGTGAAAAAATAACTTATTTTTTGTTAACTGTAGGATAATATATAGTGTAATGCATTTAATATGTAATTTTTATAATTAATAACTAAATATATAGTCAACATAGATTTTAAGTTAAATATGTTACCAAACAAATATTAAGAAAAATACTTTTTGATGAAAGTTTGAAATGTTACTCTTCTGAACATTGATTGTGTTGGCTTAATCCACTTTTATCTAAATCTCCTTTTAATAAAAGTGTTTTGCTAAATTAAAAGCACTGCCAAACCCACCCTAAGATTCTCACTACCATAATGTTATACTAATTTAAGGTTCAGATTGGAATCAGGGTAAAAACCCCACATATTCCTTCTTGCAGGTCCTGACTCAAGAAGCAACCAAATTAGAAGAGTTCAAGGCGACAATGTTGACGATTCAGGAAGGACCAGAAGAACCGACTCCGAATGAATCAAGACTTTATGATCCAACATTTTGCGCCGTCTACGGGAATCCGATAAAAAAGTCATGGCGCCTCAACTTCAAAATGGG
Source organism: Clarkia xantiana subsp. parviflora (assembly GCA_036873135.1). Lineage (NCBI taxonomy): Eukaryota > Viridiplantae > Streptophyta > Magnoliopsida > Myrtales > Onagraceae > Clarkia > Clarkia xantiana. Next base: position 5,874,765 of record JAPTYO010000024.1, on the reverse strand, counting down.
GCGACACCAAAGGCGTCAATCAAAATCATGAAAGTGGTGAATGGTGTACAATCTTATCGGGATAGTTGCTACAGACAAGATACATGTGTACATGCCAGGTAACTAATTACGCAACGGAATAAGGACACATACCACTTTCTCCTTAGCCGTAGTTTAAGATCTTGTGGGAGTTCACGGTCCACCGGCCGGATCCTGTAGTGATTCATGTTAAAGAATCACCTACAAAGAATAGTCTCCACCGCAAAGCCTCTTGTCGATTCCTCGCGGGATGGATCTCTTGGGTAAATTGCTCATGTCAATTTGGCACCTCCTTCACCAAGGGTTCGGCCGAAACTAGCTCTATAGAGGGGAGGAATTTCCTTGTCTCAACACTAAGGAGAATGGAGTGATTAACTATTTACCTTATAGAAATCATGACACCCCCTATTTATAGGAGGAGGTGAGAAAATCCCACCTCCTCTAATACATAGTTCGGCCGACCTAGTCAAGGAGAGGGAAGGCCCAATTTTGGGCCTCTCACGTCAATTGGCATTTTAGGCGCAGCCCAAAATCCCTAATGTGACATTACCCAATTACCATAACTGTTGGGCTTATATTTAAGGACTCCTATTATTGCAGACCATTCACCAAATGCCAACAGCTCCCACTCGCCGGAATGGGAGGGTGCCTTATAATATGTTGTCGACAAACACATCAACATTTGTTCTTAGATCCATGCCCTGCTTCGGAATAGTTCATTTGAGGTTTGGCGTGCGACCGACAGACACGACGAACATCGTGCTACTCATCGGTATGAGGTTGTAGTGTGCGTGGAATGTTGATTCCCAACCAGTAATATGTTAGATTACGGGGAGTAATCAATACGTATACTTAAACAAAGTTCATGCTAGTAATCAGATGATTACCCATCGGAAGATTCACTAATACCTTTAAGATGATCCGGTCGGGACCCGTAGAGGTTCTTGTTAGAAAAGCCCTACGCGGTACAAGCTCCACAGCAAAGCCTCTGATCGATTCTTGGCACGGGGACAGATCTCTGGAGTGTTTGCTTGGAAAGCTAATTGGCACACCCTTGAAGCAAAGGGTAGGTTCGACCGAAACCTAGATGGTGTGGGGTTGAGGGATTTTCTCTCTAAAACACTCTAATGAGGAAATAGTGATTAACCCTAAAAATCCCCTAACACCATGTTTTTATAAGAGGAGCAAAGTCCACTTTGCCCATACCTATATTTCGGCCGGCCATGCATAGGGGGGCCCATAATTTGGGTCTCTCATGTCAAATGGGATTTGGGTCTAGCCCAATTACCCTAATGTGACATTTACCTAATTTCCTTATGTAAACTATACATATTATGGGCTACCAATTACGACGCCCATCACCATATGCTTACATCTCCCACTCGCCGGAATGGGAGGGTTCCTTTTAATGAATTTTCGTCCAAATCTGCATTAACATTTCACTCATTCGTTCTGCTCCTTGCTTCCGAATAGTTCATACGAGGTTTGCCGTGAGACCGGCGGATACAACGGGCATCGTGCTACTCATCTGTTAGGAGTATTGTAGTGCCCGCAGAACGTTGATTCTCTTTTCCCAAATCAACCTGTTATAAAAAACAGTCATATTGTACCGCGTTGTATCCTAGGTTAACTGTTAATTCTCCTTTTGCCTAGTTTCCACATAGGAACACTTCTTCAAGGCATTCATACAAGTATTCACAATCTTCAAATAATATCCGGTTGGTGGCCACCAAGTGAATACAAGAGTCGGTGAATTACAGATGAACTTGACCATCCCCATCGCTCATATCCTTAGTCATACCCAACCGGTTTCCAAAGAAGTGGTCACTGGGCCGTTTTGTTCAGCCTTACGCTCGTACGCCGGGAAGCGAGCATTGGGCTGAACTTAGATATGAGTTTCGAGTCCGTGAGGATACTTTAGGTTCCTCTTCATAAGGCTCCTGGGATCAATCACACCCTCGAGGTGAAGAAGTTTGCGCCCGCCAGAATCACGAGTATTCCTTCCTAACACAACCGAGCTGTGACCCCGTGGTTGAACGTGGCACGCGCAGTATGAAGCATGCGTTGATAGCATACCTAAACCTTTTGGGTTGACAGGAAAGGGATATGTCAATAATGCTATCACAGATTCTCATCAGGCCCAGAATGTGGTTAAATGACGAATGAAGTTCATCACGGCGATATGCAAAATGAAGATCATGTCGAGTTACTTCGAAAATAGATAATCGTTTTGCTTAATCAGGTTTATCTCCCTGACTCTTAGCCAGTCTTGCTTGGTAGAGGTCTCCCTCCACCGCAAGACTACCGTACCTGTGTGACTAGGTAAGACCCACATTCTACATAGTTTGGCAGAGGATTGCGTCCTCCTACGACTTAGTTTATATACCGTAAATCTGATGTAATAAAAAACATTATGACGTCGATTGATCATAAACTCAGTTGCAATTCTTTCGCTTACAAAATGTAACTTTCTAATATTAAAATGTTATCACAGATACATGCCATTTATAAACCCTACGCAATCCAAGCAGTTTTACATGCTTTTCGAATATCTCCCTGCGTAGTGGTTTTGTTAATGGGTCCGTTACCAAATTATTGGTGGACAAGTATTCCAAGTGATTATATTGTCTACTACCATTAAAATTTAGCATGAAATTATTTTTTATCAATGTGTTTGGTCCTACTATGGTACTTAGGATTCTTAAATGCCGCAATGGCTGCTTGAATGTCAGAGAAGACCTTCACAGGTTTATTCATAACATCACCACCAAGCAGTGCAGTTAGAAGTCTTTTGAGCCAGACCGCTTATTGTGTATTCTTATAGAGAGCTACGAATTCCGACTCCATCATGGACATCACGACACGGGTTCGCTTCTTGCTCGTCCATGACATGGCGGCATTAGCAAGGAGGAACACTCCCCCTGTGGTGGACTTACAATCATCTGATTGCCACCACGGTCGGCGTCAATGTAATTGGTCAATTCTAACTTCCTGCCCTCATAGCACAGTTCGTAGTCGGCAGTACCTTTTCGGATAACGAGTTCATCGCTTTATACTCTTTAAATGTTGATGGCCAGGATCTGATAGAAAACGTTCTACTAGGCCTACAACGTAACAGATATCTAGACGGGCACATTGCATGGCGTAGAACAAACTACCGACCATGCTAAAACATCATGCACCCTTTATCTATTTAAGCTCTACCAGGTTCTTGGGGCTGTCACGTTTTGACAGTGCACACCCAAACAACATTAGCGTTTCCACGGATTTTGGCATTTTGCAATCTGGATCTTTTCAACAATTTGTTGATATAATATTCTTGAGATAGAAATGATTTCCGGGTAGCCCAATCTCTGGCAGTTTCAATGCCTAAGATATACGTGGCCTCTCCCATGTCCTTCATCTCAAATACAGATGCCAACTAGAACTTTGACTTATTCATTAGTCTCATGTCTTTTACAAAAATAAGTATGTCGTCCACGCATAAAGTTAAGATGACATACTTAGACCCGGAGGTATTATAATACACGCACGGATCCTCATGAAAATTGTCAAATCCGTTTCCTACGAATTCCTCGTGGAATTTGTGGTACCATTGCCAAGACGACTTTTTAAGACCATAGATGGACCTTTGTAGTTTGCAAACTTTTACGTTCGTTACCAGGAGTAATAAAACCCTCCGGTTGTTCCATGTAGGAAGAATGCGGTCTTAATACTCATTTGGCGAGGTTCGTAACCGAAACCTGCAACCAGGACCAAGAATGACCCTGAACCGTGGTTTTACGCACAGGTGTTGAGTATGTTTTGTCAAAGTCCACTCCATGAAGTTAGGTATAGGCTTTCGCAATGAGTCGAGCTATTTATCGCTCGACCTTTTCCATCAGTGGTGAGCCTTCTTTCAGGACTCACCTTATCCTTGTGCCCCCGTGGTTAGCAGGTAAATAAATTATTGACTTTAATGGCTTTCATTCAGGCGATATCTCTCATTTATTTTTTTGTTCCATTTATCCACTTGAGGTCTTTCCAGTGCACGTCGACAGCCGATAGAGTGAGGTTATCACTCATCCAGATGGGATACTTCTTTGGAGAAGTACGACGCCTTTGACATTCATCTAGGTTTGATTATCCCGTCTCTGAGTCTTAACGTCTCTATCACTCGGAATAATGCCTCTTATCGTAGAATTTCTTCCATTTGGGATCAATTCTCCCACCCGAGAAGATGATTCTCATCGGAGCATCACTTCTATTGGGTACAAGAGGAGTGCTTTAACCATAATCGACAACTTTCCTTATACGACTTCTCGGTCTCAGAATTTTATTTCCAAGATGAATTTCTTGATCACTAGGATCTGGAACCAAGTTTTTCGGATCACTCCCACTGGGAACAATGGGTAGTTTAGGTAGTTGTGACATCCCCGGTTTAGCATTACGATAATAAGGTTCAACTTGATTCGTCCAAACAGCAACAGTGATTACTTGTGGTAGGTGTTTAGACCTCCCAAAGGATTTATCATGAAAATGTTCCCATTATCATTTACCATGTCATTCACTTGTGTTGCTTGTTCAAATCTCTCCCACTCGAATTAAGTGGGACCTGATGTCAGTAATATCCTCTTCTGTCTGATAAAGACTCATTGTACTGAAAACGTCAATGCATCGGAAAATTCATCCTCAGGTATGTAATGTCACATGTTCAACCACGGTACCATGTCTTCTAAGCTGCAAACATGTATTTTCAAAGAGTAGTTAACATGCTCTTGTTCCAAATACGTGTTTAATGCGCAAAATAATGCCGCATGATGATATGAGTATCTCATTATCATTCTTCAGCTTTTATGGCGGTGTGTCATACCGATTACAATGGAACATAGTTTTACATTTATGTGAATCATTTTATCATCATCCCATAGGGAACGTGTGATGAAATGACTAAAACATTTATGTTTAAAAACTATTCTTATAGAAGTGTGTCATTTGATTTGAATGCTTAGCTTGACTTATCGTTCATGGCGTACGGAAAGAAAATCGTTTAACCGACTTCATCCTTCTTCGTTTGCTAACTTATTTCAGAGATTTTATCCCATCTCCGAATTGAGCATTTCAGGTTTTCACCTTATGCGTCAGTCGATACTTTTACAAGGTCGTAGTAGCTTTCGAAACTTACTTCCTACCGATGTAAATGTTATCAATAAGTTATTCTTGAAGTAATGCAAACGAAAATTCAGCACACCATTATTTTAAACACTTCATTATTAAACTCATACCTTGATACTATGTGTTCCTCCTTCAAGGTCCATTTGCGCGAGGCGCAATTTACCCAAGTTTAACCTTTGGTTAAATCGTTTCATTTCTGTATTTAATACAATTTAATCTAATCGGTTTCGCACATGATTATCATTACGGTTTATTTCATTCAATGGTGTAATAATAATAAAGAAAGATATAAGAAATATACTTATAAGAAATGCATTAAATAGCTAATTAAAATGATCGAAAAAGCTTGAGAAACGATAATTAATACTTTCTCTGAGCATGATTACATGATCAAAATAAAATGTTTCCCGTAATTAAAGGAACATTATTAAGTATCCTTTAAACTGAAGAATTTAGAAAAGGTTTATTAAGAAAAGCAAATAAAGATAAAGTCTTTCATTCAATCTTTATATCTTCGGGGCAAGCTCTTCAGGTTTGTGTTTGTTCTCCTTCTCGGTTCTCTAATCCAAAAGGATGAATTGAATTACTCTCGAGTAAGAGGAGTCCTAGAATAACTTACGAGTTTATCATTATTCTTCCGCACGTACCTTGGGAGGATTGGTACACGAAATAGCAAGGTGTCCTTTCACGCCACACCTAAAACACGTTCGAGTTTCCTCTTTACGTGTTTGTTTTGCTTTGCCTTTCTTACCGCCGAATTGATTTCGCTTTAACTTCTTCTGAGGTTTTGGAGCTAGAGGCTTGTGAGCCTTGACCTGGAGATTCTTTCCCTTCCTCTTGCGCTTACCATTTTGCTTAGCTGGAACTGAGGATGCAATATGCATTTCCGCCATAGGCTTTTCAGCCTTGAGACGATCCTCTTCCAGCTCGAGATGAACTCACACTTTCTCGAGGTTATCGAGTTGAGTGACATGGGTAAGGTGCATTTTCATGCTACTCCAAGTGTCAGGTAACGATGGATCACGCATTGAACTTTCTGTTCCTCCGTCAGGATTTCTCCCGCTTCCGTGAGTTTAGCAAGCATGTTAGAAATATGTATGATATGCTCCTTCATTGTATGCTTTAGATTCATTTTATATGAGTCTAAAGCGACGTTTAACGATCGCTTCTGGGCAGTGGTGTAAACACTAAACCCTGCCTTAAGACCATCCCATAGGTCCTTGGCAAACTCATAGGGATCATACCCATAAAGTATGTCGTCCTCAAGCAGTGACATCAAGGCGGAACGGATCTCCTGGTCCTTTGCATCCCACTCATCATGAGTTTTCTCCAGTTCAGCCGTGAGGTCTCCCTCTGGCCTGACTTTCTTCGTAGCTAGATGCTACAAACCTCTCATTTCAGTAATTACCACCATCGCTCGCTTATTCCAGAAATTATAATTATTGCTGTTCAATCTCACTCCCTAAACCCTTGTTCATTTGGGAGATTACATTGATGATCGCAACCATTGCTAATACTTTGATAATCATGCAAAAATTAGGTAGACAATAACATTTTGAGAAAGAATTGCATACATCAGATATCTATTAAGATTGAATCCGACAAATAACGATTGCTCAGTCAGCTAAACCAACCGACCACCAGTAAACCAATGGAAGATTGCTGTGAAAGACTTCATATTACCGTCGTTTTCAATCCAATAGACCAGTCTTTTTAAAACGGTTTTAACCGAAAATTACCGGAATGAGAATTTTAAAACAAGCACACCCAATCTTGGCTTTCCCAAGGCCCTTTATATTTTGGAAAATATTCCGATGAATTCACTCATGCATATATAATTCTACTTATCCATGCAAATTATCATATGTCAGTAACATTCATCATACAAACCACTTCATGCTTACGCGTCATGCGTCTAATGTTCCAAGGAACTCATGCTTGCATACATAATTCTACATCCATGTAAATTATCAAATGCAACTACATCCTCAACATTCTAGCATACGTGTCAAACATGAAAATTCCACAACAATCATACATATTTGGCGACTAGTTTTTAGTTTTAAAATAATTTTAAACATTAGGGTCTGATTTGCAATTCATGCTTATATTCTGTTACGCAACATTCTAGACGTGAATGCTAGGCTTTTCCAACCATCACATCATGTCTATTCTAGTGCGCATCCCATATATTTAACTAGGGCTCCGCCCACAACATGCAATATCCAGCTAGCTTGCAATTATATTCGCAATATTATATAATGAATGAAATACTCATAATAATAAAGAATCATGCAACGTGATGATATCATGGTACATGATGTAAACATTATAACATGTTGTCAACATATAGATGATGACATAGTAAACCGATGACGTAATCATGCAATAAGCAAAACACTTAGAATAATATGAAATTGGAGAGCATGTACGTAATCATGTAGCATGGTGTAAACGTGAGACATGATGTAAACATGAAATTCAAACATAGATTATAAAAATAATCATGTAACGATCATAAATAAGAATCGTGCATAACAAATTCTATGTACGTAATGTGTAATAGAACTAACATGTAGTATGTCATGAAGTATTGTATAGTATGTATGCAATATGAACAAAGGAGAGATGCAAAGATTCTTGTAAAGGTTGCTAAGGACTTATATGAAAATACATGAAAGTTTAGTCCTTAGCACATGGTGTAGGCACTATTAGTAAAATTTAGGAGAGAGAATACTCATTAGCCTACATCCTTTATAGATAAATCTCCAAGAAGCTCTCCATTCTTGATGAAGATGAAGCTTTTGCGATCATAGATTTGGAGTAGACACATCATTGTTGATATCAATTGGATTCCGGCATGGCACGTGTCAAATCGGACTCGCTTCGTGTTGGTGAGTTCAATTTCATACATGGTTGGACATTTCGTGATTTCTTTTGGCCTTGATTCAATCTTGAAATTACTATGTACCTAGTTATCTTATCATGCATACAAGGTGTTTGATAAAATGCATTAGAATACTTAGCCCCCAAATTGGCCAAAATTTTTCTAAGTGCTGAAAATTTTAGAAAAGTGCAAATGAATCGTTATACTTCCCTTATGCATAGTGTTTATTGCCGACATGTTGTTCCATGCCTTAGCCGCTGTTCTTGCATGCTTGATATTGATGATTGGTAGTTGTACGTACATGGCCGCCAATGGTTGTATGTTGGTAATGATAGCTTAGGCAATGTATGTTGAGCGTCATGTGTAGACTGTCGGTCATCGTCTGCAAACATGCTAAAACACTTAGAAAATATGTTGACAATATTTAATGCTTGTTACCATAGATGTCGTCGTATGAGCTTTGTTGATAAGCATCCTAGGAATTCTTAGAAGTTAATAATAGCTACTTGATGCACGTAATTCATCCTTGTCGACATGTATGCGCGTACATGGAAACACTTAGAAAATATTTTCTCCTTGTCGACATGCATCCTTGTCGACATGTATGTACGTACATGGAAACACATAAAAAATATTTTCTCCTTGTCGACATGCATCCTTGTCGACATGTATGTACGTACATGGAAATACTTAGAAAATATTCTTCTCTTGTCGACATGCATCCTTGTCGACATGTATGTACGTACATGGAAACACTTAGAAAATATTTTCTTCTTGTCGACATGCATCCTTGTCGACATGTATGTACGTACATGGAAATACTTAGAAAATATTATTCTCTTGTCGACATGTATCCTTGTCGATATGTATGAACGTACATGGAAACACTTAGAAAATATTTTCTCCTTGTCGACATGCATCCTTGTCGACATGTATGTACGTATATGGAAATACTTAGAAAATATTATTCTCTTGTCGATATGCATCCTTGTCGACATGTATGCACGTACGTGTGTGTGCGCACTTGCCCCATACTTAGAATATTTTCTCTATCCTTGGCTATGTACGCTGTATTCATATGATTTGATGTAAACAGAGGTTGTATGCCAACACCTCTTTGTATGCTAACACTTGGTAATATGCTGACACGTAGTAACATGCTGACAGCTTGCAATATGCTGACTGTCATCCTGAGCAAAACACTTAGAAAATATTTCGCCCTTGTAATCATGTATGCTGCGAGTATGAGCTCGGTGTCAACATGTAAGGTTGATGTGTTGAAGAAGTTGCCCCCCTTGCATGATGCTTCTTACTTGTTGTGCGAAGACTAACGAGTCTCGTACGTACATAGTTGTCTCACATGGAGCGTCCATTGCACAAATGTTTGCATAAGTGTTGACGCGTGTTTGCGCACTGACTGGATTGTTGGTTTAATTTTTCAGGATATCAGATCTTGTTGTCTTCTTGTCGGAATTAATCTTCCCACGACTGTTATCATGAGTAAGTCCACTATCTCCATTCTGCGAGTAACTCTATGTTCGGATGTTAACATGGTTGAGCAGCTAAATAATATATCAAGTGTAGATGTTGATGTCCTTTATGACTCGTATCATGTTGTAATGTAGGTTGGACTTGATGGAAAAAACTCGTCTTTGCAGAAAGCCGATGCGTATAGTAATCCGCTTATTGGGAGGAATGTCCGTACAATTGGCCCCGCTACTCTGGAGTTTCTGGACATGGTCGCGGTAAAGGACTTGCGAGTCAGCACCTCCTTGTATCTTCTTTGAATTTAAAATTTTTCCAAGTTGTTGTTTTCATGTTGCTGAACGCGTGGTTGCAGTTCCTGGCTTTAGCATAATTCTCAAAAGATCCGACGCAGGGGCGCGTTCCTCGAGCGATTCTGAGTTCTTTACGCCGAGTACTACCGTGCTAACTCCTTCTTGAGATAAAGGGAATAGGGTTGAGGGTCGTGCGGTGGTGCTTTCTGCCCCCCAATCGAGGGACCGGCCCAAGGTGGAGCGTTCCTCCCATTGAGGTAAGCATTTGTTGACGGCTGATTTTGATGCACGTATTGCTGATTGTCGCGCTTATGTTGAAGAGTTATGTCGTGTTGAAGTTGAAGCGACCATTCTTGTCGTGTCCTTTGTGTGGATGACGACATTGCATTTAATGTTGACATTATGAACTCTTTGCCATAGATCCTTAGAGATGATGTTATCTCTTGGTAGGTGTCAAGTTGTCTGTTTCCAGCATGTTGAACCCTTTGTGAATGGGTTGATGTTGTTTTGAGGTTTTCGATAAATCTTTGTTTATGCCTTTGCTTGCATGGTATTTCATCCCTTGGACCTGTTTTCAATAATAATAAACATGTGATAACTTGTTAGTAAAATTTCATACCTTGAGCTATCTTTACTGTCCGCATGTATTGGACTTGCATGATAGGATTGAACTCCTTGTCGTGATGGATAGAACATAAGATGTTGCGACTTGCGCATTGTAAGGTGTTATGTACACTTGGAACTTGTAGCATTGCAGGTAGTAATGTACTTGCCACTTGGCCTTTGATATGTAGCAGTGTCGTCTTGGCGAAGCAAGACTTAAGTTTATACCGTCTCTTAGTTCCACTCTAAGGCGACGTTGTTGCAAGATACTTCTTGCTGATTTTGTTGTTTCGACGTTAAATGATAAAGAGCAAAATAACGTTATACAAGACTCAACTTGTAAGTTTGATGAGTTTTGTACAAGGTTTACTTTAAAAAGCGTATAACATGAAGCTATCCTTTTTTAGGCCTAAGTCTTTATGGTGTATGAACCCTTAAGAGAGTATGGATACTTTTAGTGTGTGGGGTTGTCGTCTAACAAGAGGACTTCCGCCACGGTGGGGTGATCAGTCCCATCATTGCTTTTGCCGCATCCTGTTTCTATTCAGGGAATGGCTATGAACATGAAGATTTGCTTCTAAGAGCATTTCACAGCATGCCATTTTTTAGAAGTAAACATGGGGTTTGCCCTTACAATGAGGATACCACAGCATGCTACTTTTGATAGTAAATCTTGGTGTTTATCCAAGATATTGCTTGCTGTTGACGCCTTTGGAATAGTCGTCACTTTGAGTAGAGAATTTTATAAGTCCCTTTTTGTAGATAACCCACAAGTTGTCATCGCCGCATATAAGTTGACTGTGCACATAACGTGATGGCTTTGTGTTGCCGACATCTTCTTGATATAGCCGCTGATATGGATGGAGAAATAAATTCCCTGTTGGTGTAGATAATAGATATGTTGGCGTTGTATGCCATAAATCCATCCTTGAACATAATGCTTAGCTTGTATTGTTGAAGTAGATATTATGTGCATAGGTTACTACTTGGCATAATTCCCATGTAGTAATCATAGTGTAGTATGTACCTACGAACAGAGTTGCTCTTTGTTAGATAGTTGCAATGTTTACAAGTTTGCAAAAATATGGAGTTATGAAATTTTCTATTTAGTAATGCATATAATAGATAACGTAAAGGAGTCTGATACGAGGACTCCTTGTTTGTGCAGGAAACTTCCCTAAGTACGGACGCGGTAGGTGCGGATCGTGACAGGAGCGCTTATGTCAGGAGCGGAGCTTTTCCAAGTATCACCCGCTATATGTGATTGTGAATATGTCTGTATGAACAGCGACTATGCATTATTGTATGCGTCCTCTAGTTGATTCTGGTTGATGCCTCCTTAGCATGATGTACATGCCTATATATGATTGTTTCTTGGTGTTTCCTTTAGAAGAATGGTATCGCGTGTTCTTGCAATTATTCATTTCTTCACTTCGGTGGAATGCCGAGAACTTGTTAGCTTGGTTCCCCCCAAGTCGCTTGGCAGTCGTACCGCTGTTTCCTGATGGTTTTTGTTATTTTATCTTCTGGTCGTGATGCGCCTACTTGGACCATCCTTTCTGGCTCATCTATCTTGATTTCTTGTAATGCTTCAACGAAAGCAGGACGTGCATGATCTACCCTTGGGTTTTCATCAATGAAAGGAATTCCGCTATTGCTTGTCTTGTCATTATGTTGGTGTGCAACCTTGTAGCAGTCTTTTGATAGCTGCTGATCTCCCTTCCTTTCACCAATTCTCGCCTTTGTTGGAAACTTGATCATTTGGAGTGATGTTGACGCTATCATACCCCGCTTGTTCATGGTTGTATTCCCTAGGATTCCATTATATGTGTCAAGCTTTTCTGCAATCACGAACGGAACGCCGATTTGAAGTTGATGTTCTCCTTCTCCTATTGCACATTGCGCGGAGTTGAATTAATGTGCTGGCTTAGTGATGTATGCTTCATGTGTTCACTTTCAAGGGGCCTGGGTTTGTTTGATGTGTTTCTTCATATACTTGTGACTCTTTCCGAGGTTATGTCTGTATGACGATTGTGCATATGGTTGAGAGATGTTATTCTGGTGGAATCCTCATCTTCTCCTTTGTTTTGTCCGAAGATTAGGTTTCGCTGTCGATGTATGTTTTGAGTGGTACGATTCTTCTTGTGTTCTTAACAAGGGTAAACTTGCTGGATGTTGGGAATTGTTTTCTAACTCTTTTTTCATGATGGGTTTGGCACAGGCGTACGTATAACATAGGAGCGTATCCTGAATTCCTATCTTCCACAATGTTGATGACGTTGTCACATAGGTAATGCCCCCGTCTTGTTTATTATTGCAGCGCGATTTTTAGTCTTGTGCGTATAGAATGCTTGAGGCTTCGTTGCATGGGGATGTTGTTTGTCCTAAGCCATTTGTTGTTCACAGTGTGATAGCTTGTGTTGTTGACGCAATTAATATGTGCGTAGTTGTTACTTGGTGTTATTCCAAGGTAGTATGTATGATATAATAATGTACCTACGAAAGTAGATTTAACCTTCATTAGATATTTAGAGTTTGTACAACGGATTCCAGGAAGGCGTCTATTGAAGACTTAATCTAAGAAGACTTAAAGTAGATATGCAATAATAAGGATAAAGGGATTGATGATGTGTTTGACGTCTTCATAGGTGATTTGTCGGCAAGTTGATTCTGCCACGCGCCACATAGTTCCTCAGTGCTTCTAGCGTGTTCAGCTCTTCAATCTCCACCTTTGGGGATGAACAAATGTTGGTGTCATGCCCCCCAGTTTTATGGCGCTTGCATCGTTCTTGAACATTCTTGCCAAGGAAGGCAGTCATTGGCTCAAGTGGACGGTGAAGTTTGTTTTCCGAGAGTTTGAAATTTGTTTCCTCCACCTTCGTGCTCCAAGGATTGAATAACTCTTCATAATTGATTCCATGAGTGACGTTGTTTTTTCGGCGCTTGGCGACAGGTGGATTATCATTCACCTTTTCTTTTCCTTTGACTTTTCCTGAAGACTTCACACGAGACTTCCTTTGATGCTTATTGCCATGGTCGATATACTTCTTCATTTCTCCTTTTAAGATTAAGCTGTTTACATGAAACCATAATCCAACACAGCTTTCCGTCTCGTGGCCATACACTTCGTGATTTTCACACCGTTTGCTTTCATCTTTTCCCAATGGGCCCTTGCGGAAATTAGAGGGCTTTTTCCACAACTTGGTATCCTTTATCTCTTTCAAGATGATGGATAGTGGTGTGTTCAATGGAACACATTTGGCGAGATTGGTATTTTTGAGCCTTTGGACGTCTGACTGGAATGGCCTCTTTTGTTGCAGTTGTCTCTTTTCCCATGAAGCGTCTATCTTTTCCTCAATTATTGCCTTCAAGATTCTTGATGTAAGTCCCGCGATTGGGACATCATCGTCATCAACAGGTTTTCCCCATCCTTCCTTGTGACGGATGTCAGCATCGTCTTGGCTTGTCCTCGTGGAAGGACCTTCCTTGTGTATTTTTGAGCGGAAGGTTGGAGGTTGTTTCCATGCCCCTTCTTGGTGTTGTGCTATCACATACAGGTTGTATGAGTGTGCAGCTCCTTGCCTTGGTTGTTGGTACTGGAAGGTACCTTCCGTGTATTGGCCCCCTATTCTTTGGTACGGTGTGTCTTGATGACTTGTGACTCGAGACTTTGTTCCTGTCTCCTCGACTTGTCCGTTGATTGGAGGCAGAGGTGGTGATGGAAGGGCATATCCTTGGTTCGTTAACATGCAAGCAATTATTCGAGTTCGGTCATCATGGTAGGAGTGTTAGGCGGTGGCGGGTTGACACCTTTGTATTGTAGGACTCCTTGGTTGTACTGTGCGAAAGATGCACTTCTTGTTGGCCTGAAGAAAGCATTGGATGTGGCAATGGCATGTGGGAGGATCCAAGTTGTCTTCTTGTCGGCTTCTGCGTGGTTATGGGCAAGGCGTCGTGGTATGCAACGTGTTCTTTGTCCTTTGATGAAAAATCAATGACATCTTCAAAGGCGGCATCCTTTATGTCGACATACTCCATGTTGATATCATGGAACTTGTGCACTGTCTTTGCAACGTACACTTCTTACTCGTATGACTTCTCGCTTTCAACATCAGAGTCTCCATGGATCATATGTACGCTTGTCATCTTTTCCGGATGGAATGCAATGTATGCTGTATTTTGGATTTTAAGGCCATGCTGTGCGGAAGGCACACTGCTTGTTGGCATGGAGGATGCAGCGAACATGTATTTATGCACCTGAAAATGATCTTGCTGACTTGTTGCCTGCTTCTGTTTGTTGGCTGGCATCCCGTATGGGAACTTTTAATTGACTCCCGTTCTTCGCTCGAACTCGTGTGCTGATGCTTATTCTGAACTTCTGGACCGTGCTGTGCGGAAGGCACTTTTGCAGTTGGCACGGATGAGGCGGTGGATCCTACGAGCACTGTGTAGTCCATTTAGAGGTTCCAAGACATTTGGATTTTAAAACTTGACCACCCTATTTTATTTAATTGACTTGAATTCGGTTTTGAAAATCATTTTGGTTTTGTCAATTTCGGTTAGTTTTGGTCCGGTTCAGTTCATTTCAGAAAATCCGGTTCGGCCAGGTCTGGCAAATCTGGTTCTGTTCGGTCCAGCAAATCCGGTTAAGTTCGGTCCAGTTTTAAATTTTAAAATCTGGTTCGGTCCGAACAGGTCAAATAAAATAGGGTTCGGTTTGGTTCAACACACAAAACCGGTTCGGTTAGATCCACTTAATTACCCCGGTTCAACCCGACCCGACTAGGTCGAACCGATTGAGAAAACCCGGTTCGATTTAAATCCGTCCCGGTTTGACATATTGGACTGGTCTAATAATTAAAATTTCAAAGGTTGGGCCGAAATGTTTTCTTGTGGCCCAAGTATAGTTTTAAATTCCAAAAATAATTAACTTAGCCACCAAGTAACATTAATTATATAAAATAATTTCCAATATTAAATATATATTTCGGCCAAATTACTAACATATATATATTTATTGCCAAGATTCTATCTATAAGATTAAATCAATCAACAATATATATATATGTAAAAATCAGCATAATATATAATATATATATTTATTTATTTATTTTCAATATCTTAAATAGGGTAACAAATATACTGACAATATATTTTCTCAATCTTTTAGGTAATTAAATGTATCAATATTATCTTTAAGCCGATTAAATATTTAGATATATTTGTTGGATTACGGGGACGTAATACTACAGAATTCTAAACGTGTACTATTAAGTAATGTAATTACGCAGCAGAATAATGTACACATACCTCAATAGCTTTCCTGCCCAAGAAAGTTGTGTAGGGAGTTTTGATCCTCCAGGTGGAACCCGTACAAGTACTTCGTGAGAAAAAGTCCTACGCGGTATAAGCTCCACAGCAAATCCTCTGATCGATTCTTCAACGGGGACAGAACCTCGGACTGATGTGCACCTAAAATCCCAATTAAGGGTGAGAGGGTTTCACTCAAGTTCCTCAACGGAGGGACTTATTAATTTGATTGATGTGTTAAACCCCTTAGGAGACCCCCTATATATAGCATTGGTGGAGTGGACAAAAGTCCACTCCAACCATTGTGGTACATGCTTCGGCCGAACCATGCTAATTAAGGGGGAGGCCCAATTTTGGGCCTCCCATGTCAATTAGGGATTAAGTCTGGCCCAATTAACCTAATGTGACAATTACCTAATTAACTTAGGTAATTTCCTTAACATTGACGGGCTACCAATTACGGCGCCATGTCACCACATGCCAAAAACTCCCACTCGTCGGAATGGGAGGGTGCCTGTTAATGTATTGTCATCCAATAGCATCAACATTTTAGTCTTAAGTCATTGTCTCCATCTCCGAATAGTTCGTACGAGGTTTTCCATGCGACAGGAGGATACGACGGGCATCGTGCTACTCATCTGTTAGGAGTGTTGTAGCGCCCGTAGAACGTTGATTCCCTTTCGTAAATCAATCCTGTCAAAAATAAAATATGTACCGCACTGTATCCTTGGTCAACTGATAATTCTCCAATTAACCAGTTTTCCACATAGGAATACATCTCCAGGGCATCCGTACCAGTGTTCACAAACTTCAACTAATATCCTGTTGGTGGCCACCTAGTGAACAAAAGATTCGGTGAATTATAGGTGAACATGACCATCCCCGTAGCTTATACCCTTAGTCTAACTCAACCGGTTTCCAAGACGTGGTCACTTGGCCGTTTTCTTTGGCTCTACGCTCGTATGCCGGGAAGCGAACATTGAGCTAGACCTTAGGTTTAAGTTCTGAGTCCGAGAGGATACTTTGGATGCCTCTTCATAAGACACCCAGGATCAATCACACACTCAAGGTGAAGAAGTATGCGCCCTTTGAATAACAAGGATTCTAGTTAGCACAACCGAGATGACCCTGTGGTCGAACATGGCACGCGTAGTATGAAGCACGGGTCGATGCACACCTGGACAAGCCAGGGGTGGGATGTGTCAATCATGCTATCGCAGAGTCTTTCATCTGGCCCTGAATGTGATTTTAATGATGGACAGAGTCCAACACGGCGATTTGCAAAACGAAGATTAAGTCATGCTTTAAGCGTGACCAAGTTATCGTTTCGTTTAACCAGGTTTATCCCCCTTGTTCTTAGCCAATCTTGTCGTGGTAGAGGTTCCCCTCTCCTACAAGATGACCGTGCCTGTGTGATGAGGCAAGGTTCACATTCGACATAATTTTGGTGGAAGAGTTTTACCTCTTCCTACGACTTAGTTTATAGACCGAAAAATCTGATCTTATTTATCATTATGACGTCGATAGATCATATACTCAATTTGAAATTCTTTTATTCAATCGAAATATTATTTCAAATGTCAAAATGCCATCACTCTTACAAGCCAATTATTAAGCTCTACGTAATCCAAGCAGTTTTACGTGCTTTTCGAAAATTTCTCTACGTAATGGCTATGTTAATGGGTCTTCGACCATATTGTCTGTGGGCAAGTATTCTAAAGCAATTATATTGTCTTCCACAACTGATTTGGCATAATTGTATTTCACATCAACGTGTTTGGTCCTACTATGGTACTTTGGATTCTTAACTGCTGCAATGGCTGCTTGACTGTCGGAGTATACCTTCACAGGTTTGCTCTTCTTGTCAGTGCCAAATAATGCAGTAAGAAGCCTTTTCAGCCAGACTGCTTCTTGTGTGTTTTTATAAAGGGCAACGAATTCTGATTCCATAGTGGAAAGCGCGACACATGATTGCTTCTTGCTTACCCATGATATGGCAATATCAGGAATGAGGAAAACTCCCCCTGTGGTGGACTTACGATCGTCCGGATCGCCACCGTGGTCAGCGTCACTATAACCAGTCAATTCGATTTGCCTGCCCTTATAGAAAAGACCATAGTCGACAGTACCTTTCAGATATCTTATAATTCGTTTTACGGCCTTTAAATGTTGATAGCCAGGATCTGATTGAAATCTTGCTACTAGGCCCACAACGTAATAGATGTCTTAGTACATAGCATGGCGTACATTAAACTTCCTACCATGCTTAGATACTCTGCATTCTTCATTTGTTCACGCTCCTGGTGGTTCTTCGGGCCATCACGCTTCGACAGTGCGCATCCGAACACAACCGGCTTATGTTCGGGCCATCACGTTTGCAAACTTTACCTTCTTTAGCCAGGAGTAATAAAACCCTTTGGCGTCTTCATATAGATCTCTTCATCCAGGTTTCCATGGAGAGATGCGGTCTTTAACATCCATTTGATGCAGGCTCGTGATCGAGGCTTGCAATAAGGGCAAGGATGGCCTAATTGTGGTATAACGCACAGTTGGTGAGTATGTTTCATCAAAGTCCTCTCCGTGAATTTGGGTATATCCTTTCGCAATCGTTCGAGTTTTGCACCACTCAAATTTTCCATCAGTAGTGAATTATAAAATTTCACTTTCTAGCTCCGTGGTTAGCAGATTAATCAACTGGAGATCAAAATCGAATACGTTCTAATTTAGGCATTTTCATCCTCCATTGTTTTCCTCCATTCCAACGTTTGAGGTTCTTCCAATACTTGCTGAACCATCACTGGTTCGTGAACGAATGTCTCACTTGATGGGATACTTCTTAAAAGAAGTTTGTTGCCATAGATTAATTCTAGGCTCGATAATCTCATCTTTAGTCTGATTGTTACTCCCACTCGGAATAATGCTTCTTTTCGGAGCATTACTCCCACTGGGAACAATGGCGGTGCTTGAACTTTTGGTCTATAACTTTCTTAGAATGACTTCTTGGTCTCAGAATTTTACCTCCGAGATTTTATTCCTTGATCACTAGGATCTGGAATCAAGTTAGTCATTTCCTCCCACTAGGAATAATGGGTAGTTGCGATGATTATTGGATTTTCATCCAATGGTTCAGCATTATGATTATCAGGTCCGATTTGATTCGCATTAACATTTAGTGATGATTATGTGAGAGGGAGTGAGCCCTCCCACTAGATTTATTATGAGGACGTGTCCATCATCATTTACCAAGTCATTCACTAATGCATTCACTAATGCTATATCATTCTCCCACTCGAAGTAAGTGGGACCTGAGAATTTCCGTTATCCATATTAATATAATCAGTACTTCAGTTCGTTTCGTTCCGCTGAGCATTGAAAGTCCATCCTCAAATTTCTATAATGTGTCATGTTCGACCACGTTACCATCAATCCAAGCTAATTTTAAACTTGTATCTTTTAAGAGTAGTCCGTACTCTTATTAAATACTTGTTTAATGCGCAAATTAATGCTACTTTATGATAAGGTTTCACCTGTATCATTTCTTAGCTTTTAAGGTAACGTTCCAACCAATTTTATTGGAACATAGTGTAATATTAGTATGAATCAACTTAATTTCATTCCATAGGAACAATTAATGTTGAGTTCTAACGTAATGTAATTCTAAACTATGTTTCTCAAAGTATTTAATAATATGATTGCTTAGCCAAACTTTTCCTTAAAGGCCTATAGTGGGAGTGTCATTTTACTAACTACTTCATTTCGTTTATTAACTCATCCAGAGACTTATCCAGCTCATGAACTATGCATTTGAGCTTCTGCTTAATGCTATAGTTGATGTACTACAAGATTGTAGTAGCATTAAAGCGTACTTCTAACCATGGTAGTCATCAATGAGTTATTTCCAATGAACCATAAACGAAAATTAGCATTCATACATTAAGATACTTCATTATTAAATTTGTACTTTAAAATGATGTGTTCCATCATTCGAGGTACACGCGCGTATGGCGCATAAAACCAGATTTATTTCATGGCTTAAATCGTTTCATTTTCAAATTTAACTTAATAGGTTTGAACATGTTTTAATTATTACGCAAATAATTGTTTTAAATGGAGTACTAATAAATAAGGATGAAATTAACGGTCGGTTTGCTTTTGAAATTATGCAATCGATGGATGTTTGATTAGCTGAGTGAATGTTTTATTTGATCCAACCGTTTTACTGGAGGATTTACAGATTAGTTATTTGTTTCGGATCGGTCCCGTTTAATCGGGTCGATTAATTTTGATAAGTAGGCCAAATCATGAACTGAATGGTTACTACATGATTCAATAATTCCGAATCATCATTAACTAAACATAAACATTTATTGATAATAAGAGAACTTGTATACATTGATTCTGCACTGAGATACATTACAAAGCTTTTAGAGGTAAAGGAAAAGTAAAGTTGAAAAGGAAAACTCCAGCCAGCTTCACCAACGTCCCTGAAATAAATTCACAAGTGAATCATATCAGTAGACTTAGCAATATAAAACGTTTAACGGTTTTAAATATGTGGCAAACGAGGTGTACCTTTTACAGTACATCATCAATAGTATTTTTCATACTACGGATCTCGTTTGAGGACCAATTCGATCATGTTTCTTCTGCAATTTCCTTAGTCCTCTTGCGGTGGCGCACAGGGGAACTTTTCAGTCTATTTTGGTTGCTTTCCTTGAATAGGAACATGGAGTACTTAACTGAATCAATTAAGTATCCTAGTCCATCATCGTCAGCAAACCATGATATCAGATATCCCTATGCGATATTGAATATCTTTCTCCAATTGGATCTTTCGATCCTTCAGTTACACACATGTTTTACTCTGGTGTTCTTTGAAAGTAGGTCATCATACGCTATTATTACTTTTCTTGCTTAAGTTGCCTTTCCACTACCAAAACGGAGTTTAAGGGAAGCCCAAAGCTGAACAGCAGAATAATTCACCGTGAAGTCCTCTGCAACCTCTTTATCCAAGGATGTCAATATCAATTGCAGGCTTTCTTATCTCCCAAACCTATGTTCCCTATACTAGGAACTAGGTTGTGGTCTGGCGGTACCAACATTTTCTCTCTTATATTCATGATACAGCCGTGTGTATCACATGCTATAAGACGTTCTCTTACCATCTCACTCCATGCTTCGTAATCCATACCATCCAGATTGCATGGTTTACAAAAGCGTACCGACCTAACCATTAGAACTGTTAGAATTATAATCATGCTAAGTTATGGAGACAATAACATTTTGACAGGATTACAAACATCGGATTATCTATTCAGATGGAATACGACGAATAGTGATCCTTCAGCCACTAAACCAAACCGACCACCAGTAAACCGAGAGGAGGGGGTGTTGTGAAAGAGTTCACACTATTGTCGTCTTCAATCCAATAGATCAGTCTTTTGAAAACGGTTATTATTTTTGCAAATTACCGGAACGGGAATTTTCAAACAAGCATACCCGATCTTGGCTTTCCCATGGCCCTTTTTTATTTTGTCAAAATTATCAGATAATTTACGCAAGCATAATACTATATCACGCCATAAACATCGAAAAAACCAAAACAACATGCTTACGCGTCATGCGTTCAATGTTCCTTGGCATACATAATTCTACTTAAAGCAAATTACCACATGCTTTCATTCATGAACATTCTAGCATACGTATCAAAACATGCAACTTCCGCATACATCATGCATAATTGGCGACTTGTATTTTCAGTTTTAAAAACGTTTTGAAAATATTAGGGGCTTACTTGTAATTCATGTTTACAATCAATCATGCGAAATTTCTAGACATGGATTCTAGGCAATTTCAATCAGCATAGCATGTCTATCCTATTGCGCATACCATATATTTAAATCCCAGAGCTCAATGCTCGTAATTTATTATCCAGCTACCTTGACTAAGGTAAGACGACAGTTCTAATATATGTTGCAGAAAGTAAACAACTGCAATTCAGCCCACTAATTTAATCCAGTCCCATAAACATTCATATCCTAGATCCATCCCCATAATCGTAACCAGGTATTAGGGTTTTATCCGAAAACGTGTTAAAACGTAAACCCTAAGAGCACTGTTTAGGTTAACTTTTAAATTTTGAAAACATTTTGGATTTAAAATTTGGCACGCTATTTTATTGAACATTTAAAATTTCCGAAAAATTTTAAAATTTGGTTCGGTCCAATTTAAAATCCGGTATGAGTCGGTCAGATTTTAAAAATCTGGTTTTGTCCGAAACGGTTCAATAAAATAAGATTGTGGTTCGGTTCATCACTCGAAACCGGTTCGGTTTAGATTCACTTAGTTACTTTGGTCCAACCCGACCCGACTAGGTCAATCCGATTAAGAAAACCCGGATTGGTTTAACCCGTTCCGGTTTTGCAAATTGGACCGGCCCAATAAACCTATAGGGTTTGGCCGAAACATTTCTTTTGGGCTAAATAGAGTTTTAAAGTCCACTAGCCCACAAGAAATATTAATTATGTAAAATAATTTCCAATATTGCTAATATATATATATATATATATATAACTCGGCACTTATATATTATTAATATATATATAAATATTGTCGAAATTCTATCTTTAAGATGTAAATCAATTAACAATATAAATATATATATATATATATATATATATATATATATATAATTTTCGGCCAAATATATATATATATATATATATATATACATATAATTATTGTCAAATATATATTTAAGGATAAAATATATAGACAATATATCTTCTTAATCTTTTTAAGTAACCAAATCCTATCGATATATCTTTATCCCTATCTTTTAGCTAAATATATTGATAGTGTATATATTTTACTATATAATGTGAATCTTTCCTTATTTTTTCAATTTATAGATATATCGTCTCTTTTTAATAAAATTAAAATATGGTAACAGATATATCTTATTATTGAGGCCGAAATTTTAATTGCTTGTTGACCAAGATTTTTTTTACCTAAAATACCCCTAGGGTTTTTTGGCACAAACATGAAAAATTGGAAAATTTGTCAAATTTTAAGATCAAACCATAACTTGATCATGAATCCAAAAAGTGTTCTTGATAAAACTCATCGTGTTCTTGAAGATCATAAACATCAAACTCAAATTCAAACCTAAAATTCGGTTTTGATCTATAAAAAACATGTAAATTCCGAAAATTTTAAGTTTTTAAAGATCAAACACATGATTTCTTGTTTAAATTTTCGGAAATACCTTGGTGTTCATAAACATAAAAATTTCGGTTTGTCAAGGTTCAAGAACATCAGTTTATAAAAAATTTAAGAACTCCTAACACAAGCTCTGATACTACTGTTGGATTAAGGGGACGTAATACTACGGAATGCTCAATGTGTACTAGTAAGTAATCTAATTACGCAGCGGAATAATGTACACATACCTCAATAGCTTTCCTGCCCAAGAACGTTGTGGAGGGAGTTATGATCCTCCGGTCGGAACCCATACAAGTTCTTCGTGAGAAGAATTCCTACGCGGTATATGCTCCACAGCAAATCCTCTGATCGATTCTTCAACGGGGACAGAACCTCGGACTAATGTGCACCGAAAATCTCAACTAAGGGTGAGAGGGTTTCTCTCAAGTTCCTCAATGGAGGGACTTATTAATTTGATTGATGTGTTAAACCCCTTAGGAGACCCCTATATGTAGCATTGGTGGAGTGGACAAAAGTCCACTCCAACCAATGTGGTACATGGTTCGGCCGAACCATGCTAATTAAGGGGGAGCCCCAATTTTGGGCCTCCCATGTCAATTAGGGATTTTGGTCTGGCCCAATTAACCTAATGTGACAATTACCTAAGTAACTTAGGCAATTTACTTAACATTGACGTGCTACCAATTACGGCGCCACGTCACCACATGCCAAAAATTATTGATAGTGATATATATATTTCTATATATTAATGTGAATCTATCCTAATGTTCCCAACTGTAGATATATTTTCACCTTAATTAAAAGTTAAAATATGGTAAATATTATAATTTTAAAAAATTTGGCCAAAATATGTCCCTTTGTGATTAAGAAATTTAAAAATTTACCTTGTAATCCACCTATGGTTTCGGCACAAACACTAAAATTGGGAAAGAGTGGTCAAATTTATGATCAAATTTTAATAAGATCTACAATCCAATGTTTGATTTTGATAAATTTTACACTTTTCATGAAGATCATGAACATCAAATTAACCAAGAACATCATGAGAATTTCGGATTCACCAACAAATCCAAAAATCAAAAAATTTAAAATTTTCTTTTAAAAATTTCGGTTTTTAATTTTAAACTTAAAGAACACCAGTTTATTAAAATCATTAACTCCTAACACAGACTCTGATACCACTGTTAGATTACGGGGAGTAATCAATACGGATACTTAAACAAAGTACATGCTATTAATTGGAATTACCCAGCGTAAGATTCGAACATACCTTTAGAGTTCACGATCCTCTGGTCGGAGTTCACGATCCTCTGGTCGGAGTTCACGATCCTCTGTAGACCCAAGATCTTCTTAGGAGGGAGTTCACGATCCTCTGGTCGGGACCCGTAGAGGTTCTTGTTAGAGAAGCCCTACGCGGTAAAAGCTCCATAGCAAAGCCTCTGATCGATTCTTGGCACGGGGACAGATCACTGGAGTGTTTGCTTGGAAAGCAAATTGGCACACCCTTGAAGCAAAGGGTAGGTTCGGCCGAAACCTAGATTGTGTGGGGTTGAGGGTTTTTCTCTCTAAAACACTTTAATGAGGAAATCGTGATTAACCCTAAAAATCTCCTAACACCACGTATTTATATGAGGAGAAAAGTGGACAAAAGTCCATTTTGCCCATACCTAGGTTTCGGCCGGCCATGCATAGGGTGGCCCATAATTTAGGCCTCTCATTTCAATTGGGATTTGGGTCTAGCCCAATTACCCTAATGTGACATTTACCTAATTTCCATAGGTAAACAATACATATTATGGGCTACCAATTACAGCGCCCATCACCATATGCTTACATATTCAACCTGTAACATCTCAGTGCCGCGGTGTATCGCAGGTCAACTACCATTCTCCAATTGCCTAGTTTAGACATAAGAATACTTCTCCAAGGCATCTGCACAAGTATTTACAACCTTCAACTAATATCTGGTTGGTGGACACCTAGTGAATATAAGAGTTGGAGAATTGTAGGTGAACCTTACCATCCCCATTGCTTATACCCTTAGTCAATCTCAACCTTTTTCCAAAACGTGGTCACTAGGCCTTTTTGTTTAGCACTGCGTTCTAACTCCAGGAAGCGACCATTGAGTTTGACCTTAGATAAGAGTTCTTAGTCTGTAAGGATACATTGGGTGCTCCTTCATAAAGCACCCATGATCAGTCACACGCTCAAGGTAAAAAAGTTTGCGCCCATCCGAATCACGAGGATTCTACATAGCATAACCGAGCCTGACCCCGTGGTCGTAAGTGGCACGGGTAGTATGAAGTGTGCGTCAATAGCATAACCTGAACTTACATATTGTCAGGAGTGGGAAATTTCATATGCCATCGCAGATTCTCATCTGGCACGGAATGTGGTTTCCGATGAACTAAGTACATCACGGCAATACGCAAAACAAGATCAAGTCGTGTTACCCCGAAACCAAATGACCATTTTTCTTAACCAGGTTTTTCGAAAGCACCTTGGTTCTTAGCATGCCTTGACATGGTGGAAGTTCCTCCTCAGTCAAGACGACCGAGCTTGTTTGACGAGGCTAGCCCACATTCGATGTGTTTTATGGGAGGTTTTACTCTCCATCAACTAGTTTGTAGACCGTAAAATCCGATGTAATCCTGCCATTATGACTTCGTAAGATCCTAAACTCGAAATTGCAATTCTTTATATCAAAATATTACTTCGAAACTCAAAATTTTATTTGACACAATACAATCCTCCTAAACCATACGCAATCCAAGAAACTTAACATGCTTTTGAAAAACATCCCTGCGTAGAGGTTTAGTTAATCGGTCTGCCACCATATTTTCAGATGATAAGTATTCTAATATGATCAAGTTGTCTTCTACCACACTTTTTGAATAATTTTATTTAATATCTATGTGTTTCATCCTAATAAGGTACTTTGGATTCTTGACTCCTGCAATAGCTGCTAGACTGTCAGAGTAAATCTTTATAGGTTTACTCCTGTCCTCGATGTCAAGCAGAACGGTCAAGAGTTTCTTTAGCCAGACAGCCTCCTGTGCATTCTTAGAGAGTTCCACGAATTCGAATTCCATCGTAGACAATGCGAAACATGATTGCTTCTTGCTCATCCATGAAATAGCGACATTAGCAAAGAGAAATACTCCTCCTGAGGTGGACTTACAATCATCCGGATCGCCACAATGGTCAGCGTCACTGAACCCGGACAATTATAGCTTCCTAACCTCATACCACAGTCCATAGTCGACAGTACCTCTTAGGTATCAAATTATTCGTTTAACATATCGTAAATGTTGATATCCAGGGTCTGATTGGAAACGTGCTACTAGGCCCACAGCATAATAAATATCTGGTTGAGTGCATTGCATGGCATACATTAGACTACCAACCATACTGAGGCATTATGAACTCTTCATCTGTTCACGCTCTGCCTGGTCTTTCGGGCCATCACGCTTCGACAGCGCGCACCCATACACAAGCAGCGTATCCACTACTTTGGCATCTTGGAGATTGAACCTTCTAAACAATTTTTTGATATAGGCCGCTTGAGAAAGATACAATTTCCGAGTAGCCCGATCCCTAGGAATCTTAATGCCTAGGATGTACGTGGCTTTCCCATGTCCTTCATCTAAAAAACAGATGCCGGCCAGGACTTTGATTCATTTAAATAAGGGTTAAGGGTCCTTTTGGTACCACATGTTTGCACAAATTACACTGTTCATACAATTAGTATTTTTTTGTACCGAATTGGTACCATATGTTTCCAAACCTTACTGTTTTGGTACTTCCGTTACCATTCCGTCAAAAACGGCCGTTAAATGGCATGTGCCATGCACGTGAGCAGCCCAAAACTTTCAATTTTGTTACAATTTAGTCCATCTAATGCATCCTTAACATTTATTTTGTTCAATTTAGTCCTAAAATTTCAAAACCAAACCATTTTCCCAAATTGACCTAGCCGAACCTAGCTATGGGCTAGGTCCGGCTAGGTCAATTTGGTAAAATGGTTTGGTTTTGAAATTTTAGGACTAAATCGAACAAAATAAAAGTTAAGGATGCATTAGATGGACTAAATTGTAATATAATTGAAAGTTTTGGGCTGCTCACGTGCATGGCACATGCCATTTAACGGCCCTTTTTGACGGAATGGTAACGGAAGTACCAAAATCGTAAGGTTTGGAAACATATGGTACCAATTCGGTACAAAAAAATACTAATGGTATGAACAGTGTAATTTTTGCAAACATGTGGTACCAAAAGGACCCTTAACCCTTTAAATAACTCACATCGTTCGTGGCAATAAGTATGTCATCGACTTATAATGTCAAGATAACGTAGACCCAGAAGTCTTCGTGTACACGCATGGATCCTTATGAAAATTCACAAATCCGTTGCCAACGATTTCATCATGGAACCTGCGGTACAATTGCCGAGGCGATTGTTTAAGACCATTGATCGACCATTGGAGTTTACAAACTTCACGTTTGTTTCCAAGGGTAACAAAACCCTCTGGTTGCTCCGTATAGATCTCTTCCTCCAGGTTTCCATGGAGGAACGTGGTCTCAACATTCATTTGGTGCAGCTCCAAATCTAAGCTCGTAACTAGGGCAAAAATAGCCCGGACCGTGGTGTAACGCACAGTCGTTGAGTATGTCTCATCAAAGTCCACTCCGTGGAGTTGGGTATAACCTTTTGCAACCAATCGAGCTTTGTATCACTCAACGTTTCCATCAGCAGTGAGTTTCAATTTCAGAACCCATTAAGCCCCAATTTCCCTGCGATCAGCAGGCAACTCAATAAACGACAACCCAGAATTAGTTTTCATAGAGGTGGACTTCCTCCATTGATTTCCTCCATTCCTTCACTTGAGGTCCATCCAACGCTTGTTTAACCGTAACCGGTTCATCAACTGAAGTCAGGGTGACAGTTCACCCTTCTCGATGGGATACTTCTTAGGAGAAGTTCGGTGCCGACTACGTCTAGGCTCAATATTCCCATCTTGAATTTGAACTATACTCCCACTAGGAACAATGCTCTCACTCGAAACAACTCTCCCACTGGAAACAAGGGTGATGCTTGAACCTTCGCCAACAACTTTTCTTGGACGACCTCTTGGTCTCGGGATTCCACATCCGAGAATAATTACAGCGTTACTAAGACCCGGAACCAAGAAGGTTGTCTCACTCTAACTATTTCCAACAAGTAGTTGAGGTATTATAGGATTCTCATCCTGCGGTTCAGCAATGTGATGATCAGGTTCTTGATTCGCACATGCGGCAATAGTAATCTGTGTGGTCGGATTGACTCTTCCCACTGGATTTATTATGAAAATGTCCTCATTCTCATTTACCATGTCGTTGGCTTGTGTTGCTGCCTCAAATCTCCCACTCGAAGAAGTGGGACCTGAACATCATCATCATGTTCTTGTTCAATTAGGACTTCATTGATGTTACCAATCGTTGGAAATTCGTCCTCAAGGAATGTAACGTCTCATGTTTGAACGAGTCACCATTTTCCTGAGATGCTATTAACGCGTATCCCTTAGAGTTCACGGTGTAGGATTATAGGGCATAAATACTACTGTAAAAAAAAAATAATGTACATTCTATGTAAAAGAATTGCGCAGCGGAATACTTACACAGATTGATATCCATAACAAAGCTTCCTTTCGATTCTTTAGCAGGGATGGATCTACGGAGTAATTGCTTGAAGAAATTTGGCACCTCCTAGGGCTTGTGATTGGTTCGGCCGAAACACTAGAAATAGGGAGGATGGATTTTATTTTGTCTCACCACAAAAGAAGAAAGTGATTAACCTTAATTAGTTCCCTAATACTTCCCATTTATAAGAGGAGGTGGCCAAAACCCATCTCACCACTTTATTAATTTCGGTCGACCTATAATGAGAAAGGGAGGCCCAATTTTGGGCCTCTCATGTCCATTAGGATTTTATGCCTAGCCTAAAATCCCTAATTTGATATTACCCAATTGACTTAGGTAACTGTCTCATACTTATTGCGGCCACATCTCCAAATTCCAACATCTCCCACATGTCGGAATGGGAGGGTGCCTGTTTATACGTTGTCGACCAACACATCAACATTCGTTCTTCGATCTAGCCCTGCTTCGGAATAGTTCATACGAGGTTTCTCGTTGGACCGGTGGACACGACGGGCATCGTGCTACTCATCTGTTAGGAGTGTTGTAGCGCCCGCGGAACGGTGATTCCACATCTTTAATCAACCAGTGATAGTATTGTGCCACATTGTATCCTGGGCCAACTGTTATTCTCCAATTTCCTAGTTTCCACATAAAAACACTTCTCCAAGGCATCTATACAAGTATTCACAACCTTCAACTAATATCGGGTTGGTGGCCACCTAGTGAATATAAGAGTCGGAGAATTACATGTGTACATGACCATCCCCATCGCCCATACCCTTAGTCAACTCAACCGGTTTCCAAAGACGTGGTCACTAAGCCTTTTTGTTCAGCACTGCGTTCTTACGCTGGGAAGCGAACATTGAGCTAGACCTTAGATATGAGTTCAGAGTCAGTAAGGATACTTCAGTTGCTTCTTCATAAAGCATATGGAATCATTCACACGCTCAAGGTGAGGAAGTTTATGCCCACCTGAATCTCGTGGATTCTACCTAGCACAAAGGAACTTGACCCCGTGTTCGAACATGGCATGAGCATTATGAAGCGCGCGTTGATAGGATAACTTGAATCTACATTTTTTCAGAAGTGGGAAATTTCATATGCTATCGTAGACTTATCATCTGGCCTAAAATTTGGTTGTTGACGAACAAAGTCCGTCATGGCGATATGCAAAACTTAGATCATGTCGTGTTACCCCGAAACAAAATGATCGTTTTGCTTAACCAGGTTTATCTTTTGAAATCACCAAGGTTCTTTGCCAGTCTTGACATGGTAGAGGTCCCCCTCTCCGCCAAGACGACCAAGCCTATGTGACGAGGCTTGGCCTACATTCGACGTGTTTTATTTGGGAGGATTGTTCCTCCTACGACTAGTTTATAAACCGTAAAATCCGATGTAATTCAAACATTATGACGTCGTAAAATCATAACATAAAATTGCAATTCCTTTTATTCAAATACTACTTTAAATTCTCAAAATGTTGTCATCACAATACAAGCTTCTTAAACCCTACGCAGTCCAAGAATTTTGACGTGCTTTTCGAAAACATCCATGCGTAAAGATTTGGTCAATGGGTCCGCCACCATACTCTAAGATGACAAGTATTCTAATGTGATTAATTTCTCTTCGACAATACTTTTAGCATAATAATATTTTACATCAATGTGTTTCGTCCTACTATGGTACTTAGGATTCTTAACTGCTGCAATCGCTGCTTGATCAGAGTATACCTTCACAAGCTTACTCCCGTCCTCGACGTCAAGAAATGCAGTTAAGAGTCTTTTAAGCCAAACTACTTCCTGTGCGTTCTTAAAGAGGGCTATGAATTCGGTCTATTGTAGACAGCGCGACACAGGATTGCTTATTGCTCATCCATGAAATGGCGGATTAGCAAGGAGAAATACTTCTCCTGAGGTGGACTTACGATCTTTCGGATCGCCACCCTTATCGGCATCACTGAACCCAGTCAATCTACACTTGTAGCACAGTCCGTAGTCGGTAGTACCTTTTAGGTATCGAATAATTCGTTTTACGACTTTAAATGTTGATAGCCATGGTCTGATTGAAATCGTGCTACTAAGCCCACAACGTAACAGATCTCTGGACGATTGCATTGCATGACGTACATTAGACTACCAACCATACTTAGGTACTCCGCACTTTTCATATGTTTACGCTCAGCCTGGTCTTTTGGGCCATCACGCTTTGACAACGCGCAACCAAAAACAACTGGCGTATCCACGGGTTTGGCATCTTGTAGTATGAACCTTCTCAACAGCTTGTTAATATAGGATTCTTGAGAGAGACATAGTTTACGAGGAGCCCGATCCCTAGAAATCTTAATGCCTAGGATTTATGTGGCTTCTCCCATGTCCTTCATCTCGAATACAAATACCAGCCAACACTTTGATTCATTCATTTAAATCACATCGTTCGCGGCAAGAAGTATGTCATCTGATGGATATACGCCCAATTTGAACCCGTTGACTTCCGAACCGTTGTATTTTTACCATCCCATTAACGATTGTAAATCGAAACTTCAACCCGAACACTTCGCAAAAACATCAACGGCTCGGACGAGGCCGAAGCGCTCGTCCGGCCGAGGCAAACTCACCTAGGTGAGGTTGGGTGGCCACACCCGACCTCCCCTAGGGGAGATCGGGTCAGCCAACCCGATCTCCCCTAGGGGAGATCGGGTGGACCAACCCGATCTCTCCTAGGAGGGATGGGGTTGGCCAACCCCATCCTCCCTAGGAGGGGTTGGGTGCCCTCACCCAACCCCTACCCTTGGGGGTCGGATTTCCCTTCCCCCCAAGGGCCCCGACACCACTTGTGGACTCCCATACTCGGTTTACTCCGCCTACCTTCTCCGTATACTAAAGTCTTAATTATGCGTTTAAAGGTTAATTAACTGTGTTTTAGGGTTAACGATGTCATTAAGCCACCTTAATGACATCGTTTCCTATAAATACCCCACCTTCACAATTCATTTGGACATCTTGGCAAGTTGCACAATTTTGCTCTGACATCTCTCTAGCTTTATCTCTCTAAAACCGTACTGACTTAGGCATCGGAGAGGGTTCATCAGGCACCACCCCCCCCTCTGTGCCTGGTATTGCCCCTCTTGCAGGGTGGCAAGGAGAAGAGAACTAAGGAAGCAGAAGAGCATAAAGCAGTAGGACAAGCCCCAGGGGTAAGAAGTACAAGCCTCAGGAGGTTAGAAGGAGAGAAGGAAAGGAGGTCAGAAGGAGAGAAGAGAAGGACATATATCAGAACGACTACCCCAAGGGAGTATAAGGGCATGGATCAGAACGACTAGTCCTAGGAACACTGAACCCGACATTTCATTAGTGGTAGATAAATTCTAGATTGACGACCCGTTGACCTAGACTTTATAACCTAACACTTGGCGCCGTCTGTGGGCTTCGAACAGAAAGCCTGGCAATAACAAGAGCGATGACGAACAGCTTAGCATCTAGGCATCACCGCCCACCTGGGGGCAATAGGCGAGAGAGACAGCCTATACCTCCAGCAAGGCAGCCTATCCCAGAGAAACAGCTTGCACACCCAGAGCCTCAGGTAACCCCACAGGCACCCCAGCCTAACAAGCAGGAAGGAGAACCTTCACACCCAGCTGGCTAGGAGGCTTCCACAGTTTCAACTCCATTGACTAGGAAGCCACAGGGACAAGGGGGCAACAAGGAGTGTCATCCCAATACACGGCACCTCCACAGGGATACCACTATGAGGCACAACCTCAAGGGTATCCATATGGAATACTGACTCAAAAGAACGACAATCGTGCCCACATAACCAACACAAGGCCGTCATACACACAAGGAGCACATACAGTGACTCCAGGGTTGATGAGCGCCTCAGACGAGCTACTAGCTTACAGAGAGACCCTAAGGAAAAGGCAGGAGAGGCAACACCGACAGGAAAGAGAAGAAGCTCATGATGAGGAGCAAATCCCAACGGAAGAACGCCACTCGCACCCTCGAACAGGGCAGCGAGGAGAACAAAGGAGAGACAACCAAAGGCCACCCCCAGGGGGAAGGCAGCAGTCTGTGCCTCCAAGGCAGCAACAGACACAGCAGGATGCCAGGGCATACACCCCTCTGGTGGCAGATAGACAGGCAAGACCTCCAAGGAGGCATGGATTCAACCAAGTACCCCAACAGGGACATACACCACACTAAGGGAGGACATACATGCCAGACCAACAAGGATATAGGAGTTCCAACATCCACCCTGGCAATGTACACATACAGTCCGTATCACCACAGACATGCCTAAGGGACACAGCAAGGAAAGCTCAAAGGGAGGGACATAGTCCCAACAACACAATAAGGCAACCACCTACCCATGATACAGCACGACAGATCCAAACCCCTTGTACATGACAACCCTTGGCACACATCCCCCTAGGACAGGGGAGGAGTTGAAAAGACAAGGATTTGAACATGGGACTCATAGAGTACCACACCACGTCAACACATAGCTACTACAATGGGAAGTCTCATGGAGAGACATAGTAGAGTGAGATCGCACATAGCATACATGAAGGATACACCTCCACATAGTCCACCTTGCAAGGATGCGACCTTATATTCCTCAAGTGGAAGAAATACACACAGACTAACGGAGGAAAACAGTTACATTACCAAGGAAGCAGGGGATATCAACACCCCACACCCATATCCTTTCCATATCCTCTTATTTAATTTAACTGCATAACAAGTCAACTCCCTAAAAGGGGTAGATTTTGATACTTGATATCAACATGTTTTCCAAGAATGACCATACCGGACGCCTTCGGGCTCCGTGATATATATATACACAGGTGGACCACTAGAAGAATCAGTAAAAGGCCGTCGCCAATCAAGAGATGCACAAGCAACAGATTCCTCAATCCCAAAGAACACCTATAAGGTCAAGTTTCTGGGAAAGATCACAAGATGGAAGGCTCACTTACAAAAATAAGTTGAGCACTCCCAACATCCTATAGAGGAACTACCATGAAGGTCACAAAGGATTACCCCTACTACAACCTTCCACTAAGCATCCTAGGGCCAAGCCCGTCAAAGGATCCCATCTGGCATTGGTATGCAAGGGGGGCACCAGTCACAACATGCCCTCCCCACAAACGCCCATTAGCACAAGAGGGGGTAGCCGCGAACACATCCCTCCAAAAATGGAGGAAACCATATCACATGGGTAACGCCCACCATCAGAGGCAAACACCTCCAGCGGATCTTTATGATTTCACAAAATAGCCAGGAGATACAACTACACTTAGAAAGCTCATCCCAGGTAATGGAATACACCTCCATCAAAAACCCTCAAGGACACCAAGCCTAGCAAAGGAAGAACGGTGACACCATCATCAAGCTTTTAAAAAGGGATATGGAAAACATAGTATTTCCACACAATGATATGTTAGTCATAAGAGAGGGAATCACCAACTTTGACATGAAGAGAACCATAGTGCATAAAGGGAGTCCGTCAGACATCTCCCATGACCAACCATTGATGATACTAGAGAAGAGTCAGGCATACCTAAGACCAAAGGACCCCCTACTAGTAAAGGTGGTCAGAACATCAACACACCCATTAGGGACACGGCACTGCAAATGAACCAGGAATAAGGATGGAACACATATCCTTACAATTATCCTTACAATTATCCTTACAAGTATCCTTGCATTTATTCTTGCAAAAATAAACTCCGTAGATAAAGAGGATATCTAATAGATGACTATGTCTCTGTTATCAAACTATGATCCTAACCCGGAGATCCTTGGACTCCGTACTATATATGTAATGAATAACATGTTCATCAGAGATAGGTACACGAAGATTCAAGACAGCGCCATAAAGATTAAGGCGCATACCTCTACCAAGTACGACACATTGGAGTGTTCATAAACACTCCTTCGCCAGCTCACAAGAAAGGAAGGCAACCAAGGATACAAGTCCTAATAGAATAAACATCGGTAGAAAATCCTGTCATTGAAGTCATGCACCAAGAGAGAAACTCTAGAGATGCAAGATTAGCAAAAGAGATAGTGCAACAACTAGATTGTGAAAATGAGATACATCTCCTATCAAGAGCCTTAGGGCAGGATAATAGTTCTACAAGATCAACCAAAGAAGAGCTCAAAAGCTTGGGGAGTAAGGTTTCAAGATCGACCCTCACACTAGACGCACATCCCGATCAACCACCTTGTCTGCAAATGATAAGACATTTGACTCTGGCATCCCATCAAGAGGAGAACCACGATAAAAGGGGCACTTGAAAAATATCCCGCCTTTAAGGCCATACGCCGAATACATGATGAATGAAGGTTATGACAAAACAAAAAAGGAGGGACTTGTCAGTTCAACACACCTCAAACACGTATACGTACGCAACACAAAAGCAGCCTCTAATGAAGCTATCCAGCAAGGAATAGCCAATATGGGGACAAACCAATGGAAAATCATGGAACATCACCTGCAAACCTAGAGAAAGACATCCTTTTTAAGTTCAAGTCCTAATTCAAAGGAAGTCTATAATCAAGATTCAAGGTGGGAGGAGCATGACCAATGTGACACTCCCTAAAGGCATTGAAGAATACTCCAATGTAAAGGAAAAGGCAAAGCACACTAAGTGCCACAACACTCCAAGATTATCACAGCCCGGTCAGACCCCCCCATGCACGAGCAAAGAGCATGGATCAGATTGACTAGTCTGAAACACACCTACGAGATTAACAACTCAAGATGCCATTCTATGAGAGAGCTTTTCAACCTAAAACACAAGGAAGGGGGGAAAGAATTTACAAGCACCCCTAGGATACAAACATTGCCACGTCCTAGTTATCAAGAGAATGAAATCATCCCCCACCCACCCAAAGCAAAAGCTCTTCCACCCAACCTCCAAAGACACATCCGACAAAGGCATCATCCAAACCATGCCTATGACTGAAACAAGCAAGCATGAGAAAGAGTAAATCCTACAAGGGACACTCATCGCATTCAAACAAGCAGACAAGGGAGCCCCGAGCATAAGGGGTACCCAACCAAGAAAATGAACGAGGGGCCTTCAACGGCCAAATATGAAAGGCGGTGTGACCACCAAGCAACTTGGGGGGCACCAAACGAATAAGTGCTTGGTAGTCCACCTAAGTACAAAAGAAGAGATTAGAGGCAGAAGATCACAAGAACATGCAATACCACTTTTCCTAGAAGAGGTCACATAAGAGGAAAACATCATCAACTCCCTATACGAACTCGTCCTAAGTTGGCAACACACAAACATCGCCCTCGAGAGGTGATCTCCCACATTGAAGGAAAAGCGTGGTAGCATGCAATATCATAGAAGGAAAAGTCAAGTAAAGACTCGAAAAGCATACCAAAGACGCACCCTACATAAGAAAGGACACAAGATAAGGTAACATTATGAGCCCTCCGGGAGCCAATCCCGCGAACACATTCGACGCCCCCAAGAGCGTATCTTGAGAGTAGTTCTAAAACTACGAACCCTGTGCCCTCCGGGAGCCTATCCCGCGAACAGATTCGACGCCCCCAAGAGCGTATCTTGAGAGTAGTTTTCATACTACGACCTTCGACGCCCCCAAGAGCGTATCTTGAGAGTAGTGTTCATACTACGACCTTCGACGCCCCCAAGAGCGTATCTTGAGAGTAGTTTTTATACTACGCCCTTCGACGCACCAAGAGCGTATCTTGAGAGTAGTTTCTATACTACGACCTTCGACGCACCAAGAGCGTATCTTGAGAGTGGTTTCCAAAAACTACGAACTTCGACGCCCCCAGGAGCGTATCTTGAGGTAGATTTGCAACCTACCAGATTCGACGCCCCCAAGAGCGTATCTTGAGGTAGAAAAAACACTACCAGATTCGACGCCCCCAAGAGCGTATCTTGAGGTAGATTTCAAACTACCAGCTTCGACGCCCACCAGGAGCGTATCTTTGGTCTAACCTGAGCCCTCCGGGAGCCTATCCTGTGAAACGTTAAGTGCCCTCCGAGAGCCTGTCTCGTGAACAGTTTTCGACGCCAACCAGGAGCGTATCTTTGGTCTAACCTGTGCCCTCCGGGAGCCTATCCTGTGAAACGTTAAGTGCCCTCCGAGAGCCTGTCTCGTGAACAGTTTTCGACGCCAACAAGGAGCGTATCTTTGGTCTAACCTGTGCCCTCCGGGA
This sequence comes from Clarkia xantiana subsp. parviflora, assembly GCA_036873135.1. Taxonomy (NCBI): domain Eukaryota; kingdom Viridiplantae; phylum Streptophyta; class Magnoliopsida; order Myrtales; family Onagraceae; genus Clarkia; species Clarkia xantiana. Next base: position 5,837,908 of record JAPTYO010000024.1, on the reverse strand, counting down.
GCCTATCCTGTGAAACGTTAAGTGCCCTCCGAGAGCCTGTCTCGTGAACAGTTTTCGACGCCAACCAGGAGCGTATCTTTGGTCTAACCTGTTCCCTCCGGGAGCCTATCCTGTGAAACGTTAAGTGCCCTCCGAGAGCCTGTCTCGTGATCAGATTCGACGCCGACCAAGAGCGTATCTTTGGTCTAACAGTACCATGTATACCATTTAAAGGGTATCAGAAGAGATCATTGCACCATACTGAGAAGGATTCCATGAGAAAATAATTGCAAAGTAAAGTTGTATAAAGAACACATAATGTTTTTTCTTGATGAGATAGCAGGTATGATGTGAAGGAAAGCACAAAAGAAAGATAAAGAAAGGAAAGCATATACAAAGGAGAAGTCCATGACCAAAGGATCATATACAGAAGCACAAGAGGTTATCATGAAAAGTAACGAGTTATCCTACCACCCATATCACAAGTCAAGAGAAGTATCTCAAAGGAACCCAACACCATCAAGAAGGATAGCAAAGACATGAAATCCGAAGTTCAAGGATCTCAAAATAAGCTCGACCCATCAAGAAGAGAATTACCTTACAAGTCACACAAATCAACCTCCGACAAATGTTATTGTCATGCATGTCGCCCTCGCGTGACCTATGCTCGTATCAGACTTGAACATCGTCAAGCACAACTCATGAAGGAGACATCTAAAGAGCATAAAGGATACAACATCCGACAAGACGAGACATCGGGACCTAACCCAACAAACATAGCCTACACAAAAGGCAACTATAGCAATGAAGGCTCTCCAATGAGAAAGGAATACTAAAGCACAACTCCATACATCGTGATGTGGCTATCATGTCCACATACACTGAAGTGGCTATCATGTCCACATACACCGAAGTGGCTATCATGTCCACATATCTTGAAGTGGCTATCATGTCCACATACCTTGAAGTGGCTATCATGTCCACATACCCTGAACTGGCTATCATGTCCGCACGCTACAGAAGGGCTATCACTCCGACACATCACGAAGTGGCTATCACGTCCACATACCCCGAAGTGATTACCATGGCAACACATCATAAAACATCTGTCAAAGACATGTATTGTAAAGACACCATCCCGACCACGAACATCAAAAGGCTACGCCTAGCCTTAGGAGGAGGTTCAAGAAAAAGGAAAAACAACACCCTTCGTACGCTCATCAAAGGTAGGCACTTATATTTCAACCCACTGGGTGATACCAGGAAGGAGACGTCCTCATTATGAAGACAACCTCCATATCTCACGAAATCAACCATGAAGCAAAGAATCACGACAAGCACTATTGGGGGCATATGACAAAACGATCCCCACAACGATCACAACTACGATACTAGTAGAGGCTAACTCAAGAGCAATCTCCACCAAACTCCCAAGCAAGAATTTGCTATCTTAATCAGAGCCATGGAAAGAGAAAGGAACCTCAATGAAAGGCGACGATCACACCCATCACCAAAAGAAAAATCTTCAACGCAGGGGTTAATAACATAACCCATAGGAAAGACAAAAACACCTTCAAAAGTCGTCAAATCTACATGAAGATGAAATAAACTTGAGACTCGGCCCCTCGGCTGGGGGGCAGGGGATAGAGAAGAGACATCAAGACCTATGATCACCCCATCGCCAGCCACAGGTTGTTTCCTTTTGTCAAGCAAAGAGGGTGCCTCTTCAACCACTACCTCCTTATCATGGGAGGGAGTCAGCAAGGGGGCACTTGAAGGAGAGCCTCTCGCGGTTTCCTTCTCCTTGGCAGCCGAGGGCCCGACCTCAGAGTCAGGTTTCCGCACCTTGGATTTAGATTGACTTGAACTCTCACCCACCACAAGAACCATTCGGTAACCAGGGAAGAACGCTCTAACAATAAGAAGGAAGCAGCATGAGAACAATCATAAGTATATCACAAAGAAAAAAGAAGGGAAAAAGAACATACTGGAAGCATTAGCAGCCACCCCTGACTTAGAAAATTTCTTGGCCTGATAAGCAGAACTAGAGGGTTCTTCCCTCTCATCTGATTCAACGGTACGTTCGGAACGCTCTGCCTACACCTTGTATGTTTCTCCATGAAATCAACCTACAAGGGGTCATACGAGTCCCTGCCTCATACAAGTCCGCCTCGGACACCCAAGACACAGGACGGTCAGTTTTGGTCTGACCACCTTGGAAAACGATCTTCAAGGTCTCCCTGTCTGAAGAAGAAAGCTTCCCAAAAGTGAGTCATCTATACGAGCAACCAACACAAAGATCGACCCTTACTCATGGAGGGGCGAGATACGCCTACTACGGGGGCAACCTTAACACCAAGGGAAGAGGGCGAACTTTTAGTTTCCCCAAATGGAGCAACGCTCCGGCACATCCGAAGGAAGGGTCAACCCTTAACACATGTCAATAGACCCCTTCGCTCGCGGCGGTAAGAAGAAAGCTTGTAAGCTTTTTCACCCTCACTTTTATGGGGAACAAATTGCAGGGTAAAGGTCAAGAGCTATACACACGTTCCAACGAATGAAGGAAAAATGTTACACATGCCGAAAGTCGAGTTTAATGGACAATGCTCACGCTAGTACGAGGGAGGCGGAACGTTGTGTCCCATTGAGTGGCAGAGTTCCCACTCTCAAGTAAAGGAGAGGTCTATGCTCTCACCTTTGCACTTATTCTCATATTCATGATTAACATCTACAGGTACATCAATGTCATCACTCAGGCTTATACTCACGACCCATCCATACATACATACATGTTCATGCTTGCACTCATATGCATGCCCACATACACACTCCCGTGTGTTCAAACATTTAGACGTCCATGCACATGGCCGCCATATATTCATGCATACATTCATGACTACAATCGCAGCATGTCTACACCCACTCCCATACTTGTGTCCCTACTTGCATGTATGCTAGTACACATTTTCATATTCATGATACATCCATGTTCACTCCTAGTTAACATCCCATGGGTTTATTTTCAAGCATCCCATACTTAGAAAAATTTTAGACCAAAATTAATTTTTCTCTCCACTTAGACAAATCCCGGCATGAAATTGATGCTTGGATCCGTTTAACTATGTTCATATTGCATCCCTGTGCAAGCATGTATTTTTTGAGTACACGCCTGTGGCAAAGGTAGATTTATTACTCCCACCTCAGACGGACGCGTGCTTAGGCACACGTCCGCGCTACTCTAACGTTTACAACTCCTCTATCTCATAAGGCAGGGGGCAAAGTCGGAGACGTGCATCCATGGGTAAGCAAGCATTCAGACGAAAGGTAAAACCCCGGTTTCAAATTGCGCGTATCATACCATCCTGAAATAGAGTCAATCAAGGGTTAGGCCATTGGTTGACTCGGGGGCATGTGATGGATATACGCCCAATTTGAACCCGTTGACTTCCGAACCGTTGTATTTTTACCATCCCATTAACGATTTTAAATCGAAACTTCAACCCGAACACTTTGCAAAAACATCAACGGCTCGGACGAGGCCGAAGCGCTCGTCCGGCCGAGGCAAACTCACCTAGGTGAGGTTGGGTGGCCACACCCGACCTCCCCTAGGGGAGATCGGGTGGACCAACCCGATCTCTCCTAGGAGAGATCGGGTCGGCCAACCCGATCTCTCCTAGGAGGGATGGGGTTGGCCAACCCCATCCTCCCTAGGAGGGGTTGGGTGCCCTCACCCAACCCCTACCCTTGGGGGTCGGATTTCCCTTCCCCCCAAGGGCCCCGACACCACTTGTGGACTCCCATACTCAGTTTACTCCGCCTACCTTCTCCGTATACTAAAGTCTTAATTATGCGTTTAAAGGTTAATTAACTGTGTTTTAGGGTTAACGATGTCATTAAGCCACCTTAATGACATCGTTGCCTATAAATACCCCACCTTCACAATTTATTTGGACATCTTGGCAAGTTGCACAATTTTGCTCTGACATCTCTCTAGCTTTATCTCTCTAAAACCGTACTGACTTAGGCATCGGAGAGGGTTCATCAGGCACCACCCCCCCCTCTGTGCCTGGTATTGCCCCTCTTGCAGGGTGGCAAGGAGAAGAGAACTAAGGAAGCAGAAGAGCATAAAGCAGTAGGACAAGCCCCAGGGGTAAGAAGTACAAGCCTCAGGAGGTCAGAAGGAGAGAAGGAAAGGAGGTCAGAAGGAGAGAAGAGAAGGACATATATCGGAACGACTACCCCAAGGGAGTATAAGGGCATGGATCAGAACGACTAGTCCTAGGAACACTGAACCCGACATTTCATTAGTGGGAGATAAATTCTAGATTGACGACCCGTTGACCTAGACTTTATAACCTAACATCATCCACATATAATGTCAAGATAACGTACTTCGACTCAGAGGTCTTAGTGTACACGCACGGATCCTCGTGGATCCTGCGGTACCATTGCCGAGAAGATTTTTTCAGGCCCTGGATAGATCTTTGGAGTTTAAAAAATTTACGTTCATTTCCAGGGATTATGAAACCCTCTGTTTGCTCCATATAGATCTCTTCCTCCAGGTTTACGTGGAGGAATTCCGTCTTAATATCCATTTGGTGCAGCTCTAAATCAAGGCATGGGACCAGGGCCAGGATGGCCCAGATTGTGGTGTAACGCACAGTCGGTGAGTATGTCTCATCAAAGTCCACTCCGTGAAGTTGGGTTTATCCTTTCGCAACAAGTAGAGGATTGTACCGCTCGACATTTCCATCAACAGTGAGTTTCAATTTCAGAACCCACTTTGCCCCTATGGCTCTGCGGTTAGCAGTTAAATCAACTAAAGACCATACAGAATTGGCATTCATAGAGGCGATCTCTTCCTCCATTGCTTTCCTCAATTCCTTCGCTTGAGGGCCTTCCAAAGCTTTTTTAACCGTTATTTGTTCATCAACCGAAGTCAGGGTGAATAACTCACCCTTTTCGATTGGATACTATTGGAAGAAGTTTGATGCCTTTATTACATCTAGGCTCCTTAGTCCCATCTTGAACTTGAAAAAAGCTCCCACTAGGAATAATGCTCCTGATTGGAAGAACACTCCCTCTGGGAACAAGAGGGTTACTTGAACCTTCACCAACAACTTTTCTTGGACGACCTCTTGGTCTCGGGATTCTACCTCTGAGTTGAATTTCATGATTACTAGGACTAGGACCTATGTTTGTACTGCCACTCCCACCGTAACCAGTAGGTAGTTGAGGAATTATAGGATTTTCATCCAATGGTTCAGTAACATGATTATCAGGTTCGACTTGATTCGCACATGCAGCAACTGTGATATGTGTGGTTAGATTGACTCCTCCCACTGGATTTATTATGAAAATACCTCCATTCTCATTTACCATGTCATTAACTTGTGTTGTTGCCTCAAATTTCCTACTCGAAGCAAGTGGGACCTGATCATTATCATTCAGCTCTAGATTAATCAAGAATTCGTTTGTTTTGATGTTACCAAGCGTGGGAAATTCGTCCTCAAGGAATGTAACATATCTGGACTCATGTTCGACCACGCAACCATTATCATGAGCTGCCAAGAACACGTATCGCTTAGAGTTCTCAGATTACCTTATAAAGATACGTGTATGCTGCGCAATCCAAAGATCGCAGCCTGGTAAGATCCATCTCTTTACCATTCCACAACTCATATGGTGTCGTTTCCACCAATTTTGTTGGAACAAGGTTTACTACATTAATGGAAGTCAACAACGCAACACCTAGAAGGAGATTAGAAGGTGAGCTTGCAACATCAGGGTTCTAACCATGTCTAGAAGTGTACGAATATGTCGTTCCGCCACACCATTCTGTTGTGGCGTGTTTGGGACTTTAGTGTTTCGGACAATCCCTCTTTCTTTGCATAACTTGTTGAACTTATTAGAGAGATATTCTCCACATATATCAGTGGGAAGGGCTTTTACCTTTCGCTCCTTTTGATTCTCTACGAGGTTAAGAAAGCTCTTAAAGAAATCAATAACCTCGGATTTAAGAGAGATGAAATGAGTAAACCCAAAACGGGTGAAGTCAACAATGAAAGTTACAAAGTAACGTTTACCACCTCTAGTGGTGATGTTCATGGGTCCACATGCGTCGAATGGATTAAATGCAATGGGTACTCGGCTTGTAGAGATTCACTGGATGCTTTGCGGGTAGACCTTCCGGCTAGACAATCCTTGAATGTGGTTTTCACCACCTCAGTTGCCCCGGGCAAAAAACCCTATTCGTGCTAGAGTTTGTACTCTGTCATAGCCTATATGTCCTGTTGGATCACGGTGGAACTCCGGTACGGACTTTGACGGCGATCCTAGCTCCTTCGCTCCACGCAATCCTGCAAGAGGGGATAGACCGGGCGGTGACCCAGAATCCCTCTCCGATGCTTAAATGAGTATCTCGTACGGACTGGCAAGCAGTAATCTCAAGTAAGGTATTTCAACGTAAGTGATCTGAGGTGACCCCTTGCCCTTTTATAGGCGAAGAGATACCCCAGTTACCTGGTGAACCGTTGAGGGTGGTTAGCCTGTATCCCGCGTATCTCGGGTGTGATCCCGCCTATCTAGGCCATGATCTCGCTTATCTCGGCCACGCCCCGCGTATCTCGGCCACGCTTCGTGTATCTTAACCACGTTCCGCGTATCTCAGCCACGCCCCGCGTATCTCGGCCTTATCCTCTGATAATGAGTCCCAACTCCCGTCGGGGACTCCAGAGTTATCTCATTGTGTCACCGCTCGGGGCCCCTCGTCATCGTGACAGGGCCTATTATTCTCAGGGATTCGTCATCGGGGCCTACTCAGAGGCATCTCGTCGGGAGCGTTCAGCTCGCCTGTCAGGTCCGACTCTGTCGGGACCTTTCATCCTCGGACTTTCTTCGTCGGGATCCTTAGCCTGGGCCATCTTGGCCTTCATTTAGGGCCCACCGGACCTATTTGCCGTTTCCTCACTGTTAATAGGGCCTAACGGCTTGTAGTCGAACCCATCATTTTCCCCCAAGACATGAGGGACTTTTAGTTCGTCGTGTCTTTCAACTCCCGACCTCTCGACATTGGAATCGGGGATCTTTCCCTTGGCATAGTCACTCAATACTTAGTCTTCTCCTTCACGTCTCCTCGATGTCTTGTGGATAACTGCCAAATCCGAGGGGACTCCTCGATTCCCAGTTCATTAAATGCAGCAGATAGTGAAGCGACGTTTTCGGCACTCGTGCCTGATTTTTCGCGCCTGTTTTTTCTGAAAAGTGCTTTTCAGGCCTTTTCATCATTACGCCCGTTGCCCTTCTGCACGTTCCATCTCAACGGTCCAGATTAAAACTCTTCAACTTCGACGACTCGGATAGAAGTGTCCCTTCAACAGTCCTCTTTGCCTATAAAACCCTAACCGTGGGTGTTGGATCACTTTTACCGTCTTCGAATTTTCAGGAGCTCTCTACAACTTTTGTGAATTCAAGCTTTTGCGATTCCGAAGAGCATCAATGCTTTTTCCGACCATCTTTTCGGCAACGTCTAGTTCATTCCTTCAACCTCCAATTCATCAAGTCTGGTAAGGATTTCTTCTTCGTTGCCTGCTTATCTTTTCCTTGTTTGTAGTTTTCCGAAAGTCCCACTGTGCCTTCCTTGCCATTGCTACTTTTCAGACAGTGGATCCAGCTCTGAGGGAAGAAAGCCCTTCAACTTTGATTATGCTCTGAATGATATCTCCAACACCGCTTATGATGTAGCTCTCCGGGAGGGGTGCATCACTTCTACTTGGGAACCTCGTTTCCATATCCCTGGCCTCGCCCCTCAGGTAACCCTGAGGTTACTCGTCCCCGAAAAGGGGAGGTATTTGTCTTTACGGGGCAAGTATCAGCGGGGATCAGATTCCCCTTCTGTGGTAATCTGGTCGAGATGTGCCAGCATTACAAAACTCACCCGACCACTTTCTCTACGCACGCCATTCACCTGTGGAATGCTTTCCAGGTCCTCTGCTTCCGACAACGGTGTGTATACAGCCTCAAGCTCTTCAGGACCTTCTACGGGATGAAGTGCAACGAGGCGGGGGTTTGCGCCTTCTACCCCCGAATGCCAAAGTGGAACAAGGCACAACTTGGACGGTGTAACTGGACAATTGACACCTGGAAGGTGGTCAAGGGTCGGGGACTCCTGGTTGACACGGGGTCCGACAACAGTGGTTGGAAAAGGAGTTATTTCTTCATTCAACACTCTTCGATCCCATGGCCCCGATGGGAGGTGGAAGCAGACTCTCCGCCTGCCTTCCACACCTATACCGACGAAGATTTCCAAACTCTTCAAATCATCCAGCTCTACCGATGGGGGGAGTCCTACACTCCCCTCGACGCCAATTCCCTCGTGGAGCGGGACCTGGTGAACGTCGGGATCCGACTCCTCGATATAATCTCTGGGGGGCAGCTTTTCGACGGCCCCTCCAATGTGGTTCCCTGGGTAATCTTTTAACTCTTTTTTCGTTTACTGTTTGCAGCCAAGAAGGTATCTGTGCTGACCGATCTGTTCCTTAAGCAGGGGGAGACCGATGCCGTCCGCCCTTCGCGGAAAAGGAAGTCCACCAAGAAGGCTACAGCTCGGTCGGGGTCTCCTTCTGTGGAGCAACCTAAGCGGAAGCGCGTGGAGCTGGACCAACTCTTCGACGTCCAGAACGCTGAAGAAGGTAAGAAGCTCCGTCTCGCTATTAAGTCGTATAGGAGGAGGGTCCCGAAGGATTTGATTCCTTCGACCAGGGAGGCCCGCATTGCTGACGTTAGACGAATCCTTCAAGGTGAAACTCCTCGTGTCCTGAAGGCGGGCTACTACCACTATCACAGGAAGGATCAATACATCTCCCGACGTATTGTTTGGTGTAAGAATCCTGATGAACTCCCTGACTACATTTCTGAAGCCTCTCGTCCTCCAGGTGCAGGTCGCTGAAGCTTCCGCGGGTGCACCGTCTTAAACAGGGGCACCTCCCTCAACTGGGGAGAAAACCCCGACCGGCGAGCAATTTCGTCGGGTGGAAACCTTGGACTCCTCCGAGGAGAGTGATGAGGGTGGCTCCCTTCGTCATCGTCGGAGGACGGGGCAGTCCCCCTTGAAACCAACCTCTCAAGGGCTGCCCCCTTCGTCTTCTCCGCCGCAGCGACAGCCGTCGCCCATCCATAACTTCACTCTTTCCCCCGCCCGGGTCGAGCCGGAGGCGTGCCCCTCCACGACTCGTGCTGGTCCTCCTCCTGTCCCTCTCGACAGGAGTTTCTACAGGGCCTTTGACCCCGCGCAGGTGGATGCCCCCTGGACTCCAATCCAAACACTGCAAGGAGTCCAGCTTCAACAAGGGGACCAGCATGAGGACTTGGCTCTGCATCTGCTGGCAGGCTCGATCCTGCCCACCATGCGGTTCCCGATTTCCCTGAATCGGACGGCGAAGCATCGGGATGTTCGAGAGATGTCCCTACGTCGGATAGAGGTAAAACTTCGCTTCTCCTCCTTCATTGATAAGGCTGGTTGTTTGTCCGTTAATATTTTTCTTTCTTCTATTGTAGGAGCTCGGGGACTTCAACCGTCTCTTTGGGTACCTCATCGCCTATGATGAGTCCCGGGAGCGGGACCGGGCGGCCATCGATAAGCTTAAGGAGGATCTTGCAGCGGGGGAAACTTGCCAAGGAGCAGGCCCTCCTTGACCAAAAGGTTCAGGACCTCCAAAAGCAAGTCGGGGATTTCGAGGGACTCCTGAGGCGGGAGCGACAGGAGCGGCAGGCTGCTGAGGACAAGTTGGTCCTCGAGAAGAAGGCTCTAGAGGAGCAAGTCGCGGGGGTTCCTGCGCAGCTGGTTGCGGCTGAGGCCAAGGGCCGGGAGGATTATCGGGGGTCTGAAGACTTCCAGGCCGATGCTATGAAGTTCTTCGGCGCAGAGGTGGAGAACACTCTCTTTAATGCGGTTGAGGAGCTCCACCTGGAGTATGGCGACGCCATCAACTTCGACAAGTCGCCTTCTCTCGCTCCCTTCGCGAAGAAATATTTTTCTCTTTCTGAGGAGAGTGATGGGGGGAGTACTCCCGCAAATGATGCCATGATAGTCGATCCTCCCGCGGCCGACCCTGTGGAGCCTTCTGCCACCGATTTCGCGGACCCAGCTCCCGCAGATGCCGCTGACAAGGGCCAAGCCTAACTGCTTATCTTTAGAGTCCTTGTATTTTCTTCGTTTTTGTAATCGTCGGGTTTTTGAGCCCTTATCAATTTATCAGACTTTCTCAGTTCCGATTTTTTTCGATGCACTTCTCCAAGTGGCTTTACTATACTTGCTTAGGTCGATACTTCGACACTTAAGACATTCGCGTACATCACTCAAGACGATTTACTAATTTGCACCACTTAAGGCGACTTATCATCATGCACCACTTAAGGCGACTTTTCAATACTTAGAATAAATCTAAGAATATGCATCACCTAAGACGACTTAATCTCGTGCATCACTTAAGACGACTTTACATCGTGCACCACTTAAGGCGACTTAATCTCGTGCATCACTTAAGACGACTTTACATCGTGCACCACTTAAGGCGACTTAATCTCGTGCACCACTTAAGGCGACTTTTCAATACTTAGAATAAATCTAAGAATATGCATCACTTAAGACGAATTAATCTCGTGCATCACTTAAGACGACTTTACATCGTGCACCACTTAAGGCGACTTAATCTCGTGCACCACTTAAGGCGACTTTACATCGTGCACCACTCAAGGCGACTTTTCTCGTCCACCACTCAAGGCGACTTTACATCGTGCACCACTCAAGGCGACTTTTCTCGTGCACCACTCAAGGCGACTTTACATCGTGCACCACTTAAGGCGACTTTTCTCGTGCACCACTCAAGGCGGCTTTACAGCGTGCACCACTCAAGGCGACTTTTCTCGTGCACCACTCAAGGCGACTTTGACACTTAGCATAAATCTAAGAATAACTCTGATTGGAAGCAACCTCTTTATTTATTTATGGCATAAAATTTGCTTACATCGATTAAACGATAAACGACATACACCACTTAAGGCGATTTTACATCGGGAACCACTTAAGGCGACTTTATCGGGCACCACTTAAGACGACTTTCATCGGGCACCACTTAAGGCGACTTTCATCAAGCATGGTGTTTCTTCAAGTGTTCGCCACTAAAAGAATGCTTCAATACTCTGCCATCGAGGTCTTCCAATTTGTATGCATTCGGAGCTGGTATCCCCACGACCTTATAAGGTCCTTCCAATTTTGGTGACATCTTGTTGATTCGATCCAAAAGGGTAAACTCGTTGCGACGCCAAACCAGCTCCCCGACGAAGAACTGTCGGGACTTTACTCGCCGATTGTAGTACCTGGCCGACGCCAAACGCATTCGAGCTTGGACTTCATTGGGTTCCCGCCTCTTCTCTTCAAGTAAGTCCAAGTCCTGACGTCTCATTTCATCATTCGTCAGAGGTTCGTAATATCTCATCCGATGGGACGCCACAGCTACTTCCACGGGGGCGACAGCCTCTGTGCCATAAACGAGGCCAAACGGAGTCTTCCCCGTTGATCGTTTGGGTGTCGTTCTAACAGCCCAAAGTACGTTTTACAATTCGTTCAGCCATTTGCCCTTTAAGGTATAGACCCTCTTCTTCAGGCCATCCATCACGATTTTGTTGGCTGATTCCACCTGACCGTTAGTCTGAGCATGGCGTACGGAAGCTGTCTGATGCTCGATGTTCAACTCCTCCAGATACTCCCTCACCTGAGAGCCGTTAAACGGTGGACCATTTTCGCTGATCACCACCTTAGGAATCCCGTATCTGGACACAATATGGGTCTGGAGGAACTTGACGATCTGGTTCCCCGTCGTTCTGGCCAACGCCTTTACCTCTATCCATTTCGAAAAATAATCGATAGCTACAAGTAAATACTTACATTGACCTTGTGCTTGCGGAAGAGGTCCCACCAAGTCGATGCCCCATTGCGCGAAGGGCCAAGCGCTCTTGATGGATGTCAGATTAGCGGCCGGAGCCACGATACTCGGGGCATACCTCTGGCACGCGTCACAGGATCGGACCAACGCCGTCGCTTCCTTGCTCATCGTAGGCCAATAATAGCCCAAGTTCAGCACTTTCCTCATAATGGATCGGGCCCCTTCATGACAAGCCGCGACCCCTTCATGCACCTCCTTCAGGATTCGATTTGTGTCGTGTTCTGCCACACACTTCAAGTACGGAGTCGAGAACCACCCCTTCTTGTATAGCTGATTGTCCAGCATCACGTAATTGGCTGCGATCCGACGTATCCTGTCGGCTGCTACTTTATCATCGAGGACTGTCCCGGTAGTCAAGTACGCGACTATCGGGGTCATCCAAGTGGGCTCCTCCTCCGATCCTGCTTCAATATCACATACCTGTGTTGGGTTGGTGGTCGACAAGATCACCTTCTCCAAGAAGTGCACCTTCCGATTTTCCTCCAAGGGTGCCCCCAGGGCACATTTGCTCAAGGCATCTGCCTCCACGTTTTCCTCCCACGGGATTGCCTCGATGTCGAAGCTTTTAAAACTCTCCTTTAAAGCTTGCACCTCACGCAGGTACTTCCTCATCATTGGGCTTTTCGCCTCGTATCGCCCTTGAACCTGGTTTACAATCAGGGCCGCGTCACACTTCACTCTCAAGTGAGCGACTCCAGTGCCTTTAGCAATTTTCAGGCCCGTGATAAGAGCTTCATACTCCGCTTCGTTGTTTGTGGCTTTGAATGTTAAAGCCAAGGCGTATCAGAGCGGCTCACCTCCACCCGGTGGTATCAACAAAAAGCCTGCTCCTGATCCGTCCGAACTCGAGGAGCCATCCGTGTACATTTCCCAGGTATTTTCCTCGTTTGGCTGTTCTGATTGCTCTGCCCTTTCTGGTTGTTCTTCTGTCGGGACCTCCATGGTTGCCCCCTCTACAGGGCCCGCTTCTTCTAGATCGGGGGCTGTAGATTCTGCTATGAAATCCGCCAATGCCTGGCCCCTAATGGCCGTTCTTGGAGCAAAGTGTATGCGAAACTCACTAAGCTCTACTGCCCACTTCACTAATCTTCCCGACGCATCCGGTCGGTTCAAAAAATGCTTCAGAGACTGGTTCTTCAACACAGTAATCTCGTGTGCATGGAAATAAGGCCTTAGCTTCCGAGCAGTAATAATCAACGCAAAGAGATACTTCTCAACGGCAGGATAATTCAATTCAGACTTGGCAAACGCCTTTCTTACATAATAGACGGGGACTTGATTACCCTCGACAACCTTCACTAACACAGAGCTAATGGCAAATTCAGAAACAGCCAAGTAAAGATAGAGCGGCTCGCCTGGAACCGGTTTCGCCAACGGCGGGAGGGTGCGAAGGTGTTGCTTGAGTGCTTGGAACGCTTCTTCACACTTGGCTGTCCATTAAAATTTCTTTTTGGCCCTCAGGACTTCAAAAAATGGCATTGATCGGTCACTGGCTTTGGACAGGAAGCGATTCATTGCAGCCAGTCGTCCATTCAGCACTTGCACCTCCCGATGGTTTATCGGAGACTGCATCTCCTCAATCGCCCTCAGTTTCTCGGGATTCACCTCAATTCCTCTCTGGCTCACCATAAAGCCCAGAAATTTCCCTGAGTGGACTCCGAAGGCGCATTTCGTCGGGTTTAAACGAACCTGATGAAGCCTCATTCGCTCAAACGCCAGGGTTAGGTTGTGCACATGATCCTCAGCTTGTCGGGACTTCACCAGCATATCATCCACGTAAGCCTCCATGGTCTCCCCCAGCATATCTCCGAACAGCTCATTCACCATCCGCTGATAGGTTGCCCCGGCATTGATTAACCCGAAAGGCATGACATCGTAGTGATAGATGTCACTGTCTGCGTAAAACGCTGTGTGAGGAGCGTCCTCCTTGGCCATCTTGATCTGGTTGTAGCCCGAATACGCATCCATGAAGTTCAACAGCTCATGTCCCGATGTGGCATCCACCAACTGGTCGATTCTCGGGAGTGGGTAGCAGTCCTTCGGGCAAGCTTTATTCAGGTCGCGGAAATCCACACACATCCGCCATTTTCCATTAGTCTTCTTCACCAGTACCGGATTAGCGACCCAAGTCTGGAATCGGAGCTCTTTAATAAACCCGGCATCGAGCAACCTGCCCACCTCCTGCTGGATCGCGATCTTCTTGTCTGTGCCCATCGGACGCCTTTTCTGCGTGATAGGTTTGATTGCGGGGTCTATCTTCAGCTCGTGTACGATCACATCGGGGCTGATTCCTGGCATATCGCTCGGGGACCAGGCAAACAGCTCCTTGAACTCCTTCAGTAACTCAATCAGTTTTTGGGCTGTCTCCTCAGTCAAAGCTGACCCGATTTTCACCTTCCTCTGGGGTCCGTCGATCTCAACTTCTTTTAGATCTTCTACGGGGGCGGGACGCCCAAACTCCTCTCTAGGATCTGTATCTGTCTGGAGGACAGTCATGGCCTCTCACCTCCTCCTTCGGGTGGCGTTAACATAACATTTTCGGGAAGCTACCTGGTCACCCTTGACCTCTCCGACTCCGTGGTCGGTCAAGAACTTCATCTTCTGGTGCACTGTCAAGGCAACCGCCATCAGGGGGTTGATGGTGGTTCTCCCGATAATCGCGTTGTAAGTCCCCGCGGAATCAACTACCACGAACTCCACGTTCCTCCTTTCTGATTTCCACCCACTACCAAACTCCACTGGTAAGGTGATTACTCCTAGCGGTAGGAGGTAGAACCAGAGAACCCGACCATCGGGAATTTTGCCTCCTTCAGGTCTTTCTTCGTTTTTCCCATAGCCTCCAGCGCATCCATAAATAGAATATCGGAGGAGCTCCCTCCGTCGATCAGAATTCGCTTCATCTCGTACCCGTCCACATCCAAGGTTACGACTAAAGCGTCATCATGCGGGGTCTCCGCGCCTATTAAGTCCTCCGAGGAAAAGGAAATCACCATTTCTTCCTTCAAGGTCCAGGATCGGGACCTCTTACCCAGCACCACAGCAGTAGGAATTCTAGAGGCGTAAACCTCTCGAGAGGACGAGGTATCACCTCCAGCAGCAAATCCTCCGTGAATCACATTGATGGTCCCCCGTTGTTCTTTGTGGGCACCGGACGGCTCCAGATCGGACCTCTTCTTCTTTGGGGACCGGTCGCGGGACCGAGAACGGGACCGCGATCGGGACCGGGAGCGGGATCGACACCGTTTATCCCCGACGAACTCTTTGAGCTTCCCCTTCTGGATCAGCTTTTCAATCTCCTTCTTCAGCTCCAGACAATGGTTGGTGTCGTGACCATTTGCGCGGTGAAATCGGCAGTAGCGATCCGTGCGGGATCCTAAGAATTCTCCATCCTTCTTTGGAGGATACCTGGAGATACCTTGTTGTTCCATGACCGTCAGTACCTCCGCCATGGAGCAGTTGAGAGGAATGTCGAGATCTTCCCGTTTGTCCTTCCTTGAAGAACGTCTATCATCTCTCCGATCAGAACGGCCTCGATTCCGACTGCTCTCGGGTTTACCCTTTGACTTACGATCGTCGAAGGGTTTAACCGACTGCTTCCCTTTGTTCGACTTTGGGTGTTCCAGCTCTCCCGCGGCTATCTTCGACTCCTGGACATCGATTTGCCGTTTCACCCTCTTCTGTAGTGCCTCCGTATTCCACACAGCTTTTTCAGCCACGCTGTGCATTAGGTCGGAACCGTAGGGGGCCGTTAGGTTCCGAATGAAGGTACGGATGGTCTCACCCTCTGAAATCTCCTCATCAATCTCCGCCACACTGGCAGTGTATCGCTGGTAATAGTGTGCCAGCGATTCGTTGGGCCTCTGTACCACCTGGGTCAGGGACCTCACACTCTTCAGCAAACGTCTACGACCCTGGTACTGCTGAATGAACCGGTCGTGCATATCTGCCCAGCAAGTGATGCAGCCTGCGGGCAGACTAAAGAACCAGGTCAAGGCTCTTTCCCCAAGTGTGTTCGGGAACAACGTACACACTATATCTTCATTCGGGGCTCTTCCCAGACACGCCATGAGGTGCTTCTGGACATGACGAACCGGATCTCCTACACCAGCGTACTCCTTTATCGTGGGGATACCCAGCCCTGGCGGGGCTAGGGTGTCTATGAGTCGAGGAACGAAGGGATGAGTAGATCGATCCCTCAGCTCCGACACCAGCGGCTTCTGCTCTCCCATGCAGATGTTCACGAACTTTACCACCTGATCGGGGGTGATGGGACCGTTCAGGGGAATGGTCCTGTGCTGTACTGGTCCTGGCCCATCCACCACGAATCTCTCTGGCTGAATGGACACCTTACTCCTGTCCTGGCCTCGGGGCGGCGCCTCCTGTACGTTCCGAACCTCTGCTGTGGGGGCGCTTCTTCTAACGGGGGCATCTCCTCCTGCCTCCTCGCGGCCTCTCTCCGATCTAAGAGAGCCTCCACGGCTGCCAAAAACATAGGCATGGCTTCTGCCAGAGCCCTAGCTGGGGGAGCCTCCTGCCCCCTATTGCCCTGGTGCTGAGCAGCAATCTCTTCGGGACCTTCATTATGCCCCCCTGTCTGGGAGAGCTCAGCAGCGGGATGGTTCTGGTTTTTGTCCTAATCTTCTTTGTTTGCCAGCCGCCATTGAACGAGTAGAAGGCATATCAGCTTTTTGTTTGTTTCCCACAGACGGCGCCAATGTTGGATCACGGTGGAACTCCGGTACGGACTTTGACGGCGATCCTAGCTCCTTCGCTCCACGCAATCCTGCAAGAGGGGATAGACCGGGCGGTGACCCAGAATCCCTCTCCGATGCTTAAATGAGTATCTCGTACGGACTGGCAAGCAGTAATCTCAAGTAAGGTATTTCAACGTAAGTGATCTGAGGTGACCCCTTGCCCTTTTATAGGCGAAGAGATACCCCAGTTACCTGGTGAACCGTTGAGGGTGGTTAGCCTGTATCCCGCGTATCTCGGGTGTGATCCCGCCTATCTAGGCCATGATCTCGCTTATCTCGGCCACGCCCCGCGTATCTCGGCCACGCTTCGTGTATCTTAACCACGTTCCGCGTATCTCAGCCACGCCCCGCGTATCTCGGCCTTATCCTCTGATAATGAGTCCCGACTCCCGTCGGGGACTCCAGAGTTATCTCGTTGTGTCACCGCTCGGGGCCCCTCGTCATCGTGACAGGGCCTATTGTTCTCAGGGATTCGTCATCGGGGCCTACTCAGAGGCATCTCGTCGGGAGCGTTCAACTCGCCTGTCAGGTCCGACTCGGTCGGGACCTTTCATCCCCGGACTTTCTTCGTCGGGATCCTTAGCCTGGGCCATCTTGGCCTTCATTTAGGGCCCACCGGGCCTATTTGCCGTTTCCTCACTGTTAATAGGGCCTAACGGCTTGTAGTCGAACCCATCATGTCCTAACCTTGCGTGCCATCCGGCCGCATAAGTTTCTGCTTCCTTGGATGATATTATTCTATTCGAATTTTCATTTTCAATTCCATTCAAATCCATAAAAATGAGACCATGGGAGGAAAATGCAAGCCCATAAAAGACATTGCCTTTTTTTATTCAGACAAGGGAGTTCTCAAATGATAAAGAAAATCCACTATTCATAAGAGAGGTAACAGAAACAACATTCCTTCGAATTCTGGGAGTAAAAAGGACATTCTCAAGAAATATGGACCTGCTATTGCGTAAACACAATTCGCAGTTCCCTATTCCTTCGACTTCAATATCAGAGTTGTCGCCTGTGTATATCCTTATTGAATCATTCGACATACATCTGAACATGGCAAATAGTTCTTCGTCATTGGTTATGTGGTTTGTCGCACCTGAATCAAGGATCAAAGAAGGATTTGAATCAATTAAATTGACAGTTGATGAAACTAAAGCTTCCATAACATATTCAATGTCACATAACTTGGCAGCATGTGATTTGCTAGAATCCCTGCAAACTATCTCCGATTTTAACGGGAGATTGCCTTGTTTAGACTTTGTCGACGTTTATTGTCGATAGCCTGTTGTTTCTTACCCTTGTTCCTGCATTTCCTCTTCAGCCCAGCAGGTTGTCTTGACATCTTGGTTTCTTTCGTTACCGATTCCAGTCGAGTTTCTTCCATCTCGATTAATTTTAGGACTGATGCAAGATCCAGCATTGAACCACAGACAGTCAGCAGGGTCCTAGTTTCTCTCTAGGTCTTCGGGAGGATCCCGATTATTGCTTTAATTTTGTCCCATTCAGCCATCTGACTTTCTTCTTCAAGTGGTTTGATATACTTTTTTCAAGCACACTGATGTTCTTGCTCTTTAGACATTCATCCAAAGATGGTAAAACTGGATGCAATATAACTTCAATGCCATTTCCATATTTCAGGAACAGTGTATCCCATATATCCTTTGTGACCGGAAGATCCTTATACACTTCCTTAAAGTCTGGAGATATTTCAGACAGCAAAATCTCCTTAGCTCTCTGGTCATCCTACTCTCACTTGAAGTTGGTGTATGCTAGCCCTTTGGCCAGGTCGGCATCTGGAAAACTCATCGTCTTTCGAATATGGTCTATGAGACCCTTATCGTCCAACTGATCACTAATGCGTTTGCACCAAGATTCGTAGTTTGTATCATTCAAAAGCTCATTAGAACATGATGAATCAATATGCGCGGTTATTCGATACTAACACGTTGATAATCATGCATAACAAGGGAGACAATAACATTTTGGGTAAACGAATTGCATACATCGGATATCTATGAGATAGAAGGTGACAATTAATGATTCCTCAGACATCTAACCAAACCGACCACCAGTAAACCGAGGGAAGGGGATCGTGAAAGAGTTCACATTACCGACGTCTTCTTTTTAACAGATCAGTCTTTTAAAACAGGTTAATCGCTTTCAACGGAACAAGGAGTTTTTACATACACCCGATCCTGACTTCACCAAGGCCCTTTTAAAATGTTTCGAGGATTTCATGGATGCATATATAATTCTACTACACAAGAAAATCATCATACGCAGGCCACATGCAAACACAAACTAATCATCATGCATACGCTTCATGCGTCTAATGTTCCGAGGAACTCATGCTAGCATATATAATTCTACTTCTTAAGTAAATTATCACATGCGGCTACATCCTCAACATTCATGCATACGCATCATGCGTGATTACACCACATCAATCATGCATATTTGGCGACTGATTTTCGGTTTTAAAATATTTGGGGCTGACTTGCAATTCATGCTAGCAATCAAACATGCGTACTTCTAGACATGAATCCTAGGCATTAACAACCATTACAGCATGTCTATCCTAGTGCACAATCCATTAATTGTAATCCACGGCTTTGCCCCCAACATGCAATATCCAGCTAGCTTGACATAGTAAAGACGACAGTTCTAATCATACAATAATATCAATTAAATAGCAAATGCAATTCAGCCCACTAAATGACTCAGTCCTAAAATCATGCATTTCAGAGAACCATCCCCATAATCGAAACTACGCATCAGGTTTAATTAAAATTTGAAAGTATTAAACTAATGAGCATTGTGTAGGTAATTTTAAAGTTCGAAAACATTTGGAGTTTTAAATTTGACCATCCTCTTTTCAGTTGACTCGGGTGGGTCCGGTTTAAAGGTCTGGTTTAGTCAAATCTTGTCCGGTTAAACCAATTCAGGCGGTCCTGTTCGGTTTGGTTTAAATTGGTTCGGCCGTACCGGTTCGGTTAAAAATATGATTTCGGTTCTTCACGCAAACCGGGTCGGCTTGGTTTGACCCATTTAGTTGCCCCGTCCGACACGGATGTGTCGGGCCAATTGAGAAAATCCAGTTTTGTTGACCCGCCCTGTTTGGACCCGTTGAACCCTACCCGGTTCGGTTGGGTTGACCCGGTTCGGGTTACCTAGGTCTTCTGGGTCAGTCGACCTGACCCGGATGTGCAAAATTGGACCGCCCTATTAACCTTATAGGGTCTGGCCGAAATGTTTCTTTTGGGCTAAGTAGAGTTTTAAAATCCACTGAAAACTTAACTTAGCATCCAAGAAAAAATAGTTATAAATATAATTTCAAATATTTGCACATATATATGTATATATAAATTCGGCACCAACTATAATATATATATATATATATTATTTATTGTCAAGATTCTATATTAGGATAAAATCTATCTACAATATATATATTTCCGCAATCTTAGACAACTAAAATCTATCAATAATATTCAAGAATCCTAAAATAATGCTAGAATACATTTAACATGTTGGCCGAAATTACAACTAATTTTACATCAAAATTTCGGCGGCCGAAATTTTCAATTACTTGGGGCCTAAGAAATTAAAAACTATTCTTTGTAGTTTCATGTATAGGGTTAGGCTGAAACTTCTAAAATTAGGGTTAGTGGTCAAATTTCAAGATCAAATTTTACTAATATCAATAATACAATGTTCAATTTTGACAAAGGTAACGTTTTTCTTGAAAAAATCATGAACATCAGTCTTAAAAATACCTAAATTTCACGAATATCAGTTTTACTAAAATCTCAAGAACACCAATTTATCAAAATTATGAATTCCCTAACATAGGTTGTGATACCACTGTAGGAATATATGGGATAAATACTACGGTAACAAAACAAGGTACATGCAATGTAAACGAATTACGCAGCGGAATTAGGGGCACATACCTACAATGTTTTTCGTAGAACCAAAATCTTCAAGGGAAGTTCTCGATCTGCCAAACGGTTCCCGTAAGGATTCTGGTTAAGGAATACCTACGCAGATTGGTCTCCAAAGCAATGCCTCTTGTAGATTATTTAGTAGGGATGGATCTCCGGAGTTATTGCTTGAAGCAATTTGGCACTTCTTAGGTCTTGTGAATGGTTCAGCCGAAACACTATTAATAGGAAGGATGGATTTCTTTATGTCTCACCACAAAGCAAAAAAGTGATTAACCTTAATTAGTTCCCTAACACTCCCTATTTATAAGTTGAGGTGGGCAAAACCCACCTCACAACTTTATTTATTTCAGCTGGCCTATAATGAGAAAGGGAGGCCCAATTTTGGTCCTCTCATGTTCATTGGGATTTTAGGCTTAGCCCAAAATACCTAATGTGACATTACACAATCGACTTAGGTAACAGTCTTATATTAATGGGCTCCGATTTACGGCGGCCCAATCTCCAAATGCCAACACACGTAGCATCTTATAAAATACTATCATTCATCTAGGTACCATCTTGCAGTATAGGTTTTTGGTTTGATCCGTGTGTAATGCACAACCCCATGGTCGCAGTCTGGTAAGATCAATCTCTTTACCAGTTCGTAGCTCATATGGTGTCGTGTCCACCAATTATATACGAACTAGGTTCACCACATAATTTGCAGTCAACTACATATCATCCTGGAAGGAGATAGGAAGTTGAGCTTGCGACATTATGATACTGACCATGTCCACTATAATGTGTGATTATAAAGTTCCACCAATCTGATTCGTCAAAGGCGTATTCTAGATCGTTATTTAATAGACAATCAATTTCATTGCATAATCATGTATCGAGGTTTCGATCGCCTCAAATCGTGCTACCCCATGCTTGTTTACAAGTCTCCATGAGAAGTTGAATGACTATAAACCCGTAATGGGTATTGGTGAAATGAAAAATTTATTTCGAGCATTGTATCAAACACATTACATTAAATTTGTACTTTAAAACGATGTGTCCTATCTATCGATGGAACTGCGTGTCATGCGCGTGTCACCAGCTACTACCCATGGTGTAATCGTTTCGTTTGCGAAATTTAGTTTAATCGGTTTTCTCACATGTTCGTCATTACGATTTATTAACTTAGTGGATTACTAACAAATAAGGAATTTATATCGGTCACACTCAAAATCAGCAATGCATAGAATAGTAATCATAAGATTAAGCGGCGCCAGATGAATAACTCAGTTAAGGCATTCGAAGTATGCCCATTAGGGTTCTCAGTTTTCACAAGGAAACTTATAACCAGAGAGTACTTATTGTTGGGTTATGATTTTAAAGGATAGGCCAATGGGTAGTCGAGAGCATATATGTCAAGACTCTTGAAAGAGAGTCGACAACTAATCATACTCAGAATGAAGAAACAAGGGCAAATAGTCGACAATTGAAAATTAAGAAAGTAGACGGCTGAGGTCCTTGAAGACTGGCGACAAGTCTGCTCAAAACTCTCCCTCTTAAGGCAAGAGTCGAGTGAAAGCCAAAAACTATTGAAGAAACCTTCATCCTAAGGATAGGACAACTGGCAACCTGCTTGCCGCCTCATAGAAAACCTTTCCTCTTAAGGAAGGGGCTGGTGGCGACCTACTTTTCACCTGTTAAGCTGAAGAAACCTTCCTCTTAAGGAATGTTGAGGTGGCGACCTTCTGAAACCGCCAGAGAAAAACCTTCCTAGCTAAGGAAAGATGAGGAGGCGACCTACTTGTCACCTGCTTATGCCACCTTTGGACAGAAACCCTCCCAAGAGGGTAGCCGCCGTTTAAATTCAGTACACTTCCCCTATAAATAGGGGAACACTTTCATTATTTAAATAATCTACATACACATAGTTTTACAGTATTCTCTCTAAAATTCCATTACTAACTTAAGCTTCGGAGTGGAATCAGGGCAAATCTCCACCCCTTTTCAGGCCTTCGCCTACCAAAGCATCCTAAAGGAAACTAAGTGCCCCTCGAGGTCGAGACGGACATTTAAAGGAGTTATCTAGCGGCGAGACCTTGAAGTCCTTTACCAGAAACTTTAGGCCACGTCATTTGATCCCAACATTTGGCGTCGTCTGTGGGAGTGATGATCAAAAAGTCATGGCTCAAAAGGCATAAGAAATAAACAAAAAAAAAAATATGAGACCAGAGAAGACACATACCGTATCATCCCTCAAAACTCTCTACTTCTAGGCGGCGACGATCTTGGGGAGGGACCGAAGCATTCAACAAATGAAGTGGTAGATCATGATTGGCGATAGAGTGTCCCTCTTTAAGGGGGTACCCTTTTAACTCGCTCAAAGGATCCCAATCCTTCAAAAGATCGAGAGGAGGATTCAGAAGCATCTCCCACTCAATAGGGGGACCTTTGTATTCCGGAACAATATTTGAAGGAATCATAGGAAAATGAGATGATCAATTTGAAGATGATGAGGAATCCTCGCCCCTTTTCCTATTTACCGAAATACCTAAGGGGGCAATACCCTCACTGCTAGACGGGTAGCATTGGGTAGCTACTTTAGCTTTACCCTTATTGCGAGAAGGCCCATTAGAGAATTCTTCGACATAAGGCATGACCTCGAAATCAATCGGAGTCTTAATGGTCGCTCCTTCTCCGGTTTCTTTGGGAGAAGCAACAGAGGAAGACCCGGCCATGGCTCGACCATGATTTCGAAGTATCATCTTGATAAATTCTGAAAAGGAATCTCGTCATAAAACAAATATAGCCAAATACTGATAAAATATGAGAAGAAAAACTCAAAAAGAGATGGTCTCATACACCTGCAGTCGGATGGTCAGCCATGGATACTCTTTACTCTTGAAACTCCATATCTGAAGTACGAACAAGATAAAGAGAGGGAAAGATTGAAGAAAGAGATGGAAAATTTCAGAAGTGAAACTCCAGTATTTATACTAAGTAAATACTGGGATCCTTCCTGAAGAAGCTACGGTCAAATACATTTCATTGGTGCAGTGAATACAAAAATAGCCGTTGAAGATGCATGAATGACCTTTAAGCTTCTATGAATCACTCTCCAACGGTCAAAAGGTGAAAATCATGGATCAAACGACTCAAGGTCCCAATCTCGACTCAAGAGACCAGGAGACTCAAAACTACAGCCCGACTAATTATAAATTTCGCCGTAAAGCCTTCAAATCAATGCTCGACTTAAGACCTCGTCTTCATCACGAAACTGACGACTCAAGTCTCAGGGGCAAGTTTTGGGTTACGATTATAAAGGACATGTCAATGGGTAGTCGAAAGCATATATGCCGGGACTCCTGAAAGAGAGTCGAAGACTAATCATACTCAGAATAAAGAAACAAGGAAAAATAGTCGACAACCAAACACTATTGAAGAAACCTTCCTCCTAAGGAAATGACAACTGGCAACCTGCTTACCGTCTCAGAGAAGACCCTTCCTCTTAAGGAAGGGGCAGGTGGCGACCTACTTGTCACCTGTTAAGCTGAAGAAACCTTCCTTTTAAGGAATTGTGAGGTGGCGACCTGCTTCAACCGCTAGAGGAAAACCTTCCTAGCTAAGGAAAGTTGAGGTGGCGACCTACTTATCACCTTCTTATGCCGACTCTGGACAGAAACCCTCCCAAGAGGGTAGCCACCGTTTAAAGTAGGTACACTTCCCCTATAAATAAGGGAACACTTTCATTATTTAAATAATCTACATACACATACTTTTACAGTATTCTCTCTAAAATTTCATTACTGACTTAAGCTTCGGAGTGGAATCAGGGGCAAATCCCCACCCTTTTCAGGTCTTCGCCTACCAAAGCATCGTAAAGGAAACTAAGTGCCCCTAGATGTCGAGACAGAAACCTAAAGGAGTTAGCTAGCGGCGAGACCTTGAAGTCCATTACCAGAAGCTTCAGGCCACGTCATTTTGAGACCGACACTATTACTGATAGAAACAGAAAAGTTCAAACAAGCTAGGGATGGTCGATCGTTCTATACCTTTTATTTTTGGGGTACAATCCTCCATCTTTACGCTCCATCCTCTTCTCATTTCTGTAATTCACAAGTGGAATTGAATTACTCTCGAGTAAGAGGGAATTTGAATAGAATATATGACTCTCGTCATTCTTTCTCGAAACGTACCTTAGAAGGACTGGTACAAGTAGCAACCAGGTGGCCTTTAACACCGCACCTGAAGCACGTTCGAGATTCCTCTCTATGTGGTCGCTTCCTTTGCCTGTTCTTGCCCCAGGCTTGCTTTGGTTTGAACTTTCTTTGAATGTTTGAGCCAAATGAATTGTTAGCTTTCTTTAAAAGGTATTTTCTCATCCTCTTGCGCTTACCCTTATGCTCTGTTGGGGAGGATGACGCTATATGCATCTCAACTCTAGGCTTTTCAGCCCTGAGTCAATCCTCCTACGACTCGAGATGTACTCGCACGGACTAGAAAGTATCGGGATGCGTGGAATGGGTAAGGTTCATTTTCATGCTATTCCAAGTGTTGGTCAAAGAGTGAATGACGCACTGAACCTTGTGTTCCTCAAACAGAGTTTCTCCTGCCTCCTTGAGTTCAGCAAGCATGTTAGACATATGTCTTATATGCTCCTTCGTCGTATGCTTAGGATTCATCTTATACGATTCTAAAGCGATGTTCAACGATTGCTTCAGGGATGTGAAGTAAACAACAAATCCCGCTTTAAAACCATCCAGTATTTCTTTAGCAGACTTAAGATAGTCATACCAATAGAGTATGTCATCCTGTAGCATAGTCATCAAAGCTAAACAGATTTCAAGGTCCTTTGCATCCACTCGTCATGGTATTTCCTTTGCTCATCAGTGAGGTCACCCTCAGGCCTAACTTTCTTAGTAGTCAGATGATCCAAACCTTTATTTCAGTAACCACCACCGTCGCTCGCTTATTTTTATATCTTATAATTATTACCATTCAATCTGATCCCCTTATTCATTTGGGTGATCACATTACTAATGGCAACCATCGATATTAACATTGATAATTATGCGATTATCAGGAAGACAATAACATTTAAGAAAACGAATTGCATACATCGGATATCTATGAGATAGAAGGTGACAAGTGAAGATTACTCAAACATCTAACCAACCCGACCACCAGTAAACCAATGGAAGGAGGCCGTGAAAGAGTTCACATTACTGACGTCTCCTTTCTAATAGATCAGTCTTTTAAAACGGTTGAATCGCTCACACAGGATCGTGTAATTTTAACATACACACAATCTTCGCTTTCCGAAGGCTTTTTTTAAAACGTTTCGAAGATTCCTGCAAGCATATACAATTCTACTACACAATTAAATCATCATACACAACCAAATCAATTCAATCACAAGCATACGCGTCATGCTCTAATGTTCCGAGGAACTCATACTAGAATATGTAATTCTACTATCGAAGTAAATTATCACATGCGGCTACATCCTCCAAATTCATGCATACGCGTTATGCGTGATCAGACCATAATAAACATGCATATTTGGCGAATGATTTCCTATTTTAAGCATTTGAGGCTGAATTGGAATTCATGCTATCATTAATCATGCGAACTTTTAGACTTGGATTCTAGGAAATAACAACCATCACAGCTTGTCTATCCTAGTGCGCAACTCGTTAGTTGAAATCCAGGGCTCCGACCACAACATGTAAAATCCAGCTAGCTTGACGTATTCAAGACACAATTCTAATCATGCAATAATATCAATTAAAATAGCAATTGCAATTCAGCCCACTAAATGACTCAGTCATAAAATCATGCATATCTGAGATCCATCCCCTTAATCGAAACTAGACATCATGTTTGATTATAATGTGAAAAATTCAAACCAATTTGCACTGTGTAGGTTATTTTAAAGTTCAAAAACATTTGGATTTTAAATTTTGACCATCCTATTTTTAGTTGACTCGGGTCGGTCCTGTTAAGTTCGTCCACTTGGGTAACCTCGGGATTCTTTCCCACGAAAGGGCTCTGGATGTGTGCACGGGAACGGCTATCTGTCTGTATGCCGCGAACCTTGAGACACGATCCTCGAACTAGTCTTCAACTTCCCAACTTTGATCTCTCAAAATCCGGGTCCTGCACAAGGGGCAATAACCAGCGGGGGATAGGGGGGGAATGCTTGTTGGGCCCTCTCCGACGCTCAAGTCATAATCTTTTAGAGAGGGAAAGCCTTTTAGAGAGAAGTCAGAGCACAAAATGCCAGAATGAGGGAGTTGTTTAAAATAGGAGACCTAGGTCCCTATTTATAGGGAACCAAAGGATCGTGCCCGGTTTTGAACGGTTTGATTCCGGTATAAAGGAAAACGTATAACGTCATCAAGGTGGACTATGCGCGCACTAACTTCTCGTACTTGGCAAAATAATCGGGATAAGCGCGCGGAGTATGTTGGTAATCCGGACCTACCCGGATTCCCTTGTGGCAATCCGGAGGTCCGGATTGTCTTAGGGTAATCCGGGCCTCCGTATTGCCTTAGGGCAATCCGGAAGTCCCCTGGTCCGGGTACTGCGCGTATTCCGGACCGTTTTGGACTTGGGTGTCCGCGGAAAAGTTCTTTTACGGGTTTTGGAGTATTTTGTGAGGCCCGAAATGTAAATACGAACCCTAATTGGACAGCTATCTACCACTTGCCCCCCGAGTCAAGTAGCGGTTCAAAACCCATGCTTGACTCTTTTTAAGATAAGATATTCGTCCAATTTAGGTTCGGTACTGACCTCAGGGGTGGCCTGTTCGTCAATTCGAGTGTTGGGATCATAAATTTGACATACTTCAATTTTCCGCCGTATGTACATAACCTGTTTATAGGGTAGCGTAGCGGACAATATGCGTATAACAACATGCAATTATATTCGCAATATCATGTAATGAGTGAAATACTTGTAATAATAAATAATTATACAACTTGATAATATCATGGTACATGACGTAAGCATATAACACGCTGTCAACATGTAGATGACGATATAGCAAATGGATGACGTAATCATGCAATAAGCAAAAAACCTAGAACAATATAAAATTGGAGAGCATGTACGTACTCATGAAGCATGGTGTAAATGTGAGACATGACGTAAACATGAAATTCATACTTAGATTATAAAAATAATCATGTAACGATCATAAATAAAAATCGTGCATAATAAATTCTATGTACGTAATATGTAATAATAATTACGTGTAGTGTGTCATGAAGTATTGTGTAGTATGTATGCAATATGAACATAGGAAAGATGCAAAGATGCTTGTAAAGGTTGCTAAGGACTTATATGAAAATACATGAAAGCTTAGTCCTTAGCACATGGTGTAGGCATTATTAGTGAAAATTAGGAGAGAGAATACTCATTATCTTACATCCTTTATAGATAAATCTCCAAGAAGCTCTCCATTCTTGATGAAGATGAAGCTTTTGAGATCATAAATTTGGAGTAGACACACCATAGTTGATTTCAATTGGATTCCGGCCAAGGGAGAGAGCAAGGTCGACGGCGCGTGATTTTTCCTTGTGTGGCACGTGTCAATTTGGACTCGCTTCGTGTTGGTGAGTTCAATTCCGTACATGGCTGGACATTTCGTGACTTCGTTTGGCCTTAATTCGATCTTGAAATCATCATGTGTGTAGTCACCTTAACATGCACATAAGGTGTTTGATAAAATGTATTAGAGTAATTAGCTTTCCAAATCGGCCAAAAATTTTAGAAAAGTATAAATGGATTGTTATACTTCCCTTATGCATAGTATTCATTGCCATCATGTTGTTCCATGCTTTAGTCATCGTTTTTGCATGCTTGATGTTGATGATGGATAGTTGTTCGGACATGATCGTTGATTGTTGTACATGGGTAATGGTAAGCAAGACAATGTGCTTTGAGCGTCATATGTTGATCATCGGCCACTTTCTGCAAGCATGCTAAAACACTAGAAAATATTTTAACAATATCTAATGCTTGTTACCATAGATTTCGTCGTATGAGCTTTGTCGATAAGCGTCGCAGAAATGCTTAGGAGGTATTGTGTAGAAGTTGATAATAGCTACTTGATGCATGCAATCCATCCTTGTCGACATGTATGTACGTACATGGAAACACTTAGCAAATATTCTCCCACTGTCGACATCAATCCTTGTTGACATGTATGTACGTATATGGAAATAATTAGAAAATATTCTTCACTTATCAACATGCATCCTTGTCAACATGTATGTACGTACATTGAAATACTTAGAAAATATTCTTCACTTGTCGACATGCATCCTTGTCGACATGTATGTACGTACATGGAAATACTTAGAAAATATTCTTCACTTGTCGACATGCATTCTTGTCGACATGTATGTACGTACATGTAAATACATAGAAAATATTATTCACTTGTCGACATGCATCCTTGTCGACATGTATGTACGTAAATGGAAATACTTTAGAAAATATTCTTCACTTGTCGACATGTATGTACGTACATGGAAATACTTAGAAAATATTCTTCACTTTTCGACATGCATCCTTTTCGACATGTATGTACGTACATGAAAATACTTTGAAAATATTCTTCACTTGTCGACATGCATCCTTGTCGACATGTATGTACGTACATGGAAATACTTAGAAAATATTCTTCACCTGTCGATATGCATCCTTGTCGACATGTATGTACGTACATGGAAATACTTAGAAAATATTCTTCACTTGTCGACATGTATGTACGTACATGAAAATACTTAGAAAATATTCTTCACTTGTCGACATGCATCCTTGTCGACATGTATGTACGTACATGGAATAATTAGAAAATATTCTTCACTTGTTGAAATGGATCATTGTCGACATGTATGTACGTACATGGAAATACTTAGGAGATATTTCGTCCTTGTAATCATGTATGCTGCGAGTATGAGCTCGATGTCGTCATGGAAGTCGAAGTGTTGAGAGGGTTGCCCCTTTTGTATGATGGTTGTTACTTGTTGTTTGAAGATTATTAGGTCATTGCGTACATATTTATCTCACATGGAGCGTCCATTGCATAAATGTTTTCATAAGTGTTGATGCGTGTTTGCG
The DNA here is from genome assembly GCA_036873135.1 of Clarkia xantiana subsp. parviflora. Lineage (NCBI taxonomy): Eukaryota > Viridiplantae > Streptophyta > Magnoliopsida > Myrtales > Onagraceae > Clarkia > Clarkia xantiana. Next base: position 5,808,118 of record JAPTYO010000024.1, on the reverse strand, counting down.
CACTGATTGGATTGTTGGTTGCATTTTTCAGGATATCAGATCTTGCTATCTTCTTGTCGGAATTAATCTTCCCACGGCTGTTATCATGAGTAAGTCTACTATTTCCATTCTGCGAGTAACTCTGTGTTCGGATGTCGACATGGTTGAGCAGCTAAATAATACACCAAGTGTAGATGTTGATGTCCTTGCTTGATTAATTGATGTCGGTACACATATACGTCCTTCTGAAGATTTGGTATGTTGATGATCTTTATGACTTGTTTCATGTTGTAATGTAGGTCGGACTGATGGAAAAAGCTCGCCTTTGCAGATAGCCGATGTATATAGTAATCCGCTTGTTGGAAGGAATGTCCGTACAATTGCCCCCGCTAGTCTGGATTCTCCGGACATGCTCACTGTAAAGGACTTGTGAGTAAGGCACTTCCTTGTATCTTCTTTGAACTTGTTAATCTTCCAAGTTGTTGCTTTCATGTTGCTGAACGCGTGGTTGCAGTTCCTGGCTTTAGCACAATTCTCAAAAGATCCGACGCAGGGGCGCGTTCCTCGAGCGATTCTAAGTTCTTTATGCCGAGTACGACCGTGCTAACTCCTTCTTGCGATAAAGGGAATAGAATTGAGTGTCGTGCGGTGGTGCCTTCTGCCCCCCGGTCGAGGGACCAGCCCAAGGAGGAGCGTTCCTCTCATTGAGGTAAGCGTTGTTTACTTCTTCACACTTGAAACTTGATCTTGAAGACGGCTGATTTTGATGCACGCATTGCTGATTGTCGCGCTTATGTTGAAGAGCTATGTCGTATTGAAGTTGAAGCGACCATTCTTGCCGTGTCGTTTGTGCGGATGACGACATTGCATTTGATGTTGACATTATGGACTCTTTGCCATAGATCCTTAGAGATGATGTTATCTCTTGGTTGGTATCAGGTTGTCTTCTTCCAGCTTGTTGAACCCTTTGTGAATGGGTTGATGTTGTTTTGAAGTTTTCGATAAATCTTTGTTTATGCCTTTGCTTGCATGGTATTTCATCACTTGGACCTGTTTTCAATAATAATAAACATGTGATAACTTGTTAGTAATATTTCATACCTTGCGTTATTTTCATTGTCCGTATGTATTGGACTTGCATGATAGGATAGAACATACGATGTTGCGACTTGCGCATTGCGCATTGAAGGGTGTTATGTACACTATGTACTTGTAGCATTGCAGGTAGTAATGTACTTGGCACTTGGCCTTTGACATGTAGCAGTGTCGTCTTGACGTAGCAAGACTTAAGTTTATACCGTCTCTTAGTTCCACTCTATGGCGACGTTGTTGCAAGATAATTCTTGCTGATTTTGTTATTTTGGCGTTATATGCTAAAGAGCACGATAACGTTATACAAGACTCGACTTGCAAGTTTGATGAGTTTTGTACAAGTTTTACTTTTATAAGCGTATAACATGAAGCTATCCTTTTTCAGGCATAAGTCTTCATGGTGTATGAACCCTTAAGAGAGTATACATACTTTAAGTGTGTGGGGTTGTCGTCTATTAAGAGGATTTCCGCCACGGTGGGGTGATCAGTCCCATAATGTATTTGCCACATCCTATTTTTATTCAGGGAATGGCTATGAACATGAGGATTTGCCCAGAGGATTTCACAATATGCCATTTTTTTAGAAGTAAACATGGGTTTGCCCTTTTGAAGAGGATGGCGCAACATGTTACTTTTGATAGATGTGAACATGGGTTTTGTCCCTACAAGGAGGATATTGCACCATGTCACTTTTAGAATAGGTTTTGGTTTTCTTCCAAGGCATTGTATGTTGTTGACGTTTTTCCTGAGTGAACGCCTTCTTGAGATAGACGCCGTTATGGATGGAGAGATAAACTCCCTGTTGGTGTAGATAATAGATATGTTGGCGTTGTATGCCATAAATCCCTCCTTGAACATAATGCTTAGCTTGTATTGTTGAAGTAGATATTATGTGCATAGGTTACTACTTGGCATAATTCCAATGTAGTAATCATAGTGTAGTATGTACCTACGAACAGAGTTGCGCTTTGTCAGATAGTTACAATGTTTACAAGTTTGCAAAACTATGGAGTTATGAAATTTTCTTTTTAGTAATGCATATAATAGATAAATAAAGGAGTCTGATATGAGGACTCCTTGTTTGTGCAGGAAACTTCCCTAAGTGCGGACGCGATAGGTGCGGATCGTGACAGGTGCGCATATGTCGGGAGCAGAGCTTTTCTAAGTATCACCCGCTATATGTGATTGTGAATATGTATGTATGAACAACGACTATGCATTATTGTATGCGTCCTCTAGTTGATACGTGTTGATGCCTCCTTAGCATGATGTACATGCCTATATATGATCATTGCTTGGTGTTTCCTTCTTAGAAGAACGGTACCGCGTGTTCTTGCAATTATTCGTTTCTTCACTTTGGTGGAATGCCGAGCACTTGTCAGCTTGGTGCCCCCCAAGTCGCTTGGCAGTCGTACCGCTGTTTCCTGATGGTTTCTACTACTTCATCTTCTGACAGTGATGCGCCTACTCGGACCATCTTTTCTGGCTCATCTATCTTGATTTCTTGTAATGCTTCAACAAGAGCAGGACGTGCATGATCTACCCTTGGGTTTTCATCAATGACGGGAATTCCGATATTTTTTGTCTTGACATTATGTTGGAGTGCAACCTTGTAGCAGTCTTTTAATAGCTGCTGATCTCCCTTTATTTCACCCATTCCTGTCTTTGTTGAAAACTTGATCTTTTGGTGTGATGTTAACGCTTATCATACCCCACTTGTTCATGGTTGTATACCCTAGGATTCCATTATATGCGTCAAGCTTTTCTACGATCACGAACGGAACGCCGATTTGGAGTTGTTGCTTTCTTCTCCTATTGCGCATTGCGCGGTGTTGAATTTAATGTGCTGGTTTTGCGATGTATGCTTCATGTGTTCACTTTCAAAGGGCCTGGGTTTATTTGATGTGTTTATTCATACACTTGTGACTCTTCTCGAGGTTGTGTCTGTGTGACGATTGTGCACATGGTTGAGAGATGTTATACTGGTGGAATCCTCATCTTCTCCTTTGTTTTGGCCGAAGATAAGGTTTCGCTGTCGGCATACAGTTTGAGTGGTACGATCCTTCTTGTGTTCTTGACAAGGGTAAACTTGGCAGCATGTGATTTTCTAGAATCCCTGCAAACTATCTCCGATTTTAACGGGAGATTGCCTTGTTTAGACTTTGTCGACGTTTATTGTCGATATCCTGTTGTTTCTTACCCTTGTTTCTGCATTTCCTCTTCAGCCCAGCAGGTTGTCCTGACATCTTGGTTTCTTTCGTTACCGATTCCAGTCGAGTTTCTTCCATCTCGATTAATTTTAGGACTGATGCAAGATCCAGCATTGAACCACAGACAGTCAGCAGGGTCCTGGTTTCTCTCTAGGTCTTCGGGAGGATCCCGATTATTGCTTTAATTTTGTCCCATTCAGCCATCTGACTTTCTTCTTCAAGTGGTTTGATATACTTTTTTCAAGCACACTAATGTTCTTGCTCTTTAGACATTCATCCAAAGATGGTAAAAGTGGATGCAATATAACTTCAATGCCATTTCCATATTTCAGGAACAGTGCATCCCATATATCCTTTGTGACCGGAAGATCCTTATACACTTCCTTAAAGTCCGGAGATATTTCAGACAGCAAAATCTCCTTAGTTCTCTGGTCATCCTACTCTCACTTGAAGTTGGTGTATGCTAGCCCTTTGGCCAGGTCGGCAACTGGAAAACTCATCGTCTTTCGAATATGGTCTATGAGACCCTTATCGTCCAACTGATCACTGATGCGTTTGCACCACGATTCGTAGTTTGTATCATTCAAAAGCTCATTAGAACATGATGAATCAATCTGTGCGGTTATTCGATACTAACACGTTGATAATCAAGCATAACCAGGGAGACAATAACATTTTGGGTAAACGAATTGCATACATCGGATATCTATGAGATAGAAGGTGACAATTAATGATTCCTCAGACATCTAACCAAACCGACCACCAATAAACCTAGGGAAGGGGATCGTGAAAGAGTTCACATTACCGACGTCTTCTTTTTAACAGATCAGTCTTTTAAAACAGGTTAATCGCTTTCACCGGAACAAGGAGTTTTTACATACACCCGATCCTGGCTTCCCCTAGGCCCTTTTAAAATGTTTCGAGGATTTCATGGATGCATATATAATTCTACTACACAAGAAAATCATCATACGCAGGCCACATGGAAACACAAACTAATCATCATGCATACGCTTCATGCGTCTAATGTTCCGAGGAACTCATGCTAGCATATATAATTCTACTTCTTAAGTAAATTATCACATGCGGCTACTTCCTCAACATTCATGCATACGCATCATACGTGATTACACCACATCAATCATGCATATTTGGCGACTGATTTTCGGTTTTAAAATACATGGGGCTTACTTGCAATTCATGCTAGCAATCAAACATGCGTACTTCTAGACATGAATCCTAGGCATTGGCAACCATCACAACATTTCTATCCTAGTGCACAATCCATTAATTGTAATCCACGGCTTTGCCCCCAACAGGCAATATCCAGCTAGCTTGACATAGTAAAGACGACAGTTCTAATCATACAATAATATCAATTAAATAGCAATTGCAATTCAGCCCGCTAAATGACTCAGTCCTAAAATCATGCATTTCAGAGAACCATCCCCATAATCGAAACTACGCATCAGGTATAATTAAAATTTGAAAGTATTAAACTAATGAGCATTGTGTAGGTAATTTTAAAGTTCGAAAACATTTGGAGTTTTAAATTTGACCATCCTCTTTCAGTTGACTCGGGTGGGTCCGGTTTAAAGGTCTGGTTTAGTCAAATCTTGTCCGGTTAAACCAATTCAGGCGGTCCTGTTCGGTTTGGTTTAAATTGGTTCGGCCGTACCGGTTCGGTTTAAAATATGAATTCGGTTCTTCACGCAAACCGGGTCGGCTTGGTTTGACCCATTTAGTTGCCCCGTCCGACCCGGATGTGTCGGGCCAATTGAGAAAATCCAGTTTGGTTGACCCGCCCTGTTTGGACCCGTTGAACCCTACCCGGTTCGGTTGGGTTGACCCGGTTCGGGTTACCTAGGTCTTCTGGGTCAGTCGACCTGACCCGGATGTGCAAAATTGGACCGCCCTATTAACCTTATAGGGTTCGGCCGAAATGTTTCTTTTGGGCTAAGTAGGGTTTTAAAATCCACTGAAAACTTAACTTAGCATCCAAGAAAAAATAGTTATAAATATAATTTCAAATATTTGCACATATATATGTATGTATAAATTCGGCACCAACTACAATATATATATATATATATATATATATATATATATTATTTATTGTCAAGATTCTATATTAGGATAAAATCTATCTACAATATATATATTTCCTCAATCTTAGACAACTAAGATCTATCAATAATATTCAAGAATCCTAAAATCATGCTAGAATACATTGAACATGTTGGCCGAAATTACAACTAATTTTACATCAAAATTTCGGCGGCCGAAATTTTCAATTACTTGGGGCCTAAGAAATTAAAAACTATTCTTTGTAGTTTCATGTATAGGGTTAGGCCGAAACTTCTAAAATTAGGGTTAGTGGTCAAATTTCAAGATCAAATTTTACTAATATCAATAATACAATGTTCAATTTTGACAAAGGTAACATTTTTCTTGAAAAATTCATGAACATCAGTCTTAAAAATACCTCAATTTCACGAATATCAGTTTTACTAAAATCTCAAGAACACCACCAAAATTATGAATTCCCTAACATAGGCTCTGATACCACTGTAGGAATATATGGGATAAATACTACGGTAACAAAACAAGGTACATGCAATGTAAACGAATTACGCAGCGGAATTAGGGGCACATACCTACAATGTTTTTCGTAGAACCAAAATCTTCAAGGGAAGTTCTCGATCCGCCAAACGGTTCCCGTAAGGATTCTGGTTAAGGAATACCTACGCAGATTGGTCTCCAAAGCAAAGCCTCTTGTAGATTATTTAGTAGGGATGGATCTCCGGAGTTATTGCTTGAAATAATTTGGCACTTATTAGGTCTTGTGAATGGTTCAGCCGAAACACTATTAATAGGAAGGATGGATTTCTTTATGTCTCACCACAAAGCAAAAAAGTGATTAACCTTAATTAGTTCCCTAACACTCCCTATTTATAAGTTGAGGTGGGCAAAACCCACCTCACAACTTTATTTATTTCAGCCGGCCTATAATGAGAAAGGGAGGCCCAATTTTGGTCCTCTCATGTCCATTGGGATTTTAGGCTTAGCCCAAAATACCTAATGTGACATTACACAATCGACTTAGGTAACAGTCTTATATTAATGGGATCCTATTTACGGCGGCCCAATCTCGAAATGCCAACACACGTAGCATCTTATAAAATACTATCATTCATCTAGGTACCATCTTGCAGTATAGGTTTTTGGTTTGATGCGTGTGTAATGCACAACCCCATGGTCGCAGTCTGGTAAGATCAATCTCTTTACTAGTTCGTAGCTCATATGGTGTCGTGTCCACCAATTATATACGAACTAGGTTCACCACATAATTTGCAGTCAACTACATATCATCCTGGAAGGAGATAGGAAGTTGAGCTTGCGATATTATGATACTCACCATGTCCACTATAATGTGTGATTATAAAGTTCCACCAATCTGATTCGTCAAAGGCGTATTCTAGATCGTTATTTAATAGACAATCAATTTCATTGCATAATCATGTATCGAGGTTTCGATCGCCTCAAATCGTGCTACCCCATGCTTGTTTACAAGTCTCTATGAGAAGTTGAATGACTATAAACCCGTAATGGGTATTAGTGAAATGAAAAATTTATTTCGAGCATTGTATCAAACACATTACATTAAATTTGTACTTTAAAACGATGTGTCCTATCTATCGATGGAACTGCGTGTCATGGGCGTGTCACCAGCTACTACCCATGGTGTAAACGTTTCGTTTGCGAAATTTAGTTTAATCGGTTTTCTCACATGTTCGTCATTACGATTTATTAACTTAGTGGATTACTAACAAATAAGGAATTTATATCGGTCACACTCAAAATCAGCAATGCATAGAATAGTAATCATAAGATTAAGCGGAGCCAGATGAATAACTCAGTTAAGGCATTCGAAGTATGCCCATAAGGGTTCTCAGTTTTCACAAGGAAACTTATAACCAGAGAGTACTTATTGTTGGGTTATGATTATAAAGGATAGGACAATGTGTAGTCGAGAGCATATATGTCGAGACTCTTGAAAGAGAGTCGAAAACTAATCATACTCAGAATGAAGAAACAAGGGCAAATAGTCGACAATTGAAAATTAAGAAAGTAGACTGCTGAGGTCCTTGAAGACTTGCGACAAGTCTGCTCAAAACTCTCCCTCTTAAGGCAAGAGTTGAGTGACAGCCAAAAACTATTGAAGAAACCTTCATCCTAAGGATAGGACAATTGGCAACCTGCTTGCCGCCTCAGAGAAAACCTTTCCTCTTAAGGAAGGGGCTGGTGGCTACCTACTTTTCACCTGTTAAGCTGAAGAAACCTTCCTCTTAAGGAATGACAAGGTGGCGACCTTCTGAAACCGCCAGAGAAAAACCTTCCTATCTAAGGAAAGATGAGGAGGCGACCTACTTGTCACCTGCTTAAGCTGAAGAAACCTTCCTTTTAAGGAATTGTGAGATGGCGACCTGCTTCAACCGCTAGAGGAAAACCTTCCTAGCTAAGGAAAGTTGAGGTGGCGACCTACTTATCACCTTCTTATGCCGACTCTGGACAGAAACCCTCCCAAGAAGGTAGCCGCCGTTTAAAGTAGGTACACTTCCCCTATAAATAAGGGAACACTTTCATTTGTTTAGATAATCTACATACACATACTTTTACAGTATTCTCTCTAAAATTCCATTACTGACTTAAGATTCGGAGTGGAATCAGGGGCAAATCCCCACCCCTTTTCAGGTCTTCGCCTACCAAAGCATCCTAAAGGAAACTAAGTGCCCCTAGATGTCGAGACAGAAACCTAAAGGAGTTAGCTAGCGGCGAGACCTTGAAGTCCATTACCAGAAGCTTCAGGCCACGTCATTTTGAGACCGACGCTATTACTGATAGAAATAGAAAAGTTCAAACAAGCTAGGGATGGTCGATCGTTCTATACCTTTTATTTGGGGGTACAATCCTCCATCTTTACGCTCCATCCTCTTCTCATTTCTGTAATTCACAAGTGGGATTGAATTACTCTCGAGTAAGAGGGAATTTGAAGAGAATATATGACTCTCGTCATTCTTTCTCGAAACGTACCTTAGAAGGACTGGTACAAGTAGCAACCAGGTGGCCTTTAACACCGCACCTGAAGCACGTTCGAGATTCCTCTCTATGTGGTCGCTTCCTTTGCCTGTTCTTGCCCCAGGCTTGCTTTGGTTAGAACTTTCTTTGAATGTTTGAGCCAAATGAATTGTTAGCTTTCTTTAGAAGGTATTTTCTCCTCCTCTTGCGCTTACCCTTCTGCTCTGTTGTGGAGGATGACGCTATATGCATCTCAACTCTAGGCTTTTCAGCCCTGAGTCAATCCTCCTACGACTCGAGATGTACTCGCACGGACTAGAAAGTATCGGGATGCGTGGAATGGGTAAGGTTCATTTTCATGCTATTCCAAGTGTTGGGCAAAGAGTGAATGACGCACTGAACCTTGTGTTCCTCAAACAGAGTTTCTCCTGCCTCCTTGAGTTCAGCAAGCATGTTAGACATATGTCTTATATGCTCCTTCGTCGTATGCTTAGGATTCATCTTATACGATTCTAAAGCGATGTTCAACGATTGCTTCAGGGATGTGAAGTAAACAACAAATCCCGCTTTAATACCATCCAGTATGTCTTTAGCAGACTCAAGATAGTCATACCAATAGAGTATGTCATCCTGTAGCATAGTCATCAAAGCTAAACAGATTTCAAGGTCCTTTGCATCCACTCGTCATGGGATTTCCTTTGCTCATCAGTGAGGTCACCCTCAGGCCTAACTTTCTTAGTAGTCAGATGATCCAAACCTTTATTTCAGTAACCACCACCGTCGCTCGCTTATTTTTATATCTTATAATTATTACCATTCAATCTAATCCCCTTATTCATTTGGGTGATCACATTACTAATGACAACCATCGATAATAACATTGATAATTATGCGATTATCAGGAAGGCAATAACATTTAAGAAAACGAATTGCATACATCGGATATCTATGAGATAGAAGGTGACAAGTGAAGATTACTCAAACATCTAACCAACCCGACCACCAGTAAACCAATGGAAGGAGGCCGTGAAATAGTTCACATTACTGACGTCTCCTTTCTAATAGATCAGTCTTTTAAAATGGCTGAATCGCTCACACAGGAACGTGTAATTTTAACATAGACACAATCTTCGCTTTCCCAAGGCTTTTTTTAAAACGTTTCGACGATTCCTGCAAGCATATACAATTCTACTACACAAGTAAATCATCATACGCAACCAAATCAATCCAATCACAAGCATACGCGTCATGCTCTAATGTTCCGACGAACTCATACTAGAATATGTAATTCTACTATCGAAGTAAATTATCACATGCGGCTACAACCTCCAAATTCATGCATACGCGTTATGCGTGATCAGTCCATAATAAACATGCATATTTGGCGAATGATTTCCTATTTTAAGCTTTTGAGGCTGAATTGCAATTCATGCTATCATTAATCATGCGAACTTTTAGACATGGATTCTAGGAAATAACAACCATCACAGCTTGTCTATCCTAGTGCGCAACTCGTTAATTGAAATCCAGGGCTCCGACCACAACATGTAATATCCAGCTAGCTTGACGTATTCAAGACACAATTCTAATCATGCAATAATATCAATTAAAATAGCAATTGCAACTCAGCCCACTAAATGACTCAGTCATAAAATCATGCATATCTGAGATCCATCCCCTTAATCGAAACTAGACATCGTGTTTGATTATAATGTGAAAAATTCAAACCAATTTGCACTGTGTAGGTTATTTTAAAGTTAAAAAACATTTGGATTTTAAATTTTGACCATCCTATTTTTAGTTGACTCGGGTCGGTCCTGTTAAGTTCGTTTCCACTTGGGTAACTTCGGGCTTCTTTCCCACGAAAGGGCTCTGGATGTGTGCACGGGAACGGGTATCTGTCTGTATGTCGCAAACCTTGAGACACGATCCTCAAACTAGTCTTCAACTTCCCAACTTTGATCTCTCGAAATCCGGGTCCTGCACAAGGGGCAGTAACCAGCGGGGGAGAGGGGGGAATGCTGGTTGGGCCCTCTCCGACGCTCAAGTCATAATCTTTTAGAGAGGGAAAGCCTTTTAGAGAGAAGTCAGAGCACGAAACGACAGAATGAGGGAGTTGTTTAAAATGGGAGACCTAGGTCCCTATTTATAGGGAACCAAAGGATCGTGCCCGGTTTTGAACGGTTTGATTTCGGTATAAAGGAAAACGTATACCGTCATCAAGGTGGACTATGCGCGCACTAACTTCTCGTACTTGGCAAAATAATCGGGATACGCGCGCGAAGTATGTCGGTAATCCGGACCTACCCGGTTGCCTTGTGGCAATCCGGAGGTCCGGATTGTCTTAGGGTAATCCGGGCCTCCGGATTGCCTTAGGGCAATCCGGAAGTCCCCTGGTCCGGGTACTGCGCGTATTCCGGACCGTTTTGGACTTGGGTGTTCGCGGAAAAGTTCTTTTACGGGTTTTGGAGTATTTTGTGAGGCCCGAAATGTAAATACGAACCCGAATTGGATAGCTATCTAACACTTGCCCCCCGAGTCAAGTAGTGGTTCAAAACCCATGCTTGACTCTTTTTAAGATAAGATATTCGTCCAATTTTGGTTCGGTACTGACCTCAGGGGTGGCCTGTTCGTCAATTCGAGTGTTGGGATCATAAATTTGACATACTTCAATTTTCCGCCGTATGTACGTAATCTGTTTATAGGGTAGCGTAGCGGACAATATGCGTATAACAACATGCAATTATATTCGCAATATCATCTAATGAGTGAAATACTTGTAATAATAACTAATTATACAACGTGATAATATCATGGTACATGACGTAAGCATATAACACGCTGTAAACATGTAGATGACGATATAGCAAATGGATGACGTAATCATGCAATAAGCAAAAAACTTAGAACAATATAAAATTGGAGAGCATGTACATAATCATGAAGCATGGTGTAAATGTGAGACATGACGTAAACATGAAATTCATACTTAGATTATAAAAATAATAATGTAACGATCATAAATAAAAATCGTGCATAGTAAATTCTATGTACGTAATATGTAATAATAATTACGTGTAGTGTGTCATGAAGTATTGTGTAGTATGTATGCAATATGAACATAGGAAAAATGCAAAGATGCTTGTAAAGGTGGCTAAGGACTTATATGAAAATACATGAAAGCTTAGTCCTTAGCACATGGTGTAGGCATTATTAGTGAAAATTAGGAGAGAGAATACTCATTATCTATCATCCTTTATAGATAAATCCCCAAGAAGCTCTCCATTCTCGATGAAGATGAAGCTTTTGAGATCATAAATTTGGAGTAGACACACCATAATTGATTTCAATTAGATTCCGGCCAAGGGAGGGAGCAAGGTCGACGGCGCGTGATTTTTCCTTGTGTGGCACGTGTCAATTTGGACTCGCTTCGTGTTGGTGAGTTCAATTCCGTACATGGCTGGACATTTCGTGACTTCGTTTGGCCTTAATTCGATCTTGAAATCATCATGTGTGTAGTCACCTTAACATGCACATAAGGTGTTTGATTAAATGTATTAGAGTAATTAGCTTTCCAAATCGGCCAAAATTTGTAGAAAAGTAGAAATGGATTCTTATACTTCCCTTGTGCATAGTATTCATTGCCATCATGTTGTTCCATGCTTTAGTCATCGTTTTTGCATGCTTGATGTTGATGATGGATAGTTGTTCGGACATGATCGTTGATTGTTGTACATGGGTAATGGTAAGCAAGACAATGTGCTTTGAGCGTCATATGTTGATCATCGCCACTTTCTGCAAGCATGCTAAAACACTAGAAAATATTTTAACAATATCTAATGCTTGTTACCATAGATTTCATCGTATGAGCTTTGTCGATAAGCGTCGCAGAAATGCTTAGGAGGTATTGTGTAGAAGTTGATAATAGCTACTTGATGCATGCAATCCATCCTTGTCGACATGTATGTACGTACATGGAAACACTTAGCAAATATTCTCCCATTGTCGACATCAATCCTTGTTGACATGTATGTACGTGTATGGAAATAATTAGAAAATATTCTTCACTTATCAACATGCATCCATGTCAACATGTATGTACGTACATTGAAATACTTAGAAAATATTCTTCACTTGTCGACATGCATCCTTGTCGACATGTATGTACGTACATGGAAATACTTAGAAAATATTCTTCACTTGTCGACATGCATTCTTGTCGACATGTATGTACGTACATGTAAATACATAGAAAATATTATTCACTTGTCGACATGCATCCTTGTCGACATGTATGTACGTAAATGGAAATACTTTAGAAAATATTCTTCACTTGTCCACATGTATGTACGTACATGGAAATACTTAGAAAATATTCTTCACTTTTCGACATGCATCCTTGTCGACATGTATGTACGTACATGAAAATACTTTGAAAATATTCTTCACTTGTCGACATGCATCCTTGTCGACATGTATGTACGTACATGGAAATACTTAGAAAATATTCTTCACTTGTCGATATGCATCCTTGTCGACATGTATGTACGTACATGGAAATACTTAGAAAATATTCTTCACTTGTCGACATGTATGTACGTACATGAAAATACTTAGAAAATATTCTTCACTTGTCGACATGCATCCTTGTCGACATGTATGTACGTACTGTTGGATCACGGGCGAAGCTCCGTTACGTCCTTGACGGAATGCTTGGACTCCTGGGCTCCGCGTAATCCTGCAAAAGGGGATGACCTGGGTGGTGACCCAGAATCCCTCTCCGATGCTTAAATGAGTACGGTGATCAATGGGTGGTAAGCAAAGTCTAAGTTCGTATTAGAGTAGTCTAGATGATCGTTTTCTGAGGTAACCTCCCCCTTTATATAGAAGGAGGAGTTACTCAGTTACCTGTTACTGCGCCTGGCAGTTTTACTCACGATTCCGTGTATCTCGCAACAATTCCGTATATCTCGGCTGGGATTCCACATATCTCGCCCCACGCTCCGCGTATCTTACCCATACTTCTGCGTATCTCGGGCACGCCCTGCGTATCTCGGGGGAGATTTATCTGTATCTTAACCGTCTTCCCACTACTCTCATCTAGTAGGCGGGTTTCTCGGCCTTATCCTCTGATCACAAGTCTCGACTCCTGTCAGGGACTCCAGAGTTGTCTCATTCTAGATCACCACCCAGGACCTTCAGTCTCTACGGGACAGGTCCAGCCTCTGCGGGGCTTTATTATCGGGGCCTTTACTAAGGCATATCGGGGCCTACTCAGAGGCTTCTCATCGGGAGCATTCAGCTCGTACATCGGGACCGCTACAGTCGGGACCCTTCGTGCTGGGCCTCTGGGCCTTCCAGGCCTTTCAGGAGGCCCACTGGACCTACTCGCCGTCCGGTGGCTGTTAACGGGGCTAACGATTACATCGGAACCCATCATTTGCCCCCAAGGCATGGGGGACTTTTAGTTCGTCATGTCTTCCAGTCCAGATCTTTCGACCTCTCTCGTCAAAGGTTTTCGCTTTCATGCCTTCCGATACCGCCGTCGGAGGCCTTTGTCTTCGCACCTCCCGATACCACCGTCGGGGTTTCTCACATTCCTTGATGCCTCTTTGTCGAAGGCTTTTATTTCCACACACTCTGATACCACTGTCGGAGGTTTCTGCCTTGCGTGTGATCGTTACATAACAGAGTCTCTTACTCATGATTGCCTTGGGCCCACCAGGCCCCACGGGCAGTTGCCAAATCCGAGGAGACTCCTTGGTTACTGTAGCATTAAATGCCTAGGGATAAAGAAACGACGCTCACATCAGCGTGACTGTCGTTTTCTGAAAAAGGCACTCATTACGTCAGCATCGTCTTTTCTGTACTGTCCCTCAGTCTTCGACGGTTGAGATTGAATTGTTTCATCTTCAACGGTCCAGATTAAGTCCATCCAATCTTTCATTTTGCTTATAAAAGCTAAGACCTGGGCAATATTCTTCTTCACCGTCTCCATTTTCGGAAGTGCCTCCGTTTTTGGACCTGAAGTTTTCCTCTCCCCATGTCTTTTGCTCCTCAAGTGATTCAAGACTTTACCATGTCTGGTAAGGTTTCCTTCTCCATTGTTTGCTTGCCTCTTTACTTAGCTTAATTGTATTTTTCCGAATGAGCTTAACAGTCCTTTCAATGGCTAATTTCAGATGGTGGATCTGGTTTCGAGGGAAGGAAGCCTTTCAACTTCGACTATGTTCTGAACGAGATTTTCAGCACTGCTTATGATGCAGCTCTCCGGGAAGGATGTATCATTTCCGCCAAAGAGGCCGATGCTCAAGGCCGGAAATGCATACCACAAGTTCAGAGTGAAGAGGAGCTGCTTCTTCATCGGAAACTCCTCGATCCCATGATTCTAACAGCCATTCCTCCAACGGATGACCCTGTGGAGCCTTCTGCCACTAACTCCGTGGATCCAACCCCTGCTGACACCGCCAATAAGGACCAAGCTTAATACCTACATCTTTTAGTCCTTGTTGCTTTTCTCCTTTGTTTCTTGTAACGAACTCCTTTGGCCTTCGAGCCTTTATCTAAGGAATCTCTTTCCGTTTGTTTTGGTTTCGATGATCATTTGCACTTTATCTAAAGCGGCTTACAATTCGTTACTCAGAACGTTCCGATGCACCATTTGAGGTGAATCCCTACGTCCTTCAGACGTTTTACTCGTGACTTTACCATTTAAGGCTTCTTATCCAATCGGGACTTTTACCACTTAAGGTTTCTTGTCCAAAATCGGGACTTTACCACTTAAGGCTTCTCGTCCAAAATCGGGACTTCACCACTTAAGGTTTCTCGTCCATGCCTTTTAAGGCCGTTTTCATACCCCTTAGGGCTTTTACTGCGTCTCTACCGGACGACTTAATCGTACCTTTTAAGGCTTTTTGCCGCATCATATAGACGACTTACGCGGACCTGTTAAGGCTTTTCCGTACCCGTTAAGGCTTTTGGCCGCATCATATAGACGACTTACGCGGACCCATCAGGGCCTTTTCGTACCTAGGCTTTTGGTTGCATCATATAGACGACTTACGTGTACCCCGTAGGGCTTTTGTCCGTACCTGTTAAGGCTTTTGGCCGCGTCATATAGACGACTTACGCGTCCCCTGCGGGGCTTTCATCGTACCTCGGAAGGCTTTTGTCGCGTCACTCAGGACGTCTTACTAACAGTTAGAATAAATTTGAAAGCAATTTGATCGGATGGCAATTTCTTTTTTCATAAATAACTCAAAATAGGCTTACATCGGATCTTATTGATAGACAATTTGCGCCCTTCACGGCGGCTTAATATCAAACATGATACTTCTTCAAGTGTTCGCCACTGAAGGAATGCTTCAACGTCTTGCCTTCGAGATCCTCTAACTTGTATGCATTGGGCACTGGCATCCCTACGATCTTGTAGGGTCCTTCCCATTTCGGTGACAGCTTGTTGATCCGATCTTGATGAACAAACTCATTCCTCCGCCAGACAAGTTCTCCCACGAAGAATTGTCGGGATCTGACACGCCGATTATAATATCGGGCTGTTGCCAGACGCATTCGGGCCTGGACTTCATCAGCCTTCCACCTCTTCTCCTCGAGTAGGTCTAAGTCCAGACGTCTCATTTCCTCGTTTGTCAGAGGCTCGTAATATTTCGCGCGGTGGGACGCCACCGCTATTTCCACGGGAGCGACTGCCTCCGTGCCATAAACCAGGCCAAACGGAGTTTCTCCTGTTGATTGCTTGGGTGTTGTTCTCACAGCCCATAGCACATTCTCGAGCTCATCCAGCCAATGGCCCTGCAAGGCATAGACTCTCTTCTTCAAGCCATCCATCACGATCTTGTTGGCTGATTCTACCTGGCCATTGGTCTGAGCGTGGCGGACTGAAGCAGTCCGATGCTCAATGTTTAGTTCTTCTAGGTACTCCTTCAACTGGGCCCCGTTGAACGGAGGGCCGTTGTCGCTGATTAACACTCGCGGGACCCCGTACCGGGATATGATCTGAGTCTGAAGGAACTTGAGGACCTGCTGCCCCGTCGTTCTAGCCAATGCTTTGGCCTCTATCCACTTTGAGAAGTAGTCAATAGCCACGAGTAAGTACTTGCACTGACCTCTCGCTTGGGGAAGTGGTCCCACCAAGTCAATCCCCCATTGCGCGAAGGGCCATGCACTCCTGATGGGCATTAAGTCCGCGGCGGGAGCCACGATATTTGGGGCGTACCTCTGGCATGCATCACAGGATCGGACCATCACGGTCGCTTCTTTGTTCATCGAGGGTTAATAGTAGCCTAGGTTCAATGCCTTCCTTACCAGAGATCGGGCTCCTTCATGGCAGGCCGCGACTCCTTCATGTAGCTCCCTCAGGATCCGATTTGTGTCAGGCTCTGCTACGCATTTTAGAAAAGGCTTTACGTACCCTTTTTTGTACAACTGGTTGTCCACCATTGCATAGTTTTCCGCAATCCGCCGCAACCTGACAGCTGCCACTTTGTCATCGGGGAGTGCCCCCGTAGTCAGGTACGTGACCATCGGGGTCATCCAAGTGGGCTTCTCCTCTTCCTCCGATCCTGTCTCAATAGCACAGATCTCTGCCGGATCGATATTTGAGATAATCACCTTTTCTAGGAAATGCACCTTCCGATTCTCCTCGGGGGCCACTCCCAGGGCAAACTTGCTCAAGGCATCTGCTTCCGCGTTCTCTTCTCTCGGGATCGCCTCGATATCAAAGCTTTTGAAGCTTCCCTTCAAAGTTTGCACCTCGTGCAAATACTTCTTCATTGTCGGGCTCTTAGCTTCATAGTTCCCCTGGACTTGGTTTACAACCAAGCTGGCATCACATTTCACTTTTAAATGATCGACCCCCGTACCTTTAGCAATCTTGAGGCCCGTGATGAGAGCCTCATACTCCGCTTTGTTGTTGGTAGCTTTGAATGTCAACGCCAAGGCATATCGTAGGGGCTCGCCTCCGCCGGGTGGTATCAATATGAATCCTGCCCCCGAGCCTTCTACACTTGATGAACCATCAGTGTACATCTCCCAAGTGTTCTCCTCATTTGACTGTTCTGACTGCTGTTCTGTTGTCGGGACTCGTTCCATGGTTGCCCCCTCTGCGGGACCCGTTGCTTCCAGATCGGGTGCCGTAGACTCAGCTATGAAATCTGCCAATGCCTGGCCCTTAATAGCGGTTCTCGGAGCGAAATGAATGCGGAACTCCGTCAGCTCGATGGCCCATTTCACCAATCTCCCCGACGCCTCCGGTCGGTTCAAAAAGTGTTTCAAGGGCTGATTAGTCAATACCGTGACTTCATGGGCATGGAAGTAAGGTCGTAGCTTTCGAGCGGCAATTATCAACGCGAAGAGATACTTCTCAATAGCGGGATAGTTTATTTCAGACTTGGCAAACGCCTTGCTTACATAATAGATAGGCACTTGGTTGCCCTTGACAATCTTAATCAAAACAGAACTAAAAGCCACATCAGAAACAGCCAAATAGAGATAAAGCGGCTCGCCTGGAACTGGTTTTGCCAACGGCGGAAGGGTACGTAGGTGCTGCTTGAGTGCCTGGAACGCCTCCTCGCACTTGTCGGTCCATTCGAACTTCTTGTTGGCCCTCAGTACATCAAAAAAGGGCATAGCTCGATCACTCGCCTTGGATAGGAAGCGATTCATCGCGGCCAACCGGCCATTCAGCACCTGGACCTCCCGATGAGTCCTCGGGGACAGCATCTCTTCGATTGCTCGCAGCTTCTCAGGGTTCACCTCGATTCCTCTCTGGCTCACCATGAACCCTAGGAATTTCCCCGAGTTCACCCCGAAAGCACATTTGTCGGGGTTCAGCCGAACCTGATGGAACTTCATCCGCTCAAATGCCGCCGCCAAATTCTGGACATGGTCTACTGCTTGTCGGGACTTGACCAGCATGTCGTCCACATATGCCTCCATGGTTTTCCCCAGCATGTCTCCGAACAAATTGTTCACCATCCGCTGGTAAGTCGCTCCGGCATTGATCAATCCGAAGGGCATCACGTCGTAGTGGTAGACATCGCTATCAGCGTAAAAGGCCGTATGGGGGGCATCTTCCTTCGCCATCTTGATCTGGTTGTACCCGGAATACGCATCCATGAAGCTCAGCAGCTCATGCCCCGATGTAGCGTCCATCAGCTGGTCAATCCTCGGGAGCGGGTAGTAGTCCTTCGGGCAGGCCTTGTTCAAGTCGCGGAAGTCGACACACATCTGCCACTTTCCGTTACTTTTTCGCACCAGCACTGGGTTAGCCACCCAAGTCTGGAATCGGAGCTCCTTGATGAATCCAGCATCGAGCAGTCTGCCCACCTCCTGCTGGATCGCGATCCTCTTGTCCACGCCCATCGGACGCCTTCTCTGCGCGATAGGCTTGATCGCAGGTTCTATCTTCAGCTCGTGCACTATCACGTCGGGGCTTATTCCTGGCATATCACTCGGGGACCAGGCAAACAGCTCCTTAAACTCCTTCAAGAGCTCGATCAACTCTCGGGCTCGTTCCTCCGATAAAGCAGAGCCGATTTTCACCTTCCTCTGAGGCCCATCGATCTCCACTTCCTTCAAATCCTCCATGGGGGCGGGACGCCCATACTCCTCTCGAGGATCGGCATCAGTCTGAAGGACAGTCATGGTCTCCCTCCTTCTCCGTCGGGTGGCGTTAACGTAGCATTTTCGTGATGCCACCTGGTCACCCTTGACCTCTCCGACTCCATTATCAGTCGGGAACTTCATCTTTTGGTGGACCGTCGAGGCGACTGCCATAAGAGGGTTGATAGTGGTCCTCCCGATGATCGCGTTGTATGCCCCCGCGGACTCCACGACGACGAAATCCACGTTTCGCTTCTCCATTTTCCAGCCACTACCAAACTCTACTGGTAAGGTAATCATTCCCAACGGGTAGGAAGTGGAGCTAGAGAATCCCACCATCGGGAAGTCCACCTGCGTCAGGTCCTTCTTCGTCTTTCCCATGGCTTCCAGAGCGTCCATGAAAAGAATATCGGAGGAGCTCCCTCCGTCTATCAGGATCCGCTTCATCTCGAATCCATCCACGTCCAGGGTCACGACCAAGGCATCGTCGTGAGGGCTCTCCACGCCTATTAGATCCTCCGCCGAGAAAGAAATTACCATTTCCTCCTTCAGGGTCCACGACCGGGACCTTTTTCCTAGCACCACCGCGGCAGATATGCGGGAAGCGTAGTTCTCCCGAGAGGCAGAGGTATCTCCTCCCGCCGCCATTCCTCCATGGATGACGTTGATAGTTCCGCGCCTCTCCTTACGGGCACCTGAACCCGAGGCCTCATTTTCGACCTTCTTCTTCTTCGGGGATCGGTCGCGGGACTTGGAACGGGATCGTGACCGACTTCTGGAACGGGATCGGCACCGACCCTTCCCGACGAACTCTTTCATCTTTCCCTTCTGGATCAGCTTTTCAATCTCCTTCTTCAGCTCCCGACAGTTCTCAGTGTCGTGACCATTGGCTCGATGGTAGCGACAGTAACGGTCAGGACGGCCTCCTAGGAATTCGCCTTCTTTTCTCGGGGGGTATCGAGCGAGACCCTGTCTGTCCATCACAGCTAACACAGAGGTCATCGAGCTATTGATGGGAACAGCCCGACCCTCTCGGTGATCCTTCTTTGGAGGACGCCTGTCCTCCCTTTTCTCGGGACGACCACGGTTCCTACTTCCCTCCGACTTGTCGCTCCCCTTGCGATCATCCGACAGCTTGGACGATGGCTTTCCTCTTCCCGACCTCGGGGGATCGAGCTCTCCAGCAGCAATCTTCGACTCCTGGACGTCGATTTGCTGTTTCACCCTCGCCTGCAGGGCCTCCATACTCCACACAGCCTTCGCAGCTACGCTATGCATCAGGTCGGAACCGTACGAAGCGCTCAAGTTCCTTAGGAAAGTGCGAATCATCTCTCCCTCTGAGATTTCTTCGTCAATCTCCGCAGCACTAGCAGTGAACCGTTGGTAATAGTATGCCAACGATTCATCGGGCCTCTGCACCACCTGGGTTAAAGTCCTCACGCTCTTCAGGAGGCGTCTCCGACCTTGATATTGCTTGATGAAGCGATCGTGCATATCGGCCCAGCAGGTGATGCTTCCTGGAGGGAGGCTGAAGAACCAAGTCATAACCCTTTCTCCCAGGGTTATCGGGAACAATGAGCATATAAGATCATCGTTCGATGTTCGTCCCATACAGGCCTGGACGTGCCTCTGCACATGGCGAACTGGGTCCCCCTCACCGTCGTACTCCTTGATGGTCGGAATACCTAGCCCAGGCGGGGCTACGGTATCAATCAGCCGCGGCACGAAAGGATGGCTGGACCGATCCCTCAGCTCCGATGTCATCTGCTTCTGATCACCCATGCAGATGCTCACGATCTTCACCACCTGATCGGGGGTGATGGGACCATTCAGGTGAATGGTTCTGTTCTGCACTGGTCCTGGGCCGTCGACCACGAACTTCTCCAGGTGTGCTGGTTCCTTGCCCTTATTCCTGAGCGGAACCTCCTGTTCCTCCGGGTCCACCCTCGGCGGTGGTGGTGGTAATTCTTCTCGCGGAGGCAACTCCTCCGCTCTCCTGGCGACCTCTCTCTTATCCAGTAAGGCCTCCATGGCGGCCAAGAACATGGGCATAGCCTCCGCTACTGCCTTGGCCAACTCCGAGTTCGAAGACGACCCTTCTTCCCTTCGCGGGACTCCTTCTCTTCCATGGCCCACCGGGTTTGGGGGAGCCTCATCATCCTCCCTACGCGGGACATCCTGCCTGTTCGTCTCAGCGTCTCGGACTGAGACCCCATAGCCATCACCTTGCCCCCCTGTCTGGGAAAGAGCAGGGTTCTCACCTTGTTCAGCAACGCGTTCTGGCAACGGGGAGTTCACAGTTCCTGCGGGACGAGAACTGCCAGCCTGAACTTGTTTCTTCTTGCCACCACCGGCCATTGATCTGGTAGAAGCTATCTTGACTTTTTGTAAGCTTCCCACAGACGGCGCCAATGTTGGATCACGGGCGAAGCTCCGTTACGTCCTTGACGGAATGCTTGGACTCCTGGGCTCCGCGTAATCCTGCAAAAGGGGATGACCTGGGTGGTGACCCAGAATCCCTCTCCGATGCTTAAATGAGTACGGTGATCAATGGGTGGTAAGCAAAGTCTAAGTTCGTATTAGAGTAGTCTAGATGATCGTTTTCTGAGGTAACCTCCCCCTTTATATAGAAGGAGGAGTTACTCAGTTACCTGTTACTGCGCCTGGCAGTTTTACTCACGATTCCGTGTATCTCGCAACGATTCCGTATATCTCGGCTGGGATTCCACATATCTCGCCCCACGCTCCGCGTATCTTACCCATACCTCCGCGTATCTCGGGCACGCCCTGCGTATCTCGGGGGAGATTTATCTGTATCTTAACCGTCTTCCCACTACTCTCATCTAGTAGGCGGGTTTCTCGGCCTTATCCTCTGATCACAAGTCTCGACTCCTGTCGGGGACTCCAGAGTTGTCTCATTCTAGATCACCACCCAGGACCTTCAGTCTCTACCGGACAGGTCCAGCCTCTGCGGGGCTTTATTATCGGGGCCTTTACTAAGGCATATCGGGGCCTACTCAGAGGCTTCTCATCGGGAGCATTCAGCTCTTACATCGGGACTGCTACAGTCGGGACCCTTCGTGCTGGGCCTCTGGGCCTTCCAGGCCTTTTAGGAGGCCCACTGGACCTACTCGTTGTCCGGTGGCTGTTAACGGGGCTAACGATTACATCGGAACCCATCACGTACATGGAATAATTAGAAAATATTCTTCACTTGTTGACATGGATCATTGTCGACATGTATGTACGTACATGGAAATACTTAGGAGATATTTCGTCCTTGTAATCATGTATGCTGCGAGTATGAGCTCGATGTCGTCATGGAAGTCGATGTGTTGAGAGGGTTGCCCCTTCTTGTATGATGGTTGTTACTTGTTGTTTGAAGATTATTAGGTCATTGCGTACATATTTATCTCACATGGAGCGTCCATTGCATAAATGTTTTCATAAGTGTTGATGCGTGTTTGCGCACTGATTGGATTGTTGGTTGCATTTTTCAGGATATCAGATCTTGCTATCTTCTTGTCGGAATTAATCTTCCCACGGCTGTTATCATGAGTAAGTTTACCATTTCCATTCTGCGAGTAACTCTGTGTTCGGATGTCGACATGGTTGAGCAGCTAAATAATACACCAAGTGTAGATGTTGATGTCATTGCTTGATTAATTGATATCGGTACACATATACGTCCTTCTGAAGATTTGGTATGTTGATGATCTTTATGACTTGTATCATGTTGTAATGTAGGTCGGACTGATGGAAAAAGCTCGCCTTTGCAGATAACCGATGTATAGAGTAATCCGCTTGTTGGAAGGAATGTCCGTACAATTGCCCCCGCTACTCTGGAGTCTCCGGACATGGTCATGGTAAAGGACTTGTGAGTAAGGCACCTACTTGTATCTTCTTTGAACTTGTTAATTTTCCAAGTTGTTGCTTTCATGTTGCTGAACGTGTGGTTCCAGTTCCTGGCTTTAGCACAATTCTCAAAAGATCCGACGCAGGGGCGCGTTCCTCGAGCAATTCTAATTTCTTTATGCCGAGTACGACCGTGCTAACTCCTTCTTGCGATAAAGGGAATAGAATTGAGTGTCGTGCGGTGGTGCCTTCTGCCCCCGGTCAAGGGACCGGCCCAAGGAGGAGCGTTCCTCTCATTGAGGTAAGCGTTGTTTACTTCTTCACACTTGAAACTTGATCTTGAAGAAGGCTGATTTTGATGCACGCATTGCTGATTGTCGTGCTTATGTTGAAGAGCTATGTCGTATTGAAGTTGAAGCGACCATTCTTGCCGTGTCGTTTGTGCGGATGACGACATTGCATTTGATGTTGACATTATGAACTCTTTGCCATAGATCCTTAGAGATGATGTTATCTCTTGGTTGGTATCAGGTTGTCTTCCTCCAGCTTGTTGAACCCTTTGTGATTGGGTTGATGTTGTTTTGAAGTTTTCGATAAATCTTTGTTTATGCCTTTGCTTGCATGGTATTTCATCACTTGGACCTGTTTTCAATAATAATAAACATGTGATAACTTGTTAGTAATATTTCATACCTTGTGTTATTTTCATTGTCTGTATGTATTGGACTTGCATGATAGGATAGAACATACGATGTTGCGACTTGCGCATTGTGCATTGAAGGGTGTTATGTACACTATGTACTTGTAGCATTGCAGGTAGTAATGTACTTGGCACTTGGCCTTTGACATGTAGCAGTGTCGTCTTGACGTAGCAAGACTTAAGTTTATACCGTCTCTTAGTTCCACTCTATGGCGACGTTGTTGCAAGATAATTCTTGCTGATTTTGTTATTTTGGTGTTATATGCTAAAGAGCACGATAACGTTATACAAGACTCGACTTGTAAGTTTGATGAGTTTTGTACAAGTTTTGCTTTTATAAGCGTATAACATGACGCTATCCTTTTTCAGGCATAAGTCTTCATGGTGTATGAACCCTTAAGAGAGTATACATACTTTTAGTGTGTGGGGTTGTCGTCTATTAAGAGGATTTCCGCCACGGTGGGGTGATCAGTCACATAATGTATTTGCCGCATCCTGTTTTTATTCAAGGAATGGCTATGAACATGAGGATTTGCCCAGAGGATTTCACAATATGCCATTTTTTAGAAGTAAACATGGGGTTTGCCCTTTTGAAGAGGATGGCGCAACATGTTACTTTTGATAGATGTGAACATGGGTTTTGTCCCTACAAGGAGGATATTGCACCATGTCACTTTTAGAATAGGTTTTGGTTTTCTTCCAAGGCATTGTATGTTGTTGACGTTGTTCCTGAGTGAACGCCTTCTTGAGATAGACGCCGTTATGGATGGAGAAATAAACTCCATGTTGGTGTAGATAATAGATATGTTGGCGTTGTATGCCATAAATCCCTCCTTGAACATAATGCTTAGCTTGTATTGTTGAAGTAGATATTATGTGCATAGGTTACTACTTGGCATAATTCCAATGTAGTAATCATAGTGTAGTATGTACCTACGAACAGAGTTGCGCTTTGTCAGATAGTTACAATGTTTACAAGTTTGCAAAACTATGGAGTTATGAAATTTTCTTTTTAGTAATGCATATAATAGATAAAGTAAAGGAGTCTGATATGAGGACTCCTTGTTTGTGCAGGAAACTTCCCTAAGTGCGGACACGATAGGTGCGGATCGTGACAGGTGCGCATATGTCGGGAGCGGAGCTTTTCTAAGTATCACCCGCTATATGTGATTGTGAATATGTATGTATGAACAACGACTATGCATTATTGTATGCGTCCTCTAGTTGATACGCGTTGATGCCTCCTTAGCATGATGTACATGCCTATATATGATCATTGCTTGGTGTTTCCTTCTTAGAAGAATGGTACCGCGTGTTCTTGCAATTATTCGTTTCTTCACTTTGGTGGAATGCCGAGCACTTGTCAGCTTGGTGCCCCCCAAGTCGCTTGGCAGTCGTACCGCTGTTTCCTGATGGTTTCTACTACTCCATCTTCTGACAGTGATGCGCCTACTAGGACCATCTTTTCTGGCTCATCTATCTTGATTTCTTGTAATGCTTCAACAAGAGCAAGACGTGCATGATCTACCCTTGGGTTTTCATCAATGACGGGAATTCCGCTATTTTTGTCTTGACATTATGTTGGAGTGCAACCTTGTAGCAGTCTTTTAATAGCTGCTGATCTCCCTTTATTTCACCCATTCCTGTCTTTGTTGAAAACTTGATCTTTTGGTGTGATGTTGACGCTTATCATACCCCACTTGTTCATGGTTGTATACCCTAGGATTCCATTATATGCGTCAAGCTTTTCTACGATCACGAACGGAACGCCGATTTGGAGTTGTTGCTTTCCTTCTCCTATTGCGCATTGCGCGCTGTTGAATTTAATGTGCTGGTATTGCGATGTATGCTTCATGTGTTCACTTTCAAAGGGCCTGGGTTTATTTGATGTGTTTATTCATACACTTGTGAATCTTCCCGAGGTTGTGTCTGTGTGACGATTGTGCACATGGTTGAGAGATGTTATACTGGTGGAATCCTCATCTTCTCCTTTGTTTTGGCCGAAGATAAGGTTTCGCTGTCGGCATACATTTTGAGTGGTACGATCCTTCTTGTGTTCTTGACAAGGGTAAACTTGCTGGATGTTGGAAATAATTGTCTAACTCTTTTCTCGTGATGGGTTTGGCACAGTTGTGCGTATAACATAGGAGCGTATCCTGAATTCCTATCTTCCACAATGTTGATGACATTGTCACTTGGGTGAAGCCCCCATCTTGTTTATTATTGTAGCGCAATTTTTTAGTCTTGTGCGTATAGAATGCTTGAGGCTTCGTTGCATGGGGGATGTTGTATGGCCTAAGCCGTTTGTTGTTCCTAGTGCGATAGCTTGTGTTGTTGACGCAATTAATATGTGCGTAGTTGTTACTTGGCGTTATTCCAAGTTAGTACGCATGATATAGTAATGTACCTACGAAAGTAGATTTAACCTTCATTAGATATTTGGAGTTCATACAACGGATTACAGGAAGGCGTCTACTGATCGCTCCTTATGAAAAGTACTAAGGCTAATAAACATAGGTTGTACTTAATCTAAGAAGACTTAAAGTAGATATGAAAAAATGGAGATAAAGGGATTGATGATGTGTTTGACGTCTTCATAGGTGATTTGTCGGCAAGTTGATTCTGCCACGTGCCACATAGTTCCTCAGTGCATCTAGCGTGTTGAGCTCTTCAATCTCCACCTTTGTGGATGAACAAATGTTGGTGTTATGCCCCCCAGTTTTATGGTGCTTGCATCGTTCTTCAACGTTCTTGCCAAGGAAGGCAGTCATTGGCTCAAGTGGACGGTGAAGTTTGTTTTCCGAGAGTTTGAAATTTGTTTCCTCCACCTTCGTGCTCCAAAGACTGTATAAGTTGTCATAATTGGTTCCATGAATGACGTTGTTTTTTCTGCGCTTGGCGAGAGGTGGATTATCATTCGCCCTTTATTTTCCTTTGCCTTTTCCTGAAGACTCCACATGAGACTTCTTTTGATGCTTATTGCCTTGGTCGATATACTTCTTCATTTCTCCTTTTAAGATTAAGCTGTTTACATGAACTCTTAATCCAACACAGCTTTCCGTCTCATGGCCATACACTTCGTGATTTTCACACCATTTGCTTTCATCTTTTCCCAATGGGCCCTTGTGGAAATTAGAGGGATTTTTCCACAACTTGGTCTCCTTTATCTCTTTCAAGATGACGGACAACGTTGTGTTCAAAGGAATACATTTGGCGAGATTGGTCTTTTTGAGCCTTTGGACGTCTGACTGGAATGGCCTCTCTTGTTGAGGTTGTCTCTTTTCCCAGGAAGCGTCTATCTTTTTTTTCAATTATTGCCTTCAAGGTTCTTGTTGTAAGTCCCGTGATTGGGACATCATCGTCATTAACAGGTTTTTTCCGTCCCTCCTTGTGACGGATGGCAGCATCGTCTTGGCTTGTCCTCGTGGCCTTCCTTGTGTATTTTTGAGCGGGAGGTTGGAGGTTGTTTCCATGCCCCTTCTTGTTGTTGTGCTATCACATACGGGTTGTATGAGCGTGCAGCTCCTTGCCTTGGTTGTTGGTACTGGAAGGTACCTTCCGGGTATTGCCCCCTATTCGTTGGTGCGGTGTGTCTTGATGACTTGTGACTCGGGACTTTGTTCTTGTCTCCTCGACTTGTCCGTTGATTGGAGGCAGAGGTGGTGGTGTCGCGGCATATCCTTGGTTCCTTAACATCTTTCGGAATGCAAGCAGCTCTTCGAGTGCGGTCATCATGTTAGGAGTGATAATTGGTGGCGGGTTGACACCTTTGTATTGGAGGACTCCTTGGTCGTACTGTGCGAAGGATACACTTCTTGTTGGCATGAAGAAAGCATTGGATGTGGCAACAGGCATGTGGGAGGATCCAAGTCGACTTCTTGTCGGCTTCTGCTTGGTTATGACCAAGGCGTCGTGATCGCAATATGCTCTTTGTCCTTCAAAGGCGGCATCCTTTATGACGACCTCCTTTATGTCGACATACTCTATGTTGGTATCATGGAACTTGTGCATTGTCTTTACAACGTACACTTCTTGCTCGTATGAATTCTCGCTTTCAGCATCAAAGTCTCCACGGATCATATGTACATTTGCCATCTTTTCCGGATGGGATGCAATGTATGCTGTATTTTGGACTTTAAGGCCATGCTGTGCGGAAGGCACACTGCTTGTTGGCATGGAGCATGCAGCGAACATGTCTTTATGCACGTGCAAATGATCCTGCTGACTTGTTGCCTGCTTCTGTTAGTTGGCTGCTGTTTTCTTCCAACGAACATGATTTCTTCTTTCTTCCGGTGGACTGACGTCATCAGGAAGAGGTTGATTGCGTGCCATAGCTTACTGCTGCACTCTGTCAGCTGGCATCCCGTATGGGAAATCTTTATTGATCCCCGTCCTTTGCTCGAACTCGTGTGCTGATGCATTATTCTGAACTTTAGGACCGTGCTGTGCGGAAGGCACGTGTGCGGTTGGCACGGATGAGGCGGTAGACTCTGCGTCTGGAATGTGAGAAGGTCCTGGTTGGCTTCTTGTCGGCTTTGGCTTGCTTGCACCCGCCTTCTTCGTTCGTCTTCCTGTCATAGCTTGCGGTATAGAATGGCTTTTTGTTCGAATCACGCTGACGGCGCCATATGTTAAGTTCGTTTCCACTTGGGTAACTTCAGGCTTCTCTCCCACGAACGGGCTCTGGATGTGTGCACGGGAACGAGTATCTATCTGTATGCCGCGAACCTTGAGACACGATCCTCGAACTAGTCTTCAACTTCCCAACTTTGATCTCTCGAAATCCGGGTCCTGCACAAGGGGCAGTAACCAGCGGGGGAGAGGGGGTAATGCTGGTTGGGCCCTCTCCGACGCTCAAGTCATAATCTTTTAGAGAGAGAAAGGCTTTTAGAGAGAAGTCAGAGCACGAAATGCTAGAATGAGGGAGTTGTTTAAAATGGGAGACCTAGGTCCCTATTTATAGGGAACCAAAGGATTGTGCCCGGTTTTGAACGGTTTGATGTCAGTATAAAGGAAAACGTATACCGTCATCAAGGTGGACTATGCGCGCACTGACTTCTCGTACTTGGAAAAATAATCGGGATAAGCGCGCGGAGTATGTCGGTAATACGGACCTTCCCGAATTGCCTCAAGGAAATCCGGAAGTCCCCCGGTCCGGGTACTGCGCGTATTCCGGACCGTTTTGGATTTGGGTGTCCGCGGAAAAGTTCTTTTACGGGTTTTGATGTATTTTGTGAGGCCGGAAATGTAAATACGAACCCAAATTGTACAGATATCTAACAGGTCCGACCAAAACGGTATTGTTCACGTCAATTCGGTATGACTGGTTTGGTCTGGTTAAACCGGTCCGGTTCAGTAAAAATAGGTTCTATTCAGTTTTAACACCCAAACCGGCTCGGTTCGGTTCGACCCATTTAGTTATCTGGTCTGACCCGGATGGGTCGGACCAATTGAAAAACCCGGATTTCTTGACCCGCTCCGGTGGGACCCGTGAAACCTGACCCGATTCGGTTGACCCGGTTCGGCCAGTTCGGGTTCCTATGGTCCTCTGGGTCAGTCGCATGACCCAAATTTGCAAAATTGGACTGGCCCATTAACCTATATGGTTCGGCCGAAATTCACACTTGTTGGCTGAAATTCCACTAAAAACTTAACTTAGCCACCAAGTAGAAATAATTATAGATATAATCTCTAATATTTTGCACTATAAATATATATATATATATATTTCGGCGCACACACACACACACACATATACATATACATATACATATATATTTATATTGTGAAGATTCTCTATTTAGAGATATAAATATACCAACAATATATTTTCTCAATCAATATGGTAACTAAATCATCAATATTATCAATATTCCAAATATTGTGCTAAAATATATTGATAGTTTCTATCCACAATTATAATGTGAATCTAGCCCTAATTGTGACCCAAATCATCTAGCAATAATCCGGCCGAAAATTTCAATCTTGAAATTACTAAGGTTCGACCGAAACCTTAATTACTTAGGGTCTAAGAAAGAAAAAAAATTACTTTCTAAATCCTAAGTAGTTCGGCCGAAACATGCTTTTAGGGTTATTGGTCAAATTTAAAGATCAAATTTTACTAAGATCATTAGTCCAATGTTTTAATTTTGATAAAGGTCACGTTTTTCTTGAAAATCATGAACGTCAGTTTTACCGAAACACTCAATTTCATGAATAGTTTACCAAAAACTTCAAGAACACCTATTTTATCAAAATCATTCACTCCCTAACACATGCTCTGATACGACTATAGGATCTTCTGGGGATAGTTACTACGGACAAGAAAAATGTGTACATGCCAAGTAACTAATTACACAACGGGATAGGGACACATACCAGTTTCTCACCGTAGTCCAAGATCTTGTGGGCGTTCACGGTCCACCGGCCGGATCCTGTAGTGATTTTTTTTAAAGAATCACCTACGAAAAATCGATTCCTCGCGGGATGGATCTTTGGGGTAAATTGCTCGAAGCAATTTGACACCTCCTTCACCAAGGGTTCGGCTGAAACTTTCTCTATAGGGAGGATTGATTTATTTCTCTCAACACTTAGGAGAAAGAAGTGATTTACTATTAAACTTAGGAAAATCCTAACACCCCCTATTTATAGGAGGAGATGGGAAAATCACACCTCCTCTAATACATAGTTCGACCTACCAAGGCAAGGAGTGGGGAGGCCCAATTTTGGGCCACTCATGTCAATTAGGCCCAGCCCAAAATACCTAATGTGACATTACCCAATTACCTTAACATATGGGCTTATATTAAAGGGCTCCTATTATGGCGGCCCATTCACCAAATGCCACTAAATGATGGGTTGACATTTGGTGAATAGGTCGCTGTAATAGGAGCCCTTTAATATAAGCCTAACATATTAAGTGTAATTGGGTAATGTCACATTAGGAATTTTTGACTGGGCCTAAATCCCAATTGACATGAGAGGCCAAAATTTGAGCCACCCCTTTAACACATGGTTGGCTTAACAAGGGGTTATTCCCTTGGTGGGTTTTAACCCACCACTCTTTTAAATAGAGTGTCAGGAATTTATTTAGGGCTAATCACTTTCTCCCTTTTCGGCCGAAACTACATAGAGAGCAAGGAGGTGCCAAATTGCTTCAAGCAATTCCCCCGGAGATCCAAACCAGTGACCGATTGAAAAGTGGCTTTGCTGTGGAGACAATTCCTCGTAGATTGCTCATTTACAAGAGTTCCTACAGGACCTTTCCGGAAGACTGTGAACTCCCTGTCACGTTCTTGGGACTACTGAAAGCATTATAGGTATGTGCGTCATATCCGCTGTGTAATTCGTTACATAACATGTACCTTGTGGTTTTGTTTCCGTAGTGATTTCCCCCAATTCCGAATAGTGGTATCAGTGTTCGTGTAAGTAGTTCATGTTTTTGATAAAATTGATGATATTGAATTTTGGTAAAACTGATAGCTCATGAATTTGTATTTTTTGAAAAACTGGATGTTCATGATCTTCAAGAAAAACATGACTTTTATCAAAATTGAACTTTGGATAATTGATCTTAGTAAATTTTGATCTAGAAATTTGACAATTAACCCTAAAATTTATGTTTTTGGCCGAAAATTACTTGTAAAATTAATTGATTATTTCAGCCTACATGTGATAATTTCGGTCGAAATTAGGATTAGGTGCACAAGATAAATGTGACATTAATTATCGATATATTCTAGAATGATTTTAGGGATGTTAGATACTATTGATAGATAATAGTTGCCTAAGATTGAGAAAATATATTCTTGATAGATTTATATCCCTAATATAGAATCTTGACAATATTATATATATATATATATATATATATATATATATATTGTGCAAATATATTTGGAAACTATATATATAGTTAATATTAATTGGTGGCTAAGTTAAGTTTTTAGTGGATTTTAAAACCCTACTTAAACCGCTAGTTTTATTTCGGCCGAACCCAATAGGGTAAATGAGCCAGTCTAATTTTCACATCCGGGTTGGGTCGACTGACCCAGATAACCGATGGAATCCTAACCGGTCCAACCGGGTCAACCGGTTCGGGTTCCGCCGTTACAACCGGGTGGGGTCAACCGACCTAGGTTTTCACAATTGGTCCAACCCTTTCGGGTCGGGTCGGACAGGGTACACTAATGGGTTTAACTAAAGCGACCTGATTTGTGTGAAAAACCGAATCGAATAACCTATTGAACCGAACCGGACCGGACCAGTCGGTCCGAAATTGACTAAACCTGCCGTTTTGGTCAGACCGACACGTGTCAACTAAAAATAGGTTGGTCAAATTTTAAAGTCCAAATTTGTTTGAACTTTAAAATTACCTATAGAACTCGAATTGGTTTGATATTTTTACACTTTTTCAAACTTAATGCCTAGTTTCGATTGTGAGGATGAATCTCAGAAATGCATGACTATGGGACCAAATCGTTGTGTGGGCTGAATTCCAATTGTTATATATGTTATATATATGCATGATTAGAATTGCGTCTTGATAAATTATATGTACCATGTTGGGGGCGGAGCCATTTTTTCAATTAATGAGTTACGCACTAGGATAGAAATGTTGTGATGATGAGTGATATTGATTAGGATCCATGTCTAGAAGTTCACATGCCTGATTGATAAAATGAATTGCAAGTCAGCCCCAAATATTTTTAAATCGAAATTCTGTCGTCGAATATGCATGATTGATGTGGAGTGATCACGCAAGACGCGTATGCATGATTCTGTTAGATTACGGCGAGTAATCACTACGGATACTATAAACACGGTACATGCTAGTAATCGATATTATGTAGCGGAAGATTCGCACATACTTCAGACGTAATCCGTAGTCCCAAGATCTGCAGCAGGGAGTTCATGGACCTTCGGTCGGCACCCGTAGAGGTTCTTGTTAAGGAAGCCCTACGTAGTATATTCTACACAGCAAAGCCTCAGATCGATTCTTAACAGGGACGGATCTCCAGAGTGTTTTCTCGAAGGCAAATTGGCACACCCTTGGTGTTTGAAGAGGTTCCAACAAAGTGGTGGTTTGGGGGAAGGGTTTTCTCTTAAATCACCACTAGAGAGGAATTGTGATTAACCCTAATAAAACCCTTAACACCCCATATATATAGGAGGAGTAAAGGGGACAAAAGTCCACTTTCCCCCTCACTAATACTTCGGCCGACCTATGTATAGGGGGGCCCATATTTTGGGCCTTTCATGTCAATTGGGATTTGGGCCTGGCCCAATGTCCTAATGTGGCATTTACCCAATTGTCTTAGGTAACATATACATTAATGGGCTTCCATTTACAGCGCCCATCACCATATGCTTACAACTCCCACTCGTCGGAATGGGAGGGTGCCTGTTAATGTATTGTCGTCCAAATTTGCATCAACATTTCACTCCTTCTTATCCACGGGTTTGGCATCTTGTAATCTGAACTTTTTAAACAATTTGTTGATATAAGCTTCTTGAGATAGACATAATTTCCAGGTAGCCCGATCTGTAGAAATTTTAATGCTTAAGATGTATGTGGCTTCTCCCATGTATTTCATCTCGAACACAGATGCCAACCATGACTTTGACTTGTTCATAATACTCACATCGTTTTCGGCAATGAGTATGTCGTCCACGTATAAGGTTAAGATTACATACTTAGACCCGTAGGTCTTATAACACACGCACGGATCCTCGTAAAGATTCACGAATCCGTTTCCTACGATTTCCTCATGGAATCTGCGGTACCACTGCCGAGACGATTGTTTAAGACCGTAAATGGACCTTTGGAGTTTACAAAATTTACGTTTGTTACCAGGAGTAATGAAACACTCCGGTTGCTCCATGTAGATCTCTTCCTTCAGGTTTCCGTGGAGGAACGCGGTCTTAACATCCATTTGGTGCAGCTCGAGATCGAGATCTGCGACCAGGACCATAACTGGCCCTAACCATGTTTTTACGCACAGTCGATGAGTTTATTTCGTCAAAGTCCACTCCTTGAAGTTGGGTATATCCTTTCGCAATTAGTCGAGCTTTGTATTGCCCGACCTAACCCATCAGTGGTGAGCCTTCTTTCAGGACTCACCATATCCTCGTGCCCCTGTGGTTACCAGGTAAATCAACAATGGACTATAATATGGCTTTGATTTCACCGATCTCTCTCTTTTAATATTTTCGTCCATTTCCCAACTCGATGCCTTTCAATGCTCGTCAACAGCCGTTAGAGTGAGATTTTCACCCTTCTCGATGGGACCCTTCTTGGGAGAAGTTTGATGCCTTTGACGTTCGTCTAGGCTAGTTAATCCCATCTTGAGTCTGAATGTTTCTCCCACTCGGAATAATGCCGCTTATCGGAGCATCACTCCCATTGGGAATAAGAGCAGTGTTTGAACCTTGACGTACTACTTTCCTAAGACGACCTCTCGATCTCGGGGTTTTACTTCCGAGATTAATTCCTTGATCACTAAGAACTGGAACCAAGGTTGTCGGATCAATTCCCACTGGAAACAATGGGTAGTATAGGTAGTTGTGACATTATTGGTTTAGCAATATGACTATCAGGTTCTACATGATTCGTCTCAGCGGCAACAGTGATTTCATATGGTAGGGCTTATTCCTCCCACTGGATTTACTATGAAAATGTTTCGATTATCATTTACCATGTCATTCACTGGTGTTGTCGGTTTAAATCTCCCACTCGAATTAAGTGGGACCTGGTTGTCAGAGTAAACATGCTATAGTTCGATCAAGACTATGTTAGTTTAAAAAATGACCACGCATTGGAAATTCGTCCTCAAGTGATGTAATGTCTCATGTTCGAGCACGCTACCATTTTCCCAAGCTTTAAACATGCATTTCTAAGAGCTGTTATCGTACTCTTGGTTTAAATATATGTTTAATGCGCACATCAATGTCGCATGATGATATAATCTAACTCATTGTCATTCTTTAGCTTTAATGGTGATGTGTATTACCGATTTCATTGGAACACAGTTTTACATAAATGTGAATCATCTCCTTTCATCCCATCGGGAAAGTACTAATAGATTGACTCAAACATTATGTTTACGAACTGTGCTCCTTGAAGTGTGTCATTTTATTTGAATGCCTAGCCTGAATTTTCAAGGTGTATGGAAGGAAAATCGTTTAACCGACTTATCCTTCTTCATTTGCAAACTTATCTCAGGGAATTCACCCCATCTATGAACTGAGCATCTTGGGTTTTCACCCAATTAGCATATGGTGACGGGGCGCCGTAAATGGTAGCCCGTTAATTTTAAGGATATTACCTAAGATAAATGTGTAAATGTCACATTAGGTTAACTGGGCTTGACCCAATTCCTAATTGACATGGGAGGCCCAAAATTTGGCCTCCCTCCCTTAATAGGTGGTTCGGCCTAACCTAGTCCCACATTGGTTGGAATGGACTTTTATCCACTCGACCAATCCTATTTATAGGGGAGTCTCCTAAGAGGTTTCACACAACAAGTAATTCATGAGTCCCTCCATTGAGGAACTTGAGAGAAACCCTCTCACCCCCTTAGTAGTGATTATCGGCACACCATCATCTTAGTCCGAGGTTCTGTCCCCGTTGAAGAATCGATCAGAGGATTTGCTGTGGACCTTATACCGCGTAGGACTTCTTCTCATGAAGAACATGTACGGGTTCCGACTGGAGGATCAGAACTCCCTCCACATCGTTCTTGGGCAGGAAAGTTATTGAGTTATGTGTACATTATTCCGCTGCGTAGTTAAATTACTTGCATGTACACGTTTAGAATTCCATAGTATTACGTCCCCGTAATCCAACAGTGGTATCAGAGCAAGGTTAAGGAGTTCTTAAATTTTTTGATACACTGATGTTCTTGAAATTTTATAAAAACCGAATATTATACATCATGAACACCAAAAATTTTAAACTTAATTTCATGATTTTGATCTTTAAAAACTTTAAATTTTCAGATTATACATGCTTTTAAGGATTGGTGCCGAAATTTTTGGTTTAAATTTAATTTTGATGTTCATCATTTTCAAGAACACGATGAGTACTATCAAGAACAATATTTGGATTCATGATCATAGTAGTGTTTGATCTTAAAATTTGACAATGATTCCAACTTTTTAGTGTTTTGGCCGAAAACCCTAGTGAATTATTAGGTAAAAATTTTAATTTCTTAGGGTCCAAGTAAGCGAAATTCGGCCGGCCACCCTATTGATATTGTTTGACATATTTTAATTTTTTTTTTGGGCAAGGAAATTCATTAATAACGAAAATAGTCGCTTACATCAGGGTGGGATAAATTTCCGATCCTTATTAATTAAAAATAAAAGAGAGGGCGGGGGTTGTGAAACCCAATTATCAATGCACGACCTCTTCCTGGATTGAACCGCGATCTAGTTTGCACATTCGTTTGCTCTCCTAGAAATGGCCCGCCATTCGACTTCGGGAATTTGAGAGGCTAGATGAAGAACGTCCTCTACGATAGGGCGCAACTGCCAATGAGTTTGATACGAGTCCTCCGTGATGGATAGTATTACTTCTTTAGCGTCCGACTCGATTACTATATTTGGCCATTGTTCTTGTACAACAGGTTTCATGGCTGCAAGAACTGCGTGAGCATTTAGTAGCAAAATACCATATTCCCCAGCTAAGTTACGAGCTATTATTCCTATCGAATCCGCCCTTGAAGATGAATCCCACGATGCGTCGCAATTCAGTTTAATGACACCTTGCTCCGGTCTCTCCCATGTCGGATTTGGAGTTGGCTCAGCTCTTTCACCCCCGGATATATTACTACCACCCGTTGTAGACCAGAACTCATAATATTCGTTAATAGCTTGAGTGGTTGCTCGTTTTGGATTTGGGCTCTCATTTGCAAACAAAGCTTTATATCGCTCTTTCCAAATGGACCAGCGGGTAGCCCCTATGAGTGACCATCTCGCTTCCTTCTCGCTCTTTGTTAGCCCATCCATCTTCCTCAATTTAGCAAAGAAAGCTCCTATACTAAGACCATTGATACTATCAAACCAAACATTAGTTGCAGCAAGCCAAACCAATTTTGTCCAAGGACATTCAATAAGCATGTGATCTCTAGTCTCTTCCTTGTCACAAAAAGGGCATGTCTGTGTTGTGTCAACTCCTCTATGACGAAGCTCTTTCCTCAGCGGTAAGGCATTAGAATTTAGTTTCCAAAAGAAAGAACGAACCTTCGGGATTGTTTTCATCGCCCAAAGCTCCTTCCAAGAAGAATGTGTTAAGAGCTGCTGTGTTTGCCCTGTCGATTTTGCTGTTGTGATATCTGGGTAGACGGCCTTAACTTCCGCTTTGCCTGTCTTGCTAGATGGCCAGATGATCGTGTCTAGAGGTGGGTCAACTTTGAGTGGGATTCTCTAATTGCTTGCTCTTCCCTGTATGAAATTAAATTCTCAATAGCTTGGGGTAGCCACGTTGGTCCACTAGCATTAATGATAGTTGCAACTTTCATCTCTTGGTAGATTCCATTACGCTGTCGAGAACCCAAGGAATAATTGGGAAGTGTAGGGACCCATCGGGGTTAAAGACTTCAATTCTATTACCATCACCTACTATCCAAAGTCCTCCATCCATGAGTACATCTCTTCCGGCAAGCAAACTCGTCCACGCCCAAGACGAGCGACCTCCCTTTTTGGCCTTGTGCAAGTCAGCTTTAGGAAAGTATATGCTTTTTAAGAGTCGAACACAATACGCATTAGGATTGTGTTCCAACCGCCAAGCCTTTTTGGTTAATAGAGCTAGATTAAGAGCTCGAAGTTCTTTAAAACCTAAACCCCCGTCACCTTTGGCTCGTGTTGGTGTTTCCCAACTACACCAATGTATTTTTCTCTCGCTACCCTTTTGCCCCCACCAAAATTGAGCAACTAAAGCGTTAATTTAATCGCACCACTTCTTTGGAAGTAAGAACAAGCTCATCGTATACGTTGGGATCGCAGTAACCACCGATTTTATGAGTGTTTCTCGTCCTGCGCTATTTAGAAAATTTAAATTCCGAACGTTGAGTTTTTTGGTGATGCGTTCTCTTAAGTAGCCCAGAGCCTCTCGTTTTGACCTACCCCATATCGTCGTTAGACCGAGATACTTTCCCGGATTTTCCTCCGCCTTGATCTCTAGGAAGCCCTCAATGTCTCTTTTCGTCGTCGGGCGAACATTTTTCTCGAAGAAAAGAGTCGACTTATTGATATTGATTGCTTGTCCCGACGCCTCACAATATTCATGAATGATTCCAGTGAGCCGTGTGATATTCGTTGGGTCTGGCTTCATAAAGAAGAATGAATCGTCGACGAAAAACAAATGATGAATTATCGGGTACCCTCGCTTAATACGGATTCCCTCCAAACTTTTTGATTCGATAGCGGCTGAAATTCGTCTTGTTAGAACATCAGCTACTAGGATGAATAAGTAAGGAGACAGTGGATCACCTTGTCGTATTCCTCGCGTTGGATTAATGACTTCTGATCTCTTGCCATTAATCAGAACTTGGTACGACACGGTGGAGATAGACGCCATCACCCATTGGATCCATTTCGCGTGAAAGCCCAACTTCCTCAAAACCTCTTCCAAAAAATACCACTCGATACGGTCATAGGCCTTTTGCATGTCGACTTTAAGAGCACATTCTTCTGTTTCTTTCGTAGAGCGAGTCCTCAAGTGATGAAAAGCCTCATGGGCGACAATGATGTTATCTTGAATCAATCTTCCTGCCACAAAAGTACTTTGAAATGGCGTAATGATTCTTGAAAGATAGACCTTAAGCCTATTCGATAAGACTTTCGAGATTATCTTGTAACTGAAATTAAAAAGGCTAATGGGTCTATAATTGCTCGGGGTAAGACGGTTAGCGACTTTTGGGATAAGAACAATATCGGTATAATTAAGGGAGGGGGCAAGTATACCTGAAGCGAGGAAGGATCTGACCATGGAGAAGACGTCTTTACCCACAACCCCCCAATACTTTTGAAAGAAAAGACTTGGAAAACCATCCGGACCCGGCGCCTTGAGACCCCCCCCATTTGGAAGGCAGCCTTCTTAACTTCCTCCATCGAAATTGTCCGAATCAGATCGTCATTCATCCCACACGTGATAATCTCCGGCACGCTGTCAATTATGTGACCCCAACTTCAGTTAGCACTAGTTGTAAATAGCTCCCCATAATGTCTTAGGAACTTATCTCCAATCTCCCTT
Organism: Clarkia xantiana subsp. parviflora; assembly: GCA_036873135.1. Taxonomy (NCBI): domain Eukaryota; kingdom Viridiplantae; phylum Streptophyta; class Magnoliopsida; order Myrtales; family Onagraceae; genus Clarkia; species Clarkia xantiana. The sequence continues at coordinate 5,769,327 of JAPTYO010000024.1, read as the reverse complement.
TCATCTTGTAGCCAACGGCCACCTGGTGTCCACACTTTGAGGATTTTGTTTCTACGTCTCCGATCTAACGTTATCAAGTGAAAGAACTTAGAGTTTCGGTCGCCATGTTTTAACCACTTGACACGGGATCGCTATTTCCAATATATCTCCTCCCTTTTCCATAGTACCTCAAGTTTCTTTTTAATTTCTAATTCCTTCTTGTGATCTTGAACGTGCATTGCATGGGATTGCATAGCTCTTAGGGTTTCATAGATCTTCCTTATCTATCTTCTATTATTCCCAAAGCAACGTTTGCTCAAAGACGATAGGTGTTTACTGCAAGACTTGATCTTACGTACTACTTGTGGGGGTTGGTCACCTAGGGAATTAGTAGCTTCTGTCACAGTCCCTATTTCCCTCCATTCTTCCTTTACAATATCATCACACTCTTCGTGTTGTAGCCACATCTCATCAAAACGAAATGATTTGGGCCCTTTTGAATCGTCGAACTCGGAGACAATGGTTTTCGGTGCATGATCCGATCCTAGGAATGGCTCATGAAACACTTGTGATTTAGGATGTGCCTCGATCCAAGAAGAGTTCACCAAAGCGTGATCTAGCCTCTCCCTCACCCAAATTCCATTAAACTGGTTATTTGACCATGTGAAAGGGAATCCCTTGTAGCTGAGGTCAAAGAAACCAACGTCATCTATCATTAGATTGAAAGCGTCCATTCTAGATTGATCCTTTAGGCGCCCTCCTTCCTTTTCATGATTGGATCGGATATCGTTGAAGTCTCCAACACACACCCACAGATCTTTCCTTCTTCTAGCTATACGCCGTAACGTATCCCAGTATCGTTGTCTTTCCACAAAGTCGGGGTGTCCACAGACCCAGTAAAGAACCACACATCGCTAGAGCCTCGAGCTTTAATAGAGCAGTCGACAATGTTTTTGGATTTGTACAAGACCATCACATCTATGCTATTATCCCACCAAAGAGAAATGCCCCCCGAACGTCCCACCGGCTCCACATAATCACCATTTCTAAAATGTAGCTCTCTCTCTCTCCTAACTTGCTCGCAGAAAACTGACCCATTTTTTGTTTCCATGAAGACGATTGTCGGCTTATGCCTCCCCACGAGATCCTTGAGGTGGGGAATTGTCAGGTCGGATCTAAGGCCTTGAAAATTCCAAGAGATGATACTCAAGAGACCGTGTGACTGTTTCGGGACTGAAGATTAATCTGACTCTCATGTTGGCCACGGCGTGAGTTCTTTTTCCTTCCACCTCTACCTCCTCTGAGAGGAGGGCGCCCCTTCCACGTCCTCGACTCGTGCTACCAGGGTTAGCCCCCGAGTATAGAACAATGGCCTTAGTTTTCTTCATAGCGGTTAAGCTATCCTCTTCCAATTTTCCTTTCCTCTTTCGAATAGATAACTTGTTCACCAAGGAACTGTTGGATCACGGCAGGAACTCTGGTTACGGTGACGGATTCCTTAGCTCCTCGCAATCCTGCAGAAGGGGAATAGAGGGCGGTGGCCCAGAATCCCTCTCCGATGCTTAACGTAAGTATGGTGATCAACAGGGCAAGCAAGCAGTATGTGTATGTGTGTAAAAACGTAACGTTAACCTGGGATAACTTCCCTCCTTTTATAGGGGGAAGGCTATCCCAGTTACCTGATTAGGCGGTTGGATTGTGATCCACTATCCCACATATCTCGCCGTATATCTCGCCACGTATCTGTACAGTTATACGTATCCCACATATCTCGCCCATTATATCACTACTGTAATCATAGCGAGATTTCCGGGATTGTGCTCTTACTGGCGAGTCTCGATCATTATCGGAGACTCCCAAGTTGCATCATTGAGGATTCGGTGTCGGGGAGTGGTTTCAACTCCCATATCGGGACCGACCACGTCCAGGTCCGATATCTTCGGGGCTTTCCCCTATCGAGGCTATACTCACTCGGGGCTATTCCATGTCGGGGCCTCCGTCTGTCGGAGCCCTTAGCCTTCCAGCAACCCAGCTCCTAGCCCAACGGGCCTAGTCGCCGTTTGTCAATCGTTAAGGGGCCTAACGGCCTTAGCCGGGGCCCATCATTTGCCCCCAAGACGTGAGGGACTTATAGTGCGTCGCGTCTTCCAATATCGGACCCTTCAACATCCCTGTCGGGGGTCTTTATTTAAAACATCGGAGGCCTTTGCCCTACTTTCGTCGGAGGCCTTTGCCTCGGATCTCTTCAAGATCTTTTGGGATCCTGCTTGGATTCGAGAGGATTTCTCGATCAGACCAGCATTAAATGCTGATAGAAGGTGAAGGAACGCCTCGGGTTCTGCACGCCTGCTTTCTGAAAAAGCACTTTTCAACCACCACGGTACGTCATCATTCCTGTCTTATCTGTCTTCCATGCGTCCCGACGGTTCAAATCAAAATCGTTTCGCCTTCTTCATATTAGCACGTTTCACTTTGGACGATTCCGATTGAATCGTTTTGAATTCTATGGCTCAGATTGCCCGCCCCTTCAGTTCTCTCTTGTATTGAACCTCTTAGGCCTTCGAGCCTTTTATTAATATCATTTCCGATTACATTATGTTCTTCATAACGCTTTTATCGGACCCTAAGAACCTTAAGGCTTTCCGTCGTCCTAAGACGCTTTTTAATCGAACCTTAAAAACTTAAGGATTTTTCGGACGTCCTATGACGCTTTTTAATCGAACCTTAAAAACTTAAGGATTTTTCGGACGTCCAATGACGCTTTTAATCGGACCTTAAAAACTTAAGGATTTTTCGGACGTCCAATGACGCTTTTAATCGGACCTTAAAAACTTAAGGATTTTTCGGACGTCCAATGACGCTTTTAATCGGACCTTAAAAACTTAAGGATTTTTCGGACGTCCAATGACGCTTTTTAATCGAACCTTAAAAACTTAAGGATTTTTCGGACGTCCAATGACGCTTTTTAATCGAACCTTAAAAACTTAAGGATTTTTCGGACGTCCAATGACGCTTTTAATCGGACCTTAAAAACTTAAGGATTTTTCGGACGTCCAATGACGCTTTTAATCGGACCTTAAAAACTTAAGGATTTTTCGGACGTCCAATGACGCTTTTTAATCGAACCTTAAAAACTTAAGGATTTTTCGGACGTCCAATGACGCTTTTAATCGGACCTTAAAAACTTAAGGATTTTTCGGACGTCCAATGACGCTTTTTAATCGAACCTTAAAAACTTAAGGATTTTTCGGACGTCTAATGACGCTTTTAATCGGACCTTAAAAACTTAAGGGTTTTTCGGACGTCCAATGACGCTTTTTAATCGAACCTTAAAAACTTAAGGAGCATATCTCTGACACGCGTCACAGGATCGGACAAGCGCCGTTGCTTCCTTATTCATCGTGGGCCAATAATATCCCAAGTTCAGCGCCTTCCTCAGGATAGACCGAGCGCCTTCGTGACATGCCGCGACTCCTTCATGCAACTCCCTCAGAATCCGAGTCGTATCGGGTTCGGCCACGCATTTCAAGAAAGGAGTCGAAAGCAGACCCTTCTTGTACAACTGGTTATCCACCATCGCGTAATTAATTGACATTCGTCGCAGTCGCTCCGCTGCCACTTTATCTTCAGGGAGTGCCCCCGTAGTTAAGTACACGATTATCGGGGTCATCCAAGTGGGTTCTTCCTTCGATCCAGTTCCGATGGCGCACACCTCCGACGGATCGGTGGTCGATAGAATCACCTTCTCCAAGAAGTGTACCTTCCGACTCTCTTCCAAAGGTGCCCCCAAGGCAAATTTGCTCAAGGCATCAGCCTCTACATTCTCTCCCCTCGGAATTGCCTCGATAAGGTCCGAGCCTCCTGAAGGTACTTCTTCATGATCGGGTTCTTTGCTCCATACTGCGCCCGGACCTGATTTACAATCAGGCTAGCATCACACTTCACCTTCAAATGTTCAATTCCAGTGCCCTTTGCGATTTTCATCCCCGTTATAAGAGCCTCATACTCCGCCTCGTTATTGGTGGCTCTAAATGTTAGGGCCAATGCATATCGAAGTGGCTCCGCCCCGCCTGGCGGAATCAATACGAACCCCGCACCGGATCCATCCGAGCTTGAGGAGCCATCCGTGTACAACTCCCAGGTGTTCTCCTTATTTGTCTGTTCCGACTGCTCCGCCGTCGGGACCTCTTCAGTATTCCCGGTTGCCCCCTCTACTGTTTCCGTTGCTTCAGGATCGGGAACAGTAGATTCAACTATAAAGTCACCTCGATCCCCCTCTGGCTCACCATGAAGCCTAAGAACTTCCCTGAATGTACTCCGAAGGCACATTTGGCTGGATTCAGGCGGACTTGGTGGAGCCTCATCCTCTCGAAGGCCATTGCCAAGTTACCAACGTGGTCCGATGCTCGTCGGGACTTCACCAACATGTCATCTACATAGGCTTCCATGGTACTTCCAAGCATATCCCCGAACAGCTTGTTCACCATTCTCTGATAGGTCGCCCCCGCATTCACCAGGCCGAAAGGCATGACATCGTACTGGAAGACTTCACTGTCAGCGTAGAAGGCGGTGTGTGGGGCATCCTTTTTCGCCATCTTTATCTGGTTATAACCAGAATAAGCATCCATAAAGCTTAGCAGCTCATGCCCCGATGTAGCATCCACCAATTGGTCGATCCGCGGGAGCGGATAACAGTCCTTCGGGCAAGCCTTGTTCAGGTCGCGGAAGTCGACACACATCCGCCACTTCGTGTTGCTTTTCCTCACCAGCACTGGGTTGGCGACCCAAGTCTGGAATCGGATCTCCCTAATGAACCCAGCGTCGAGCAACCTGCCAACCTCCTGCTGGATTGCGATCCTCTTGTCTGTCCCCATCGGACGTCTCTTCTGCGCGATCGGCTTGATCGTAGGGTCGATATTCAGTTCATGCTCGATCACGTCACGGCTGATTCCTGGCATATCGCTCGGGGACCAGGCAAACAACTCCTTGAATTCTTTCAAGAGCGCGATCAACTCCTGAGCCCTTTCCTCGGTTAGGGCGGATCCGATCTTTACCCTCCTCTCGGGCCCATCTATCTCGACTTCTTTTAGGTCCTCCATGGGGGCGGGGCGCCCAAACTCCTCTCGAGGATCAGTGTCTGTCTGGAGAACCGACATAGCCTCCCTCCTCGATCTCCTTGTGGCGTTGACATAACACCGTCTCGACGCCACCTGGTCGCCTTTTACTTCACTGACCCCATTCTCAGTCGGGAACTTCATTTTCTGATGGACAGTCGAGGCCACTGCCATCAGCTGGTTGATGGTGGTTCTCCCAATAATCGCATTGTACGTCCCTGTGGATTCGACCACCACGAATTCCACATCTCTCTTCTCCATTTTCCAGCCACTGCCGAACCACACAGGCAGCGTAATAACCCCCAACGGATAAGAGGTTGTGCCGCAAAATCCTACCATTGGGAAGTTAACCTCCCGTAGGTCTTTCTTCTTCTTCCCCATCTGCTCCAGGGCGTCGGAGAAGAGGATGTCGGAGGAGCTTCCTCCATCAATGAGGATCCTCTTCATTTCGAATCCACCTACATCCAGTGTCACGACTAGGGCATCCTCGTGGGGGGTCTCTACTCCCTCCAGATCCTTCGCCGAGAAGGTAATCTCCATTTCCTCCTTCGAGGTCCATGACCGGGACCTTTTTCCCAAGGCCACTGCTACGGGCACCTGGTTGGCGTAACGCTCCCGAGAAGACGATGTGTCTCCTCCCGCAGCGAACCCTCCATGGATCACATTAATGACCCTCTTCTGTCGGGACCCTGATGGGCCCTCCGAAGGCTCCGCTTCGGACCTTCTCTTCCTTGGGGACCTCGATCGAGATTTGGATCTCGACCGAGATCGGGAATGGGGCTTGCAGCGCGAATCCCCCACGAACTCCTTCAGCTTACCCCTCTGGATAAGCTTCTCTACTTCCTTCTTCAGCTCCCGACACTGGTCAGTGTCGTGACCAGTGGCCCGATGGAATCGGCAGTAACGGTCGGTGCGGGAGCCCAACTTTTCGCCTTCCTTCTTTTTGGGGAAACGAGCGAGGCCTTGCCTCTCCATTACGGCCAAGACCTCTCTCAAAGGCCTGTTGAGGGGGGTAAACTCCTCCCTCTGACTGTCTTTCTTTGTCGGACGCCTATCCTCCCTTCGATCAGGGCGTCCACGACTCCGACTACTCTCGGAGCTATCCTTCTTGTTTTGGTTGTCCAATGGTTTGAACAACTGCTTTCCTCCGCGCCCCTTGGGAGGAGCCAACTCTCCGGCAGCGATCTTCGACTCTTGGACGTCGATTTGCTGTTTCACCCTCGCCTGAAGCGCCTCCATGCTCCAGACGTTTTTGGCCGCGACGCTGTGCAGTAAGTCGGAGCCGTAGGGGGGATTGAGGTTTTTCAAGAAGGTACGGATGGCCTCGCCCTCCGATATCTCCTCATCCAGCTCGGTCATGCCAGCCGTGTAACGCTGGTAGTATTGGGCCAGCGATTCGTCGGGCCTCTGGACCACCTCATGCAGGGTCCGAACACTCTTCAGCAGCCGTCGACGCCCTTGGTACTGGGCGATGAATCGCTGATGCATATCCTCCCAACAGGTTATGCATCCGGGGGGCAGACTGTAGAACCATGTCAAAGCCTTCTCTCCCAAGGTACTCGGGAACAACGCGCAGATAACATCCTCATCTGGGGTCCTGCCCATGCACGCTGTCAGGTGCTTCTGTACGTGGCGGACCGGGTCCGCGTCCCCGTCGTACTCCCTATCTTCGGGATACCCAAGCCTGGAGGGGCCAGGGTATTGATCAGCCTGGGAACGAAGGGATGGGTCTCCCGACTCCTCAACTCCGACATCATGGGCTTCTGATCTCCCATGCAAATACCCACAATCTTCACCACCTGATCAGCAGTGAGGGGACCATTCAGGGGAATAGTCCTTTGCTGTACTGGCCCTGGTCCATCGACCACAAAATTCTCCGCCGGTGCTGGATTCGGATGCCTGGGGGGAACGGGCTGTTCCCTCAACGGGGGAGGTGGCGGCAGATTGTCGTCCACCTGCCTTCTAGAAGCATCTCGCCGCGGAGGGAGCGGCGGTTGATCTACGGCCTGCCTTCTGGCAGCCTCTCTTCGGTCTAAGAGGGCCTCCATGGCCTCCATGAATAGGGGCATGGCCTCTGCCACTACCCTGGCCAGCTCTGGGCTCTGGGAAGGCGCCTCGTTCCTGGATCCACCAGGGAGCTCGTTCTTGGTCATCGACCTGGTTTCTCTTCGCGCAGGAACAACCTCCCTGGTGGTGTCATCTCGGTGAGTGCTGTCACCATCGTCTCTCAGATCCTGATGTTGTGTATCATCCTCAGGGGGATTGCTGGTGGTCTGCACCTGCTTGCCTGATCGCTGCGGCTTGTTGCCAGCCATGGTATGGAGTCAAAGGGAAGCAAACTTACTTTGGCTTTTTGTTTCGTTTCCCACAGACGGCGCCAATGTTGGATCACGGCAGGAACTCTGGTTACGGTGACGGATTCCTTAGCTCCTCGCAATCCTGCAGAAGGGGAATAGAGGGGGGTGGCCCAGAATCCCTCTCCGATGCTTAACGTAAGTATGGTGATCAACAGGGCAAGCAAGCAGTATGTGTATGTGTGTAAAAACGTAACGTTAACCTGGGATAACTTCCCTCCTTTTATAGGGGGAAGGCTATCCCAGTTACCTGATTAGGCGGTTGGATTGTGATCCACTATCCCACATATCTCGCCGTATATCTCGCCACGTATCTGTACAGTTATACGTATCCCACATATCTCGCCCATTATATCACTACTGTAATCATAGCGAGATTTCCGGGATTGTGCTCTTACTGGCGAGTCTCGATCATTATCGGAGACTCCCAAGTTGCATCATTGAGGATTCGGTGTCGGGGAGTGGTGTCAACTCCCATATCGGGACCGACCACGTCCAGGTCCGATATCTTCGGGGCTTTCCCCTATCGAGGCTATACTCACTCGGGGCTATTCCATGTCGGGGCCTCCGTCTGTCGGAGCCCTTAGCCTTCCAGCAACCCAGCTCCTAGCCCAACGGGCCTAGTCGCCGTTTGTCAATCGTTAAGGGGCCTAACGGCCTTAGCCGGGGCCCATCAGGAACTTTGACCAGATGATGCTTCAGGGATAATCTGATCATGGGTTGGGGAGGAGGGTTCTTGTGGAAGTTCTATAATGTAGGGAGTTTCAGGATACGCCGGAGGTAAATGAGGTGCTAGGAAAGGGTGGACATCACTACTAGGTGGAGTATATGTCTGTCTGCGGGTGCTCAGGAAGGTATGTGGTGTTAGTGAATGGTTAAGGGATGCCTCCAAGTTTATTGGGTCTGATACGGATTGAGTCGAGGGTCTAGAGGGAATGAGGTTGGGTAAGTGGTTGGTCTCAGGGCTAGGAATGGTGATAGATGATGGATTTAAGATGCTGGTTGGTTGTGTGGTGGGGTTTTTTGGTTGGCGAGTTGTAGATACGCGTAGTTGGATGGCTGGTTGTTCGTTGGGTTTGTTGGCCATCATCCATCTTATCACCTTCTTGCTTTACGTTTCCTCTGCTAGTAATACCCGCTTTTTTGTTCATGAATCGATGCCGGAGACCAGAAATCCATGGTCCATACATAGGTTGACCCGGTTCTACTTCAGATTGTCGAACTTCACTTTTACACTGAGTCAAGGAGTGACCAAGTTTCCTGTTGGATCACGGTTGGAACTCCGGCACGTTCTTGACGGAAGTCCGAACTCCTTTGCTCCAAGTAATCCTGCAAGAAGCGGATAGATCGAGCGGTGACCCAGAATCCCTCTCCGATGCTTAAATGTGTATCTCGATGTAGGCAAGTATCAATGTATCTGAGTATATGTTTGTGTATCCTGAGGTAAATCCTTCCTTTATATAGGGGAGGAGTTACCCCAGTTACCTGTTGAGATAACTGCCAGGGGCAGTTAGCCCACGCTCCATTTATCTCGGCCACTTGCCCACGTTCCGTCTTTTCAGGCCACTTCCCCACTACGCTGATAGTGGGCGTGTTTCTCGGCCTCATCCTCTGGTGACAAGTCCCGATGGATGTCGGGGACTCCAGAGTTATCTCCTTTGGTCACCGCTCGGGGGCCCCTCGTCATCGGGACAGGGCCAACATCCTCAGGGATTCAACATCGAGGCCTACTCAAAGGCATTTCATCGGGGCCTACTCAAAGGCATTTCATCGGGGCCTACTCAAAGACATTTCATCGGGGCCTACTCAAAGGCATTTCATCAGGGCCTACTCAAAGGCATTTCCTCACGAGCGTCCAGCTCATATGTCGGGACCGACCTTGTCGGGACCCCTAATGTTGGCCCTCTAGGCCTCTTTTGGAGCCCAGTGGGCCTACTTCACCGTTTACTCGTCGTTAATGGGCCTAACGGCTATATCGAAACCCATCATTTCTCACAACCGTAGCATAAACCTGGAAGCCTCTCATACTTTAAATACGCCCATGCGTCTTCTCCGTTCTCCTGAGGCCACCAGAATCCGGGGAGCAAAGGTTTGGTAATGTCAGTATTTGTTGCGTCCTGGTTGAAATGGGTCGGATGGACGCGTTTGTCTGATCGGGTTGTTCGGGTTGTGGTGGACACTCCTCAACTGGAAGAGGTATTTGTCGGATGCCGGTGACGAGTGTTCAGTTTAATGCTGTGTCTCAGGAAAAGGTTGTGTCTCGGCAAAAGTATGTGTCTCGGCAAAAGTCCGTGTCTCGACAAAACGTTGTGTCTCGGTTAGCATCTGGGCTCGTCTTACTCCTATTTCTCTTCCACACCTTAGCTGCGGGGCCCGTTCCTGCACAAGGGGCCAATACTAGCACGGAGAGGGGGGGGGGGGGGTGGTGCTAGTGGAGCCCTCTCCGATGCTTAAGTCACGATTGGGCTAACGGGAGAAAAATAATTCTAGAGAGAGAAAAAATATTTCTAGAGAGAAGTCAGAGCTCAAAATGACAAAGTTGTGAAAATGAGAGAATGTGTCAAAATGGGTGGCCAAGGTCTCCTATTTATAGGCTACCTTGGGACCGGACCCGGTTTTGAAGCGGTTTGATGACAGTTCAAAAGAAAGCGGTAATCGTCATCAATATTGGCAATGCGCGAACTCGACTTCTCTATGCGTAACGGTAATCGGGGGTACGCGTAATACCCATAGAGCAATCCGGACCTCGTCGAATTTGGGCAATTCGGCGAGGTCCGGATTGCCGCAACCCGGAGGTCCGGTCCGGACGCGTGTACCGCGCTTCCAGACCGTTTTGACCCTTAGGAGGCGTTTTCTAAACCGTAATATGATTTCTGACGTGTTTACAAGGCCCGAAATATAAATACGAACCCGAATTGGACATATATCCATCACTTGCCCCCGAGTCAAGTAACGTTTCAAAACCTTTCTTGAATCTATTTTAAGTTAGGGTACATGTCCAATTTGAGCTTGACGATAACCTTCCGGTTTTGATCGTCGGTTGGACGTAGAAGTCTTGATTTCGTCCGTCCTTTGATTTTTTGACCGAGTGACTTTATTTCCTGTCATCACGGTTAGTGCAATAGAGAATGCGCATATATAACGTGCAAACCTTATTACCGCTAGGGATATAAGCTATTAGTAATATGTCATGCGGACATGCTATTTATTAACATGTATGTACAAGTAACGGCCATGGCAAGAACGTAATTACGTGGTGCTAGAAATATAATCTGCATACCCTAAAATGACTTAGCGATTAATAAATCATGAATCATTCGATATGGAAACATGCATGTAAAATGATGAATTTGATACGCATAGTACTAAAATAATCATACGCGTAGAGATTAGTAAATACTTAGAAGAGGGTGGAGTATACCGTAAGTACTTAGGTGTGGGTGTAGGTGAATTACTCCTTTGATCCTTATCATTAAGGAATCCTTTGGAATATTTTCGGGTTCGTATGTTGAATAATTGCTGGTTGGTTGTTGTTGCTATTGTCGTTAGCTCATGCCTTAGACAATTTTTTACCTCCGTGCATAGTCGTGGTAAAATTTCACCATTTGATATATTGCCCCCATGCCTTCGCGTAACGGTCTTTTGATCGGTACGTGTAGTTTTTCCATTAACGGGTTTGTTGGTTGCCGGAAGTTGCTAAACGTCTTTGGGGGTAGTCGTTTGTTGTCTTGATGCCTTAGAAAAATATTTTTCCTAAGTGTTCGCGGCTCGTCATGTTAGTCGCACCGCTTGCATGATGGTTTCTTGGGACGTTGGCCACTTTTGTTGCACGCATTAACTTTGTTATGCGCGTTGACGGTTGTTGATTGCTGATATGGTGGAACACTTAGAGAATATCCTTGATGGTCAACATCTCGTCAAGTGTCGACTGCTGGCATGGAGGAAAACTTAGAAAATATTCCTTGATGGTCGACATCCCGTCATGTGTCGACTGCTGACATGAAGGAACACTTTGGAAATATTCCTTGATAGTCGACATCCCGTCATGTATGTGCGCGCTTGTTATGTATGCGCGTGCTTGTATGTACGAGCTTGTTCCAACACTTAGAATTTTTTCCTTGTTGGTTGCCACGCATGTTATCCCTATGGGCTTGATGTAAATGCAGAGCGGATGTCACCATAATGGTTGATGAGTATAGGGGGTTGCCCCCCATCGTGGGATGTTTGTTGCTTGTTGCGCGAAGACTAACGAGTCTTGTACGTACATAGTTGTTCCATATGGAGTGTACACTGCTTAGATGTCTGTATTAGAGACTGTTGCGTGTATGCACGTTGTCGTGACTGTCGGTTGTATTTCTAGGCTGCAGGGTTGAGGCGCTAGCACTTTGACACGGGCACTCGGCACAAGGACACTCGGCACTGGCACTTGACACGGGCACTCGGCACGGACACTTGGCACGGGCACCTAGCGCTGGCACTCGGTACTGGCACTCGGCGCTGGCACTTGGCGCTGGCACTCGGCGCTGGCACTCGGCACTGTTACTTGGCGCTCGGCGCTTGGCGTCCTAGGCTTGAACCCGGGTGGGGGTGTTACACGCCCTTCATTCTGGACTTCAAGGTCATGCTGTGCGGAAGGCACACTTCTTGTTGGCATGGAGGATGCAGCGGACATGTCTTTATGCATGTGCGAAAGATCCTGCTTGATGGGTTCGACTACAGCCGTCCGGCCCTTTAACGGTGAGGAAACGGCAAACAGGCCCACCAGGCCCAAAATGAAGGTCAAGATGACGTAGGAGAAGGGTCCCGACGAAGGGAGTCCCGATGATGAAAGGTCCCGACAGAGTCGGTCCCGACAGTTGAGCTGGAAGCTCCCGATGAGAAGACTTTAAGTAGGCCCCGATGATGAATCCCTGAGAATGATTGGCCCTGTCACGATGACGAGGGGCCCCGAGCGGTGACACAACGAGATAACTCTGGAGTCCCCGACAGGAGTCGGGACTCGTTATCAAAGGATAAGGCCAAGATACGCGGGGCGTGGCCGAGATACGCGGAACGTGGTTAAGATACATGGAGCGTGGCCGAGATACGCGGGGCGTGGCCGAGATAAGTGAGATCATGGCCTAGATAGGCGGGATCACATCCGAGATACGCGGGATACGGGCTAACCACCCCTAACGGTTCACCAGGTACCTGAGGCATCTCTTCGCCATAAAAGGGCAAGAGGTCACCTCAGAACACTTACATTGAATGACTTACCCTTTGAGATTATTGCTTGCCAGTCCATACTAGACACTCATTTAAGCATCGGAGAGGGATTCTGGGTCACCGCCCGGTCTATCCCCTCTTGCAGGATTGCGTGGAGCGAAGGAGCTAGGATTGCCGTCAAAGTCCGTACCGGAGTTCCACCGTGATCCAACATTGGCGCCGTCTGTGGGAATCAAACAAAAAGCTGATATGCCTTCTACTCGATCGATGGCGGCTGGCAAGCACAGAAGACAGGGACAATCCGGTGGTTCCCGTCACCTCGCTGCAACAAATCTGGATTCGCTACCAGAACAGGAAGAAAACCAGAACCATCCCCCGGCTGAGCTCTCCCAGACAGGGGGGCACCAGAAGGTCCCGAAGACATTGCTGCTCAGCACCGTGGCAATAGGGGGAAGGAGGCTCCCCCAGCTACGGACCTGACAAGAGCCGTGGCAGAAGCCATGCCAATGTTTCTGGCAGCCGTAGAGGCTCTCTTAGATCGGAGGGAGGCCGCGAGGAGGCAGGAGGAGATGCCCCCGTTGGAAGAAGTGGCCCCACCAGCAGTAGTTCGGAACACACAGGAAGCTCCGCCCCGAGGCCAGGACAGAAGTAGGGCATCCGGCCAGCTAGAGAGGTTCGTGGTTCGTGGTTGATGGGCCAGGACCAGTACAGCACAGGACCATTCCCCTGAATGGTCCCATCACCCCCGACCAGGTGGTAAAGATCGTGAACATCTGCATGGGAGAACAGAAGCCACTGGTGTCGGAGCTGAGGGATCAATCCACTCACCCCTTCGTCCCCCGACTCATCGACACCCTAGCCCCGCCTGGGCTAGGTATCCCCATGATAAAGGAGTAAGATGGCGAAGGAGATCCAGTTCGTCATGTCCAGAAGCACGTCATGGCATGTCTGGGAAGAGCCCCGAACGAAGACATAGTGTGTACGCTGTTCCCGAACACACTTGGAGAAAGAGCCCTGACCTGGTTCTTTAGTCTGCCCCCAGGCTGCATCACTTGCTGGGCGGATATGCACGACCGGTTCATCCAGCAGTACCAGGGTCGGAGACGTTTATTGAAGAGCGTGAGGTCCCTGACCCAGGTGGTACAGAGGCCCGACGAATCGCTGGCACACTATTACCAGCGGTACACTGCCAGTGTGGCAGAGATTGATGAAGAGATCTCGGAAGGTGAGACCATTCGTACCTTCATTCGGAACTTAATGGCCCCCTATGGTTCCGACCTGATGCACAGCGTGGCCGAGAAAGCTGTGTGGAATATGGAGGCACTACAGAAGAGGGTGAAACGGCAAATCGATGTCCAGGAGTCAAAGATAGCCGCAGGAGAGTTGGAGCCCCCAAAATCAAACAAAGGAAAGCAGTCGGTTAAACCCTTCGACGATCGTAAGTCAAAGGGCAAACCCGAGAATAGTCGGAATCGAGGCCGACCTAATCGAAGGGACGATAGGCGTTCTTCAAGGAAGGATAAGCGGGAGGATCTCGACGTCGCTCTCAACTGCTCCATGGCGGAAGTGCTGACGGTCATGGAACGACAAGGTATCTCCAGGTACCCCCCAAAGAAGGATGGAGAATTCTTGGGATCTCGCACGGATCGCTACTGCCGATTTCACCGCGCAAATGGTCACGACACCAACCACTGTCGGGAACTGAAGAAGGAGATCGAAAAGCTGATCCAGAAGGGGAAGCTCAAGGAATTCGTCGGTGATAAGCGGTGTCGATCCCGCTCTCGGTCCCGATCGCGGTCCCGTTCCCGATCCCGCGATCGGTCCCCAAAGAAGAAGAGAACCGACCCAGAGTCATCCGACGCTCGTAAGGAGAGACGGGGCACTATCAATGTGATTCATGGAGGGTTTGCTGCTGGAGGTGATACCTCATATGCCCGCGAGGTTTATGCCTCTAGAATCCCTACGGCGGTGGTGTTAGGTAAGAGGTCCCGATCCTGGACCTTGAAAGAAGAAATGGTGATCTCCTTTTCGTCGGATGATCTAATAGGCGTGGAAACACCGCACGACGACGCCCTGGTGGTGACCTTGGATGTAGACGGGTTCGAAATGAAGAGAATTCTAATCGACGGAGGGAGCTCCTCCGACATTCTATTCATGGACGCGCTGGAGGCTATGGGGAAAACAAAGAAAGATCTAAAGGAAGCAAACTTCCCGATGGTTGGGTTCTTTGGCTCAACCTCCTATCCGCTAGGAGTAATCACCTTACCAGTGGAGTTTGGTAGCGGGTGCAAATCAGAAAGGAGGAACGTGGAGTTCGTGGTAGTCGATTCCGCAGGGACCTACAACGCGATCATCGGGAGAACCACCATTAATCCCCTGATGGCGGTCGCCTCGACAGTGCACTAGAAGATGAAGTTCCCAACCGACCACGGAGTCGGAGAGGTCAAGGGCGACCAGGTGGCTTCCCAAAAATGTTATGTTAATGCCACCCGAAGGAGGAGACGAGAGGCCATGACTGTCCTTCAGACAGACACAGATCCCAGAGAGGAATTTGGGCGTCCCGCCCCCGTAGAAGATCTGAAAGAAGTCGAGATCGATGGACCCCAGAGGAAGGTGAAAATCGGGTCCGCTCTGACGGAGCAGACAGCCCAAAAATTGGTGGAGTTGCTGAAAGAGTTCAAGGAACTGTTTGCCTGGTCCCCGAGCGATATGCCAGGAATCAGTCCCAATGTGATCGTACACGAGCTGAAGATAGACCCTGCGATCAAGCCTATCACACAGAAAAGGCCTCCGATGGGCACGGACAAGAAGATCGCGATCCAGCAGGAGGTGGGCAGGTTGCTCGATGATGGGTTTATTAAAGAACATCGATTCCAGACTTGGGTTGCTAATCCAGTACTGGTGAAGAAGACTAACGGCAAATGGCGAATGTGTGTGGACTTCCGCGACTTGAACAAGGCTTGCCCAAAGGACTGCTACCCACTCCCGAGAATCGACTAGTTGGTGGATGCCACGTCGGGACACGAGCTGTTGAGTTTTATGGATGCGTATTCAGGCTACAACCAGATCAAGATGGCCAAGGAAGACGCTCCCCACACAGCGTTCTACGCAGACAGTGACATCTATCACTACGATGTCATGCCTTTCGGGTTGATCAATGCTGGGGCAACCTACCAGCGGATGGTGAACAAGCTGTTCGGAGATATGCTGGGGGAAACCATGGAGGCTTACGTGGATGATATGCTGGTGTAGTCCCGACAAGCCGAGGATCATGTGCACAACCTAACCATGGCGTTTGAGCGGATGAGGCTTCATCAAGTTCGCTTAAACCCGACGAAATGCGCCTTCGGAGTCCACTCAGGGAAATTCTTGGGCTTTATGGTGAGCCAGAGAGGAATTGAGGTGAATCCCGAGAAGCTGAGGGCAATCGAGGAGATGCAGTCTCCGATAAATCATCGGGAGGTACAAGTGCTGAATGGCCGACTAGCTGCAATGAATCGCTTCTTGTCCAAAGCCAGGGACCGATCAATGCCGTTTTTTGAAGTCCTGAGGGCCAACAAGAAATTCGAATGGACCGCCAAGTGTGAAGAGGCGTTCCAAGCACTCAAGCAGCACCTTCGCACCCTCCCGCCTTTGGCGAAACCGGTTCCAGGCGAGCCACTCTATCTATATTTGGCTGTTTCTGAATTTGCCATTAGCTCCGTGTTAGTGAAGATTGTCGAGGGTAATCAAGTCCCCGTCTATTATGTAAGCAAGGCGTTTGCCAAGTCTGAATTGAACTATCCTGCCGTTGAGAAGTACCTCTTTGCGTTGATTATTACTGCTTGGAAGCTAAGGCCTTATTTCCATGCACACGAAATCACTGTGCTGACGAACCAGCCTTTGAAGCATTTTTTGAACCGACCGGATGCGTCGGGGAGATTAGTGAAATGGGCAGTAGAGCTTAGTGAGTTTCGCATACACTTCGCTCCAAGAACAGCCATTAAAGGCCAGGCATTGGCGGATTTTATAGCAGAATCTACAGCCCCCGATCTGGAAGAAGCGGGCCCTGTAGAGGGGGCAACCATGGAGGTCCTGATAGAAGAACAACCAGAGAGGGCAGAGCAATCAGAACAGCCAAACGAGGAAAATACCTGGGAGATGTACACGGATGGCTCCTCGAGTTCGGACGGATCAGGAGCGGGCTTTTTGTTGATACCACCGGGTGAAGGTGAACCGCTCCGATACGCCTTGGCTTTAACATTCAAGGCCACAAACAATGAAGCGGAATATGAAGCTCTTATCACGGGCCTGAAAATTGCTAAAGGCACTGGAGTCGATCACTTGAGAGTGAAGTGTGACGCAGCTTTAATCGTAAACCAGGTTCAAGGGCGATACGAAGCGAGGAGTCCGATAATGTAGAAATACTTACGCGAGGTGCAAGCCCTGAAGGAGAGCTATAAAAGCTTCGATATCGAGGCAATCCCAAGGGAGGAAAACGTAGAGGCAGACGCCTTGAGCAAATTTGCCCTGGGGGGACCCTTAGAGGAAAATCGGAAGGTGCACTTCTTGGAGAATGTGATCTTATCGACCATCGCCCCGACGCAGGTGTGTACCATTGAGGCAAAATCGGAGGAAGAGCCCACTTGGATGACCCCGATAGTCGCATACCTGACTACGGGGGCAGTCCCCGATGATAAGATAGCAGCATACAAGATACGCCGAATCGCATCCAATTACGTGATGCTAGACGATCAACTGTACAAGAAGGGCTGGTTCTCGACTCAGTACTTGAAGTGTGTGGCAGAACCCGATACAGATCGAATCCTGAAGGAAGTGCATGAAGGGGTCGCGGCTTGTCATGAAGGGGCCCGATCCATTATGAGGAAGGTATTGAACTTGGGCTATTATTGGCCCACGATGAGCAAGGAAGCAACGGCGTTGGTCCGATCCTGCGACGCGTGCCAGAGGTACGCCCCGAGTATCGTGGCTCCGGCCGCTAATCTGACATCCATCAAGAGCGCGTGGCCCTTCGCGCAGTGGGGAATCGACTTGGTGGGACCCCTTCCACAAGCACAAGGTCAATGTAAGTATTTACTTGTAGCAATCGATTATTTTTCGAAATGGATAGAGGCGAAGGCATTGGCCAGAACAACGGGGAACCAGATCGTCAAGTTCCTCCAGACCCACATTGTATCCAGATACGGGATTCCTAAGGTGGTGATCAGCGACAATGGTCCACCGTTTAACGGCTCTCAGGTGAGGGAGTATCTTGAGGAATTGAACATCGAGCATCGGACCGCCTCCGTACGCCATGCTCAGACTAATGGCCAGGTAGAATCAGCCAACAAAATCGTGATGGATGGCCTGAAGAAGAGGGTCTAGGCCTTGAAGGGCAAGTGGCTGAACGAACTGGAAAACATGCTTTGGGCTGTTAGAACGACACCCAAACGATCAACGGGCGAGACTCCGTTTGGCCTCGTTTATGGCACGGAAGCTGTCGCCCCCGTGGAGGTAGCTGTGGCGTCCCATCGGATGAGATATTACGAGCCTCTGACGAATGATGAGATGAGACGTCTGGACTTGGACTTGCTTGAAGAGAAGAGGCGGGAAGCCGATGAAGTCCAAGCTCGAATGCGTTTGGCGACGGCCATACTACAATCGGCGAGTGAAGTCTCGACAATTCTTCGTCGGGGAGCTGGTTTGGCGTCGCAACGAGTTCAGCCTTTTGGATCGAATCAACAAGATGTCACCAAAATGGGAAGGACATTATAAGGTCGTGGGGATGCCAGCTCCAAATGCGTACAAGTTGGAAGACCTCGATGGCAGAACGTTAAAGCATTCTTTTAGTGGCGAACACTTTAAGAAACACCATGCTTGAAGAAAGTCGCCTTAAGTGGTGCCCGAAGAAAGTCGCCTTAAGTGGTGCCCGATAAAGTCGCCTTAAGTGGTGCCCGATGTAAAATCGCCTTAAGTGGTGTATGCTGTGTATCGTTTAATTCGATGTAAGCCAAATTTGTGCCATCAATGAATAAAGAGGTCGCTTCCAATCAGAGTTATTCTTAGATTTATGCTAAGTGTCAAAGTCGCCTTAAGTGGTGCACAAGTAAAGTCGCCTTAAGTGGTGCACGAGAAAAGTCGCCTTAAGTGGTGCACAATCCTTAGATTTATTCTAAGTATCAAAAAGTCGCCTTGAGTGGTGCACGATATTAAGTCGTCTTAAGTGATGCGTGATTCTTAGATTTACTCTAAGTAATAATTAAGTCGTCTTAAGTGATGCACGGGATTAAGTCGTCATAAGTGATGCATGATTCTTAAATTTACTCTAAGTAATAATTAAGTCGTCTTAAGTGATGCACGGGACTAAGTCGCCTAAAGTGGTGCGCAGGATTAAGTCGCCTTAAGTGGTGCAAGTTATTATATCGTCGGGAAGGACGTACGAAAATGTCTTAAGTGTCGAAGTATCGACCCAGGCAAGTATAAAACCACTTGAAGAAATGTATCAAGAAAATCGGAACTGAGAAAGTCTGATAGTTGATAAGGGCTCAAAGGCCCGACAATGACAAAAAAGGAGAAGATACAAGGACTCTAAAGATAAACATTCAAGCTTGGTCCTTGTCGGCAGCATTGGCAGCAGCTGGGTCCGCGGAGTCGGTAGCAGAAGGATCCACAGGGTTGGCCTCGGGAGGATCGACTATCGGGGCGTCCGCACTTGGAAGTTCAGAGGCGTCTTCGACAATTACGGGGGTACTCCCCCCATCACTCTCCTCGGAAAGAGCAAAATATTTCTTCGCAAAGGGAGCGAGGGAAGGAGACTTGTCAAAGTTGATGGCGTCCCCATACTCCAGGTGAAGCTCCTCAACCGCGTTGAAAAGAGTATTCTCCACCTCCGCGCCGAAGAATTTCATAGCGTCGGCCTGGAAGTCCCCAGACCTCCGATAATCCTCCCGGCCCTTTGCCTCCGCCTCGACCAGCTGCGCAGGAAAGCCCGCGATCTGCTCCTCCAGAGCCTTCTTCTCGAGGACCAGTTTGTCCTCAGCAGCTTTCTTCTCCTGGACCAGCTTGTCCACAGCCGCCTCCCGCTCCTGCCGCTCTTGCCTCAAGAGCCCCTCGAAGTCCCCGACCTGCTTCTGGAGGTCTCGAACCTTCTGATCAAGGACAGCCTGCTCCTTGACAAGCTTTCCCCGCGAAGACTGGGAGGCCTTAAGATCCTCCTTGAGCTGGTCGAGGGCTGCTCGATCCCGCTCCCGGGACTCATCATAGGCGATGACGTACCCAAGAAGACGGTTGAAGTCCCCAAGCTCCTACAATAAGAGGAAAAAATGTTAACAGAAAAACGACCGATTTATCATTGAAAAGAGAGAAACGAAATCTTACCTCTATCCGGCGCATGGACATCTCTCTGACATCCCGATGCATGGCCGTCCGATTGAGGGAAATCGGATACCGCATGGTGGGCAGGATCGAGCCTGCCAGTAGATGCAGGGCCAGGTCATGGTGCTGCTCCCCTTGTGTAAGCGGGACTCCTTGCAGCGTCTGGATGGGAGTCCAGGGGGCATTCGCTTGTGAAGGGTTGAAGGGCCTATAGAAGATCCTATCAAGAGCAACGGGAGGAGGAGGACGATACGTGGAGGGGCATGCCTCCGTCTCGGCCCGAACGGGGGAAGGAGTGAAGTTATGGATGGGCGACGGCTCCCGCTGCTGCGGAGAAGATGAAGGAGGCGGCCCCTGAGGGGTTGGCTTCAAGGGGGATTGCCCCGTCCTTCGACGATGACGAAGGGAGCCACCCTCGTCAGTCTCCTCGGAGGAGTCCAAGGTTTCCACCTGACGAAACTGTTCGCCAGTCGGAGCCTTCTCCCCAACCGAGGGAGGCGCCCCTGTTGAAGATGGTGCATTCGCGGAGGCTGCAGCACCCGATGGAACTCCCGAGCGACCTGCACCTGGAGGATGAGAGGCTTCAGAAATGTAGTCAGGAAGTTCATCAGGATTCTTACACCAAATGATACGTCGGGAGACGTATTGATCCTTCCCGCGATAGTGGTAATAGCCCGCCTTCAAGACACGAGGAGTTTCGCCTCGAAGAATTCGTTTGACGTCAGCGATACGGGCCTCCTTGGTCGAAGAAATCAAATCCTTCGGGATCATCCTCTTGTATGATTTAATATCAAGTCAGATCTTTTTACCTTCTTCAGCATTCTGGACGTCGAAGAGCTGGTCCAGATCCACCCGCTTCCGCTTGGGCTGCTCCGCGGAAGGAGACCCCGACTGAGCAGCGGCCTTCTTTGCGGATTTCCTCTTCCCCGAGGGGCGGACAGCATCAGTCTCCCCCTGCTTAAGGAACAGATCGGTCAGCACAGAAACCTTCTTGGCTGCAAACAGTAAACGAAGAAGAGTTAGAAGTTTACCCAAGGGACCATATTAGAAGGGCCGTCGAAGAGCTGCCCCCCAGAGATAATATCGAGGAGTCGGATCCCGGCGTTCACCAGGTCCCGCTACACGAGGGAATTGGCGTCGAGGGGAGTATAGGACTCCCCCCATTGATAAAGCTGGATGAGTTGAAGGGTTTCGAAATCTTCATCGGAATAAGTGTGGAAGGCAGGCGGGGAGTCTGCTGTCACCTCCCATCGGGGCCAGGGGATCAAAGAGTGTCGGATGAAGAAGTAGCTCCTTTTCCAACCACTGTTGTCGGACCCCGTGTCAACCAAGAGTCCCCGACCCTTGACCACCTTCCAGGTGTCATTGGTCCAGCAACACCGGGCAAGCTGCTGCTTACTCCACTTGGGCATTCGAGGATAGAAGGCGCAAACCCCCGCCTCGTTGCACTTCATCCCATAGAAGGTTCTGAAGAGCTGGAGGCTGTAGACCCACTTCTGTCGGAAGCAGAGAACCTGAAAGGCGTTCCACAGACGGATGGCATGGGGAGAGAAGGTAGTTGGATGCGTTTTGTAATGCTGGCACATCTCGACCAGATTACCACAAAAGGGGAATCTGATCCCCGCTGATATTTGTCCCGTAGAGACAAATACCTCCCCTTTTTGGGGACGAGTAACCTCAAGGCTACCCGAGGGGCGGGGCCAAGGATACGGGAAGCGGGGTTCCCAGGTAGAAGTGATACAACCCTCTCGGAGGGCTGCATCGTAGGCAGTATTGGAAATTTCATTCAGAGCATAATCAAAATTAAAAGGTTTTCTCCCCTCAGAGCTGGACCCGTTGTCTGAAAAGCAACAATGGCAAGAAAAACACAGTGGGATTCTTGGAAAGCTATGAATAAGGAAAAGACGAACAGACAGTGAAGGAAATATCCTTACCAGACATGATGAAGTGGAAGTAGAGGAAATGAACTGGACGTCGCCGGAAAGATGACCGGAGAAACTCTGAGACCTTCGGAATTACAGAGCTTGAGTTCGCAGAAAAGTTGCAGAGAGCTTTTGATAATTCGGAAACGGTAAAAATTAAACTGTGCCCGTGGCTAGGGTTTAATAGGCGAAGAGGACAGTTGAAGGGACACTTCGATCCGAGTCGTCGAAGTCGAAGAGTTTTAATCTGGACCGTTGAGATGAAACGTGCAGAAGGACAACAGACGTAATGATGAAACGGCCTGAAAAGCACTTTTCAGAAAAGGACAGGCACGAGGGCCGAAAACGTCGCTTCACTATCTACTGCATTTAATGAACTGGGGAACCGAGGAGACCCCTGGGATTTGGCAGTTATCTAGAAAACGCTGAGGAAACGTGAAGGAGAAGACTGATAATTGAGTGACTGAACCAAGGGAAAGATCCCCGATTCCAATATCGGGAGGTCAAGAGTTGGAAGACACGACAAACTAAAAGTCCCTCATGTCTTGGGGGCAAATGATGGGTTCGACTACAGCCGTCCGGCCCTTTAACGGTGAGGAAACGGCAAACAGGCCCACCAGGCCCAAAATGAAGGTCAAGATGACCTAGGAGAAGGGTCCCGACGAAGGGAGTCCCGATGATGAAAGGTCCCGACAGAGTCGGTCCCGACAGAGTCGGTCCCGACAGTTGAGCTGGAAGCTCCCGATGAGAAGCCTTTAAGTAGGCCCCGATGATGAATCCCTGAGAATGATTGGCCCTGTCACGGTGACGAGGGGCCTCGAGCGGTGACACAACGAGATAACTCTGGAGTCCCCGACAGGAGTCGGGACTCGTTATCAGAGGATAAGGCCATGATACGCGGGGCGTGGCCGAGATACGCGGAACGTGGTTAAGATACACGGAGCGTGGCCGAGATACGCGGGGCGTGGCCGAGATAAGTGAGATCATGGCCTAGATAGGCGGGATCACATCCGAGATATGCGGGATACGGGCTAACCACCCCTAACGGTTCACCAGGTACCTGAGGCATCTCTTCGCCTATAAAAGGGCAAGAGGTCACCTCAGAACACTTACGTTTAATGACTTACCCTTTGAGATTATTGCTTGCCAGTCCGTACTAGACACTCATTTAAGCATCGGAGAGGGATTCTGGGTCACCGCCCGGTCTATCCCCTCTTGCAGGATTGCGTGGAGCGAAGGAGCTAGGATTGCCGTCAAAGTCCGTACCGGAGTTCCACCGTGATCCAACACTGCTGACTTGTTGTCGACTTCTGCTTGTTGGCCGCGGTTTTCTTCCAACGAACATTGGAGGCACCATTACTTTTTTACGCATGATGCGGGCACGACTTGGGACGTCGAGTGTATTCAGAAACCTGATCCCGCGCCTGCTTTTCGGGAGCTCTCCTTGCTGGATAGGGAGGTGATAAATCAGATATATCATTGTCAGCGATCGCGTGGTTTTACTTGTTCGCTGCGCGCATCTGATCAGGAGTTGTTCGATGCTGGGATTCATGTGCTCCCTTCTGCGGCTTCGGTATGTTAAGCATTTTTATAACTTTTACCGCGTTGCAATGTAGGTTGGACTGACGGAAAAAGCTTGTCTTTGCAGACGGCAGCCGCTCGCAGGATTGCTTCTAACGGAAGGATTGTTCCATCTCTTGCTCCCGGAGCATCGGCAGCTTCCGGGCATGGAAAAGGTAAACGGTTTGAATAAACAGTCTTCCTTGTATACTGTCTTAGTTTAGTTGTATTTTGATTGTAGCTTTGTTTGCTATTTGCAGGTCGCAAGACGCTTGTTACTGATCGCGTCGTTGCCGCTCCTGATTCAGCCAAATGGTCCGCCGTTGGGACGCGTCCTATGAGCAGTTCGAAGCGCCCGAAGACTGTTGTGACCGTTCCTACTCCTTCCTGCCATAAAGGGAAGGAAGTTGACGGTTGCAAGGATGCGCTGCCTACCCCGCACTCGAAGGAGCGGCCGAGGTGGAACGTACTCTTCCTTCTGGTATAAGCTGAACACTTGTCTGTGTGCCTTTGTGCGCTTTGTTTTTGGTTTTTTCATAACTCTAGTTGGTTTACATGTAGTGCTCCCGCCACTTGGACGTGCGGATCTGCTTCGTCCTTTGGAAGGCGATATTTCGGATGATAAGTGGATGCCGTATACGACAGGTGATCTCACTTTCCCCAAGAGTTCCCGGCTTAGCATGCCAGAAGTTGGTGTGTGTGTTCTTCATCGATCCGTTCCTCCTGGTGATCGACTTGTTCGGCCATCGGGCGACGAAGAGGCGCGAACCTTTGTTGAGAGATCACTGTCTGGATTCACACCAGTAAGTGTCTTTCTTTGCTTTGCTATGCTCATTGTTTCTGAACATGTATGCTTATTGTCTTGTTGTTTTCAGGTTGTTTCTGACATGGTACACATGGCCTCCTTCATGTTGGAACTTGTCCAGGAGAAGCGTGCTATCGCCGATAAAGCTGTCGTTGTGTCTGGCGAGCTTAAGGAAGCTAAGGATGAAGTGAGCCGTCTTACTTTGAAGATGACGTATTTTTGACGCCCGTTACGATTCTGACAATGCGGGCGACCACAAGGTTGCCTGTGGGAGGGACTTGAGGAGGGACTTGGAAAGTTCCCTACTACTCCTGAGTTTGACAACGCGGTTACTGCTGCTGCTACGGCGAAGGCCGCTCCTATGCTTAGCGAGTTTGCTGAAGACTTTGTTCGTAGGGTGAGCATTCTTACTCCCGGGTTTCCCTTTAACAGGTTAGGGCCGTATGCGGAGTTTGCGGTTGGGCTTGTTGCCGAGCTCCGTCGTTTGGATGCTGCAGCAGCTCAGTTTTCCTTTTTGTTTGGAGAAGACGGTGATGACATTAATGTGCAACTTCTGCCTGTTCCACCCAGTCCCGTCAGAGATGATGGCGTTCTTTGATTTGTGCCATGTTTATTGCTTTTGGATATGTTGAACTCGTTTCTGAGTCTGTTTGCCCCCCGGCTTCTATGTTTGGAACTTTGTTGTAGTTGTTCCTTGGTTATTGCTTGTGACTTGTTTGCTTTGATCTATGTCGTTTCAACCTGCTTTATGCATAGCAGTTTGCATGATAAATCGTTAGTAATATTTCATACCGTTATCACTTACTGTTTTAGTTGAATGTGGATGACTAGTAACATAGACGTAGTCTCCGTTGCTGTGACCGTTAGCCACTTCTTGGTTGATGACTTGAGATGTTCTCAAGATTGCTTGCATGATGCATTACACATGTTGCCCTTCTTACCTGAATAGCTTGCCGCTATATATGTTGTAACCTGTTAAGTATTTCACGTATAGCGACTTTTCTTAACAAGTAGTGTATTTGGCGCGGGTACTTGGCACAAAGGCACTTGACGCTGGCCTTTGATATTTGAAAGGTGTTATCTTGGCTAAAGAAGATACTAGTTTATACCGTCTCTTAGTTCCACTCTCAGGCGACGTTTTATTAGACTCGACTTGTAAATTTTATGAGTTTTGTAAACAGGGTGCGCACCTGGCAGCGTGTATCAACCCGCGTTTTGGTTTTTGAAAAAAATTTATGTGATACATGATTCCTGCGTCCAGGGACCACGTAACACGTTTTGAAAATATGTATTGTGATGCATGATTTCCGCGTCCAGAAAACATGCAACACGCTTTAAAAACCTGTAGTACGGGATTGTCATTTAACAAGAGGACATTTGCCGTAAAGTGTGAACCCTTAAGCAGGAATTCGTAGTAAATGAGAGATCACTGTCTGGATTAACACCAATAAGTGTCATTCTTTGCAATCTGTAGTACGGGATTTTCATCTAACAAGAGGACGTTTGCCGTAAAGTGTGAACCCTTAAGCAGGAATTCGTAGTAGTTGATTGAAGCTATCCGATTAAGGTATAGTCTTTGATGAGTATGATCCCTTAATAGGAGATACACACTTGTTGTAGCGTGGGGTCGTTGTCTAATAAGAGAACTTTCGCCACTTATGGGGTGATTAGTCCCGTATTGTATTTGCCCGTCCTGTTCTGAATCCAGGGAATGGCGATGAACATGAAGATTTGTCTCTAACAAGAGATGTCACAGCATGTTATTTGTATGTCGACAATAGGACATTGTAGATAGAACGTCGTTAATATGACGTTTGAAGCAGCACGTCGTTGGTATGACGCTTTGAAGAAGAACGTCGTTAATATGACGATTGAAGCAGGACGTCGTTGGTATGACGCTTTGAAGTAGAACGTCGTTAATATGACGTTTGAAGCAGGACGTCGTTGGTATGACGCTTTGAAATAAAAGGTTGCAATTATGTCCTTGCAAATATGTTGTTGTAGCATGCTGACTTTGAATATATCTTGGGTTTAATTCCAAGTTGTTGATTCCTTGATGACGCCTTTTGATATAGTCGTCAATATGAGTAAGTTGTTGTTGATGATAAGCGTTGTCATAACGCGTAGTAATTTTGTTTGTATAGCATAATAGCTTGAAATGCTGACGTAGATAATAGTTGTTGTAGTTACTTTGCTTTGCTTCCAAGTAACGTATATAGAATAGTAATGTTCCTACGAAGATAGAACAACTTCATTAGGTTCATGCGATTATTACAAAGATGCCACTTTATTTGAGAGTGTGGACTTTTCAACAAGTAGATGCATTATGAAAATAAGAGTAAAAGGGCTTGATATGACAACTTCTTTTGTGACAGAAGATTATACTTTCATCCATGGAATTTCTTCAAGTGTCCTCCACTAAACGTGTTCGTAGAGGCATTGCCATTTGCATCTTCAAGGCGATATGCGTTGATATACGGGATGGATATGACCTTGTAAGGGCCTTCCCACTTTGGAGACATTTTGTTAATTTGATCGAGATGTGAGAACTCATTCTTTCTCCACACTATTTCTCCGACATGGAATTGTCTTTCTTTCACCTTCCTGTTGTAATATCTTGCAGTTATCAAACGCATGTGTGCCTGATTATGCTCCGAGTTACGCCTTTTTTCTTCAGCCAGGTCTAGGTCTAGACGCATGTCTACTTCGTTGGCTTGGGCATCGAAATGGGTTGTGCGGTAGGATGAGACAGCAATTTTGATGGGAGCGACTGCTTCCGTTCCATACACCAGACTGAATGGTGTTTCTCGGTTGACTCCTTTGGAGTTGTTCGTAGTGCCCATAGCACACTGCTAAGATCTTCTGCCCACCCTCCTTTTAGTGCATGCACTCTCTTCTTGAGACCGTCTAGGACGGTCTTGTTGGCGGCTTCGACTTGTCCGTTGGTTTGAGCATGACAGACTGATGCGAAACGGTGGTTAATGTTGAGCCTTTCGCAAAATGTTTGAAGCCTTGAACTCTTGAATTGTGGTCCATTGTCGCTGATTAGCACCTTTAGAACTCCGTATCGTGAGATGATGTGATTTCGGATGAAATCCATTATTTGTGCATCGCTTGTTTGTGCCAATGCCTTTGCCTCGATCCACTTCGAAAAGTAGTCGATTGCGACGACAATGTACTTAGTTTGGCCTTTTGATCTTGGAAGTGGGCCCACCAAGTCGATCCCCTATTGTGCGAATGGCCAGGAACTTGCAATTCGGCTTAGCTCCGCGGCTGGTGCCGTGATACTTCTGGAATAAAGTTGGCAAGATTCGCATTCTTCGACCAAGTAAGTAGCTTGGTTCTTCATGGTTGGCCAATAGTATGCTAAGCTCATCGCCTTGCGTATTAGAGATCTTGCACCTTCTTGGCAGGCCGCTTGGCCTTTATGCAAATTTTCTAACACTTTCTGGCCTTCTTGGAAGGTGATGCACTTTAGGTATGGGGTTGAAAATCCTCTCTTGTATAGCTGGTCATCTATCAACGCATAGTTGACAGCTTGCCTCTGGATTTTTTGGGCTTGAACTTTGTCTTCAGGGAGCTTGTGGTCTTTGAGATATGCCAATATTGGGGTCATCCAATCCGGATCTGGACTGATGCACAAGACTTCGAATTTGTCAATTACTGACAAGATTCTGTTTTCCACGAAGTGCGTTTCTTTGCCCTGTTCATTGCCTTGTGCGAACTTGCTCAAGGCATCGGCTTCTTGATTTTCTTCTCTAGGCACCGAGATGATGTCGAAGGAATCGAAGCTTGTGATGAGGTCTTTTGCTTCATTTCTTTGATGACTTTGCTTGAGTCTTCTTTGGGGGGCTGTCGCCTTGATCGACGAATTCCTTCAATTCGCCCTTGAGGACGAAGTTGTTAATGCGGAAACGTAGGCTGACACAGCTGTCCGTTTCGTGGCCGAATAC
This sequence comes from Clarkia xantiana subsp. parviflora, assembly GCA_036873135.1. Taxonomy (NCBI): domain Eukaryota; kingdom Viridiplantae; phylum Streptophyta; class Magnoliopsida; order Myrtales; family Onagraceae; genus Clarkia; species Clarkia xantiana. The sequence goes on along the minus strand of JAPTYO010000024.1, from coordinate 5,741,082 downwards.
CTCGTGGTTTTCACACCACTTGTCTTTGTCTTTCCCCTGCGGACCTTTTCTGAAATTGTTTGGCTCTTTCCACATGTTCGCATCCTTCATTTCCTTCAATATCACGGACAGCGGTGCATTAAATGGAATGCTGTCGGCGAGTTTTACTTTTCTTGGTTTCTGGAAATCTCCTTGAAAAGGCCTTTTCGGCTGAGGCTGCCAATTTCTTCCTTGCTGACCGCTTGAGGACGGTTTTGCTTGATTTTTCTTTCGCCTTTGCAGCAGAGACTTTCGCCTTGTTCTGGTTCCTGAACCTTTCTAGGTCCACGAACTCTTTAACTCTCGCGGCTAACTCTTCTAGAGTTTCAGCCGGGCGCTTTGCCATCTTTTCCGTTAAGGCGTAGCCTCTCCGTTCGAGGTTTCGCATGAACGCTCATACTATCTCTCCTTCCGTCAGGTTCCCCTGAATATCAGAGATATTCTGGTTGAAGCGAACGTAATACTCAGTGTGTGCATACTATGCTCTGGACGACGTCTTTTCTAAACCGTAATGTACGCGTGTACCGCGCTTCCGGACCGTTTTGACCCTTAGGAGGCGTTTTCTAAACCGTAATGTGATTTTTGACGTGTTTACGAGGCCCGAAATATAAATACGAACCCGAATTGGACATATATCCATCAGTATTCATCTTCATTCTGATATATCCCCGGACAATACCTTCATCGCCCTCAATTTTCTCTACCTCGATCAGTTCCCCTACATATTTGCTGATTTCAGTTGCGTTTGTCTCATTAATTCTGTTCAACTCTAAACTATGTACTTGGACCCAGAATTGAACCATCTTGAGATTCACATCCTCCAACTTCTATGAATCTTTCCATCTTCTTTACACTAAGAAATGGCCTTGAATAGCCCATGGGCACTGATCAAGGATAGTATCCTTATCTTTTGCGTTGGCAAACTCAAAAAGCATAAGTCTATCAGTAATATCGTTCATCGTGACACCCAAGAACTTACTCCAAGCCAATTTGAGAACGTTGGGGACTGCAATATTTTTTATAGCCTTATCAGCGACGACTACTCCGACATAACGAACGATCCCATCTTGTTGTTTCTTTTCTGAGAGAGAAACTCTATGTAATCCAGGCCTTTGTCGATCATTAGTATTGGTGTGAAGATCCATTGGATTTGCGGTAAAAAAATTGTCACCACCGTCTCACCAAACCCGCGCAATAAGACAATGAAATTTAGGGTCAGGGTTTCTTCTATTTAAAGTGAAAAAAGAATCTCTCATAAAAGGTATGTAAGAGAGGCTTGTAGTGTTGAAACGGGTAAATCTAATGACCAGGAACGCTTCTTGGATCAGATCAAAGAAGAAGATTCCTACGAGAGGAGGATTTCTCACTTTAATTTTATTAAAAGGTAACTATATATCTACAATTGGAAAATATGGATAGGTTCACAACATAATATTGAAAAATATATAATAACTATCAATATATATAGATAAAGATAGGGTTAATATATACTGATAGATTTAATTGCTATAAAAGATTAAGAAAATATATTGTCTATATATATTTTAATCCCTAAAGATCTATTTGACAATAATTATGTAAATATATATATGTGCTAAATTTTTTATATATATATATGTATATTGTTGATTGATTTACATCTAATAGATAAAATCTTGACAATATTTATATATATATATTTAAATATGTGCCGAAATTATATATATATATTAGCAATATTAGAAATTATTTTATATAATTAATATTTCTTAGTGGCTAAGTTAAGTTTTTAGTGGATTTTCAAACCCTACTTAGCCCACAAGATATATTTCGGCCGAACCCTATGGGTTTATTAGGCCGGTCCAATTTGCAAAACCGGATCGGGTTAAACCAATCCGAGTTTTCTTAATTGGGTGGACCTTTTCAGGTCGGGTCAAACTTGAGCAATTAAGTAGAACCTAACCAAACTGGTTTTGAGTATGAACCGAACCGCTATCTTATTTTATTGAACCGTTTCAGACCAAACCGGTTTAAAAATCGGACCGACTCGAACCGGATTTTTAAAATGGACCGAATCAAATTTTAAAATTTTCAGAAATTTTAAAATGTTCAATGAAATAGGATGTCAAATTTTAAATCCAAAAAGTTTTTGAACTTTAAAATTAGCCTAAACAGTGCTCTTAGGGTTTGCGTTTTTAATGCGTTTTCGGTTAAAACATTAATGCCTAGTTACGATTATGGGGATGGATCTCGGATATGCATGTTTTTGGGACTGGATTAAATTAGTGGGCCGAATTGCAATTGTTTACTTTCTGCAACATATATTAGAACTGTCGCCTTGACTTAGTCAAGCTAGCTGGATAATATATATTGTGAGCGTTGAGCTCTGAGATTTAAATATATTGATTGTGCAATAGGATAGCCATGCTATGCTGATTGAAAGTGCCTAGAATCCATGTCTAGAAATTTCGCATGATTGATTGTAAGCATGAATTGCAAAACAGCCCCTAATATTTTCAAAACCGAAAATTCCAGTCGCCAATTATACATGATGTGTGCGTAAGTTGCATGTTTTGACACGTATGCTAGAATGTTCAGGACTAAAAACATGTGATAATTTACTTTACGTATAATTATGTATGCTAGGAACATTAGACGCATTACGCGTAAACATGTTGTTTGGTTTGTTCGATATTTATGGCGTGATATAGTGTTATGCATGCGTAAATTATCGGATAATTCTTTTAAATTAAAAGGGCCTTGGGAAAGCCAAGATCGGGTATGCTTATTTGAAAATTCCCGTTCCGGTAATTTGCAATATAATAACCGTTTTCAAAAGACTGATCTGTTGGATTGAAAACGACAATAGTGTGAACTCTTTTCACAACACCCCCTTCCCTCGGTTTACTGACGGTCGGTTTGGTTTAGTGACTGAAGGATCACTATTCGTCATATTCCATCTTAATAGATAATCCGATGTTTGCAATTTGGTCAAAATGTTGTTGTCTTCCCAACCTTGAATTGTTACCAATGAATAGATGGCATTATCATGTGAATCTGAGCTATTAGTTGAGACGAATTATGACTCGTGGAGCAAATGCATCGTTACAATATTGGAGGGACAAGGTCTAATTGACCACATTCAAATGACCATGAATTGCCCGAATGTCGGATTAACCAAAGATCTAGCATTCGCCCATTTTCAATGGGAGCAAGAAAACAAGAAAGCAAAGGATGATACTGTCTGAGATGTCACAGGATTTCTATGACAGGTATAAGGATGATCCAACATCAAAGAACATCTAGGATGCCCTCTTTCTGAAATATGGAAGTGGCATGGCGGTTACACTGCACCCACTTATACCAACACTAGAGACCTGTTTGAACAACAACAGTAAGAGCGTACTTGAAAAAGTATATGGTCTCCTTCGCTTGTTCAAACCATTGGAAGATGACAGTCAGATGGCTGAATGGGATAAAATTCATACCATTATAGGAATTCTCCTGAAATCTTGGAGAGCAACCAAGGCTATATTGACTATTAGCAGTTCCGTGCTTGATCTTGCATCTGTCCTGAAACTAATCGAGATGGAAGAAACTCGATTAACTTCAGTGTCGAAAGAACCGAGAACGGCAGGACAAGCTGGCCGTAAGAAAAGGAAATTCAGGAGCAAGGGAAAGAAACAACAGGCAGTCGACAGTAAAACGTTGACTACGCCTAGATAAGGCAGTCCCATATTAAAATTTGAGATAGTATGCGGGAATTCCAGCCCACGCAGAATAAGCGATGGTGCAGGTTCCAGCAGATCGCACCCTGAAAAGGTATGCAACTTTGGTTATGTAGAGGAAGCTTTAGTTTCCTCAACTGTAATGTTAACTGACTCAAATCCATCTTGGATTCTTGATTCAGGTGCAACGGACCACATAGCCAACGACAAAGAACCATTTGCCAAGTTTAGTAGATTGCCGAAGGATTCTAAAAGGATATACATTGGCGACAACTCACAAGTTGAAGTCATAGGAGTAGGGACTTGCAAATTGCCAATGGGCAATGGAAAATCCTTACTTCTTGACAATATCCTTTTTGCTCCTAGAATCCGTAGAAATGTTGTTTCTGTTTCTGCTCGTATGAATAAGAACTTTTTTTTTTATCATTTGAGAGATCCTTCGTCCGCATAAAAAAAGGGGATACTTTATTTGGATACGCCTTTTCTTATAACTGTCTATTTATCATGGATTTACATGGTAATATAAATTCATATAGAATGTACGCAATGTCCTCCAAAGATACAAAACTGACGCGACCGAATGGCATTCGCGGCTTGGACATATAGGCTATGAGAGAGTTCAATCGTTAGCACGACGAGGGCTTTTGCCCGGAACAAACAGTGTGGTATAACACACTTGTCATGACTGTCTAGCTGGAAAATCCACCCGCAAGCCATTCGGTGAGCAAAACGAGCAGAATTTCCATTGCAAATAATTCATTCCGACGTGTGTGGACCAATGAACGTAACTGTTAGAAATGGAAAGCGATACTTCGTAAGTTTCATTGACGACTACACCCGATTCAGGTTTACTCATTCGATTGCTCGTAAATCGGAAGCTGTAGATTGCTTCAAAAGCTTTCTAAAGCTAGTAGAGAATCAACAGGAGGGAAAGGTGAAAACACTACGCACCGATAAAGGTGGAGAATATCTCTCAAATAAGTTTGATAAGTTTTGCAAAGAAAGTGGGATCGCCCGTCAAACGACGATCCCCAACACACCACAGCAGAATGGTGTGGCTGAACGTCGTAATCGAACTCTCCTTGACATGGTAAGAACCATGATGTCACAAGAACAATTACCAATTTCTTATTGGGGAGATGCTTTGCTTGCTGCCACTCATGTAGTAAACCTTGTCCCATCAAAAGAAGTTAAAACAACACTGAATGAGCTGTGGACTAGTAGAGAGTTAAATCTTACCAGGCTACGACCTTGGGGGTGCGCGGCTTACACACATACAACTGACAGCTGTTTTGGAAAGTTAGGCCCCAGATGACTTAAAAGTATCTTCATAAGATACTCTGTAAACTCAAAAGGTTATGTATTTGTATCAGCTCTTGAAACGGTAATGTGTACGAACATGAGTCCAGAGACGTGACTTTTCTTGAGAACGAATTTCCATCGCTACGATAAATAAAAATAGACGAAGTCTTGATCGAACTAGAACATGATGACGATGATTTTCAGGTTCCACTTTCTTCAAGTGGGAGATTTTACACAGCAACAAGTGATCTAGTTAATGAGGATGTAATCCCCATAGTAAATCCAGTGGGAGGGCTCACTCCCCCCCTAACACAAGTCATTGTTGCTGGGAATGCGAATAAAGTAGAAACTGATAATCATATTACACAACTACCTATTGTTCCCATAGTTCCAAGTGGGAGCGGATTGATCACTTCGGTTCCAGGTCCTAGTGATCAAAGAACTAATCTCAGAGGTAAAATCCCGAGACGAAGAGGTCGTCCAAGGAAAGTTGTCACTTAAAGTTCTAGTACCGGCATCATTCCCAGTGAGTGTAGTGCTCCGATAAGAAGCATTATTCCCAGTGGGAGTATGGATCAGACTCAAAATGGGACAAATGAGCCTAGACGCATTCAAAGGCAACGGACTTTTCCCAAGAAGTATCCCATTGAGAGAGGCGAGATTTTCACTCTCACGTCTATTGATGAACCGGTAACGGTTAAACAAGCGATGGAAGGACCTCAAGGAAAAGAATGGAGAAAAGCAATGGAAGATGAAATCGCCTCAATGAAAGCTAATTCAGTATGGTCTTTAGTTGATTTACCTGCTAACCGTAGAGCAATAGGAGCTAAGTGGGTTTTGAAACTCAAACTCACTGCTGATGGAGAACTCATGCAATACAAAGCTCGATTGGTTGCGAAAGATATACCCAAATTCACGGAGTGGACTTTGATGAAACATACTCACCAACTATGCGTTTTACCACAGTTAGGGCCATCCTTGCCCTTGTTGCATGTCTCGATCTAGAGCTGCACCAAATGGATGTTAAGACCGCATTCCTCCATGGAAACCTAGAGGAAGAGATCTATATGGAGCAGCCAGAGGGTTTTATTACTCCTGGCAAAGAACGTAAAGTTTCCAAACTCCAAAGGTCTATTAATTGTCTTAAACAATCATCTCGGCAATGATAATGCAGATTCCACGAGGAAATCGTTGGAAACGGATTTGTGAACCTTCACGAGGATCCCTGCGTTTACACCAAGACCTCCGGGTCTAAGTATGTCATCATAACCTTATACGTAGATGACATACTCATTGCTGGGAACGATTTGAATTTCAAGAACAAATCAAAGTCCTGGTTAGCATAAGAATTTGAGGTGAAAGACATGGGAGAGGCCACATACATCTTAGGCATTAAAATTGCCCGGAATCGTGCCGCCCGGATATTGTGTCTGTCTCAAGAATCATATATCAACAAACTGTTGAAAAGATTCAGAATGCTCGATGCCAAACCCGTGGATACGCTGGTTGTGTTCGGGTGCGCGCTGTCAAAGCGTGATGGCCCTAAGAACCAGTAGGTGTGTGAACAGATGAAGAATGCAGAGTATATGAGCATGGTAGGAAGTCTAATGTATGCCATGCTCTGTACTCGGCCGGATATCTGTTACGATGTGGGCCTAGTAGCAAGATTCCTATCAGATCCTAGTTATCAATATCTAAAGTTCGTGAAACGGATTATAAGATATCTGAAAGGTACTGCCGACTATGTTTTGTGCTATGAGGGCAAACATATAGAATTGAACGGTTATAGTGAAGCCGACCACGGTGGCAATCCGGATGATCGTAAGTCCACCACAGGAGGGGTTTTCCTCCTTGCCAATGCTGCCATATCATGGGTAAGCAAAAAGCAATCATGTCAGTCCGAGGTTCTGTCCCCGTTGAAGAATCGATCAGAGGATTTGTTGTGGAGCTTATACCGCATAGGACTTCTTCTCATGAAGAACTTGTACGGGTTCCGACCGGAGGATCAGAACTCTCTCCACATCGTTCTTGGGCAGGAAAGCTATTGAGGTATGTGTACATTATTCCGCTGCGTAGTTAGTTTACTTACATGAACACGTTTAGCATTCCGTAGTATTACGTCCCTGTAATCCAATACACCCTAGGCGTCAGCTTATACCTTTAGAAGGTCATGGTAGCTTAGAAAGCATACTTCTTTCCGATGTAAACGTTATCAGTAAGTCGTTTCCAAAGGGACGCAAACGAAAATTCAGTACTTAATCATCAAAACACTTCATCATTAAACTCGTATTTTGAAACGATGTGTTCCATCTTTCGAGGTCCACACGCGTGTGGCGTTATTTACCAAAGTTTGAACTTATTTTTAAAACGTTTCATTTCTAAATCTAGTTTAATTTAATCCAGTTGGTTTCGCACATGATCATCATTACTGATTGTTTCATTTTAATGGAGTACTAATAATTAATAAAGAATTATAAGCAATGCATCAAACATCAATAAAGGATTGAACAGCCAGAGAATGATGGGTAATCAATACTTTGTCCAAGCATTTGTCACATGCACAAAATGAAATGTTTCCTATGTTTTAAGTAACATTATTATCATTAAGTATTTTAAACTGAAAAATTAAGAAGAGGTTCTTTTAGCAAATAAAGATAAAGTCTTTCATTTAATCTTTATGTTTCCGGGGCAAACTCTTCAGGTCTGTGCCTGTTCTCCTTCTCGATTTTGTAATCCAAAAAGGGTAAATTGAATTATTTTCGAGTGAGAAGAGTCCTTGAAGAACTTATGAGGTTATCATTATCCTTCAGCATGTACCTTGGGAGGATTTGTGCAGGCAGCAGCAAGGTGTCCTTTTACGCCACAACTAAAACACGTTCGAGTTTCCTCTTTATGTGTTTGTTTTGATTGCCTTTTATTGCCACCTAATTGCTTGCGTTTGAACTTCTTCTGAGGTTTTGGAGGCAAATACTTGTCAGCCTTAACCTGAAGGCCCTTTCCCTTTCTCTTGTGTTTACCCATTTACTCAGCTGGATGCGAGGATGCAAGATGCATTTCCGCTCTCGTCTTTTCAGCTTTGAGAGGATCCTCTTCCAGCTCAAGATGAATTCGCACTTTCTCGAGGTTATCGAGTTGAGTGCCATGGGTAAGGTGCATTTTCATGCTGTTCCAAGAGTCATGTAAGGATCAGATCACGCATTGGACCTTCTGTTCCTCGGTCAGGATTTTTCCAGCCTCCTTGAGTTCAGCAAACATGTTTGACACGTGTCTAATATGCTTCATTGTGTGCTTGAGATTCATCTTATATGAGTCTAAAGTGATTCTTAAAGATTGATTTTGGGCTGTGGTGTAGACACCAAACCCTACCTTAAGACCATCCCACAGGTCCATGGCAGACTCAAAGTGATCATACCCATAGAGTATGTCGTCCTCAAGCTGTGACAAAAAGGCGGAGCCGACTTCCTGATCATTCGCATCCCATTGATCATGGAATTCCTTCTGATCGGCCATGAGTTCTCCTCTGGCCTAGCATGTTTCGAAGTCAGATGCTCTAAACTTCTCATTTCAGTAAACCAACCGACCACCAATAAACAAATGGAAGATGGTTGTGAAAGAGTTCACATTACAGTCGCCTTCAATCCAATATATCAGTCTTTTAAAACGGTTTTAATCGCAAATTACCGGAACGAGAATTTTAAAACAAGCACACCCGATCATGGCTTTCCCAAGGCCCTTTTATTTTTTATTTTTATTTTTTTGGAAAAATTATTCCGATGAATTTACTCATGCATATACAATTCTTCCATCCATGTAAATAATTATATGCAAGTAACATTCATCACACAAACCACACTCATGCTTACGCGTCATGCTTCTAATGTCCCGAGGAACTCATGCTTGCATACATAATTCTACTTCCAAGTAAATTATCAAATGCGGCTACCTCCTCAACATTCTAGCATAAGTGTCAAACATGCAACTTCCACATCAATCATACATATTTGGCGACTGGTTTTCGATTTTAAGATAATTTTAAACATTAGGGGTTGATTTGCAATTCATGCTTATATTCAATTATGCAACATTCTAGACATAAATCCTAGGCATTTCCAATCATCACAGCATCTCTATCGTAGTGCGCATACCATATATTTAACCAGGGCTCTACCCCCAATCTGCAATATCCAGCTAGCTTGACTCAGTCAAGAAAACATTTCTAATCATGCATAAATATATATTAAATAATCAACAATTGCAATTCAGCCCACTAATTAACAGTCCAAAAAACATGTATCTCTGAGATCCATCTCCATAATCGAAACAAGGCATAAGGGTTTAATCTTTATGTGAATAATTATAAACCCATTAGCACTGTGTAGGCCTATTGAGGTTCAAAAACATTTGGATTTTAAAACATGACCTCTCTATTTTAATTGACTTGAATTCGATTTTGAAAATTCGGTTCGGTTTAGTAAATTTCGGTCCGGTTTGGTTTGGTTTGGTTCGGTCCAGAAATTCCGGTTCGGATCCGGTCCGATGTAAAATCCGGTTCGGTCCGGTTTTAATTTCAAAATCTGGTTCGGTCCGAACCGATTCAATAAAATAGGGTTCGGTTCGGTTTAACACACAAAACCGGTTCGGTTAGATCCACTTAGTTACCCCGGTCAGACCCGATCCGATTAGGTCGAACCGATTGAGAAAACCTTGTTCGGATCAATTCGTCCCGGTTTAACATATTGGACCGGCCCATTAATTAAAAAAATAAAAGGTATGGGTCGAAATTTTTTCTTGTGGCCTAAGTAGGGTTTTGAAATCCATTAAAAATATTTAACTTAGCCACCAAGTAAAATTAACTATATAAAATAATTTCCAATATCAATATATTATATATATAATTTCTTCCATAATTAGAACATATATATATTTATTGCCAAAATTCTATCTTTAAGACTAAATCAATCAACAAAATATATACATATATAGATATGTAAAATTCGTCTACCATATATAAATATATATTTTATTTATTGTCAATATCTTAAATAGGGAAACACATATATTGACAATATATTTTCTCAATCTTTTAAGTCACTTAATCTATTAGTATTATCTATAACCCTATTAAATATTTAGATATATTAATAGTTATATATATATATATTTCTATATATTAATGTGAATCTATACTTATGTTTCCAATTATAAATATATTGTTATCTAGAATAAAAATTAAAATATGGTAAACAATATTTTATTAATTTAGGCCGAAATTAGCTTTCTTGGAGCTTAAGAAATTAAAAATTATACCTTGTAATTTTAGGGTTTGACCGAAATAAACACTAAATTGGAAACAAGTGGACAAATTTCAATATCAAATTTTAATAAGATCTACAATCTAGTGTTCGATTTTGATAAAAATCATGTTTTTCTTGAAGATCAAGAACATCAAATTTCCCAACAACATCATGAAAATTCTGGACCATCGTTAACCAAAAAAAAAAAATTAAATATTTCCCTTTTAAAATTTTCGGTCCCAACTTAAAATTTTCAAGAACATCAATTTATCAAAATCATGAACTCCTAACACAGACTCTGATACCACTGTTAGATTACGGGGAGTAATCACTATGGATACTATAAACATGCTACATGCTAGTAATTGATATTACGCAGCGGAAGATTCGCACATACCTTAGACGTAATCCGTAGTCCCAAGATCTGCAGCAGGGAGTTCACAGTCCTCCGGTCGGCACGCGTAGAGTTTCTTGTTAAGGAAGCCCTACGCAGTATATTCACCACAGCAAAGCCGCAGATTGATTCTTGACAGGGACGGATCTCCTGAGTGTTTGCTCGAAGGCAAATTGGTACACCCTTGGTGTTTGAGGAGGTTCGGCCTAAGTGGTGATTTGGGGGAAGGGTTTTCCTTCAAAACACCACTAGAGAGGAACAATGATTAACCCTAATAAAACCCCTAACACCCCATATATATTGGAGGAGTAAAGTAGACAAAAGTCCAATTTCCCCCTCACTAATACTTCGGCCGGCCTATGTATAGGGAGGCCCATATTTTGGGCCTCTCATGTCAATTAGGATTTGGGCCTAGCCCAATGTCCTAATATGACATTTACCCAATTGCCTTAGGTAAGATATACATTAATGGGCTTCCATTTCCGGCGCCTATCACCATATGCTTACAGATTGTTCGAGGATGTAGCCTCATGTGATACTTTACTAATGAAGTACAATTATATATGCTTGCATGAAATCCTCGGAACATTTTGACGGATGATGCGTATGCATGATATTTTCTTGGATGTGGTTGTGTATGATAATTTTATTGTGTATTAGAATTATGTATGCTTGAATGAGAAATCCTCAGAACAATTTTAAAAAGGGCATTGGGAAAGCCAAGATCGGGTGTATGTTTTAAAAACTCCTCGTTCCGGTAAAAGTGATTAAACCATTTTTAAGAGACTGATCTAATAGGAAGGAGATGTCGGCAGTGCGAACTCTTTCACGCCCTACTTCTATTGGTTAACTTGTGGTCGGGTTGGCTAGATGGCTGATGAATCATTATTGTTCACATTCTATCTCATAGATATCTATTGTATGCAATTAAATTTTTAAAATGCTTTAAATTGTCTCCATGATTGTCGTATGGTTGTCAATGTGTAAGTTTAGATGGCTGGTAGAGTGTGTTTCTATATTCCTCTCAATCTTGATGCTGTGAACTACAATGCTTTGAGTGTATATTTAAAGGATCTTCTCGATGCAAGACACATTTTGTTGGAAATAGGGGATATATACTACGGAACAAAACACGTGTACATGCCAAGTAAGCAAATTATGTAGAGGAATAGGGACACATACCAGTTTCTTGCTTTTCGTAGACCCAAGATCCTGAGGGGAGTTTGCGGCTCGTCGGACGGCTCCTATAAGAATTCTTGTTAAGGAATCACCTACACGGAATGGTCTCCACAGAAAAGCCTCTTTCAAATCTTCAGCACGATGGATCTCCGGATTTATTGCACGAACCAATTTAGCACCTCCTTCTATTAGGTGGTTCGGCCGAATATTTCTTGTGTGAGGGAGGGAGGTTTCTTTAGTCTCAACTAAAAGGGAAAAGTGATTAACCCTAAAAAAATCCCTGACACTCTCTATTTATAGAGGTGGTAAGCAAAACCCACCTAAATCCCTACACCTATTTCGGCCAGCCTATGTGTTAAAGGAGAAGCCCAATTTTGGGTCTCTCATGTCCATTGGGATTTTAGGCAAGGCCCAAAATCCCTAATGTGACATTACCCAATTACATAGGTGTTGGACTTATACTAAAGGGCTCCTATTACGGCGGCCAATTCACCAAATGTTGATAGCTCCACCTCGCCGGAATGGGAGCGTGCCAGTCAATATGTTGTCGAAAAAAATATCAAAATTTGTTCTACGATCCAGTCCAGCTCCTGAATTGATTGTACGAGGTTTGCCGTGAGAGCGGAAGAAACAACAGACATCGTGTTACTCTTCAGTTAAGAGTGTTGTAGCGTCTACGGAATGTTGATTCCCAATCTGTCATCAACGTGTTGCTTCTCTGTGTCGCGTTGTATCCCTGGTCGACTGTTATTCTCCAATTGCCTAGTTTCCACATAGGAATACTTCTCCAAGGCATCCGTACAAGTATTCACAAACTTCAACTGATATCTGGTTTGTGGTCACCTAGTGAATACAAGAGTCATAGAATTACAAGCGTACAGGACCATCCCCATTTCTCATACCTTCGGCTAAACTCAACCAGTTTCCAGGTCGTTGTCACTAGGCCTTTTTGTTCGGGCACTTCGTTCGTACGCCTGGAGGTGAACATTGAGCCCCACCGAAGATACGATTTTTGAGTGGTAAGGATACTTCGGGTGCTCCTTCAGTAAGCACCCGGGATCAGTCACACGTACAAGGTGAAGAAGTTTGCGTCCATCAGAACCTTGGAATATTACATATAACACAACCGAGCCTGACCCCGTGGTCGAACATAGCACACGCAGTATGTAGTGCGCGTCGATATTACCTGAACTTACATATTGTCAGGAGTAGGAAATGTCATGTGTATCGCAGATTTTCATATAGCCCAGAATGTGGTTTCCGATGAACATAGTTCATCACAGCGATCCGCAAAACAATGATCAAGTCGTGTTACCCCAAAACCAAACGATCGTTTTGCTTAACTATGTTTCGAAACACTGTGGTTCTAAGCCTGTCTTGACACGGTGGAGGTTCCTCCTCCATCAAGAAGACCATGCCTATGTGATAACGCAAGGCCGACATTCGACATATTTTAATGGGAGGTTTATACTCCAAAAACTACTGTATAGACCGTAAATCATTACGACGTCGTAAAAATCATAAACTCAAGTTTTAATTCTTTTATTTAAAAGCTCAAAATCTTTATAGACACGATACAAACCTCTTAAACCCTACGCAGTCAAAGCACTTTGACATACTTTTTGAAAACTTCCCTGCGTAAAGGTTTGGTCAATGGGTCTGCCACCATACTTTTAGAGCACAAGTATACTAATGTTATTAATTTTTCTTCTACAATACTTTTGCATAATTATATTTTTCATCAATGTGTTTCGTTCTACTATGGTATTTTGGATTCTTAAATGCTGTTATAGCTACTTGATTGTCAGAGTAAATCCTCACGGGTTAACTCCCGTCCTCGACGTCAAGCAGAGAAGACAAGAGTCTTTTTAGACAGACAGTCTCTTGTGCATTCTTAGAGAGGGCAACGAACTCGGATTCCATTCGTAGAAAATGCGACACAGTATTGCTTCTTGCTCACCCATGAGATGGTCATTAGCAAGGAGAAATACTCCTCATGAGGTGGACTTACGATAATCTGGATTGCCACTGATGGATATACGCCCAATTGGAACCCGTTTTAGTTCGGAATGTCTTATTTTGATCACCCCACTTGTGATTGTAAATCGAAACTTTGACCCGAATACCCCACCAATTGCATTAATGGCCCAGACGGACCGACGTACTCGTCCGGGCCCATCCAACAGTCTCACCCGTGTGAGAACAGGTGGCCTCACCTGGTCCCTCCTAGGTGAGATCGGGTGGCCTCACCCGATCCGTCCTAGGGCCGCGACATCTTTTCTCACCCGTCCCACACTTAGATTATTTTGCTTACCTCTCCATGCTTTAAGGGTCTAACCCTACGGTTATGAGTTAATTAAATACGCTTAGGGGATTAACGATGTCATTAAGCCACCTTAATCCTCCCGAAGCCTATAAATACTGCTCGTATCCTATTTATTTCCATCACGTTGATTATTCCCTAGCTTTCGCTCTGCCTTCTCTCTATTCATTTGCAGGTCGGTCAGAGGAAGGAAGGAAGACGGGAGATAAGAAGGAAACGGATCAGATCACTCATCACAAAGAGTACCGGATCAAACTTTTTACCCATAAGGAGTGGAACTTGAATCAACGACCCGTTGACTGATGTCACGCGACTTAAAACTTGGCGTCGTCCGTTGGTTTTCAAGCAAAACGCCTGGCTATCACGAGAGCGATGATGAACAGTCTGTGATGCAAAGACAACCGTAAACTGGGGGGGCAACATGCCAAACAACCAAGCAGGACAGCCTGCTCCCCCGGCAAGACAGCCTGTGCCTCCACCAAGGGAACCTACCCCCAGAGGCAGCCTGTACCCCCAGTACATCAAACAGCCCAGCAAGCACCTCAGGCAAACAATGAAGGAGGACTGTCACGCCTAGCTGGGGCAGAGTTTTCCACTGCCTCAACCCCCATGGTTCAGAGACCATGAAGGCAAGGTGTACAACAAGGAGTGCCATCTCAGGAGTACTAGTACACGGCACCTCCACAGGGGTACCACTATGGGACGCTCCCCCAAGAGAACCCTTATGGAATGCCAAGGAAAGGCATGCCTGGGAACAACAACAGAGCTCATACAACCAATACAAGGCCAATGAATTCACAAGGAGCACAAACAGTGAATCCTGGGTTCATGAATGCTTTAGACAAGTTGTTGGCTTATAGGGAAGCGCTGAGGCAAGGGCAAGGAAGGCAGCACCAACAAGAAGAACATAATCCGCATGAGGAACAGTATTACGAAGAAGAAAAAATCCCAGAAAAAGAGCAACACCCCCCCAGCAGAACAGAGAGAAGGTCGAGGAAGAAGTGAGCAAGGGCCACCCCCAGTGGGGAGGCAACCATCTGTGCCTCCAAGGCAATATCAAGCTCAGCTAGAAGCAAGGGCACACACCCCACTGAGGGAGGACAGGCAAGCCCGACCTCCAAGAAGAGAAGAATTCTAGCATCCACCCCAGCAGGGATACCCAAGGTACACAAACACTCCGTATCATAACGGACAGGGGATCCCCGCAAGCCCGGTTAACAAATACGATAGGTACCAGAGAAATTACAGCCCGTCTCTGATATTGCTGACCCAAAGAAGAGTGAGTTACATTGTCTGAGTGATAACACAAATCACCCCTTCACAAGGGAGTTGGAGATGAATCAAGTGCCAGCAAAAAGATCGAAAAATACAATAGTAAGGGTGACCCATTGGAGCACATCCAGCAACATGAAACTTCCCTCCTAGGTAGGACAATAGAGGATCGCTACAAGGCACTTTTGTTTCCAAACACCTTGTCAGGGGTAGCATCGCACTGGTTTTGTAGCCCACCTGCTGAGAGTATCCATTCATGGGCACAGCTGAAGGCAAAATTTCTCCAAAGGTACTTGGGAGAAAGGAAGCTACTCAAAGGAACAGACTCACTTGATGATGTGAAGCAGGAGAATGAAGAGACACTGGCTAATTACTACACAAGGTTTAACCAGAACCTGGCTGACATACAGGGTGACATTACCGAAGGCAAAATCATAAGAGCCTTCATAAGTAACCTTTGTCGCTATGGCTCTACCTTAGCAGAAAAAATGGCAAAAAAACCCGCTAGCACCCTAGAGGAGCTGGCAGGAAGGGTGAAGACACATATAGACCTGGAGAGACATAAAATGAGCAAGAGAGCAAAGGCCCAGGCAACGAAAGAAGAAAATACAAAGCCAAGTAAAGGAAAACCACCTCAAGCTCCCCAACCCATAAGGCAACAAGACTGGCGTCCGCCCCAGCCAAGGAATCGGACATAGGAATCACTAAGACCAAGGGATATCAATGTCATTAAGTTCATACCACTAAATGCAACCCCAGCCGTGGTCTTGAGAGAAATGAGGAACTTGAAGATATGGTCACCCCCAGAAAGATGGAGAGCCCCAATGGTGGGAACTGATAAAGAAAAATGGTGTGATAATCATGAAGCACACGGCCATGATACAAATTGCAAGTGGAGGAGATTTTTTAGGAATGCTTAATCAAGGAGCTGCCAATGTGCAAAGAAAATGGCAAGGCCTTCCTAGGAAAGGATGCAACAGGATGGTGTGATTACCATGGAACATGGGGGCACAAGACTAATGATTGCATGGTACTGAAAATTGAAATTGAGGAGATGCTCTTCATGGGAGAACTCAAGAAGTACATAGCACCAAGGGCACCCACCATGGCCTAAGGAGACCACGCCAGAGGAACACCATATCCTTAGTTTCATATTCCGTATCTTACATGTTTACAAGTTTAGTTTTCTAAAAAACAACTCTCGAGGCGGAAAACTCACGAAGTTTCTCCAACTCTTCAACCGTCTGTTTTTTCCTAAAGGATGTCTTGGACCACCTAGGACACCCCCGTTTGTACATATGGCATGCATGCCCTGCCCTCATGAAGTAAATGTTCATCAAAATATTTTCTAAGTATGAGATGGGACAAGCATCATGTTCTACTTACCCAGATATGACTACCAAGTCTATTACTCTTTCAACGCCCCCAAGAGCATATCTTGAGAGTATTTCTAAACTACGAAACTCTGCGCCGTCCGGGGCCTATCCTGTGAAAATACTCAATGCCCCCAAGAGCGTATCTTGAGAGTAGTTCTAAAACTGCGAAATTCTGCGTCGTCCAGGAGCCCATCCTATGAATTGTTTTGTTCCCTTCCGAGAGCCAATCTCGTGAAAAACTTTGACGCCCAAGAGCCTATCTTGAGAGTAGTTTTTAGACTACGAAACTCTGTGCCATCCAGGAGCCAATCCTATGAAAAATTTGTGCCCTCCGATAGCTAATCTCGTGAAAAGAATTGACGCACCCAAGAGCGTATCTTGTTGACTAACACTGTGCCCTCCGAGAGCCAATCCTGTGAAAAGTTTTGTGCCCTCCGGGAGTCAATCCTGTGAAAAGTTCTGTGCCCTCCGAGAGCCAATCTTGTGAATAGTTCTGTGCCCTCCGGGAGCCAATCCCGTGAAAAGATTCGACGCCCCCTAGAGCGTATCTTGTGGACTAACACTGTGCCCTTCGGGAGCCAATCCTATGAAAAGTTCTGTGCCCTCCGGGAGCCAATCCCGTGAAAAGATTTGACGCCCCCAAGAGCGTATCCTGTGGACTAACACTGTGCCATCCAAGAGCAAATCTTGTGAAAATTTCTGTGTCCTCCGAGAGCAAATCCCGTGAAAAGATTCGACGCCCCCAAGAGCGTATCTTGTTGATCAACTTTGTGCCATCCAAGAGCCAATCTTGTGAACAACTATGTGCCTTCCGGGAGCCTATCTCGTGAAAAATTTCCTATGCCCATAGGAGCATATGATAAAGTGATCTTTACATCACCCACAAGAGCATGTCATGAGAAATTTTTTACAAGGCAATGATATGTGATATGAAAAACATACAAGTTTGTTCATGATGAGATTGCAGGTATCATAATAGAAAAAGGTACCAAAGGATGTCAAGTAAGAAGAAGCATAAACAAA
Organism: Clarkia xantiana subsp. parviflora; assembly: GCA_036873135.1. NCBI lineage: Eukaryota > Viridiplantae > Streptophyta > Magnoliopsida > Myrtales > Onagraceae > Clarkia > Clarkia xantiana. Next base: position 5,723,194 of record JAPTYO010000024.1, on the reverse strand, counting down.
GAAGGAGTCCATGACCAAGGAACCAAATAAACAACCACAAGCAGTCATCATGAAAATTAGCAAGTTATCCTACCATCCATACCACAAGTCAAGAGAGATATGTCAAAGAAAACAAACACAACCAAGAAAACTAGCAAAGCCATAAAAATCCCAAGTATAAGGCTCTCAAAATAAGCTCGACCCATCAAGGGGAGAAACCACTCAACCCATCAAGGTGAGGAAATGTAAAGAGACCCATTTCGAATTTGCAGGCTCCGTTCGCTTCAAAATAGAGTTGAAAGTGAATCGGACTTCACTAAAAGTTTTGTAAATCCTCGACCATATAGGTCCTAATTCTCCACACACGGAGGTGGCACTTCTTGGATTGGTGCTAAGTCCCATTGCCCAGTGTCCACATCAATGAGGGATGATACTTTCGTACATGCTGTAGCCAAATAAAATTGTGAAACCCCCTATTTGAAACCCGGTAGGTTGGGAATCCATGCGTCATTGCAAATGTCCACCGTCTCAACGTTTCTGATCTTCCACAGTCCCCCGTTCAGTAGAGTGTCTCTTCCTACTAAGAGGCTCGACCACGCCCATGACGCCCGAGCACCTTTCACGGCTTTAAGGAATTCAGTTCTAGGAAAATAAATTGCTTTTAGAACTCTAACCCATAAGGCGTCAGGGTGCTGTTGAGCTCTCCATGCCATCTAGAAATACGTTAAAAGTCTCCAGGTCCTTGAATCCTAGCCCTCCCATCGACTTTGCCTTTGTAAGGGTGTCCAAGCTTTTCCAGTAAATCCTGTGTTCTCCGTTCTTATTTCCTAACCAAAAGTTTGCCATGAGCGAATTTCTCTCTCTGCACCACGTTTTTGGCAATAAGAAAAGACTCATGGTGTATGTCGGTATTGCAGTTATGACTGCTTTCAAGGATAATAGAATCAGATAATCAACCAGATGCCACTTGGGAATCCTCACGGTCCTGATGCTCTGAGGATGAACCACTGATAGAACTCGAGGAGGATGAAGAGGAACCCGAGCTAACAACATCAACAGGTACAACATCCTCTTGCACAGGGGCAGAGGGTATGTTCTCAGCAACAGCAGCCTGTCCCCTAAGCACGGCCATAGAACCCTCAGCATAAGGTGCAAAGTCACCCAGTTATTTAACTGGAAAGCGAGGATCAATCAGGAATATCTGATCAACAAGATACTCCCTAAACTGGTTCATCTCATGGGTAGATCGAACCTTATAATCAGCAGCATATGCATGGGAAGACTTATACTCAACTACGGGGGTAACTCTCTCCTCTGTGCGGTATTTCTCCTCAACATTCTTCAACTCCTCAGCATGGACTGAAGAAGCAACAACAGCCTTCCGGCGCAGTTCACCCACAGTGGTCTCGAGCAAGGCTACCTGACTCGTAAGTTCTTGCATCCTCAAATCAGATAGGCGAGCCTTCTCAGTGGCACTAGCAAGCTCTGCCTTCAAGGATACTTGACCATCCTCAAGGGCCTTCTTCTCATCAGAAAGCTCAAGTGCAAGAGACGAGAGGTTAACCATATCCGACATGCCCTAAGATAGCAAAAAATAGCGAATCACATAACAAACAATCATAGGGAAAAGAGAAGAAATAGAAGCATCACTTACCGGGGCATAGCGAGATAACACCCCCTGAATGAAGCTTTGGGTTTCTTTAGGTGAATTGGGGCGAGAATCGCGATCCCCAGGAGAAACAGCACTGCGAAGAACCCGGATAACCTCTGGGGTGTGTAGAGAGGAACGGCTATCAAAGTGATACTCTTTCAACCCGGCAAAGGGAGTCCACTCAGCTCCAACAACGTCCTCATCAGTAAGGAGAGCAAAGTCCTCCCGGCTCAAGGCAGGGAGTCCAGCTATACAAACAAAGTAAAAATGAAAACAGGAAGCAAATATGAATGTATCTACAAGACAAGAGGTAGTAGAACCTGAGACTCGGGCCCTCGGCTGGGGGGGCAGGAGATGGAGAAGAGGCATTAAGGTCTATGGGCACCCGACCACCATCAGCAGGTTGCTTCCCTTTATCAGTCAGGGAGGGAGCCTCTTCGACTACTATCTCTTTATCGCGAGATGGTGTCAGAAAACGAGTACTGGAAGGAGAATGGCCCACAAACTTTTTCTTCTTAGCAGCCGAGGCCCCGACCTCAGAATCAGGCTTCCGTGCCTTAGACTGAGAGTGGCTGGAACTTTTTCCTACAGGGACGAAACGCTTAGTAACAAAGGAGAATACCCTAACAACATAAAGGAAACAACATGAGAACAATTATAAGTATATCATAAAAGGGAAAGAAGAAAAAGAAGAACGTACCGGAGGCCTCCGCAGTCTTCCCAGACTTGGAAAGTTTCTTAGGGGCAGAGGTGGAAGGAGCCTTCCTCTTCGTTAGGTCGATAGGCTCCGCCTGAATAGTATATGTTTTTCCGTGAAACCAACGTACAAAGGAAGAGCAAAAAAATGAATAAAAACGAGAAGATTAAGTGACGTACGAAACCCTCGGGGGGAGATGTCAAACGAATCCCCGCCTCATAATGTCTGCCTCGGTCGCCACGGACACTGGACAGTAAGATTTGGTCTGATGACTCTGATAGATAATCTTCATGGTCTCTAAATCTGAGGAGGAGAACTCCCCAAAGGCGGGCCAACCATTCGACCGATTCTCATTAAGAACCGACCAACTGACATAACGATCAGTGATGAAGAAATAGTGTTTAGACCAATGGCTCGCCGAGTTATCACTTGGAGCCACGAAACGAAGATCGCTATCCCACTCGACTTCGCCCAACCCAAAGTCCGCAAATCGGGAGTCTTTGAGAAGGGGATAGCGAGTCACCAAGCTCGCAAAGCCTATCTTCCTCTGATATTGGAAACGGTAGAAACACTGGAACAGAACAAGAGAATACCTCCAGGAATACCACTGGCATAGTACTCGGAATCCTACCCAGACGCGAATAGCTCTGGGGGCAAGGTTCACAGGAGAAATCCTGAAGAAGCGACAGAACTCGACAAGGTCATCACAATAAGGAAGACGTAACCCATATCGAATCTGAGAGGGGTACACCACAACCTTCCCCTCTGGAGGCTCTGTCACCGTTTCACGAATATTGCTCAAGGATGGGAGGAAAGGGTAAAAAGGCTCATCTAGAGGACTAATGTCACCTAACTCAATGTGGTCATTATAGTCGCTCCGAGTCAAGTGGTTCTCCGACAACGACGCAACACCTAACTCAAAAGCAGTGTGAAATTCTAAGCTCGAGAAAGACTCTGATTCAGACCAATACTCAAATTCAGTATCCGAATCAAAATCCGGCTCTGAGCTAACATTTGGAAAGAAAGTGACGCGGCGAATGGAAGGGATGAAAAACTTACTCATCCTCCAAAGAATATAGCTTCTTTGCAAAGTCTGAGTTTTAGGGCACCACCACGAATACAATACCTGCCGTACCAAGCTAAGTGTCAGAATAGATGAATTTCCCCGGGAAACTCGGGAATACCCTGGTATCGACATATCAACAACCATATCACACAACGACCAACAAACGATAATCAAGGCCCAGAGATACCCATTAACAACAACGGCTACGTGCAAGTAATTTTACGACAGCAAAATCGGGCAATTTCACTCGGGAAAAAATCATTTCCCGGGCTAAGGAGAATTATACCCCCCAACAACACCCGACATACAAGTGACCACGCGATACCAAATTCAAGCGAGAATAAACCAATGGGCAAAAAATTATTTCCGGGCAAACGACTATCTACTCAATACGGCAATCACGACTCAACTATCCGGGAAATCATCACAATTCAAGCATAGGCAATCCAAATACAAACATAAGACATGTTCACGGAAGGGAAAAGATCGAACCTTGGGAAATCCGGACCCGATTGGAAAAGAAGGCCCGAAATTTTCGATTCGCCGGCAAGATGAACTCACCACCGCCGCACGAAGGATGCCAGAATTCCGCCGGAGTCGACCCCGGCCCTCCTCGCTCCCGTTAGCAGTAGCCGGCTTCGTCGCCGCACGAAGCTTCGCCCCGCCTGGCCGTGGATCGGAGCCGCTGCTGAAGGCTGCGCCGGACACGCTTGGGGCCACCGCGTCTCCCGTCTGCACCACCGACACAGTATTGCTTCCTGCTCATCCATGAGATGGTGGCATTAGCAAGGAGAAATACTCCTCCTGAGGTGGACTTACGATCATCCGGATCGCCACTGATGGATATACGCCCAATTGGAACCCGTTTTAGTTCGGACTGTCTTATTTTGATCACCCCACTTGTGATTGCAAATCAAAACTTTGACCCGAATACCCCACTAATAGCATTAATGGCCCAGACGGACCGACGTAGTAGTCTGGGCCCATCCAACAGTCTCACCTAGGTGAGATCGGGTGGCCTCACCCGGTCCCTCCTAGGAGAGATCGGGTGGCCTCACCCGATCCGTCCTAAGAGGGGTCTGGTAGGCTACCCCGCCTCTCCCATGAGAGGTTGGGCAGGCCTACCCGATCCTAAGCGTTGGGGGTCGGATTTCTCGTCAGACCCCAAGGGCCGCGGCATCTTTTCTCACCCGTCCCACACTTAGATTATTTTTCTTACCTCTCCATGCTTTAAGGGTCTAACCCTACGGTTATGAGTTAATTAAATACGCTTAGGGGATTAAAGATGTCATTAAGTGACCTTAATCCTTCTGAAGCCTATAAATACTGCTCGTATCTTATTCATTTCCATCACGTTGATTATTCACTAGCTTTTGCTCTGCCTTCTCTCTAGTTTGTCTCTCTGAAAACATTAGACTGGCTTAGTCATCGGAGAGGGTTCACCAAGCATCACCCCCCCTCCGTGCTTGGTACTTCCCTTATTGCAGGTCGGTCAGAGGAAGGAAGGAAGACGTGAGATAAGAAGGACACGAATCAGATCACCCATCAGATAGAGTACCGGATCAAGCTTTTTACTCGTAAGGAGTGGAGCTTGGATCAACGACCCGTTTACTCGAGTCACGCGTCTTAACAGCCACCATGGCCGGCGTAGCTGAACCAAGACAATTCAAGCTTACTACCCTCATAACACAGTTCGTAGTTGGCAGTACTTTAAGATATCGAAAAATTCATTTTACAGCTCGTAAGTGTTGATATCTGATGGTTTTCGCTATGGCCGTTAGGCCCTGTAACGGGGAGGAAACGGTGAATAGGTCCACTGGGCCCTAAATGGAGGTCAATAAGACCAAGGCGAAGGGTCCCGAAAGAGGGAGTCCCGATGATAAAAGGTCCCGACAGAGTCGGTCCCGATAGGGGAGCTGGATGCTCCCGATGAGATGCCTTTAAGTAGGCCCCGATGATGAATCCCTGAGAATGATTGGCCCTGTCACGATGACGTGGGGCCCCGAGCGGTGACACAATGCGATAACTCTGGAGTCCCGATATTAATCGGGACTTGCTAATAGCTTTAGAAGGTTGAATCATTTGTTGATTGATGATTAGGGATTACAATGCAATAGGTAAACTATATATACTAGGTGATAAGGATCACCAACTAGGACTAGCCATCCTATGTGCCCAACTTGGTGCACCAAGGTGCATACACCATGTAACATGTACTACATGATATATGCACCATATAATAACCTTATACAATCATCTAATGACATGATAGAAGTAAATGCAAGTGTAAATGACAAGATGCAATGTGAGCATATCAACTTATATACTCTATACTTGCTATCAGAGGTTGAGGCCGAGATACGCGGAGCGTGGCCGAGATAAGCGAGATCATGGCCTCGATAGGCGGGATCGTGCCCGAGATACTCGGAATATGGGCTAACCACCCCAACGATTCACCAGGTAACTGAGGTACCTCTTCGCCTATATACTCTATATTCTCCCATCCTTTTCTTCTTCTTCTCTTCTTTCTTGGAACACATCCTTGATTCCATATAGCTTTAGTAAAGCTAAGTGTTGACTCTTGACCAATTCCTTGGTAAGCAAGTCAGCAAGTTGTTCCTTTGAAGGAATGTAATGGACACCTATGAATCCTTGTTGAATATGATGTCTTGTGAAGTGGCAGTCTAGCTCAATGTGCTTGGTGCGCTCATGGAACATGGGATTCTTTGCAATCTTCACAGCTGCTTGGCTATCTGTGTAGATTGGGATAGGAAGATTTACTTGTATGCCAAGTTCCTTGAGGATTCTTCCCACCCAAAGTGCCTCTTGAATTGCAACTCTTAGGCATCTATACTCTGCTTCAGCACTTGATAGGGAAATTGTGTCTTGCTTCTTTACCTTCCAGGCTATCACAGCTTCTCCTAGCTTGACACAATAAGCACTCACTGATTTCCTACTAAAAGGGCAAGCAGCCCAATCAGAATCACAAAACAAACTCAAATTGAGCTTGTTGTTGGAAGGATAGATCAATCCTTGCCCTGGAGTGCCTTTAATGTATTTGATGACTCTTATGACTGCATCATGATGGGACTTCTTTGGCTTGTCAACAAATTGACTGAGTCTTTGCACTGAAAAGCTAATGTCTGGCCTTGTCATGGTAAGGTATAGCAACTTGCCAATGATTCTCCTATAAGAAGTGGCATCCTCCAAGAGTGTATCATCAATGTTTGAACTAGTTGCTTTGTCATACTCATGTGTGGTGAGTTTGACATTGAATTCCATAGGGGTTTCAGCAGGCCTTGCAGCCCCTAGGCCAGCATCTTCAATGAGCTCAATTGCATACTTCCTTTGGTTGATTACAAGACCTCTATCTGACATTACAACTTCAAGTCCCAAAAAGTACCTCAAGTCTCCTAAGTCCTTCAATTTGAAGTGTGTTTGGAGTGTGTTCTTCAATTGATTGATCATCTTGGTGTTGGAGCCAGTGATTAGAAGATCATCAACATAGGTGAGAAGAAAAACTTTGTCATCACCTTGTATCTTGGTGAACAAGGAATGATCTGAGGCACATTGTTTGTAACCATTCTTCAATAAGGTTTGAGTGAGCTTGATGTTCCATTGTCTTGAAGCTTGTTTGAGACCATATAAGGACTTGTTGAGCTTGCACACAAGTTTGGGATATCCCTCAAGAGACTTGGAATGATTGAAACCTTGGGGAATGTCCATATACACTTCTTCATTTAGATCACCTTGAAGAAATGCATTGTTTACATCCATGTGGTACAATCCCCATGATTTGGAAGCTGCCAAAGCTAATATGATCCTCACTGTGTCCATTTTGACTACAGGGGAGAATGTCTCATTAAAATCAGTCCCTTCAATTTGAGTGAATCCCTTGGCAACAAATCTTGCTTTGTATCTTTCAATGGAACCATCAGAATTGTATTTGACCTTAAATACCCATTTGCAACCAATTGAAGATTTGCCTTGTGGGAGTTCTATTAGCTCCCAAGTGTTGTTGTTTTGAAGTGCTTGCATTTCCTCCTTCATGGCCAAGATCCATTTTGGGTCCTTGATTGCTTGTTTATATGTGGTTGGCTCTTTGATCTTGTCAAGGGAAGCCAAGAAGCATTTGTATTGGGGACCCAAGTTGTCATAGGAGACATACTTCTCCATTCCAAAGATAGCATTTGAACTTGATCTTTGTTTGAGTTCAGCAAGCCTTGCACTTCTCCTAGGAGGTGGTGGGTGTAGTTGTGCAATTCTAAGACTCCTTCTTAGATTGGAAGGTTGGGGTGCTTCTTCTTCAATTGGTTGTTGAGGTGGTTGATCCTCAATTGGAGGTGCTTGATCATCCATTTGAGGTGTGACAACCTCAATGGGAGGAGTGTTGGTTGATATATCCATGTCAAAATGAAATGGATTCTCAGGTGGGAAATCCTCAAGTGGTTGCTTGACTCCCAAGCAAGATGGAATAAGAGCCTTTAGAGCATCCTTAGACATGCTAAAGGGGAAAATATCCTCATGGAAATGAACATCCCTTGATACATGAAACACTGAGTTTGAAATGTTCATCACAAGGTATCCTTTTTGAGATGTTGAATATCCCATTAGGATGCATGGTTCAGCCCTTGGACTAAACTTGTCATGGTTGTTCAATTTGGTTGAAAAACATAGACAACCTATAGTTCTCAAGTGATGAAGGGAAGGAGTTTTGCCATATAACACTTCAATAGGTGATTTGAACTTCAAGATAGAGGTGGGAAGCCTATTGAGTAAGTAACAAGCATTGAGTATGCAATACCCCCAATGCCTCAAAGGCATGGATGCTTGAAATCTTATAGCTCTAGCAATGTTGAGGATGTCCCTATGTTTGCGTTCCACCCTTCCATTTTGTTGTGGTGTATGCACACAACTTGTTTGATGAAGAATGCCAAATTGAAGAAGCAAACCTTTGCAAACAGAATTGATGAACTCAGTCCCATTATCACTCCTCAAAGTTTTGACCATTGTTCCAAATTGATTCTTCACCATGATTAAGAAATTCTTGATGTGCAAGAAAGTATCACTTTTGTGCCTCATCAAGTAAACCCAAATTGCCCTTGAGTGATCATCAACAATGGTCAAGAAGTATTGATTATTCTTGAAGGTTGGCACTTTGTAAGGACCCCATAAATCCATGTGAACCAAATCAAAGGGCTTTGAAGCAATAGAATCACTGGTTGGAAAAGAAAATCTAGATTGTTTTGCAAGAGGACAAATAGTGCATTGTTTGATACAACCATATGTCTTATTCAAGCCTAAAACATCCAAATGATTCAAATATTGTTCAGAGACATGGCCCAAACGCCTATGCCATCTCAATACTTCATCCTTATTCTCCAAGCAAGCAGCTGCCAACTTCCTTGGGCTTGAAGGCACCACATCCTTCAAAGTGTATAGTCCTCTATTCCATTCCCCAATCACCATGGACTTGCCACTCTGGCCCTGAAGTAACACATGATCACAAGTAAAGATCACTTTGCAATTTAACTGGCTAGGTAACCTAGATACAGAGATCAGATTGAACTTGAAGTCAGGGACCAAGAGTATGTTGGTCAAGGTAAATCCACTTGAGAAAGAACAAGAACCAACATGAGTCACTTTGTATTTGTGACCATTTGGCAAGTGCACATATTGGTGATCTGAATCACTTTTCTTCAAATCATGTAGCCACTCAACTTGATGAGTGATGTGGTTAGTAGCACCTGAGTCAACTATCCAAACAATAGAATCACTAGATATACCTGCCATGTTGACATGAGCTGGATCCATATCCTCAAAGCTTAGGGGTGTATGATCAAAGTGATCATTATGGGCAGCAACATGTTGGATTCTTTTGTCAGCTGTGCCATGAAATATCCTTTTGTCCTTGGCTGCCACATGCTCAATTGTGCTTGAGTTGCCACCTTCTTCAACAATGTTGGCTGAATTCCAATTCCTCTTAGGAGCATTTGGATTGGTTTGATGAATTGGGTGATCATATGGGTAGCCATGTTTGATGTAGCAATTGTCCTCAATGTGAGCTCTCTTGCCACAATAGTTGCAAGTATTGAGTGGTCTCTGACTTGAAGGATTGAAGTTGCCTCTTCCAAATCCATTTCCTCTTCCAATGCCATTGCCATTGCCTCTAGCAAAGCCTCTACCCCTTGCATATCCTCTTCCATTGCCTCTACCACCACCATAGGATGGATGCTTTCCAGTGAACAAGGCAGTTGCCTCACCCACATCACCAATGGAACCAGAGATGGTCCTTTGGCTTTCTTCTTGTACCAATACAGAGAAGGCAATGCTAAGGGAAGGAAGTGGTTGTCTCATAAGTAAGGTGCTCCTAATGTGTCCATAGGAGTCATTCAGTCCCAAAAGAAATGCCATCAACTTTTGCTTCTCCTTGTGTTCATTGACAATGGCAATGTCTCCAGCACATTGAAGATCCAAATCATCAATGGAAGCAAGGGCATCCCAGAGTTGCTTCATTTTGGCAAAGTATTCAGTGATAGAGAGCACACCTTGAGATGTTTGATAAATCTCCCTTGTTAATTGGAAGATTTGTGTGCCATCCACTTTATCAAACATCTCCTTCAAGTCATTCCAAATAGAAGAAGCAGTTGTGTTGTAGACCAAACCATTCACCAAATCTTTGGCCACAGTGTTCCTCAACCATGCCTTGACAATTGCATTTGCCCTATCCCATTTCACTCTATCATTGACATTAACATCCAATCTTGTGAATGTGCCATCTATAAAACCAATCTTGTTCTTCACTAACAAGCCTTCCCTGATTGATGTGCTCCAAACATGATAGTTGGAGGTTCCTTGTAGTTGGAAAGGGATGAGCATATGGCCAGTGGTGTCTGAGGGGTGTATATAAAGGGGGTCATCAACATTGGTTTCTTGAGCCATTTTGTAACTCAGATAACACAAGTATGTATGGAATGTGAATAATAGGAATCCAAATCCAAAAATCAGCTGCCACAATCCAATCAAAATCGGATACACAAGTTGCACTACAAACAAAAGTAGTACACCAAGGTTGTTGATAGTAGGACAAAATCCAGCTCACCCTATGAGATTGCTTGTACAATTCCGCAACAAGATTTGTGATTTTCAAAGCTTGAAATTCAACAGAAATGGATTAGAAACCATTCTCCATTGATGAAAGCTCAGAATTCTTGAAGATATGAACACAAAGCACAAGGTAGTCACAAATGCTCCTCAGCCGAGCAATGTGTAGATAAGGGAAATCAAGCAATGGAAATCCAGATATCAAGCAAGGGGCGCAGCTGAAACATGTTCAAAATCCATATCCAAATGTAGAGAAACAAAGCAAACTCCAGGAAATAGTAATATCAAACACGCAATCAGCTCAACAAGGCTGAATTCTTCAAGAACAAGCAAACTAGTACTAAGTCATCTTGGCTATGCTTAGTCTAGGTGCAGATCTACTTTATGCATGTTGAGTTCTTGAAATTCCACTTACTATATGTCCATTCTTAAGTAAGGATTGTTGAAGTAGAAAAGATGATCCACGAAGCTGAAGTTGCAAATCCACACTTAAACAAGGTGAATGTTAAGGCAAAACTTTGAAGAAACTTGGTCTTCTTTAGCTTTGTGGTTGTGCCGCCATTTGAGGTGGCTCTGATACCATAATAGCTTTAGAAGGTTGAATCATTTGTTGATTGATGATTAGGGATTACAATGCAATAGGTAAACTATATATACTAGGTGATAAGGATCACCAACTAGGACTAGCTATCCTATGTGCCCAACTTGGTGCACCAAGGTGCATACACCATGTAACATGTACTACATTATATATGCACCATATAATAACCTTATACAATCATCTAATGACATGATAGAAGTAAATGCAAGTGTAAATGACAAGATGCAATGTGAGCATATCAACTTATATACTCTATACTTGCTATCAGAGGTTGAGGCCGAGATACGCGGAGCGTGGCCGAGATAAGCGAGATCATGGCCTCGATAGGCGGGATCGTGCCCGAGATACTCGGAATATGGGCTAACCACCCCAACGGTTCACCAGGTAACTGAGGTACCTCTTCGCCTATAAAAGGGCAGAGGTTACCTCAGAACACATTACGTTTTGATATACACTCTTTGAGATTCCTGCTTGCCAGTTTATACGAGACACTCATTTAAGCATCGGAGAGGGATTCTGGGTCACCGCCCGGTCTATCCCCTCTTGCAGGATTACGTGGAGCAAAGGAGCTCGGATCGCCATCAAGACCGTACCAGAGTTCCACCGTGATCCAACATTGGCGCCGTCTGTGGGAATCGTGATAAAAAGCTAATATGACTTCTACTCGTTCAATGGCGGCTGGCAAGCAAAGAAGACAAGGACAATCTGGTGGTTCCCGTCATCCTGCTGGGACGACTCTGAATTCATCACCGGAGCGTGCTGAGGACCAGAATCTCCCTGCTGAGGTCTCCTGGACAGGGGGGCACAACGAAGTTCCTTAAGATGTTGCTCAGCACCAAGAGAATAGGGAGCAGGAGGCTCCTCCAAATGCGGACCTGACGAAGGCTGTGGCGGAGGCCATGCCGATGTTTTTGGCGGCCGTGGAGGCTCTCTTATATCGGAGAGAGGCTGCAAGGAGACAAGAGGAGGTGCCCCCACCAAGGGAGGAAGTGCCCCCACAAGCAGAGGTTCAGAATGTGCAAGAGGCCCAACCTTGGAGACAGGACAAGGGTAAGGAGCCCGCTTAGTCAGAGCGATTTGTGGTCGATGGGCCAGGACCCATACAGCATAGGACCATTCCCCTTAATGGTCCTATTACCCCCGATCAGGTGGTGAAGATCGTGAACATCTGCATGGGAGAGCAGAAGCCGCTGCTGTCGGAACTGAGGGATCGATCCACCCATCCCTTCGTTCCTCGACTAATAGACACCCTCGCCCCGCCAGGGCTGGGTATCCCCACGATTAAGGAGTATGATGGCGAGGGAGATCCGGTTCGTCATGTCCAGAAGCACCTCATGTCGTGTCTGGGCAGAGCCCCGAATGAAGATATCGTGTGTACACTATTCCCGAACACACTTGGTGAGTGAGCCCTGACCTGGTTCTTCAGTCTGCCCCCAGGGTGCATCACTTGCTGGGCTGATATGCACGATCGCTTTATTCAGCAGTACCAAGGTCGCCGACGTCTGTTGAAGAGTGTGAGGTCCCTGGCCCAGGTGGTGCAGAGGCCCGATGAGTCGCTGGCACACTATTACCGGCGATACACTGCCAGCGTGGCGGAGATTGACGAGGAGATTTCGGAGGGTGAGACCATCCGTACCTTCATTCGGAACCTAACAGCCCCCTACGGTTCCGACTTGATGCACAGTGTGGCCGAGAAGGCTGTGTGGAATATGGAAGCATTGCAGAAAAGGGTGAAGCGGCAAATCGACGTCCAGGAGTCGAAAATAGCCGCTGGAGAGCTTGAGCCCCCGAAGTCAAATAAGGCAAAGCAGTCGCTCAAACCCTTGGACGACCGTAAGTCGAAGGATAAATCTGAGAGCAGTTGGAGTCGAGGCCGCTCTGATCGAAGGGAGGATAGGCGTTCCTCGAGGAAGGACAGGCGGGAGGATCATAACATTCCTCTCAATAGCTCTATGGCGGAGGTGTTAACGGTCATGGAACGACAGGGTATCTCTAGGTACCCCCCGAAGAAGGAGGGAGAATTTTTGGGATCCCGCACCGATCGTTACTGTCGATTTCACCGCGCAAATGGTCACGACACTAATTATTGTCGGGAGCTGAAGAAGGAGATCGAAAAGCTGATCCAAAAGGGGAAGCTTAAGGAGTTTGTCGGGGAGAAGCGGTGTCGATCCCGTTCTCGGTCCCGATCGCGGTCCCGTTCCCGATCCCGCGATCGATCACCAAAGAAGAAGAGGTCTGAGCCGGAGTCTTCTGGTGCCCGTAAGGAGAAGTGGGGCACTATCAATGTGATTCACGGAGGATTTGCTGCGGGAGGTGATACCTCGGCCTCTCGGGAGGTTTATGCCTCTAGAATTCCCGCTGCTGTGGTGTTGGGTAAGAGGTCCCGATCCTGGACCTTGAAGGAAGAGATGGTGATTTCCTTTTCATCGGAGGATCTAGTAGGTGTGGAGACTCCACACGATGACGCCTTGGTCGTGACCTTGGAAGTGGATGGTTACGAGATGAAGCGGATTCTGATCGACGGAGGGAGCTCCTCCGATATTCTGTTTATGGATGCGCTGGAGGCCATGGGGAAAACGAAGAAGGACCTGAAGGAGGTGAACTTCTCGATGGTTGGATTCTCTGGCTTTATCTCCTATCCGCTGGGAGTGATCACCTTACCAGTGGAGTTTGATAGTGGGTGGAAATCGGAGAGGAGGAACGTGGAGTTTGTGGTAGTTGAGTCCGCGGGGACCTATAACGCGATTATCGGGAGAACTACCATCAACCCGCTGATGGCAGTTGCCTCGACTGTGCACCAGAAGATGAAGTTCCCGACTGACCACGGAGTCGGGGAGGTCAAGGGCGACCAGGTGGCCTCCAGGAGGTGCTATGTTAATGCCACCCGACGGAAGAGACGAGAGGCCATGGCTATCCTCCAGACCGATGCCGATCCCAGAGAGGAGTTTGGGCGTCCCGCCCCCATGGAGGATTTGAGGGAGGTCGAGATTGACGGACCTCAGAGGAAGGTGAAAATCGGGTCCGCCCTGTCTGACGAGAGGGCCCGAGAATTGATTGAGCTGTTGAAAGAGTTCAAGTAGCTGTTTGCCTGGTCCCCGAGTGACATGCCAGGAATCAGCCCCGATGTGATCGTGCACGGACTGAAGATTTCCCGCGATCAAGCCTATCGCGCAGAAGAGGCGTCCGATGGGCGCGGACAAAAGGATCACGATCCAGCAGGAGGTGGGCAGGTTGCTCGATGCTGGATTCATCAAGGAGCTTCGATTCCAGACTTGGGTCGCCAACCCGGTGCTGGTGAAGAAGAGCAATGGGAAGTGGCGGATGTGTGTTGATTTCTGCGACCTGAATAAGGCTTGCCCGAAGAACTGTTACCCGCTCCCGATAATCGACCAGCTTGTGGATGCCACGTCGGTCCATGAGTTGTTGAGCTTCATGGATGTGTACTCGGGCTATAATCAGATCAAGATGGCTAAGGAGGATGCCCCCCACACTGCCTTTTATGCTGGTAGCGACATCTATCATTACGATGTCATGCCTTTCGGATTGATCAATGCCGGGGCAACTTATCAAAGGATGGTGAACAAGTTATTCGGAGATATGCTGGGGAAAACCAAGGAGGCTTACGTGGACGATATGCTGGTGAAGTCCCTACAAGCTGAGGATCATGTGCACAACCTAGCCACGGCGTTTGAGCGGATGAGGCTTCATCAGGTTAGCTTGAACCCGACCAAGTGCGCCTTCGGAGTCCACTCGGGGAAGTTTCTGGGCTTTATGGTGAGTCAGAGGGGCATTGAGGTGAATCCCGAGAAGCTGAGGGCAATTGAGGAGATGCAGTCTCCGATAAATCATCGGGAGGTGCAAGTGCTGAATGGCCGACTGGCTGCAATGAATCGCTTCCTTTCTAAAGCAAGCGACCGATCTATGCCGTTTTTTGAAGTTCTGAGGGCCAACAAGAAGTTTGAGTGGACTGCCAAGTGTGAAGAGGCGTTCCAGGCACTCAAG